>BPTQ01000009.1:241125196-241561101 GCA_019973895.1 Chrysanthemum seticuspe
TATATGAATTGAACTCGGTGTCTGCCCTAAGTTGAATAATCTGGAGGGCTATTTCTTTTCACCCTTTACTTTACATTTCTTTTTGATTCTTCAACTCCTTCTTTCTCCGATTCTCATTTTCTCCTTTTTATAATCATTCCTAAGGACTTCTAACACTAACTAATGGTAGTGTCCTTGGGTAGATCCCTCCGGCTCTGGCGGATCATAGGACGGTTATTCCTAACCTTAGTCACCTTATAACTCCATGACTAACCTATGTTGCCATTAAAACCACTGTATGTGAAAATATCTCTCAAAGGGTTTGTAAATGAAAAACATGTTTGAACCACTGTGAGAGATGAAGTTTTGCATAAATACTCCCCCTCCACATGTGCTTAATAGTTTTAATGGTTAAATGCACAGTGAGGAAAGAGCGCGCACTTTTTGAATTGATCCACTGAAGATAGACAATCCCCCGCGAGACACGGTTACGTTGCATAGTTAAAGAGTTACATTGTCAGCTTTTAGGTGACAACTAGCTCTAATAACTACCTTGAAGGTGTAGACAAACCTTGAAAGGTTGTCAAACCCGTCAGAGTTCATGTCTATCAAGAGTTTCTCGAATGGTACTTTCTACTTGGACAAGTCCTTTTCGAGACACGTTTAAATTACTAGCGAACTAGCTTGAAATTATTACCCGTCCAGGACAAGTCTTTTCGAGTTACAAACAGGTTAGTACCGTCAATTCGTTGGTTAAGTCTGAGGTACACAGATTCATTTGCATTTTGCACAACATATTTATTGTGAACAAAGTTTTCAACAAATACTCCCCCTCAACTAGTGATATAAACGGTTGAGGTTTTAAAATCATATGGGGAAGTACTTGTCTTTTTGAGCAAAACCTTGAAAAATGAAAGGTTTGATAGGTTTTACTCAAAAATAAGAAGCTTTCGCTCCTTTTATAAGGATTGTGGCACTGAGGCGTACCACCGGGTCCTTTCTTGACAATTACGGGTTGTACACTGTTATGTGTGCACAAGCCATATACATATATAATCACACATCCAAATTTGTAATGAAAGAACCAAATCAAGGGGTACCAGGAAGTGCAGTGATGTTCCCAGGAGTGCGAACAGGGCGTTGATAGCCGGTGATGTTGATCCTGGGTCGACCACCAACAAAACTTTCCAACGTTCTGAACTGATCCCTTCTGAACAACCGTTCATCAATCATGGTGATGATCCTTCTCACATTCCTCCGATCCTGAGAATTCCATCGCTTAGGGTTCCCAATGTTTTCACGTATGTCCTTCAATCGATAAGCTAATCCGTCCCTAACCATCTTCAGAGTATGATCTCCAAATTTGTGAAGCTCATTACACGCCATCAAGCAACTGCGATGAAGTATACTGCGATAAACGACACCAAACGGTTTGCTGATGAGCGTTAATTGTGATAGCTGGTTGATATCGGGAAGATCAAGCTGTGGTGGAGTGAAGTTGACACGTTTCTGATATGATTCAACGACAAGCTGAAGATCTTCAACACGTTCTTTGATGACAATGCGTCTGATGAAGATGAGCAGTGACTTGATGAATTCACGTTGTACTTCAGTTGGAAATTGTCGCATGCGACCTTGAACTTTGGCAAGGTACATGTCTTCAATATCGTTAATGTTCAAATTCTCAAAGTCAGCTTCAGAGAATGCATAGTCCCTTTCGTCTTGTCTTTTAACCACAATTTTCTTGAGAAAAGTGTAGTCCCATTTAGACGATAGACCAACATGTTCGATGGCCACGATACTTTTAGTACTGAACACTGCATGTTGAGAATTCTGGACCAAGTAGCTTCTGTAGTAGATTCTTCGGCGTTCCGGCCAATGGTGAATCCCATACATTGCATCTTGGTCATATGCTACCACTTTGTCAGAGAACATGTGGGTAGCACGTTCCTCGATGGCTATACAATAAGAGTATATTGCAGCAGGGAATGGAAGTGTCAGAGATGTAGCATATTTCCTTGAACCATCGCCACCGTGTTGAAGAAAATCTAAGTCTTTGTTGAAGAAATGTCTGAAAGGAATCCTAGGCTGATCAGGTTGGCCAATGGTAGGTAGAGGTCGAGACCAGTCGGTGTAATATGGAGGATTGTCCCGTTTGGTGAAATCGATGTTTGCTTCTGGGTTGAGCCAATCCATGTTATTAGACATGGCTCGAGCAATGTTTTCAAGGTGATATTCAACCTCGATTGCACTTTCCGAGCTGTCTTTCAAGAGTAGGAATGCGTCATTCTTGATGCGCTTCAACTCAGATTTCGTCATCTTCTTCACACGGAACCTTTCTTGCAAAATCTTTGCATGCTCCAAGGTACTACCGTCTACCAATTCTTGAACTTCTTCAGGATAGGCAGTGTTGTTAACAAGTGTAGCAAACCATTCAAATTCTTCAGTTTTATCGTCATCTAGCCATGATATGACGTCAGTATGAAGAGTCTTCTTCTTCTTTTTCGAAGGCTTGGATGATGATGCTGGTTTCTGTCCTTGTTTGGGAGAGGTGGGTTGTTGTTGGGGCTCAAGGATCTGTTCATCGTCACCACCCGTATACTCAAAGTAATCACCTGTTTTTTGAGTCAGGGGTGGTAACTCGGAATCGTCCCGAGGTTTATCAGTAGAAGACCGAGGTGGAGGAGACTTCTATTGAGAAGAAGTCCGTTGTAGAGGAGGTGGCATCGAAGAAGATTCACCAGATTGCTTCTGACGTTTGGGTGCAGAGTCCTTGTCCTTATCATCGTCATCTCTTGGCCGTTTGGGTTGATCGGCTGATTCCTTGCATGATGATCTGAGTTGAAAAGCAAGTAGATCTTCGAAAAATTTAGCTTCATCTGAAGTAAACGTTCCAGATCGCTTTGACATTTGCATCACTAGTTTAGCGATTAACTCTGATTCAGAGAGATTAGCTTCTTTGGCCATTGTATGTTTAACCAATGCGACGATGTTAGGGGTGAGTTGTCTGGAAAACACTTCTCTAATCACACCGGGGACAGTGTCGAGAAGAAACTTGTGGGTATGATCTCTTGCTGTCTTCTCCAGTTCCTTTTGGACTTTAGGAACGATATCCTGAAGGTACTTGTTAGTGTAACCTTCGATCATTTCGTTCAGTTCCTCTTTACGATGACTCTTCATGAACTTCTGAAAAAATTCCCTTTCTTTCTGCATCTTGTCTTTCTCATCATTTAAGTACTGTATTTGGTCAGCAAACCAATTCAGTTTTCTGTAAAGTATGTCCTTCTTTCTGACTTGTTGGACAGCTTTCACAATTCTTTCATGAGTCTGAGAAATCCAAGATTTAGGTGGTTTCTTCACGGATTTGGATGATGATTTGGTTGACTTCATAGATGGTGGTTGTGATGAATGAGACGAAGAATCCGATGATGATTAGATGTGAGGAGATTCCGGGTCCTTTGGTGGTTCAGAAGTTTCCTTCTGTGAGCGTGTAGGACTATCCAGAAGCACATCGTCGTAAGCAGCATCTTTATCTTTCTCAGTTTCCAGTTTCTCAAAATCTTACACAATAGTATCCTCTACAGGCTTTTGTTGTTGCACAAGAGTGGTGGCACCAGCTCCCTTATCGGGTTGATTAACCGCATCAGGATCTGGAGAGGAGTGGGCAGCACCACTTGATCCTCCGGGGCCACCCATTTGATCTTTAGCAAATTCTTCAGCCTTTTGAAGGTGTCTGACGATTGTAAACTTCTTCCTGTATGATTTATCCAGTTGCTCTTCTTCTTCTTCAGAGCTCTCATCATAGGGTACAATTGCTCGAGTCTTCCCTTTTTCTTGGACAGCTGGAGGACTTGGAGGTTTTGCTACTGAGGCAGGTGTTTCGGTTGCAGTTGCAGAGTAATGAAACTCTTCATCTGTATCAGTATCTTCAGAGCTCTCGTCCCAAAGTTTTCTTTGTGGTTCAAGTGTGGGAATAGGTTCGGCTTCCTTTACGGGAACAATCCTTTTAGAAGGAGGATTCCTTTTAGGAAGCTTCCTTTGACTCACAGTACTTGTTGCGCTTCTTGCACTTCCTCTTCTGGTTCTCTTTACAGGTGTTCCAGAAGATTTTTCGTCGAGATGACCAAATTTGCCTTGTCTAACTGCTTCCAGATACCTTTTGTACGTTTCGAGCTTTCTGACATCTTCAGTTAGAAGGAAATCTGGCAACACAGCACCTTGTTTCTTTGTAGACGATTCCTTGATTCTGACAGATAGAATAGGTTCCGTCAACATATCGTGATTGTCGGGGTCATTGAGCCTCTTGGGAATATCAGGATGAAGTCCAAGTGCTCTCTGGATCAACAGTTTAGTATATCTGATGTAGGGAATCTTTGAGCCAAGCTTGTTGAGAAATGACATCATGTCATCCCAAATCAGAGCTTCAATAGCGATGTGTTTCATGTTGTCCAATGCCCAAAATATTTGCAGTTCCATGAGCTTAGGATGCTCATAGCCACTTTCACGACCAGAAACAGACTTGGTGATGATCATGTAGAGAGTTCTCCATGGTTGAGGAATACTCTTAAGCTCTACGTGAGACTGCTTGGTGATTACTCCTGTAGCCTCGTCATAACCGATATCGATTAAGAATTGGAGAGTGAGCTCTTCAACAGGTGTGGCATGTAGTTTGGTTGGATCGACTTCAGGAATTAGGAGAACAGCCCTTAAGTCTGCAGGTGTAATGGTGACTTGTTTGTGATTCAGAGTCACCGTCACAGCAGTCCGTCCTTTGACCCTTTCCATAGTGTTCCAGAACTGTTGGATATAGATCTCGGGAACAGTTGCAGAGTGTGTGAGCATGTTCTGATATGGATGAGTCCTCAGAATATCAATAGCAATTAGACACGAAGATTCTGAGCAAGTGAGGGTGTCAAAGTCAACACGAAGATTACTCTTTCCTATCTTCATTGGATAGCCATAAGGATAGATGTCAGCAATGGAGAGAACTTCTGATGCATCCACATTCATTTGTTCAGCCATGTCGTGATCTGAAATAACATTAGCCAAAAGAACCAACATATCGAAAGACATAATGTTAGTCAACAGAAGGTCTTATTGTCTAGTTATTGAATGTACAGTGATAATGATTGTTACGAGTCCTAAGTCACTTGTCTGTCCAATAGTCTAATGAAGTCGTGAAATGTTTCGTGAGTTAGTTAACTTTAAGTTTTAAAGTTTATGTTATCACTTATTGTTCACAACATATCAAACGATTAAGTTTATTAGTGACATTATTGGATTCGTGATGATATGATAAGTGTATTAACAAGTTTGTACACGTAACAATTCATAATGAAGGTCTATCCAAGCTTATGCGTAGCAATGACAAAGTTATGCGTAAGCAAGTGTTTTATACGCGTAGTTATAAGCTTACGCGTAGGATCCTATCTTACGCGTAGAAAAAATTACGCGTAGGAAAAGGGGACCTTACGCGTAGATCTTACGCGTAGGCGTATAAAAAACCTTACGCGTAAGGTTTACTCGTAAGAGTAGACCTTATGCGTAGAGGCACTGTTTACGCATATCCTTCACAGGATACGCGTAGTCCACTGTAGAACCTTACGCGTAGGCATAACTGACTACGCGTAGGGTAATCCTTATGCGTAGAAATGTAAATGACCTTTGTTCTGAATTTTAAGCGTAACAAATCCTGAAATAAGTTCATCAAATCATTAACATTATCACAGAAAATCATTTTAACAACAATTTATGGCAAGAACACATGTCAAACAATTATGCGTAGAAATCCTTACGCGTAGTCTAAAAACCCTAAATTTACGCGTATGAATTTTAGCCATAGAATTTGCATTAAAGTTTTTCTGGTATATCTTAGATGTTGTGAGAGCATATTGACCAAGTCTTAACACTTAGTTTGCAGTGAATCAAAAATACCCAAACTCAAGAACCTTAAACCCTAATTTCTAATTCTGACACAATTAGTGTTTCTGGGTGGTTATAGAGCATGGAAATCATCAATTTATCATCATATAAGCATTACACAACAACCTTTTTGACCAAAGCACTTCACATTCAAAAATACCCAATTCGACTCATGAACCCTAATATTCAAATATCATCAATTCGTGTTACTGGGTTTGTTTTGAGCTTAGAAATGATATCATAGATGTTGTTAAGACATTTTGACACATTCCTTTTAACCATAAACACTCATTCTTGATTGGGTGTTCATACGTTTACGCGTAGACCAATAAATCAAGATTACACGATGTTTTAACCGTTGGATTCGTGTAAAATTTAAAAACATTGTTTAGAATCTTGTTAGGAACATGAAATCACTTACAAATTGACGATCTTAAACACGGTTTTGACGAACGATTCTTAGGCGTAGGATGTATTAGTGTTTTGAGTAATAAATGAGAAGTGAAATGTTAGGTGGAGGATATTTTTATTCAAAATATCTTTAAGTTTTTGACAGTTTTGGTCCCTCCACCTTTTCCTTTTTCAAACAAAGCCTTTTAACTTCCATTTTGGTTACCAAACAAAGATTTTTAGGAAAGAAACATGACGACACTCCCCCTCGACTTGAGAAAATAGTGAAAGGTTATTAATTTAAGTCCGAGGAGTGTCATTCAACCAGAATATTCACCACCATTGTAAAATGAAACAACCGAGATATGAAAACATGCAAGTACACTGATGTTTTGAAACAGTTAAGTGAAAATTTTCTCCCCCTCAACACTTGATCGTAAAAATTCTGAATTTTGAGAGATTATAGTGTTGAAGGAGGACATGTACTTGCCATGTTGAAAGATTATAGATAAGAAGAATATGTTTGTTGTTTTATAAGATTTTATATTTTTGTATTTTGTTTTTGAAAAATTTATTTACAAAAGATGTTTTGGTGTTTGACAGGTTTTTAAGACTGTTTTAAGAGGTCATCCAATTCCTCTTGAGTCAAACACCGCATACCAATCCGGTGGACCAACTCATTAAACCTAGCGGGTGGCAAGGCTTTGGTGAGAAGATCTGCCAATTGGTATTCTGTACCCACAAAGTATAATTAAACGGTACCTTGTTCCACGTGGTCCTTGATGAAATGATAGCGTAGATCGACGTGCTTTGATTTCGAGTGCTGAACTGAGTTGCACGAGATTGCAATGGCACTCCGATTGTCGCAGTACATCGGGATTCTGTCAAATACGTAACCATAGTCTTTGAGTTGTGTTCTCATCCAAATGACTTGAGCACAACACGCGGACATGGCTACATATTCTGCTTCGGTTGATGACAGCGATGTACAATCCTGCTTCTTTGATTGCCAAGACACCAGTTTATCACCGAGAAATTGTATAGCTCCTGAAGTGCTTTTCCTTGAGTCTAAGCATCCTGCGTGATCAGCGTCTGAAAAAGCGATTAGTTCAAACCAGAATCCTTCGGATACCAGATCCCCAAGTTAATGGTTCCCTTGATGTATCGGAGGATACTTTTAGCCTCAGAGAGGTGGGTTTCAGTTGGTCGCGACTGATAACGGGAGCATAGATAAACGGCAAAGACAATATCAGGCCTGCTAGCTGTTAGAATAATGAGAGACCCAATAATACTTCGGTATTTGGTAGGGTCAACTAATTTCCCATGTAAATCAGCATCTAAATTCTTGGTATGAGCCATTGGTGTGGCATAAGTGTCACAGGTTGTCATTCCAAATTTGTTAAACAATTCAAGGGCATATTTGGACTGACTCAAGAAAATACCACGGGGTGATTGATGAACTTGCAGTCCTAGAAAGAACGTAAGTTCACCCATCATGGACATTTCAAAAATTTTCTTCATTAGTTTTGCAAAAGCGATTGAAAACTTTTTATGTGTAGACCCAAAAATGATGTCATCCACGTAAATTTGAACAATTAAGATATGTGCCCCGTGATATTGTATAAAAAGAGTTGGGTCAACCGAGCCTTTGGTGAAATTATTAGCAATGAGGAAAGATGATAGCTTATCGTACCATGCCCGAGGGGCTTGTTTGAGACCATAAAGAGCTTTGTTCAGTTTGTAGACATGGTTCGGGAACACAGGATCAACGAATCCATCTGGTTGGCTGACATAGACTGTTTCTTTAAGTTGTCCATTGAGAAACTCCGTTTTGACATCCATCTGATAGACCGTCATATTCATATGAGCTGCGAACGCGAGAAATATCCGAACAGCCTCAAGACGAGCAACCGGAGCAAAAGATTCTTCAAAGTCTATTCCCTCTTCCTGACGATAACCCTTAGCAACTAGACGTGACTTGTTTCGGATGACGTTCCCTTCAGCATCCAATTTGTTTTTCCAAATCCATTTTAGACCAATGACGTAGACCCCTGTTGGTCTTTCAACCAGTTCCCATACTTCAAGACGTTTGAATTGGTTGAGTTCTTCCTGCATGGATTCAATCCAGTTGTCTTTTGTCATTGCATCTTTGATGTTTTTAGGCTCAGATTGGCAGACAGTGAGTGCATAAATGCAATGTTAACCATCTGTGTGAAGACGTTGTCTCGTAACGACTGGTTGATTCGGGTTGCCAATAATGTTAGCCAGAGGATGGTCTTTTGTCCATCGGTGTGTTGAGGGTTGATGTTGGTATACATTGTGCAGATTCGGAGGATTCAAATGGTTTGTTGAAGATTCCGCGACATCTGGTGCAGCAGTCTCATTAGCAAACGGGTTGAAGTACGCATTTGGATCAAAATCTACAGGTGGGGGTACTTCATTCAGAATATCATCAGCTGGTTCATCATTGTTGGAAGTGGTGTGTTCAACTGTTGTGTTGGAGTCAACTGGTGTAGGTGCATCTTCAACAGTAGTTGTTGTAGCAGGTGTATCAGGTATAAGAATATTATCAGGTTGTGCAGCGGAAACAGCGGATACACCTGGAGCACGTTCATCAATATCGTCACAGAACAGAGGAGCAAATAACCTTTCCATTTGTTGATGAGTTAGCTGGGGGCTTTCTTCAGCTGATGATGGGGGTTGAGGGAAGTTTAAACGGTTGTGACCGGGTTCTAAGCTGTTATACTCAGAAGCCATTTCCGTGAGTTCATCAAAATGAGCATGAATCGTTTCCATTACCTCCTTAGTTCGACGATTCCAGATTCGGAAACCTTTAGAATTGTCACATTATCCAATAAAGACTCCAATATCAACTTTGGCTTTGAGCTTTCCAAAATCATCACGATCATTATTTGGATAGCAAAGAGATCCAAATACATGAAAGTGTTTGAGGTTCGGTTTGTAGTTGTGGACAAGCTCGAAAGGTGTTTTGTTGTGGCGTTTTGTGATCATAGATCGGTTTTGAGTATAGCATGCAGTAGATACAACTTCTGCCCATAAGTAATCTGGAAGTTTAGCATTGATTAACATTGTTCTTGCAGCTTCCACTAACGTTCGGTTTCGTCTTTCAACAACTCCGTTTTGTTCAGGTGTACGTGCAATAGATGTTTGATGCTGAATTCCCACTTTCTCATAGAATTCACGAAGGGTTATGTTAACAACTTCAGTTCCTTTGTCTGTTCTGATTATCCTGACGGTGTTGCGGAGCTGAATCTGTATTTTTGTGAGAAAGGTGATGATCATTTGTGGAGCTTGGTCTTTGCTTCGAAGAAAGTAGACCCAAGTCCATCGTGAGTAGTCATCAACTATTACTAAGATGTAGCGTTTGCCATTGATCGTTTGCACGCGCATCGGGCCACACAAATCCATGTGAAGAAGATGAAGCACATGCTGAGAGCTGTGTTCCACCTTTGAAGGAAAATGAGCACGAGTGCTTTTCCCTTGTTCACAGGCTGAGCAAAGGTGATCTTTTGAATACCGGAATCGTGGGAGTCCTTCAACTAGTTTGTGTCTAGCAAGGTTGGTGATGGTTTGAAAGTTTAGATGTGAGAGACGACGGTGCCATAGCCAGGATTTTGTAGATGTTGCCTTTGAAAGTAAGCAAATGGGAGAGGAAGCAACCATGTCTTGCATAGAGATAGTGTAGAGACTAGAATTACGCGAGCCAGACATAAGGTCATTTCCTTGTAGATCACGAATGAAACAAGTTTTCTCCCTGAAAGCAACCTCCAAATCTCCATCACAAAATTGACCTACTGAAAACAGATTGTGACCGAGGCCTTCCACATAGTAAACCCTGCTGATTTCGATGTTCCCATTGACATAATCTCCGTAGCCCATGATAGCTGCGAAGTGATCGTTCCCGAATCTGACAGTGCCAATGAACTTTGCAATAAAGCTTGATAACAGTTTAAGGTTGCCTGTCATGTGTCGGGAACATCCGCTATCAACAATCCAGAGAATGATCTGTATCACCTGCATTACACACAGACGACACAGATGGAATAGAAGTAGATGTGGAACCCGAAATGTTAGAGGGTTCCGAAGCAGGTATGTTAGACATACACACATTGATAATTTTAGGCATCCATTTAAATCCTAGTGTGTTGTATATCCATTTCTGCCATCTATAACTACTCGTTGCTTTAGTCTTAGTGAAAGCACTAGGTGGTACTACATTCTTAGGAGGTGAAGCGGGAGCTACTGTGATAGCAATGGTTGCCTTAGAATCTAAAGAAGGCGGTCTACCAAGCACAGACTTAGAATGATTAGTGGGCCTAGGGGTATTCCGATTCTTAGGATTCCGTAAACGAGAGATTATAGCTTTAGCAACACATTTGTCATGACAATCAGAATTCATACTCTTCCGACAAATAACACAAGGTGCATCAGACTGAATATCAAAAATACTTAACGGTTTAGCATTCTTTACATCACTATTTCTATTACATTTGCCAGACGTAACATCTATAGTGGAAGCAACATGAGTTTTATTCAGAGTCCTAGGGTGTTCTTCTACTGTAGCATTCCTTATTGATCTTTTCTTAGGTCGCAACTTCCTATTCTTCGATTGAGTGCTCCTAGGCTGTGAAGTGCGGACGTTTGGAAAAGACGCAACTATTCCTGTTTCAGTAGAGGGAAACACATTAGCAACTTGTGATTTGGCAGTAGGGATTCTAGGTTCACGATTACTAAGTGTGACTGGTGCTAATCTCTTAATCACGGTAGGCGGAAGTTGTTCATACTTTCCTAACATTTCCCGTAACTTGGAGATAGTGTGAATCAAATCTTGATTTTCAGAACGAATATTACCAGCAAAATTCATGACTTCTCTAGTGTGAGCAAGATAGTGATCAAGTTCGTTAGATGCTTCATGACGAGTCTTATTGAGCAAATCAAATATGACACCATATTCCTGTTTAACTTTTGAAAGTTCTTGTTCATATTTTGAGATTTGACTTTTCAAAGACACGTTTTGATCATCCAGTTGCTCAATTTTAGGATCAGAAGATTTTGCACTCAACTGAGTGATTTTCTTTTGAAAACTAAGTTGATGATTGTGAATATCTTTTTACACCAATGAAGACGACGTTTTGCAGTGTAAATTTCATTGAGTAATCGTTTATTTTCAGCTTTTAAAGACTCGATCTGAAGCACATTATCGGTGTTCTCAACAGTTACAACATTTTCAACAGTATCAGCAGAGATATAATCAGATGCATATGGCAAAGAATAGAATAACACAACATTATGGATATCAGCACAGATAACATCTTCCAAGAGTCGATCAACATCTTTTCTCAAGAGTTTCTTTTTACGTTTAGTATTAGAAATAGATGTTTCTGTTTTCTCGAAAACGTTTTTCATTACCCCAAGTTCCTTATGAAAATCCTTTTCCCAGGCAATTGCACAACTTTTCAAGTTTTTAACATTAGGTAAAAGATTTTTCTGAAAAATGTCTCTTTGTTCTCGCGCCAGAGGCGATTGAAAATGTTCAACTTTGATTTCAGAGCGATATTCTATCTCATGTTGTAAAATTTTGAGGTCAGCCATGAAAATGTCAAAATATCGAAGAATTTTTCGATTTTCAGGTTTTGAGTTTACTTCATTAATGGAAGGTAAAGGACCATAAGTTTGTGCAAATTATGTTTTGGGATTAACATTAAAAGACTCAGGTGTTTTGATGATAACCCTTGGTGTGTTAGAAGAATCCGTTGGTGTGACGAAAGTGACCGCGTTTTTATAATTAAAAGGTTTGTTGTAAACAACGTTTTTTAATTTTGATCGACTCTCGTCTTCTGCATCTAATTCCTCTTGACGATGATATTCAACAACACTCATGACAGTATTATTAATTTTGTAATCTGCACTGGAAACTTCAGGAGTTGGTTTGAATGTTTTTAGTGAAAGCTTTGGTTTGTAATCAGCTAGATTTTTTCCATATCCTTTTGGATTGGGTTTTAAGGTAAACTTTTCAATAGCTGTTACTGATTCACCATGTTTGTAAACAACAGTTTTAAACTCTTTAAGTTTGTTTTGCAAGCCGAGAATTTCTTCAAGAAGGTCATCTACCCGATTCGTTGAATGCTTTTTGTATGCGGAGAACTGTTTTTGACAATTTAACAACTCAGCCTTAGTTTTTTGATTTTCCAAGGTGAGAGCGTTAATTTGATTTTTATGTTCGTGTTTCAGTTGTTCTAATTCAGACAACAAAGCATTCTTCGAGGCGGCTAGATCACGCATCTGTCTCTCTAAATATTTTTCGTTTTGATGAGATTTTGCAAAAGCGGCTTCAAAACCTTTTTCACGGTTTTCTTGAGTTTTGAAAAAATTGAGTTGCATTTGTAAGCATTCAAAATCCTTGGTTAACAGTGCATTTTTACTTTTTAAGTCCTTATTTAATGCAACACATTCAGCAATTTGGGATTGTTGGTCTTTAAGTAACAGAACAAGATCTGGATGAGGCAAAGGTTCATCGTGTTCATCGTGAGTCACAACATGATCATTATTTAGATCCTCAAGTATAACCACGGAGTCAATTTGATTATCAAGGGAAACCATAAGGTCATCTGGATCATCAAATGTAACTACGGGGTTTATTTGAAAATCGTCAGAATGAGATGTAGATGACTCATTTTGAACATTCTGAGCCGTGCCGGATTCAGATATTGATGGAGATATTAGTTCAGATATGATAATGGTTTGTTCGGGTACCTGAGACAAGCCATCAGTGTCATACACTGGGCCTGTTTCACTCATGTGTAACTCTTGCATATTAGCCATCAACATAACAGCTGCATTGGCCTGCAAGTCCTCCATATCATCATCCGAGTCTGCATCTGCCATAAAGCTTTGTTCTTTGTCTGTGAGAGATCCACCAGCTTCATCCTTAAGAGCCAAAAGTAAAGCCTCTTTGAAATAAGCACTGCCCCTAGTCCTTGGCTTTGGTTATGCATTAGCTAGGTGTCCCTTCTCATTGCAGTTGTAGCATCTAAGACCATTTAACCGATTCTGAGCATTTCCCTGTTCCACCACTTGAGCTCTGTTATTATTCCTACCCACAGCATTAAACCCTTGACCACCGCCCATCTGACGACCATAATCACGATTCTGAACTTCAACACGTCCATTGTTCACAACAGCTTGAGTCCGTGTGTTAGATGAGGAACGAATACTATTGTTGGATTTGTTGGTGTAACGGCCAAAAGCATTAGCAATCATCACAAATCCTTGTTCCAATGCTTCGAATGGATCGATTTCCTCAGTCGCTTCACTGACATATGCTTGAGCATTGTTGCTGTATGGAACCAATTGATTTTGTTGAGGTTGTTGCTGTGAAGGTGTGTTTGAAGCAGTTGGTTGAGTTACTGGTTGAGAGGGATAATTCTGTTGAGCATACAAGGCAAGTTGTTGATTATCCGGTTGTGACTGTTTAGCAAGTTGAGCACGGAGAATCCTTTCCCGATCAACTTCCTTTTCATGAGGCTTCAAGTAATCGTACAACAATCCATAAGTAGAATGATGCATATTCTTCGCTTGACGGAGAAAAATGACATACTTCTCCCATTCAGGACCAAGACTACTCAGGAACTTAGTATTCACTGCAATTCTTGGCATGATGATGTTGTGTTTATCCAAATCATTGATGATGTCTGAAAATCGATGATAATAGGACTCTAGTGTCTCTCCAGGTTCAATCATGAAGTGTTCATAAGCCAAGTAAATTTTGGATTCCAAATCCTCCTGATTGAGTACAGATCCTTCCATAAGAAGACGAATATGATCCCACATTTTTTGTGCAGTCTTTTGAGCATCAACACTACGAAGAATTGGGTTTGGTAATCCTAAGAGGATGTATTCCATTGCAAGTTCATCAGCTTCATAGTGTAGAAGTTCTGTAGCATTTAGATCTGCAACAGTAGCAATGTTGGTTTGTTCATCTCTTGGTGGAACAGCAGTTGGATCTCTGGGTACAATGACAGTAGGCATCTCAAATGGACCTTCCAAGATAACCTTCTTTAAGAACTTTCCATGTGGCTTCTTCAGATCACAAAATCTAAAGAACCTTATCACCCATTGATCGTAGTTTCCTGGAGTGAGCATTGGAGGTCTATCAAGTGATCCAGCTTCATGAATTGATTGTTGGCTGCTTAAAGCTTCACACATTTTTGCAAACCAAGTGGGTTCCTTCATAGTGTTCCTTGATGGATGTTGATTGAAATCATTTGTGTAGGGTTGAACTTGAAGGCTTGGTGGTGGTTGAACCATTTGTGGTTGTGGAATTGCACCAATTTGTGGAGTATGTTGCTGATTAAATTGTTGTTGATAAATAGCTTGTTGTTGATTCCATTGTTGATGTTGTGGAGTTAATTGTTGTTGTTGTTGATGATTATAAGTGTGAGGGAAATAGTTAGAGTAAGGTGGTTGAGACATGATGATAAACTTGTGTAGTAAAAATGGATCTTTGTAGTCGAATGAACCTTTGTTGATGAAGTGTCCTTAGGCGTAGAAAAGACAAGAACCAAGTAGCACTTATGCGTAAAAACACCAAAAGTTACGCGTAACAATGAGGAGTTACACGTATAAGAAAAACACTAAAGTTATGCGTAGACAAAAGTTAGGCGTAGAAACTTAGGCGTAGGATTACCTTATGCGTAGAACTTAGTTTACGCGTAAAGTGAATCTTATGCGTAGGATTTCTACGCGTAAGCTTATGCTTATGCGTAAGTTTAGGGTTTTTGCCCAAATGATCTTTTACACTATCACAGTGCAAAAGATATCCAAATTCGACGTATTTTCAGACTTATCCAAGTAAGAAAACACGGAATAAACCAGGAAAATGAAGATCAAACCAAGGAAAATCTTACGCGTAATTTTAGGGTTTCAGTACGCGTAGGATTACTCGTAATTTTGATTTTGCCCAAAGATGTTTCTAAACCAGTTTTTGTGTGATGAAATAGCTTCAATAACACCAAAATAACACAAAAGTATGAAACTTGATGATCCAAAGCTCTCAAAACAGTTATGCGTAGAAATACACCCACGAATAAAAACTAGTTCAAAAACAATGATCCACGCATAAAGTTTGAAACTTTTTGCCAAAAAGAAGTATTTTAACACCTTAAAACGTTGAAAGTACAAGAATCTTGGATTAAAAAGTGTAAAAAACAAGTTTTTAATAGAGCAAAAGAATGCGTTATCTTTGCGCGTAAGACCCTAAAACCAAAAACTTCAAAAACAAACGAGTACACCCAACTATTTGGCGATTGATACCACTGTTAGGTCACTAGTTTTACAAACACAAGTTACAAGAGAAGAGATGAAGGCGGATGAACAAGTTATAAGAACACACACACAAGATAATATGACCGGTTATGCAACAAGAGTGAATGAGAGAATAACTTGAACAACCAACCCTCAAATGAGGGTTTACAAGAGTATTTATAGGAGGGAAGCTAGGGCAACACTCCTACTTCCCATCCTTTCTTATATGGGCTTGGGCCTAAGCTTATGGGCCTTCTACATAAGCTTGACCTTAAACAAACATAAAGGCCATAATAAAGCTACCTATTACATATGAAATATAAATACTTGAAATACAGTTTAGGAGTGATTCCAACAAAACGGCATGAGACAGCCAGGGTGTTCGCCATAGGAAATGGAAAAAGAAAAGGTTATGAAGGTAGTAGACCCATGTGTGGTCGTTTCAACTGACACCACCATGGACTGTGCCCGAACGTGTGTAGGAAGTGCTCTAAGGTAGGACACTTGGCCAAAGACTATAGGTCCCGACCACTTGCTGCAGCTCAAACTGCATAAGGAGCGGACTGGAAGGCCACTACCACCTGTTTTGGATGTGGAAAGAAGGGACACATCAAGAATGAGTGCCAAGAGCCGTGGATGAGAGGAAATCCCGGTAATGTAGGAGGATTTACTAACCGAGGTGTGGGAAATAATGGCTTAAAGCCTGTGAAGCGTGAGGTTGTGGTGAACCAGGGAAACTATGGTGCTAGGAATCAGCAGAGAGACATGAGAACAGCGCGTGTGTATGCTATTAGGAAGGAAGCTGGTGAGGACCCTAACGTAGTTACGGGTACGTTCCTTCTCAATAATCGCTATGCTTCCATACTGTTTGATACTGGTGCGGATATGAGTTTTGTATCCACCAATTTTATGCCATTACTAGGAATCTCCCAAACACCTCTAGGGTTTAGTTACGATGTGGAATTAGCTTACGGAAATAGGGAGAAGATAGACACCGTAGTTCGAGGTTGTACCTTAAGTTTCCTAGACCACCCGTTTAGCATAGACCAATTGACAGTTACCTTGTGAAGTTTTGACGTCATTATCGTAATGGATTAGTTGTCGATGAACGGTGCACACATCATCTGCGATGAGAAGATCGTGCATTTACCATATGGCGGAAAAGTTCTAAGCATACAAGGAGATCGGAGGGACTGTGGAAGTCCTTCCCGATTGAGCATCATCTCTTGTAATAAGGCCCAGAAGTACATCGATAGTGGAGGTTGTCTTTTCTTGGCTCAAATTTCTGAAAAGAAAAGTGAGGAGAAGAGTGAAAGACACCTTAATGATGTACCCGTCGTTAGAGAATTTCCAGATGTGTTTCCCGACGATCTGCCTGGGATTCCACCTGTCCGACAAGTGGAATTCCAAATAGAGTTGATACCCTGTGCTGCACCCATAGCCCGGACACCCTATCGACTTGCTCCAAGAGAATTGGTTGAACTGTCTAAACAGTTGGCAGAGTTGTCAGAGAAGGGATTCATTCGACCAAGTTCATCACCGTGGGGAGCACCGGTGTTGTTTGTGAAGAAGAAGGATGGATTGTTTCGGATGTGTATCGATTATAGGGAATTGAATAAGTTGACGGTGAAGAACCGATATCCGTTACCTAGAATAGATGACCTATTCGACCAACTCCAAGGAGCTAGTGTCTTTTCTATGATTGACTTACGATCTGGTTATCACCAGCTTAGAGTTCGAGAGGAGAATATCCTTAAGACGGCGTTTAGGACTCGATATGGACACTATGAATTCCAAGTGATGTCGTTTGGTTCGACAAACGCGCCAGCGGTTTTCATGGTTCTCATGAACCGAGTATGTAAGCCATATCTGGATAAGTTTGTGACAGTATTCATAGACGACATCTTGATATATTCTAAGAGTAGTGAGGAGCACGAAGAGCATTTGAGGCTCATTTTAGGATTGTTGAGAGAGGAGAAGCTGTAAGTCGAATTCTCCAAGTGTGAATTTTGGATACCGTCTGTACAATTCTTAGGTCACGTGATAGATAGTCAACGTGTTCATGTAGACCCAGCTAAGATTGAGGCCATTAAGGAATGGGTAGCTCCTAAGAACCCATCAGAAATCCGCCATTTTCTAGGTTTAGCAGGCTATTATAGGAGATTCATAGAGGGATTTTCTAAAATAGCTAAGCCACTGACCAAACTAACACAGAAGGACGTTAAGTATGAATGGGGAGAAAAGGAAGAAGAAGCATTCCAACTTCTGAAGGAGAAGTTGTGTAGTGCGCCCATTCTAGCTTTGCTTGAAGGAAGCGAAGACTTTGTCGTGTACTGCGACGTTTCGCATAAAGGCTTACGTGCTGTTTTGATGCAACGGGAGAAGGTCATTGCTTATGCATCCCGACAACTTAAGAAGCATGAGAAAAGCTATACCATCCATGACCTTGAGTTAGGTGCTGTAGTGTTTACCCTTAGAATCTGGAGGCATTATCTGTATGGAACTAAGTGTGTAGTATTTACCGACCATAAGAGCTTAAAGCATATCTTAGACCAGAAGGAATTGAACATGAGACAACGTCATTGGTTAGAATTGCTTAGTGATTATGACTGTGAGATTCGTTATCATCCTGGCAAGGCTAATGTTGTGGCTGATGCACTTAGTCTTAAAGAGAACATTCCACCATTACTCGTCCGATCCCTAGGAATGACCATTGTTTCACCTCTACCATCTCAAATCTTAGCCGCCCAAGCTGATGCATTGATGGAGGAGAACCGTCCTTACGAGAATCTTCATGGAGTGGTAGAAAGTGAAAACGGCTTCATGAAGCGTTCCGATGGAACCTTATGCTTCAAAGACAGAAGCTGGATACCATTTCATGGTGGAATCCGTGAGTTAATTATGCACGAGTCGCATAAATCAAAATACTCTATTCATCCCGGAGCCGATAAGATGTATCAGGACCTTAAGAAACTCTACTGGTGGCCTAACATGAAACCGACATAGCTCAGTATGTCAGTTGGTGCTTGACTTGTTCTAAGGTAAAGTCCGAACACCAGAAACCCTCAAGACTCTTAGCTCAACCCGAACTCCCAGAATAGAAATGGGAGTGAATCACCATAGACTTTATCACCAAATTACCAAGAACAGCTAGCGGCAATGACGCTATATGGGTAATCGTTGATCGTTTAACTAAGTCTGCTTACTTCTTAGCCATTAGAGAGACCGATAGTCTCGATAAGCTCGCTCGATTGTACCTTAAAGAGATAGTATCGCGTCATGGAGTACTGGTATCTATCATTTCTGATCGAGATAGCTGTTTTACTTCCCACTTTTAGAGATCCTTACAGTCAGTGTTAGGAACAAACCTGGATATGAGTACTTCTTATCACCCTCAAACCGATGGTCAAAGCGAGAGAACCATTCAGACCTTAGAGGATATGCTTAGAGCTTGTGTTATTGATTTCGGCAAAGGCTGGGAGAGATGTCACAATTCTCAATTTCCGGTCATTTTGTGAACTTTTAAAAAATTTACTATTCATCTCGGGAATTACTATTCACCACTTACTATTCATCCTTTTACTATTCATCGTATTTGAAGTCGATTTGATATTCTGAGAGCGTATTTCAAAATTTTACTATTCACAAAACACTATTCATTCCCGGAGAAAAATCACTATTCATGTTTCACTATTTATCATGTTTCGTAAACTAGGTTTACGAGTATCAAATTCGCGTAACCTTAGGGGTTTAGCTGTGAATTCATGAACAATCACTGAGGACATTTTATATATACTAGATTTAGTCTACATATCATTATTAACATCATCATAATATTAGTTCATGCATGGATTGCATATTTCTTTAAACGTATATTTTTCCTATATAATAAACGCTATCGTTCGATCATTTATTTTGAACAATTGATCCGACACTTCCAAAAATTATTCTAATATATTTTTATACTCATTTTAAGACCATAAAAATTAAATTATTAGTTTACCCGATGTTTTCAATTTATTTTGTATATAAATTGTTATGTATATATAATTACGACGGCTTTCGTAAATTCAACTCGATAATTATTTATCGACTCAATTCTTGTAAGAAATATATTTTTATGACTTTGATATATTTTATTTTGCTCCGTAAAAATCAATTTCTAGCGCAACGATACTCCAAATACCTATTTTAACTTACAAATTACCTACTATACTTACACAATTATACATTTATTCATACAAAATACATCACTCTTTCTTTTTCTTTTCTCCTTGTCGACCAAAAACATGACACACCATGGTTTTACATAAATATCTACCTAGCTAGTACACATATACAAGTATAGACTAACACTTGTGTTTTCTTTAATTAATATACTATCCAATACACATACATGCTCATATTCTAAGGTGAAAAAAAAAACCATCCTCTCCATTTACTCTTGAAGGCTAGCCAAGGAAGAAAAACAAGAAAGAAGGCAAAATTTTTCAAGAACAAGTGAAATTATAAACTCTAGTATACTCTCTTTAACGGTTTTGCAATAAAAACCTAGAGTGTTTAGGAAAAACCTTGTTCCATAAACCTCATCATCATACTAGTAAGCATTTTATGATCATTTTTACTCTTTCATAATATTCATGAGTTATTTTTATCATTCTAGTAGAAATCATGCAAGTTTCATGTGTATCTCTATACCACTTTTAATGTTTTTAGTACTTATAATTAGTATATATCATCCTATAAGTAATCCCCTGAAATATATCATTTTTTATGATTTCTAGGAACCCATGACACTCTAAGAAGGTGTATGGTAGGTTTAGAATAGATTTGGTGTTGATTTGAAGAGGTTAGAAAAAGTATTACGCAAGAAAAATCACTTTCGACAACTATAAAATAGGGTCTGATCATTTTTGCAAAGTCTGGAAATTTCGACAGTTTATAAAATATTTTGCGCTAGATATTCATAAAATATACTTTAAAACGAAAACGTGGTCGCTTGAACGGGTTAAAACGGATTTATAACGAAGAAGTTATGTTATTTTCAAGTTTAACGACGAAAACTATCTTTTCCGGAAAAATAGCATGCTGTCCAGATTTTTAAGGGTCAAAAATGAGTCTTAAGCGTTATCTAAATGAGTCAATTTATCAAAAATATATTAGTATACTTTAACACGAAGCTAAGGACATATAAAACGTAGAAAACGGACTTATGACGACTAAATTACACGCGTTTAAATAAGGTTGTCGTAACTACTTTCACAAGTATAACACACATATATATATTCTAATAGCCAAACTAGTTGTCGCTAGTGACCATGTTGAGAGTCTGTTAGGAATTAGAAATTCCAGGTATTAAAGAGTCGGTCACCTCAAGTATATGTAATCGTTAGAAAGCTCGTAGTCGTAGTTATTTTAAGTTAAGTAGTATTTAGTTAAGTAACACCGTGGAGGACGGACGGGTCTTTACCCACTGTATGCCTGATCCACAGCCCGTTGTGTGGCGTTTTATTGTAAGACTATATATACTCTCTACCTTCCAAGGTAGAGAGTTGGAGCTCATAATAAGAATTTTCTTTCTCTCACTAAAGTTCCCTAAACCTCTAACTTTCTCTCTCTAGAATTCCACTTATACGCCACCTTGTTGTTATGGTTTGATGTGTATGTGAAAACTAATATCTTACAATTGGTATCAAGAGCCATGGTTAGATCATATCTTGCACATCTTTGGATTTCTAGTGGTTTTTAGGTGGTTTTTGAGTTTGAAAAATTTTAGTGGTTTGTGCATCATTTGGTTGATTTCTTGTGTTAAAGCTTTGATTTTGTTAGTACTTTTATGTTTAGAATCATCACAAGTGTTTAGGTTTTCATTTGGTAAGCTTGAATCATCTTGGTTGGGTTGTTTTTGGATTGAAAAGTGATGTTTATGTTGTTTTTCTTGCTAGCGACTTGACTTACGGATTTGTTTCTTAGTAGCGACTTGCTTTACAATTTTGTAGCGAGTTGCAGTTTTTGGAGCTAGCGACTTACAGTACAAGTAGTGGATTCTCCACTACGGGTAGCGACTTGGTGCTAGCGACTTGGTGAGTAGCGAGTTGCTATTTAGCGACTTGAGTCTTTAGCGACTTGAAACTTAGCGAATTGCTGCCAAAATTTTGCTAGCGACTTGAGGCTTAGCGAGTTACTACTTAGCTACTTGCCTTTGTTTAGCGACTTGGGACTTTAGCGACTTGGTGGTATAGCGAATTAGGTGTTAGCGACTTGGTGCATTATCTTCTAGCGACTTGGGTGATTGTTTACGGTTTTCTCTTGATTTAGTAAAATCCCGTGAAAGAATCTATTTCCCGGTTTAATCATAGAGTTATAAAATCCCGTATAATCTGTTAACATGTCTACCAACGTTCCTACTATCATATCCACTGTTGCAGAGGATGTTCAAGCTGCTGGATCTGATACTCGTCCACCCATGCTTGACAGAACTGACTATGACTCGTGGGCTCAACGAATCAGATTGTACTGTCTTGGTAAAGAAAATGGGGTTAACATTCTCAAATCAATCGATGAAGGACCCTACCGAGTTGAAACTACTAGAGATATACTTGATACTAATGAAGATGGAACTCCTATTTACGGAATGGACAGACCAAAAATGTATGATGAGCTTGATGATAAGGAGAAAAAGAGATTCGATGCAGATATCCGAGCTTCCAACATTATACTACAAGGTCTACCTAAAGACATCTACAAGCTTATCAATCACAACACTGAAGCTAAAGCCGTATGGGATAATGTCAAGATGCTTCTCTCTGGTTCTGAGCTAACTGTTGAAGACCGAGAATCGCAGCTGTATGATGAATTTGAGCACTTCAAGATGAAACCAGATGATAGTGTCTATGAGTACTAAGTGAGATTTCATAAGCTGGTGAATGACATGAGAAACATCAGAATGACTATGCCTAACATTCAGCTGAACTCAAAGTTTGTAAACAACATGAATCCCGAATGGCACAAATTTGTTACTTCTGTGAAGCTCACTAAAGGATTGAAGAATAAAAATTATGAGCAACTCTATGCCTTCCTTCTTCAAAATGAGAGGCATGCCATGTTTGAAAAGAGAATTCTTGATCAGTTCAAAGCTCAGGGAGAAGCAAGCTCAACAAATGATTCAACTGCCTTTTACTCTAATATTGGGATCACAACCAAATCTTCTTAAGTTGTACCTTTGGGTAATGGTAATCATAAACTCACCTCTGATCCAATGTTCAAACAAGCTGACGCTGATGCAGGCATAGGAAACTTCATCAATCAACTAGCACTTATGATAAGTCAAAACATGAATTCTCTCCCACAAACCAACAACAATCTCAAAACAGCATCTAACCCACACAATCAAGCTACTTTCAGAGATGGGAAGATTGTTGTGCAACCAGTTCAGGAAAGACAGTATGATCAGGGAAGAGGTGGAACTGGTAGGGGTTATGCTGCAAATCAGAATCGAGGAAGAAATGGAAATCAAGGTCAAGCTAAGCCGATCAAATGCTATAACTGTGGTGGTGAGGGACACATTGCAAGGAACTGCACATCTCCAAAACGTCCACAGAATGCTGAGTACTTCAGGGACAAGATGCTGCTAGTACAAGCTCAGGACAATGGAGCAGCTTTGGATGAAGAGGAGTTACTGTTTCTTGCTGAGGGAAATGCTAGAACCTACGATGCTGATTGATCTGCGCAAAACAGTCAAGTCTAAACAGACTTAAAACAGCTTAAGCACAAATACAATGAAGATCAGAGAATACAGTGAATTCCCGGGTCGTTAAGTCCCAAGGAGACTCAATGGTGTGTACAACACTAATTCAGATGATAGAAGGATCACTAAGGATAATGATCCGAAAGGATTGATGAATGATTATTACACTACTGAAAAAGGTTATAAAATAAATAACAGCGACTTAAATGCAAATTAAGAAAATTAAAAAGATAAAATATATTAAATAAACGCTATCACTATTTTTAAAGTGATGAACGTTTAAAACTTAAAACGTACGTTTAAATTAAAAACTACGTTAACGTACAAAATAAAAAGTGAAACTTATACAATATAGATCCTAAAAATATGAAAAATACATTTTTACAAACCTAATGATAAAAGAAAATTTATAGAAAAGGAAAATTATTTTTACAACTATTTAATTAATTATTATTAATTAAAAACTATTTTTAACTATTTAATAATACTCTAAAATAAAAGAAAATATGAAATAAGACTAGAAAAATAAAATAAAGACTTAGAAAAATCTAAAATATGATAAAACTAATTTTAAAACTGAAAATATATTTTTTACACTTTTTATTTAATTATTACTAATTAATAATTATTTAAAATACACTTAAATACTAGAAAATATAAAATGAACTTGGAAAAAATAAAATTTTAACTTTGAAAAATCTAAAATAATATAAAACTAATTTTAAAACAGAAAAGATATTTTTTAGACTTTTTATGTATTTATTATTAATTTAAAACTATTTAAAACTAATTAAAATGCTAAAAAATACTTTTTAAACTAATAAAATTATGGAAAAATACTTTTTATTACTTTTATATTTATCTTAATCTAGGAAAATTGAAAACATATTTTTTTAAGCTTTTTCTAATTTATTTGTATTAAAAGCTATTTAAAAAGTATTAAAAACTAATTTAAATTAAGAAAAATAGCAAAACAACTTGGAAAAATCTGAAAATTTCAGGAAAACTCTAAAATTATATAAGGAATAAAGGAAAAATATAAAAACAAGGGCTTGTGTGGAGGGATTTGAAACTGAAGAGGAAAGTGCTTAAAAATAAGCACTTTGATAAGCTAAAACCACACCAAAAGCTACCAAACTGATAAGCAAGCTATAATAAGCTAAGATAACTAAAATGGAGCAAGTACCAACAAGCTACAACCTCTGATTACAAGCTCAACAAATTTGAGTGTATGAGATTTTGAGCTTAAAACAGTGACTGGGATACCCACTTGCAGCCACAAATTAAGCAATCCAATAAGCTAGAAATCAGAAACAAAAACTTGCAACTAATACTAGACCTGGTTGAGAGTGTTTGTGCCAAAGATCAGACCTATAGAAGCTCAAATGAGCCTTGTGCAAGAGTTGCAAAAGCTGAGAAAAACTCAGCATAAGCTGAGTTTTGGAGCAGGGCAGTTAGGACCTTAAAGACAAGCTTGTTTGAAGCTTGTATAAAAATCACAAAAATATGCAAAAATAACAAAAAGAAACTAGAGCAGTAGGGATTTTAAAAAACACAA
Source organism: Chrysanthemum seticuspe (assembly GCA_019973895.1). Taxonomy (NCBI): domain Eukaryota; kingdom Viridiplantae; phylum Streptophyta; class Magnoliopsida; order Asterales; family Asteraceae; genus Chrysanthemum; species Chrysanthemum seticuspe. The sequence goes on from BPTQ01000009.1 coordinate 241,150,117, forward strand.
GTTTCATAGAAAATGACTCAGAAATGAGCTTGATAAAAATCCTTCTATCTAGCTGAAAAACAGATTTTTACCACTTTCTGACTTTTTAAGCAAATATGAAAAGCTGACTTTTATGAAGTTTGAAGCTAATTTATGGACTGCTAATGATGAAATATGATAAAATGAAACTAAATCAAGCAAGATTTATGAATTTGGAACACAAAAACAAGATTTGGTTTTACAAAAGTCTCAACAGTTAACTGTTGAGATGACTTAAGTTGGATTTTGACTTCTTACAGTTGAAAACTGATTTTTCTTGTTTCTATGAGTTACTATGAGCTAATGAGACATGAGGCTAGCATAAGCAACATCACAAGCAGCCTATAACATGACTGAACTAATAAATCCAAACACCCCTTTTAAACTGTTATACAAACTTAAAATGATAAGAACACTAAACCAGCAAAAGCTATTGTTTAAACTAAGTTATTAGACTTACAAACAACTTAAGAGAACAGGTTACAACTACTCATTATCACAGATACTAGTACAAGCTTAAAGTGCAAAATGGACTTAAAAATGGAAACTGAGAAATATACTCACATGGATCCAGCTGATGTCACAGGCCAAACCAGACCCAAAGACTAACCTATCCTATGCTAATGCAATCCAAATTCACCTCTGCAACAACCATAATCATAACCATTGCAATTTTGAGCTCCTGTTGACTTTTGTTGACTTAAATGGAAAATTGTATGAAACTGTAAAATGAGCTTATACAAAGCTTACAAGGAGCTTAGATAAACTTAGTGAGGCTTCAAATAAGCCAATAGCAACTTGGAACTTAGAATTTGAATATGAAAACTGTAACAGTGAACTTGAAACTATAAACTTATATAAAAAACTTTAATTGATACTCAAAAGTAACTTACAAAGGTTTGTGAACTTAAAAGAGATACAATGAAACTGAAATTACACTATTTTCATTAAAACTAAGACAATAATAAAAGAAACGACATAATTAAAATTTTTTAAAACTAACTACTCCTCTGCTTGCTTCCTTCTTCTTCTTTTTATAGCTCAAGTCTTCTCTCTCCTCTCTTGAGCAAATCCCACTTGAAATCTGAGCAATTGGATGACTTTTGTGAAATTTGGCAACTTTTTCAATTTTGGCGGGAATAAAGGATATGAGCAGTTGATGTTGAGTGAAGGGTGGAAGGAGGTAATTAATGCTATTTGGATGTAGTAGAGGAGGGGGGAACAAGGTGTGAGCTGGGGGGATGGAGAAAGGTTGAGTGTGCAGAGGTTGCAGGGGACAAGTTGGAGGGGAAGACTTATTTGGCGCGTTTTGTGGGTTTTAACCAAGGCTGACCAGATATTATTAAAAGGGGGGGTTCACAATTAATATGACAGGGGTCCAATAGGTGTGAGGGGTCCAAAATGAGTTAAAAGAGTTCAATGGCTTTAATAACAAAAGGACCTAAGTTGTAATTTCTGAATTTCAAGGGGCTAATCCTGCCAATTAAGCAAAGTTTCTCCAAGGGTTGAAATTGACAAGCTTCAAAAGTATAAGGACCAATTTTGCCATTTTCCAATTTTCCGGGGGCCAATTTTGCCAATTTTCAAACTTGAAGGACCATTTTGTAATTTTCTCAAAACTTTTTATATTTTTCACCAAAGGACTAATTTTGACAAGTTATGATTTAAAATGGACCTTTGGTGACTTTTCTTTTGAAATTTTGACTCAGGGACTGTTTTTGACAATTTTTGAAACTTGGGGGACTAAAACTGCAATTTTTGCAAATTTGATACGTTTTTCATCTGATTTTGATATTTTTGCATTTAAAACACATAAAACACTGATTTGTGATATTTTGATCATTTTGATGTGTTTCTGAGTGTTTTCAGATGATTTTGCAGTTTAGATTACACAAAAATGATGAGTATTTAGACACTCATCAATCCCCCACACTGAGATATTGCTAGTCCCTAGCAATGATTTGAGAAAACATAATGGATTTTAAACTCTTTACCAAAAGCCATTACTTCTGGAGTAGCCAAATGTTTCAGTTCAAGTAAGAACCATGGTACACCGATAACCATGTAATTTTGAGCAAACCACCAGCTTTCAACGGATTTGATTTTGTCTTTACCAGAAGCCGTACCCTTCTGGACTAGCCAACTCTTAGATAAATTATCAATATTATCTTTGGTGAGCTGATTACCAATTATGGTTTTTCCACTGCCTTTACCACAAGCCATAACCTTGCGGGCTAGCCAACTCTTCACTTTTTAAGATATGATGAGTTGAATACCATACAATTTTGGGCAAATTGCAAGCCATATAAACGGATTTGAGAAATCTTTACCAAGAGCCGTTTGCTCCTGGATTAGCCAATCCTTTAGTTTATCAAACAAGGCGGACTGATAACCAATTGAGTAAGTGTAAAACACTTACTCCAAAAAAAAATTTTTGGCCAAAAACGGGGGAATTGGTATAATTATATGATAAAATTCGTGAGAATTCCCCCCCACACTTAGAAATGAATATTGCCCTCAATATTCAAAGTACCGGCAGTTATGCCGAAACAAAGAACGTAAAAGGGAAATATTACGGCCATTATTTAGAAAGATTTTTTTTTTTTTTTTTTTTTTTTTTTTTTTTTTTTTTTTTTTAGATATATAACATGTGGGGCATTACCCCCACACTTAGGTGGTAGAAAGGGGGTGAGAAGTCAGAAATATGGGTGAAAACCCATATGGTGTGTGCTACTGTTTTTGGTTACCGAGTCGCTAGCTTGACTCGACCCCGCATTAATTGGTTCATGGGGAAGCAAAGTGGAAGAAACAATCTCCATCGGACTTTCATTCAAGATGTTTGGACAAACATTTGAAGCACGTGAAAGTTCCACACCGATGAGATAAAGAGAGACAGATAGACCCGGCTCACAGATGATAAATGAAAATGCCAGGGTCAAAGATAGTGTCTTCATTCCCGAAGGAGTGAAGAAGAGAGGAAGTCACCGAGTAGGTGAAGAAAAGAAGGAAAATCATGATAACAATCATGACTAGATCTTCTTCCTCGGGATTAAGTGCAGTTGCACTTATTTGGATTTTATTGGTAGAGCTCTTAGGTTTGGAAGGCATCTCGGTGGGGAGGGTTGGAAAATTTGTCATAGAAATACAAACTCTCATGATTGAGAACTTTTCCCCCCGATCATGATTTTTGCCATCCACGCAATCATACTCCAGCGGAGATATGATATGAGTGAGTTCACCGGCGAACTCCTCATGAAGAATATACGGAGGTGGGACATGTGCGGTACTTCGTGGGCTATAAATATGCACCTCGTCCATTATAGTCTCCGTGTTAGACTCATCACTATCAAAGATTGGATTAACTGAATTTAGAGTAAATTCAGAACCGAATTCGAATAAGGGATTAGTGATAGTCGTATTAACTGTTGTGGAAACAACATGGTCAACATCCTCTTCTAAGTTGACGATCTCGGAATGTGGAAGTAATGCATCAATAAATTCTATGTCTTTAGAATATAAAGAATTGGCATCACTATAATCACTGTCAAAATCTGAGAAAGTCTCAACAAGATCACTTGTAAGAAGAGAAGACACATCACACTCATTATCAAGAATTCCCTCAGACTCACTTGGGATCGGGATAAGGTTCTCAACATTCGATGATTCCGTTTCCGGAATAGTGCTGAGATGCTCGTCCCCCATACTTAGAGAGTTAACGGGCTCTTCGTGTGTGGTTTCAGCTGACAAACTTTCATCATCATCGTCACTATCATCATCATCGTCGATGTAAGTCGCGAGCCATCGGGCACGTCTTGCAAGTGCTCGTTCCTCGATTCGTATTTCTTCAAGACATCTTTGAATCTTAGCGGCTCGTTCCTCTTCTTCAAGTAATTCTAGCATAGATTTTTCGTTGCGAGACGTTTGGTCTTCGGCAAGTTCTTCTAGCATACTTTTCTCACGAGGATGTTGATCAATGACGGGAAATTGTTCAATGACGGAAAATTGTGGGGGTTGGAAATTGTCAAAACAAGGAGTGTTATGACAAGGATCAGATTCATAGAAATTTTGATTCCATGATTGACATTGGTAATCATAATGAGGACCCCCACAAAATTCACAAGAATACAACTGATGTGGCTGTGAGTGGTATGTGTTGTAGCCATACTTGTTATCAGGAACCTGCTCATAGACAAGCGTGTTTCCTGATTGACAATCAGAACTGGAATGTGAACCACCACAGTACTCACAACAGTACAACTGATGTGTCTCACAGTGTGGTAGCTGATGGAATGAATCAGTTGTGTTATGGTAGGAATATGGATCCTGGTTATAGACAGACCCGTTTCCTGATTCCACCATGCTACAACTGGGGCAATTGCCACCATTATAAGGACCACCACACCACTGACAATCAAGAAGGTGAGGATAAGACATGGAAAGAATCAAAGGTTAACAGAGGGGTAGGGATGAAGAATCAAAGATGTGAGAGGGTAAAGATGAATATTTTTGGGATTTTTGGAAAACATTATGATAAAAACAAAGAATGAAAATATTTTTAGCGTTTTTAACACTTTAGGAAAAGTGTTAATGAACTTTTTGAATTTTTGAAAACTTTAGAAAAATTTTTTTTTTACAAAAGATGGTATATGCACAAGAGTGGGTCTGAAAATGGCTAAACACACGCTAAAGCCTCCCTGGCAGCGGCGCCAAAATTTTGTTCTGCGCAAAACAGTCAAGTCTAAACAGACTTAAAACAGCTTAAGCACAAATACAATGAAGATCAGAGAATACAGTGAATTCCCGGGTCGTTAAGTCCCAAGGAGACTCAATGGTGTGTACAACACTAATTCAGATGATAGAAGGATCACTAAGGATAATGATCCGAAAGGATTGATGAATGATTATTACACTACTGAAAAAGGTTATAAAATAAATAACAGCGACTTAAATGCAAATTAAGAAAATTAAAAAGATAAAATATATTAAATAAACGCTATCACTATTTTTAAAGTGATGAACGTTTAAAACTTAAAACGTACGTTTAAATTAAAAACTACGTTAACGTACAAAATAAAAAGTGAAACTTATACAATATAGATCCTAAAAATATGAAAAATACATTTTTACAAACCTAATGATAAAAGAAAATTTATAGAAAAGGAAAATTATTTTTACAACTATTTAATTAATTATTATTAATTAAAAACTATTTTTAACTATTTAATAATACTCTAAAATAAAAGAAAATATGAAATAAGACTAGAAAAATAAAATAAAGACTTAGAAAAATCTAAAATATGATAAAACTAATTTTAAAACTGAAAATATATTTTTTACACTTTTTATTTAATTATTACTAATTAATAATTATTTAAAATACACTTAAATACTAGAAAATATAAAATGAACTTGGAAAAAATAAAATTTTAACTTTGAAAAATCTAAAATAATATAAAACTAATTTTAAAACAGAAAAGATATTTTTTAGACTTTTTATGTATTTATTATTAATTTAAAACTATTTAAAACTAATTAAAATGCTAAAAAATACTTTTTAAACTAATAAAATTATGGAAAAATACTTTTTATTACTTTTATATTTATCTTAATCTAGGAAAATTGAAAACATATTTTTTTAAGCTTTTTCTAATTTATTTGTATTAAAAGCTATTTAAAAAGTATTAAAAACTAATTTAAATTAAGAAAAATAGCAAAACAACTTGGAAAAATCTGAAAATTTCAGGAAAACTCTAAAATTATATAAGGAATAAAGGAAAAATATAAAAACAAGGGCTTGTGTGGAGGGATTTGAAACTGAAGAGGAAAGTGCTTAAAAATAAGCACTTTGATAAGCTAAAACCACACCAAAAGCTACCAAACTGATAAGCAAGCTATAATAAGCTAAGATAACTTAAATGGAGCAAGTACCAACAAGCTACAACCTCTGATTACAAGCTCAACAAATTTGAGTGTATGAGATTTTGAGCTTAAAACAGTGACTGGGATACCCACTTGCAGCCACAAATTAAGCAATCCAATAAGCTAGAAATCAGAAACAAAAACTTGCAACTAATACTAGACCTGGTTGAGAGTGTTTGTGCCAAAGATCAGACCTATAGAAGCTCAAATGAGCCTTGTGCAAGAGTTGCAAAAGCTGAGAAAAACTCAGCATAAGCTGAGTTTTGGAGCAGGGCAGTTAGGACCTTAAAGACAAGCTTGTTTGAAGCTTGTATAAAAATCACAAAAATATGCAAAAATAACAAAAAGAAACTAGAGCAGTAGGGATTTTAAAAAACACAAGTTTCATAGAAAATGACTCAGAAATGAGCTTGATAAAAATCCTTCTATCTAGCTGAAAAACAGATTTTTACCACTTTTTGACTTTTTAAGCAAATATGAAAAGCTGACTTTTATGAAGTTTGAAGCTAATTTATGGACTGCTAATGATGAAATATGATAAAATGAAACTAAATCAAGCAAGATTTATGAATTTGGAACACAAAAACAAGATTTGGTTTTACAAAAGTCTCAACAGTTAACTGTTGAGATGACTTAAGTTGGATTTTGACTTCTTACAGTTGAAAAATGATTTTTCTTGTTTCTATGAGTTACTATGAGCTAATGAGACATGAGACTAGCATAAGCAACATCACAAGCAGCCTATAACATGACTGAACTAATAAATCCAAACACCCCTTTTAAACTGTTATACAAACTTAAAATGATAAGAACACTAAACCAGCAAAAGCTATTGTTTAAACTAAGTTATTAGACTTACAAACAACTTAAGAGAACAGGTTACAACTACTCATTATCACAGATACTAGTACAAGCTTAAAGTGCAAAATGGACTTAAAAATGGAAACTGAGAAATATACTCACATGGATCCAGCTGATGTCACAGGCCAAACCAGACCCAAAGACTAACCTATCCTATGCTAATGCAATCCAAATTCACCTCTGCAACAACCATAATCATAACCATTGCAATTTTGAGCTCCTGTTGAATTTTGTTGACTTAAATGGAAAATTGTATGAAACTGTAAAATGAGCTTATACAAAGCTTACAAGGAGCTTAGATAAACTTAGTGAGGCTTCAAATAAGCCAATAGCAACTTGGAACTTAGAATTTGAATATGAAAACTGTAACAGTGAACTTGAAACTATAAACTTATATAAAAAACTTTAATTGATACTCAAAAGTAACTTACAAAGGTTTGTGAACTTAAAAGAGATACAATGAAACTGAAATTACACTATTTTCATTAAAACTAAGACAATAATAAAAGAAACGACATAATTAAAATTTTTTTAAACTAACTACTCCTCTGCTTGCTTCCTTCTTCTTCTTTTTATAGCTCAAGTCTTCTCTCTCCTCTCTTGAGCAAATCCCACTTGAAATCTGAGCAATTGGATGACTTTTGTGAAATTTGGCAACTTTTTCAATTTTGGCGGGAATAAAGGATATGAGCAGTTGAGTGAAGGGTGGAAGGAGGTAATTAATGCTATTTGGATGTAGTAGAGGAGGGGGAACAAGGTGTGAGCTGGGGGGATGGAGAAAGGTTGAGTGTGCAGAGGTTGCAGGGGACAAGTTGGAGGGGAAGACTTATTTGGCGCGTTTTGTGGGTTTTGACCAAGGCTGACCAGATATTATTAAAAGGGGGGTTCACAATTAATATGACAGGGGTCCAATAGGTGTGAGGGGTCCAAAATGAGTTAAAAGGGTTCAATGGCTTTAATAACAAAAGGACCTAAGTTGTAATTTCTGAATTTCAAGGGGCTAATCCTGCCAATTAAGCAAAGTTTCTCCAAGGGTTGAAATTGACAAGCTTCAAAAGTATAAGGACCAATTTTGCCATTTTCCAATTTTCCGGGGGCCAATTTTGCCAATTTTCAAACTTGAAGGACCATTTTGTAATTTTCTCAAAACTTTTTATATTTTTCACCAAAGGACTAATTTTGACAAGTTATGATTTAAAAAGGACCTTTGGTGACTTTTCTTTTGAAATTTTGACTCAGGGACTATTTTTGACAATTTTTGAAACTTGGGGGACTAAAACTGCAATTTTTGCAAATTTGATACGTTTTTCATCTGATTTTGATATTTTTGCATTTAAAACACATAAAACACTGATTTGTGATATTTTGAGCATTTTGATGTGTTTCTGAGTGTTTTCAGATGATTTTGCAGTTTAGATTACACAAAAATGATGAGTATTTAGACACTCATCACTGATGTTGATGAACAGCCAATCCAGGAGTTAGGTCACAATCATCAGAATGCTTTCCAAGTCGCTGACTGTGATGCATACGACTCTGACGTCGATGATGGACCTACTGCTCAAACAATCTTCATGGCCAGCATCTCACCTATGGCTTCTCCAAAGGTTTCTCCTCCACAGCAGGCTAACTCATCCAAAGACAAGATTATCTCAGAGGTACTAAAATTATATGATGTTGTTGATGAGCAAAAGATGAATAATGAAGTACAATCTCTTGAGACTTATGAATCAGATGTTGATGATGTGGACAATAACAATATTGTCTCGCATGATCAACATGTGAGGCAAAGTGATAGTGAGTCTGTACCAAGTAATGCATCTTCTGCAGTCAATAATGACTATGTCTTTGATGAATTCACTGCATGTGCTCCTAATGATTCTATTGTCTCTGAACTAAATGCCTACAAAGAACGGGTTGCCATTTATGAACAACGTGTCAAGTTTGAGTTGACCACTCGTGAGCAGGAAATGGATGACCAAGTGCGTACAGTCATTAGAAAAAGTAATTTTAGAGAAGAAGTATTGAAACAAGAGTTAAATTCCTTGCAAGAAAAGCTTTCTAAAACAGCTAAGCAAAAACAAGAACTTCAAGAAAATGTGAAAATGCTCAAGCAAGAATTTAATGCAAAGGAATCTAAACTCTTGAAAGATTTTTCTAATCTGAAAACTTTGAAAAACAAACTTGAAAACAAATTGTACATACAAGGAAACACCATTCAGACTGCTCACATGATCAATAAGCATAGAGTCTTAAGCGACAAGCATAGTATCCCCATTATTAAGGAATCCAATCCTGAGTATGTTAAGAAAGCTAAAGAAGCTCAAAAGGTAATCTATGATGGCAATGAGATTCTTAAGCCTAGACAAAAACCTAGTTTCACTGAGAGCACGGAAGAAGATAAGCAATTAGAAGATATCACTAAAAGTAAATTAGATGAAAAACTTAAGAGCCCTTCTTGCATAGAGAAAAGAATCAGTTATAAAGCACCCAACTATTCTAAGGAAAATTGGATTGCCTTTAACAATTTTAAGCCTCAAACATTGTTAACACCCGAACAAGTGTTATGGAAAAAGGACTTAGATAAGCAGAAAGCGGAAAATATTGTTGAAACAAACCCTCCCCTTAGGAAAATGCCAAAAGCAACTGTGTATCCCCCCAATACACCAATGCATCTAGTTCCTAGAACCCTTGCCACTAAAAGCAAGACCTTAATCAGTCAATATGTTATCTTTCAACTATTTGTTGATTTTGAAAAAACTTGCAAGAAAAGGATCACACCCACTGGTATAACTGAAGGAGAAAGGGGTTTTGAGCAAACCAAAGAATGTTATTTAACTGAAGTCATGCCTTTTTTTAAACAATTAAAAGATCAATTTGAGAGTCTTAAAAAGGGAACGATTTCAGACATTAAAGAAATGGAAAAGGAATTTGATGCAATGATAGTTGAGGTTAGTGATTGTGAGCGAGCATTAAAATATAAAGAGATTGAGAGGAAGAACTTGCATACACTGAATGAGAATCTGATTTCTGAATGTATTGCTCAAGACGTGTTTTTCACTGCTACAAATTGTTCCATTAATGCTTCTCAATTTCATGAATTATCTGTTGCTCTGAAAGTCTCCCATGATCGTGTCATTGAGCTTGAAAAGACTAATGCTAAACTAAACGAGAAAATTGAACTGGATGATCATGATAATTTGGTGAAACATTTTTCTAAACTAGAAGTTGATCATTTTGATCTACAACTAAAATATCAACATCTTAAAGAAAATGTTAAAACCTCAAACATCAAGACATCTTCAGATGCTCCTGAGTTTGATGCAGTTTTTCAATTAAACAAACGTGATGATTCAGGCTCATTGTAACACGATCAGAAAGTTGAAAGCTCAAATCGCTCAATTAAAGGGCGAAAAGAACAATGTGACTGGTTCCCAAGTGCCTCCTCCTTTAGATTCTCAGAATTCTCTAACGTTTCATCTTCAAAACTTAGTAAATGCATTACAAAAGGACAATGAGTTATTTGAATCAATAAAGGTTACTCGTAACAAAAACAACGAACAAATAGCTTCATTGCAAAAGGAAATTGAGAATCTGAAGAGTCAGGTAAAAGGGAAAATGCCAATGACTAATGGGGAGAATAGTGTACCAAGAGCTCACTTTAGTAATAAATATGCTTTGTCTGTGAAATATGTTCCCCCTCATCTCAGGAATAACAAACTTGCTATTCAAACATAATTCTCATCCCTTAAGGATTGTCTAGAATGTCTACGTGAGATTGTTGAAGAGGATACATTAGAAAAACCACTTGACAATGCAATTGGACATGCATGCTCATATGCCAAACGATCTCAAGAAATTCTAGAATGTTTAATCACAGTATGTCCAAAGTCTTTAGGTGAGAGAGTAAATCCTTTGATTCCAAGTTCTATGCCTAGTGCCAAGTATGATATTCATTCGATGCCCGATGTTTTGAATATGAACCTTAGTGGGCCTTCAAGAAGATCAGATTACAGAACTGTTAATGCTAAATAGTGAACTCATGTGTGCCTTCTAGAAGTACAAATCCCAGCACTTCCAATGTTAAGAAATTAAAACTTGGTGTGCCTGCATGTAATTCAGATCCTAGCACATCCAAACAGGAGATGCAAAGAGTAGCAAAACCAACTAATGTTCCCATTCCCTTTACAGGAGTAATCAGTGACATTAATGCGAGCGGGTCAAAGTCTCAAGACAATACAAGGAATGACAGGACCTCGCAAGCTAATAATGTGCATTGGAAAAGAGTAGAAGACCAATCTAGGAACTTTAAGTTTGAGCCGAATAAAACGAATCATGTTGATTCTAGTATTAGCCATAGGCGTACTGTAATTAATTCGAATTCTGATACTACTTGCAAACCTTGTAATGATGTCTGCTTGAATTCTGTTTCTAATCATGAATGTGGAGTGAATGTTTTGTCTAATGCTATCAAATCCCAAGTTATCGCTGTTAGTGAAAAAAAACATGCTAAAAAGGGTAAAAGGCATAAGCGAAAGAGAGTTAGAAAACAGTGGAAACCCACAGGAAGAACATTTATTAAGATAGGTTAACAATGGATAACTTTTGGTCATAAGGTTAATGAGGTAACGCCCACTAGAAAATGGATGCCTACTGGTAGAACTATTCCCTTAAGAAGTGAACACACTTTGAATAGGGCAAATACAGACACAAGTACTGCATCTATTCATAATGATTCCATTGCCTCAATTTCTGATATGAATGCTTCTATTTCTGATGTGGGTGTTCCAACCATTGTTACTAACCAAATGGAACCCATTCTTGCATGGGGATCCCAATTATCCAGTTATCCATTCTTGTTTGTGTTCAACTGCAGATCGTTCAAATCGTTCTGTGGTACCTGGACTCAGGCTGTTCCAAGCATATGACTGGCGACCGGTCTCGGCTCATGAACTTCGTGAGCAAATTCATCGGGACAATTAGATTCGGAAATGATCATTTCGGTGCAATTATGGGTTATGGTGATTATGTTGTTGGTGATAGTGTTATCTCTAGAGTATACTATGTGGAAGGTCTTGGTCATAATCTGTTCTCGGTTGGTCAATTCTGTGATTCTGATCTAGAAGTAGCCTTCAGAAAACATACTTGTTTTGTTAGAGAACTTGATGGTAAGGAACTGTTACGACGAACTCGTGGTTCAAATCTTTACACCATCTCTATCGATGATATGATGAAGTCTTCTCCTATTTGCTTGTTGTCAAAGGCCTCGAAAACAAAGTCATGGTTATGGCATCGACGTCTCAATCACTCGAACTTCGGCACCATCAATGATCTCTCCAGAAAGGACTTAGTTGTAGGATTACCTATACTAAAGTATGAAAAGGATCATCTTTGTTCAGCATGCCAATTGGGAAAAAGCAAAAAGTATGCCCATAAACCCAAACCTACAAACTCAATTACAGAAGTTCTTCACACCCTTCATATGGATTTATGTGGACCAATGAGAGTGCAGAATATCTTTGGGAAGAAATATGTGTTAGTTGTGGTCGATGACTTCTCTAGATTCACCTGGGTCAAGTTCTTAAGGACAAAGGATGAAACTCCTGAGATCATCATCAAACTCATCAAACAGCTGCAGGTTCGACTTAACAAAACCGTCAGAATTATCCGAACTGACAATGGTACTGAGTTTGTTAACAAACAACTTAGTGAATTTTATGAAAGCATTGGAATCAGCCATCAAAGAAGTGTTCCACGAACTCCTCAACAGAACGGTGTAGTTGAAAGACGAAATCGAACTCTTGTGGAAGCCGCCAGAACAATGCTGATTTACTCAAAGGTTCCAATGTTTCTCTGGGCTGAAGCCATTGCCACTGCATGCTACACACAAAATCATTCCCTGATTCACACTTTTCATGGAAAAACTCCATATGAACTGGTCCACAACAGAAAACCTAATCTCTCTTTCCTTTATGTGTTTGGTGCATTGTGTTATCCAACTAATGAGGGTCAAGACTTAGGCAAACTGAGAGCTAAAGCAGACATTGGAGTTTTTGTAGGGTATGCACCAAACAAAAAGGGATACCGCATCTACAACAAAAGAACCCGAAATATCATGGAAACAATTCACGTTACGTTCGATGAGCTGACCAGTCAAACGGCTCCTGAACAATCCAGTTCAGGACCCACACTTCATAACAGTCCAATTGGTTCATCCCTTGTGCCAAACTTTTCTCAAGAAACTACATATGTACCACCATCTGAAGATGATTTAAAGAAATTGTTTGATCCTATGTTTGATGAACAGTATGAACCAAGTGCAAATGAACAGACCATTCCTACAATAGAGGCTGCTCATATTCCTGTGAATGAAGTCAATCCTTCTGTCTCAATATCATTAAGTCAAGAAGCACCTGCTGCTGATCATTCTGTTTCATCAACAAATCATCCTTCATCTAGTGTACATCATGGAAGTGCATCTGGGATCAACAATGAAGAAAATCCCTTTGCTACTCCTGAAGATGCTCCGTTTGAAAATATATTTGCTCCTGAATCATCCTCAGAACCATCTTCATCAGGAGAAATCGATTCTGCTACTTTAGTTCCTCAACAACAGCCACATGAACACCTCAGAAAATGGACTCACGATCATCCATTAGACAACATCATTGGAAATCCTTCTCGTCCAGTATCAACACGTAAACAACTTGCAACCGATGCCTTGTGGTGCTTCTTCAACTCCGTACTATCTAAGATCGAACCAAAAGATGTTAAAACCGCCATGAATGAAGACAGCTGGTTCAATGCCATGCAAGAAGAAATTCATGATTTTGATAGACTTGATGTATGGGAGTTAGTACCTGCTCCAGATTGTGCAATGATTATTGCTCTAAAATGGATTTTCAAAGTGAAACTTGATGAGCATGGTGATGTGTTGAAAAACAAGGCTCGATTAGTTGCTAAAGGATACCGTCAAGAGGAGGGTATAGACTTTAAAGAATCTTTTGCTCCTGTTTCTCGAATCGTGGCAATCAGAATCTTTTTGGCTAATGCTGCTAGTAAGAACATGGTAGTCTATCAGATGGACGTGAAGACGGCATTCCTGAACGGAGATCTTAAGGAAGTCGTTTATGTCAGCCAACCTGAAGGTTTTGTGAATCCAGAGCATCCTACCCACGTTTATCGTTTGAAGAAGGCTCTGTATGGTTTAAAGCAAGCTCCAAGGGCATGGTATGATACGCTATCAAAGTTTCTTCTATCTACCGGATTCAGCAAAGGAGTAGTTGATCCAACATTGTTCACCAGGAAGTCAGGAAAACATTTAATTCATGTTCAGATTTATGTTGATGATATCATTTTTGCCTCGACTGACCCCAATGAGTGTGACCGTTTTTCAAATGAAATGAGTTCAAAATTTCAAATGTCATTGATGGGACAAATGTCATTTTTCTTGGGATTACAAATTTCACAAAGTCCCGGAGGCATTTTCATAAATCAATCTAAATATGCACCTGAGATCTTAAAGAAATTTGGATTTGATTCCAGTGACCCTGTTGACACTCCCATGATTGATCGAACCAAACTAGATGAGGACCTCTCAGGGATCATAGTAGACCAAACAAAATATCGTAGTATGATTGGATCCCTGATGTACCTCACAGCTAGTAGACCAGACATCTTGTTCGCTGTTTGCATGTGTGCTAGATACCAGGCTAAGCCTACTAAAAAGCACCTTGAAGCAGCAAAACGGGTCTTTCGGTATCTCCAAGGAACCATCAATATGGGACTTTGGTACCCGAAAGACACCGGTATGTCACTAACAGCATATGCAGATGCAGATCATGTAGGGTGTCAAGATACTCGTCGAAGTACGTCCGAAGGTGCTCAGTTTCTGGGTGATAAGCTTGTGAGCTGGTCTTCAAAGAATCAAATGAGTACTTCTATTTCCTCTACAGAGGCTGAATACATAGCCATGTCATCTTGAATTTAACAAAATCCCTCTGTACTGTGATAATAAAAGTGCTATTGCTCTCTCATGCAACAATGTACAACACTCAAGAGCAAAGCACATTGACATTCGACATCATTTCATAAGGGAACAAGTGGAAAAAGGTGTGGTGGAACTCTATTTTGTGAGGACTGAATACCAGTTAGCAGACATCTTCACTAAAGCTCTTCCAAGAGAACGCTTTGAGTTTATTCTTCCACGACTGGGCATGAAAAGCCTTCAACCTGAAACACTCAAACGTCTTCAGGAGGAAGACGAGGAGTAAAGGTCAATCTTCATCTATCTCTTGTAAATATTTATTCGAAAAACAAAATACAAAATTATAAAACCCTCAAAAATGAAATAGAAAAATATAAAACCTTCAAAATCCATAAAAATCTGAAAAATTCGAAAAATCTTCAAAAAAATATTGTTAATTTGTCATGTTTTTTCTCGGTTCGATAATATCTACGGTCTTTGTGCTGTCATTCAAAGAATGACACGGGACTTTAGATGTTGTTCGAATTCTTAAAAAAAAAAAAAAAAAAAAAAAAAAAAAAAAAAAAAAAAAAAAAAAAAAAATTGGGAGAAAGAGAAACAATGGTTTATTGTCATTTCAGACAGTAACCCGTTTTTCAAAGAAAGAACAGAGCCATGCTTTTTCATGTTTTTCAAGATTTGAGAATTTGTTTGAACATTCATCAAAAGCCTTCTTATCAACCAAATTCCATGCTCTGATTCTATTAACAAGTTATCTGCTGAAAACAAATTGTTTTGAAAAATAACTCGGACTCTATTTTTGATAATCATCTGGACTTATTTGTCAAAATATCAATCTCTCAATCAACAACCCATGTCATTGATTGAGGGGGAGAATGATTTCAATTAAATTAAAAAGTTATTTGGCATTAAATTATTTTCAAAAGATATTCATGCATGCTTTATCAATGGAGTATAAAGTCTTAAAATCCGATCCTTATCAGTTAAAACGCTTTCATAATCAAGTCACAATTCTCCTTAAAAGCTTTCAAAATCAATTTAAATCTATAAGAGATCACAAATCTCAAATGATTTGATAATTGTGATCGGGGGAGAATGTGTGATTTAAATTGGATTTAAACTGATAATTCGGTAAATGGTTTTATAAGGATTTACATGTTCTCCTTCCCACATGTGACAAACGATTTCAAATTTTCCATGCACATGTTGAGGGAGAGCATCTATCTTAAACCTATGATTTGAAACGTGATCACTTATCTCAATGTGCAGGTTCCCTCTAGTATGTGCAAATTTTTTTTTTCAAATCTCGAGGCACATATTGAGGGGGAGCAAATTCATGAAAACCTCATCCTTCCCCAAAATGCTTTATCTACTTGATTCGATTAGGGGAGTGATGTTGATATCTTTTAGAAAATGGTAATCAAAGAAGTTAATTCTTTCTCTTGCCTCCGTGTGCAAAACTATGTCAAATACTTGATGCACATGTTGAGGGGGAGTTCTCGTTCTAAAAATATCAAAAACAATTCAGGTACAAAATGCTTTGATAATATATCATAAGTATTTGGATTGATTTTCAAATGGTTTTCAATTGGTTCCATATGGCAGATGAACAATACCAAATAGACCGACCAACTTTACTTTATGTACGGTGATATAAGGATGATAAGGTTAGGTATTTGTTCACATGATCCGCCAGAACCGGATGGATCTACCCAGGGACTATCCACTAGTAAGTGTAGAGTTCTTAGGTATGATGACAAAAGGAGAAAAATGAAATATGGGAAGTGTGCGGACTAAGACTGAGCTAGTACTGGAATAAACCCAACAAGGTTCTAGCTATGAAGTCTCGGTAAGCACTGAAGGGGTTGAAGAATTAAAAAGAATTGAATGAGAAAAGGGTGAAAACAAATTGCCCTCCATTTATTCAACCTTAGGGCAGATACCGGGTTCAATTCATATGCTACTGATGGTAACATCGGTATTGAAGACAAGTCGTCATGGACCCAGTGACGCACTGCACTTCAACTTTCCAAACCACTCAAGTTCCTCTTGAAAGGGCTTGTTTCATTCTTACGGGGAACCAACATTATCTATCGACTTTCTCTTAGAGATTGTTGATATTGAAGAAGGAGACCCTCTCCCTAGTCTCCGATATAGGATCCAAACATACACAAATTGAGTCTAGAGCCACGAGATCATCAATAAATCTCATTAGGACACTTTCAATGAAGACTCTCTATTTCACACAATGTGGAAAGAGAAATTATCTCATGAGTCCTACGCATTATCCTTGTGGTACTGCCAGAACATCTGAGTGATGTGTTAACATATTCACAATGAAGATGGAAAGCCTTCTGGAGCCAACATCAAACAAGCTCCTGGTAGGTGGCATGTGAGTTCTATTATATAGATCAACCATGTGACAACTGAACAGAAACAATGGGGCGATTCAATCTCTTGAATCAATCCTGGTTCAAGTTATGGATTGACGGATACCTTTGAAAAACCGGTCGTCATGCTTAAAAACTCTTTCCTTTAGCACTTAGACTGTGTATAAATTTTTCAAATCAAAAGGTGTTTATGATTGATACTTGATTTTCATTAAAACCTTCGTTGTATTGCAAAAACAATTTCTATTGAGCAATACACGATTGTTTTTCAAATCTCTTTTCATCAATCAGTGAATCTCTATTCGCTGGTTCACTCACTCCGTGTTGTCTTCTTTGAGACGCTCCGGTTTGAGAACAGCTAGAGCAGCTGCGAAACCCTGTCAAGGAAATTCTTCGGAATTATTCCTGATCACAGGCAGTACTTGTACTGATCAACGGGGAACCGTGGGCCGTGTACCTCAATTCAACGAAAGTGCTCAAAGACACTTTTGTACGCTTTATTGCTAATTGTTTTATGCAGGTACGCCCGACGTTCGCAGCTGATCAGAATGAAGCGGTCAATCTATAGCCGCATGCTCACTCAACACACTCATCTCGAAAGAAATCATGATTAGTGCATCAATGACTCTGATATTTTCACTCCATGCTTCTGCTATGCTGCTGCCAATATCATGAATCAACAAAAGCTTCCGCTACTCTGATTAGAAGAAATCATGATCCAGAATGTGAGCCTGTCGGTCCGAAAGTCACATCATCACTTAATTCCTCTCCACAATGGATGCCTCAGAGATTTTTGTTATCTGATGATCTCAAAAGCTGGCTCAAAATTATTATCACGTGGATCAGTAAAAGACCTCCACTTGGATTATCCAAACATGCAATGAGAAGAATCTATGACTACGAGCTTCGGAGCAAAGCACTACATCAAGAATACAAGAACAATTCTTAATGTAATATCTGTTTGTATTCAATGTAATTTTAGTACATGATTGAGGTGACCTCCCTTAGGGGGAGATTGTTAGGAATTAGAAATTCCAGGTATTAAAGAGTCGGTCACCTCAAGTATATGTAATCGTTAGAAAGCTCGTAGTCGTGGTTATTTTAAGTTAAGTAGTATTTAGTTAAGTAACACCGTGGAGGACGGACGGGTCTTTACCCACTGTATGCCTGATCCACAGCCCGTTGTGTGGCGTTTTATTGTAAGACTATATATACTCTCTACCTTCCAAGGTAGAGAGTTGGAGCTCATAATAAGAATTTTCTTTCTCTCACTAAATTTCCCTAAACCTCTAACTTTCTCTCTCTAGAATTCCACTTATACGCCACCTTGTTGTTATGGTTTGATGTGTATGTGAAAACTAATATCTTACAGAGTCGTTTTCCACATCGATAGAATACTTTTTAGAAAACGATGTCTTCTAGTAAAAGTAAGTTCACTTAGCCTATTTTCCAAAATGTTCAACCGTTCGTCAAACGGAGTTGTAACGAATAAAATACGGTCACTCAAACTTTGCCGAAAACTACCTTTAAACAATATTTTTGGTACAAGTACCCTACTTCACCTATGTTTTTCTCCATGATCGAGACCTCTATTATAAAAATTTAAAAGCTAAGACTTTGAGATAATGCTACAAGCTTTCCAAAACTGTTGAGTTTGTTTCCTAACACTCGATATTCACTATTTTACGACTAGCTTTTCGAGGCTATTTAGTCACTTTCATGAATTGTGAAATTATATTGTTTTGCGACGAAAAACTATAATTTCTTAAGAAATCACTAAATGACTATCGTAGGATATCATTTCAATGGAAGTACTTACAGAGTAATTTATAACTTGTCAAGACGTTATAAACTTATTTTTCGACGGTAAACTTTATTTTCAAAATGCACAAGTAGTATGGATAACACATGATTTGCATGCATAACATTACATCATGACTTATTATAGATCATATCATTCATAATAGGTTGTAGTTAGAGTTTTGCGCCACTTCTCAGTGTACTCACTTTTGCCATTACATCATTGTACCAAGTGAGTATTCACGACCCCTTTTTACCGTTTTTACTATATTTTGGGGCGAAATGCATGAACCATACTTGAACTAAATTGATTCATAATTTTATGAACTCCTTTGAATTGAACATTTGAACTTGACTCAAATCCTTGAACTTAATTATGAACTTATGACTTGTTTGAACTTATTGAACCGTACGTACTATGACCCTGACTTAAAGACTCCCCTGTTCTGAGCAGTGCAAATTCTCCCATGTTTGGAGTGTTCTTAATTATATATTAATAGTTGTATGATGTACCGTTCGTACATTCGCAGTTAGTCTCCTATTAGTAGGTAGTATGGATAGCGTTATTAGAGGTCGGCCAACCTCTCGTTCACTATGTTACGGAACGCATATTATTTATTCTAGGGGCTTTGCCTGGCATACATTATTATATACGTGGTGCTATATTGTGAACTATTATGACATCGTACACTTGACTACTAGATACACCATATTTTGTGCAATGGGTTGTGAACACACAGGTTGCAAGTTTGGTATGGGCGGAACTTAGAACATAGTGGATTTACAATGCCTTTGCTTTGTGGACTATTCTCGATGACCGAAACCTTCAACTCTCTTTTGCGAGTTTTCTTATTATACGAAACGTGTATACTCACCAACTATTTTCATAGTTGACCCGTTTTCTCTCATGCATTTCAGGTGATCGTTAGTAAGCTTTTCTACAAGGTCTTTGCATAACGAAGTTTTCACATGTCACTACAAATCATTATGTATTAAATCGAATTCTTTTGGGAGCTAAACTTCGTACTACAATTGCCGATGTCGCCTAAACTAGTATTGTAGTAATGTATCTTTTCATTTAATCTTAAATGTTGGTATGTTCTATTATCTTTTTCTTGTGTTCCTTTCCATTACACCTCGTGTTTCCGCCTCCGGCAAGGGTGTGACAAGAGACATCTCCCTTTGGCCGAATTCTCTTACAATAATAGTTATCATTCTAGCATTAAGGCCGCTCCATTTGAGGCACTGTATGGCCGAAAATGTCGTTATCTTATTTGTTGGGCTGAAGTTGGCGAGAGTCAACTTACAGGTCCTGAACTTGTCCTAGAAACCACTGAGAAGATAGTTCAGATTTGTAACCATTTGCAAACCGCTCGTGATAGACATAAGAGTTATGCCGATAGGAGACGTAAACCTTTAGAATTTTAGGTTGGAGATCGTGCTATGTTAAAGGTTTCTCCTTGGAAAGGAGTGATTCATTTTGGAAAGCGTGGAAACTCAATCCCCGATATATTGGTCCCTTTCCAATCCTGGAAAGAATCGGACCAGTAGCATACCGCCTGGAGCTACCATCGGAATTGAGCAGTGTACACAATGTCTTTCATGTTAGTAATCTTAAGAAATGCCTTTCGGAGGAAAACATAGTTGTGCCCTAAAGAGATATTTGTATTGAGGAGAAATTGAATTTCGTTGAGGAACCGATTGAGATTATGGATCATGAGATTCAACGGCTGAAGCATAGCCGTATTCCGATTATTAAAGTTAGTTGGAACTCCCGACATGCACCGGAGTTCACTTGGGAACGTGAGGACATTTTCCGTAGGAAGCATCCTAAACTTTTCATGACATCAAGCAATTCGGAGTGAAACCCGGGACGGGTTTCTTCTTAGGCTGGGAGGCCGTGACAACTGGCAATTTGGGGAGTCTATTTTAGGTAACCGCATTACGTTAAACTAAACCGGGCTTTTACCTTTAACACTATTTTTATCAACCGTGACTTGATTTTATATCGTCTAATGGTTTTTATGACTTATTTCATTATTGAATGAGTTATCATGTGAGTTTTAACACTTTTTGGTAGGCACTATTCGATTCGGCACTAGAAAAGCCAAAAACGAGAAATAATATAACTTTTAGACCGTAACTCGAAAATTGACAAATAAATAGTCAAAACTTGTGGAAAAACATAAATAACGATATTAGAAAGTCGAATGAACATCGTGGGACATTCGGGGGACAATATATGAGCTCGGGAATGGGTAAACGGGACGTTTTACGAAAAATGACTGCTTCGGCCCATCTCTTTTTGCTTGAGCCGGCGCCCCTCCCCTCCCCCCATAATTTTTATTTAGTCCCTAGTGTCCTAGTATAAATACCCCCATCTCTTCTCATTCCACTCTTTCATTTCTCTCTCTAAAATTCACCTACACACTACTTTCTCACTCTAACTCTCTCTCTCTCTCTTCAAAAATAAAAACCCTAACCACCATCACCACCATTTGGCCACCCCCTTTTCGGCCAAATTCGGCCAATTTCTAGCAAGTGAAATTACACCTAAACCACCATCTTGTAGATATTCTTTCCCTCTTTCTATCCATATATATAAAACTCTCACTAAAACCTTCATTAACATCTTTAAATCTTAATATTAAGATTCGTACTTTTAGGGTTTTCATCAAATATTGTAGATCGGGCTTGAATAAGGTAAATGGAACGTGGGTCAAGCTTGTTTGAGCTTTGTTAATCCTCGTATTCTAAAATTTAGGGGTTTTGGTTCAAACATGGGTATAATTCTAATTAACACTTAAATAAACATGTAGCTAGTGTTTTGGAGTCATGTGGTGTATCATATTGTTGGGTCTTTGCATTTTAGATCTATTTTTATGTTTTTGGTTAGAATAGATGTTGCGTTTGATTTTTGGTTGATGATTGGAGGATGATTGATTGTGTTTGTACGTTGTAGTATTGATATGGGAAGTGTTTGGATGGTGTTTGGGTGTGTTAATGGGGCGTAAGAGCCACCATGACCGCGATGGTCATGGTTTGGGTGGCGTGCATGGCCCTCAAGGACCAAGGGTCTGGGTTGATTTATCGTGGTAGCTTGTGAGTTGATTTTGTTGGCATTTGGATGAGACGCGTGGAGCCGAAAAGCTTCTAGAGCTTGTTTGGTTCATGTGGTCTTAACCGTGACCGTGTCATGACCATTAGGGTCATAACATTGGTTTCGGGTATATTTGGTTGGTTGATTAGTTGGCGAGATTGATTATAGTTGATTTGCGACTGAATTGCGCTATTATGAATTTTAATTTGGACTTTATATATAAATTGTCAACTTTGAGCAACGTCGGTGTTACTTTTACTTTTGAGTCAATAGTTGACCCCGACAACGCCGTAACATGGAATTTAGTATAGTTTGGACTATTGATTGATTAAAAGCCGAGAAGTCATGACTCGTGCTTGTGGACTCGAAATGAATAACGATATGAAACTAATATTAGAATTTGATGAAATATATATATATATATATATATATATATATATATATATATATATATGAAAATGCTAATAGACTATGAAACATAAATAATAAAAGGGTTTTCATACCAAAAATATCGATAACAAGACTTATCTTGTTATTTACGATTTTAAATAGAAACTAACGACTAAAAATGGAAATGTTTTATAATAAATAAGTGATTAATGTTTCGAGTACACGTTTATGGAAATATGCCAATTATGGGCATTTAATACTATTTTCAAGTATTTATTTACTTACGTTGTGTGCATGAGTTACGGATAACCTAACATTAATAGTGTTGATCCACGTGGGTAGCGGACTTATTAGGTTGAAGAATCTAATAAGAGCCCGCTAGGTACGTTGGGTAACCTTATTAATGTGTGAATTATCCTTATGACTCTTTAGGATGCGACTGATTTATGGGATAATAAGCGACAAGAATAAATAATTGAGTTTATCGACTTGACAAATTCGATAAGATCTACTATTTATTCCAAAACTTATTGGACTATGGAGCTTATCTCTTTGATGTCTCATTATGTTGCATTGAGTCACATATTGGTTGTTGAGTGCATTTATGGCATCATATTGAGTCGATACACCCACATGAGGATACCAAACACTAGGATTAAATGGTGAAACGAGACATTTTTGGGAATAACAAAATGGAATACATTGGGGTATATAACGTTGATTTTGAGAAATATATATTAAAATTGGTTTACATTAATAGGTTGTGCTGAGTCGATAGTTGATGTGCCGTGATTACCTGTTATCTTCTGCTAGTGTTTATTCGTACGTTGCTTGCTTGAGGTGAGTTTCATAGCCCCACTTTTATCTACGTTTTTAACTAAATTGGGGTGAGAATCATGCTACTATTTTTGGACCTTTAAAACTATTTGGATTTGCTTATGTGCTTGACTGTTCAGATAGATGTGCGGTAGTTGTTGCCTTAGACTAGGGTACCGTTACCTTGCTAAGAATAGACTTCTACCTTGACTTAGTCTGGGGTTGGCAATTGTTCTAGATCTTGCCACGACAGTGCTGGACTAGAGTCGCGGGGCTCGAGTGATCCCTGGATGCGGGATATGGATTATGATCCGGGTAGGATCGGTTGTGAATGGTGTTTATCTATCTTAGGTCTTGCATAGCAAATCAACTCCTACAGGTCCACTATGATTTTATCGAATTTAAAACTATGAACTCACCAGCGTAAGCTGACCTTTCAGTCTGTTTTCTCAGGTATTTAAATGATGTTTGGAATACGTGATCGGTGGAAGCTTGGCAAGAAGGCATGGTTCAAGGATCATATTCGACTTTGATAAATTATGGGGACCTATTTTAATATATCATGTTTTGGGTCTAATATTTATACTTTTGGATTAATGTTTTAAATATCTAAATTTGGGATTGGTTTTGAATGAAAATGACTATCTTGTTTGCTATACTTGTGTGAGATACAAATCCAATCGTAACGCCCCAAAAACTTGATTAAGTCTTCCGCTGTACCAAGATTTGGGGGTGTTACATTTTGTGTTCGTGTGATTCTCTAGGTTCCTCTTAAAGGCGAGATCACCACCTCTTGAAGTCGAGAAAGCTCAAGTCCATGGGTTGCCAAGCTTCCTCATCATCAAGACTATTGATGTTATCTTGTTGATAGTTCTTTCTTCTCTCATTAGAAGTGTTGTGTTGAAGACATAGGCGAAAGATGTCTAAAGGATCAAGTCAAAGGTATTAGTGAAAGGTGTCGAAGATCCATGTCAAAGGCGTTACTAAAGGGTGCCAAAAGTCTATGTCAAAGGCATTAGTGTAAGGTGCCGAAAAGTCCGTGTTGAAGGCATTAGTAAAGGGTGCCTAGAAGTCAAGCCAAAGGCATTAGTGAAAGGTGCCTAGGGTGTACATTAGATATGATGTGTCGATGTACAAGATTGATTAGTATTGGGTCAAAGGATATAGATATCCTTGTTGATGTTGTCATAAGGAGTGGATCTCCTTTGAGATAGGTGTTGTGTAGTGTTGGGTAGTAGTTCCTCCTTTGTAATGGAACTCGGTATCTAGCCTTGTACCGGATAAAGTGTATGCGACGTTGTGATAGGTTTGGTTCTACCTCGTGGAAGAACCCGGTGTCTAGCCTTGTACCGGATAAAGAGTAGGCGACGTTGTGAAGGCTTCTCTGCCACAAGGAGTTTGTGTTGTGTAGTGATTTCGAACTCTCGAGTAGGTGACTCGGGGAGTGGAGTAGGGCAAGGAAGGTGTCCTTGTAGCTGAACCCCTATAAATACTCGCGTTGTGGTTTTTTGCTTCTTACTCTTTATCTTATTTTTATTTATTCATATGCTTATCTATCAACATCCAACACACACGTTTAAATAGATTGACATGAGTCGATCTAAATAGTTTAAAACCAAGTTTTAATCGGTAAATATAGTCAACCCCCTCCCCGTTCTAGTTTTCCACATATGTCATTCCAAAATACATAAATATACAAATTGAGTAGCATTGGATTAGTTCATTTATTTATGCCATTCTAATAATACATAAATATTAAATTTGAAGTAGTCTTATATATCATCTTCACACATATTCTATCTACTTATCTAATTTAGAAACTGTAAATTTATTCCATATACGAACCCACATAGCATGGAGATTCACCTTGTTGTTGAAATCTAGCTAAGCTCTCACATAACGTAAATTGCAACACCAAGTGTTTCTTGAATTAGATATGTACAAGTCATATTAGAACGTTAGTCTCTTACTTTGCAGCCAAGGGAATCCTTTAAATCATATACCTATATGTTGTACCTTGCACACATTAAAGATTTTTCCCACTTGTGCAAGGAACAACATTATAAAGCAGATAAATAACACGACACACGTTTGCTTAAGTGATCAATATGATTATGTCAGAGATATTAGCCTAACTAGTAGATGTAGAACCACTGTCTAGTAAGGAAACGTTCATGACTATCCTTAAAAACATAAGTGGCTACAAGTGGAAAGTAATTATCTTAAGACATTCTAGAGATAATTTAGGTTACTACCAAGATAACAAAGCTTGTAACTCCCACTGAATTAGAGATCATTACAATAATTCCTTATCCAGTAATAAGAACACAATACTCCCACTGGATTTGACAACACTGTAAGTGTTTCATTAACTAGTGAAAGAAAATAGTGTACTATTACTTTCCTACACCTTTGAAAAAGTCCCATACATAAAAATTACTTATGTACTAAAATAGTGTAGTTTACTATGTAGATGATGTATTATCCATCAATGCTACTAACTTAAAAAAATTGGCATGCAAATTCTTTCTTAATAGTTCTACCATTCCAACAATTGTATGTTGTACTTCAAATGGTCAAAACAGAACAACTAGATAAAATATACCAGTTTGTTTTTTTTTTACCGATTTTGCGATAAATTAGTCTAGCTACTAATTTAATAACTTAGAAAATATGCAATTTTCTTAACTATTAAAATTTGCTTATGAGTTATGTATTTAGAATTTAGAGAATTCTAATTTTTCCTACCATACCTTTCTCATTCATGAAAAGGAATAGGATTGAATCTCGCTCTTATCTTATGAAATGCGGACTAGGTTTATTTTTTTAGTAATGTTGACTCTACCAAAAAACCCTTACAACTGTAGATCAATTTACCAATGCAAGAATAACCCACGTTTACGGTTTAATGTTGCATTAATACATTTAAAGAATTAGCAAAATTCAATTTTAATATTTTTGATAATTAAACTTTTCAAGAAAATAAAACACCCAAGGAAATATTCATATAACCATAGAATTTTCTAGAAAACTAGGATCCAAATTATCATAGTTCCATTACATCAGTTGATTTGCTAGTAAAGAAAGCACATAATAAGGTAATATGTCGAACAATAATTGGCAAACCTTTTCCAACTCCTAGATCATTATGGGATTTACATTACCAACAACATTGCAAATGTAAACATGTTTTATCCCCATTTTGTGCCTTGAGTCCAGTTCTCACTTACTACTTAATTTAAGTCGTATAACTTAAAGAACCGTGTGGAAAACTAGAATGTGAGTTGAATAGTTTTACCGATTAAAACTTTGCTTTAAACTATTTAGATAGACTTATGTCAATCTATTAAATGTGTATGTTGGATTTTGATAGATAAGCATATAACTAAGCAATGCAAAGATAAAGAGTAAGAAGCACAAAAGCACGACGCGAGTATTTATAGTGGTTCGGCTACAAGGACACCTTCATTGCCTACTCCGCTCCCTGAGTCACCTACTCGAGAGTTCGTAATCACTACACAACACAAGATCCTTGTGGCAGAGAAGCCTTCACAACGTCGCCTACTCTTTTTCTGGTACAAGGCTAGACACCGGGTTCTTCCACGAGGTAGAACCAAACCTATCACAACGTCGCCTACACTTTATCCGGTACAAAGCTAGATACCGAGTTTCATTACAAAGGAGGAACTACTACCCACCACAACACAACTATCCCAAAGGAGACACCCTTCTTATTACAACATCAAAAGGATATCACTATCTTTGACCCAAACTATTCTATTTTGAACATCAATGCACCATATCGAATGTACACCCTATGCACCTTTCACTAATGCCTTTGACATGATCCTTCAGCACCTTTCACTAATGCCTTCGACACGGACCTTCGGCACCTTTCACTAATGCCTTTGACACGCACTTTTGGCACCTTTCACTAATGCCTTCTACTTGACCCTTTGGCACCTTTCATTAATACCTTCATCACAACACTTCTAGGAGGGAGGAAAGAACTATCAAAAGAGAACTTCAGTATTCTTTATGATGACGAAGCTTGGCAACTCATAGACTTGAGCTTGCTCAACTTCAAGAAGTGGTGATCTCGCCTATAAGAGGAACCTAGAGAATCACACAAACACAAAACTACATAGAAAGATCCTTTGGATCTAAGGTTAGAGAGTTTACCATACTAAGAGAATGTATGTGTGAAAGGGGTAAGTTACAATGAAGAAATGGCTCACTATATGTAGGCAAAATCATCTACTGTTCCCCGAATACCACGGATCCCTTACTTGATGGATCCGTCCAGTGTGTTCCTGGGGATCCGCCAGACGCTCCTCCTATATGGGTTATGGGTTATGGATCATGGGTCATGGTTTATGGACTTTGGGTCATGGTTACCTAAATAAATATAATGTATCTAGACCATGGATAATACCCAACATGACATCCTACATGATGTCATGCAATGGGTCATAGGTTATGGATCATGCTCCATGGGTATGGGTCATGGACTTTGGGTTTTACCCAACTACATTCAATGTATCTAGTCAATGGGTCAAGTACTTAGGTTTTTACCCATTACATTACCCATTACAATATATATACTAAGTATATATAAGTACATATCCATATTATGTAAACACTAGTTGTTATTGATGAGTGTCTAAATACTCATCATTTTATTCCCATTTAAACTGCAAAAACATTTAAAAACACTCAGAAATGCTTCAAAATACAGAAAATATCCGTGGATTATGTTTTTATCTGATTCATGTGCAAAATGATTGAAAAAGTTGAAAAACGAATAAAGTTTGCATAATTGGCAGTTTTGGTCCCTCAAGTTTCAAAAATGGCAAAACAAGTCCCCCGGTTTTCAAAAATGGAAAATTATCTTTTATGGTCCTTGTACTATTGAAACTTGGTATGAGTGGTCCTTGTGATAAACTTTGGAAAATTATCACTTTAGCCCCCTAAAAATCCAAAAGTTACTCAAATGGTCCTTGGTTAAAACCTTCTACAAACCAACCGGACCTAAAACTAAACCCAAAGCCCACACAAAACAACACCAGCCCAAGCCCACTACCCCTTTGACCCTTGAGCCTTGAGCTCTTGAACCTTGCACCCTTAACCCTTGAACCCCCGTTTTATTAATAATTCCCCAGTCAAACTGGGTTTGACCAAAACCAAAACCTGCCCCCGTTTTCCCTCCATACCACCCTTCTCCATCACCTTTTCCTGCAACACTCACCATCGCCTTACCTCCAGCTCATCCTCACCAGCTCATCCCCTCCACCAACACAACAAACCAAGAAGCATTTATTGCTTCTTATCCTCAACACTCAACCTACACCTGGCATGAGATATTTTGGCGCCAATTTACAGAATCAACGGTTTGGATTAATTCAACCAATCCAAGGGCTAGGAGTGAAGAGAAAAGCTTTTTGATAACTATTAAAAGGGATTGAAGACAGAAGAAAAGGTGTCCTGTAATTTACATTGTGTTTTTAAGTTTCATGTAAAAGACTTCTGTGTTTTGTTAATTCTATATTGTATGAATCATATTAATCACAATTCAAGTGTTTTCATTAAGCAATTTCATGTTTTCAGTCCTAACCAGTTTTCCCGCCAAATGTGCTTTGCATTGGTTTTGATGTTATAATCTGTATTAAGTGTTTAAATAAGCTTTTATAAGCTTATTAAAGTAATTAAAGAAGTATTAAGAGGTTCCTGAGGTTCTAATTTCATTTTGAAGAAAAGTCAACAAATTATCAAGAAGGCTTTTTCTGGGGTTTTCTAGCTTGTTTTTAACAAGCTAGATGTGTTTTGGTCATTGTTTCTTTGTTCCATAAGCTCTTTCAGTTGTAAGCCAAATTCCAAGTTTTATTTAATTTTCCAAGTTTCTGTACAACTGCTTATTTATGTGCTTCTTGGTGTTTTCAGTACTTATTTATGTTATTTGAGTTAATTTAAGTCAGTTTGATAGTTAGTGTTAGCATAAATCTCATTTTCACTTTTAAAAGTTAAAAACAGTCCATATTAGCCATATCTAGTTTAGCTTAATTTCGTGCTTATTTACATTTTGAAAGTTGCTTATTACAGTTAAAATAAGTTAGTGAATCAGTAATAAACAAGAATCTCAGTTATAATTGGCTGTTGCCTTTGAAAATCTCATAACAGCCCTTTATAAGGACTGTTTGGTTTTAATAGTCAAACGGGTCAAACTAGCTTGTCACTGCTCATTTGCACTTTCTTCAAGTTTGATCATGATTAATTAAGTATGTTTCAGTTGTTAGTAGAAGCTTTTAAGCTGTTTTGAGTCGTTTTGATGATTTTAGTTGTTTAGTGCAATTTTAGAAAGTGGACTGCTCATATAAGCTTCTCACAAGCTTGAGCTTATTTGGTCCTTATTTCTGGTAATTTTAGGTCCTATATAGTGATTAAAGTGCATGTTCCAAAGTTGGTACTGTTTGATCATGCTTTGACAGGTTTTTAGCCATAAAAATCCAAACTGCTGCATCAGTATATACTGAGCAGATCTGAGCTTTGATGCTGCTTTTCTCAGCTTATTATTGGCTTATCCAGTTAAGCTGGGACCTTGATTTTTGGTTTATAAGTAGTTCTCCTAGCTAGCTTTTAGTTTCTGTGCTTGGATTCCATTTCCTAACTTATTTCATAGCTTAAAATAAGCCTGCAAATTCCCCCAGTTTTGCCCCGCTTCTGTCAACAACAACAAAAATAAGTGAAAAAGTGATTTTTGCAAAACTTTGTGGAATTTTCACAGATTCATTTTTAGTTCAAATCAGCTGAAATTTTGGATACCTGCACTTGGGTTGGGGGTTGTTAAGTAGGTATTTTCAGTTTATTTTTGTGATTTTTTCTAGCTAGCTTAATAGGGGCTTAAAGTAGCTGCTGTAGGGCCGTTTGGCGTGTTGAGACTTGAAATCTGGCCTCGAGCTTTTTTTCTGTAGCTTGTGCTTTTTAGGTCCCAATCAGTTGCATTAGATCATTTTAGGTTAGATTTAGACTGTAGTAGCTTATGGTAGCTTTTGGGTAGCTTATTGCTTATTTCAAGTGCTTATTTAAACTGCTTATTTGCCCAATTCAGCTTATTAGTGAGCTTATCTAACTTTTTATATTTTTCCTAGTATTCTGCTATCATATAGTATTTATAGAAAAAGTTTCATATTTATTAGAGTTCATTTAGTATTTATTATAATTTAAAATAGTTTAAATAATCATTAAATAGTAATTAATTAATAATAAATAGATAAAAAGTGTAATAAATATATTTTCAATTTTAAAATAAGTTTTATAATATTTTAGATTTTTCTAAGTCATAATTTCACTTTTCTAGCTTTATTTCATATTTTCTTATATTTTAGGGTATTATTAAATAGTTAAAAATAGTTTTTAATTAATAATAATTAAATAAATAGTCATAAAAATAATTTTCTTTTTCCAATAATTTTCTTGCATCATTAGGATTGTAAAAATGTATTTTCCATATCCGTAGGTATTTTACTTCTTTATTAATCGTTTTTATTTCGTACGTTCACGTAATTTTATTTAAACGTACGTTTTAGGTTTTAAACGTTAATCGATTTTAAATATAGAATTAAAATGACTTCAAAGTCTTTATTAGATTTAATTTCCTTAGTGTAATCAATCATAATCTTTTCCTGTTCAATATTCACCCGATCACAGATTCGTTGTATTACAGTTTACACACCTCGTTGGGACTTAACGACCCGGGGATACACTAAACTCCTCTGGACTTAATTGCATTTTGTTCTGAGCTGTTTGACTTTTATGGTTGACCATTCACAAGTGGTTGACTAATAAAAGATAGACCGTTTAGAGCGAATCAGTTATACATATGCATTTGATGAATGTCTAAATACTCATCATTTTTGTACAAAATAAACTGCAAAATCATCTGAAAACACTCAGAAACACATCAAAATGATCAAAATATCACAAATCAGTGTTTTATGAGTTTTAAATACAAAAATATCAAAATCAGATGAAAAACATATCAAATTTGCAAAAATTGCAGTTTTAGTCCCCCAAGTTTCAAAAGTTGTCAAAAACAGTCCCTGAGCACTTAATTTCAAAAGTAAAGTCACCAAAGGTCCTTTTAAAATCAAAAGTTGGCAAATTTAATCCTTTGGTGAAAAGTTTGAGAAATTACAAGTTTAGTCCCTGAAGTTTCAAAGATTGTCAAAAATTACCCCTGGACATTTTTTAATTTGAAAAATTAGTATTTTTGGTCCTTGGGTAAATGAAACTTATCATAAATGGTCCTTGTAATACCTTTGCAAAATTACAGAATTGGTCCCTTGGTTTTTGTGAATTACAAATGTGGTCCTTGTGTGATAATAAACAAACAAGCCGGACCCTTACTATTATCCTAGCCCAAGCCCAAACCCAAAAATTAACCCGTCCACCCATTTAACCCTTTACCCAGTCCAATCCCACAACCTGACCCGACCAAATAATAAACCAAACCCACGGTTTGAATAAAACCGCCTTCACGGGTGTTACCCCTTATCCATCATCATCCCTACCCCTATGCCTGCAACTTACCCACGCTCACACTCCACCATCATCACACTCCTACCTAGCTACCAAACGCATTTAATGCCTCCTTCCACCTCACTCAACCCACAAACTGTTAAAAACCAAAATTGGCGCCAAAATGCTCAAACGGCCAAGATTGATCCCAAATCATCCAATGGCTGAGATTTCAAGTGGGATTTGCAGAGAAGTCTAGTGGGAGCAATATTGGTGTATAAAAAGGAAGAAAGAGGAGGAGACAGGGCAGTAGTCTTTTAGTCAGTCTTTAGTTTTTTTTTTAGTTCTAGTCCAATTTCATGTCTTAGAAATTGTTACCACTTCATTTACATTTCATTTAAATTGTTTTTGTAGTGTAATTTTGTAATTTCATCTCTGAATTATAAGTTTAATTTGATTAATGCAATGTCTAATTTTCTAGTTAATATCTCCTTGTTACTTTAAAATTAAGATCAGTCTTTATTTGAGTTATATAAGTTTAATCACTGTTACAGAAAGCTCACATAAGCTTTTATGAGCTTATGTGAGCTGAATGTTGGTACTTCTTTTCTGAATTTCATGTTTTAAGGAAAAGTCAAAATAAGTCAAACATAAAAGTCAAATTGATTTCTTGTGAAAACCTGTTTCTAAGTTGTTAAATAGTTGATTCTGATGTTCATTGGCACATTTCCATTTCAGTTTTCAGTTAACTACATCAAGGTGTAAGAGTTAATTTGCAATTTTAGTAGTTAAAGGGGTGTTTGGTTTTAGCTTAATCTTAGACTTTTGGTTAAAGTTGATTGTTGCATTTGTAGTTATTGATTGTTACAATTGTTTGCTTAGTCATTTCAAGTTTTACTTTCAAGTTTTCAAGCTCAGAGTTGTAGTTTCTATGCTTTAGCAAATTTGCCAAATCATTTCTGTTCCAACAGTGATGATACTCTAGTATAGTTTGTAGTTGATTTGGTTGGTACTAGTTTCTCTAGGTTGGGCACTTTAGCTTACAGGTTTAGCTTTAGGATGCCAATCTTAGGTTGCCTTAGGAGCTTAATTTTGAGCTTATTCAGGTCTGCAAATCTGTTCATCAAACCTGCAACAACCTTTAACTGTCATAACTGATCTGCTGCAATCAGTGGGTTTTTAAGTGCTTATTCACTGTTAATTCTACTCATTTAGTTGGTTCATATTGCTTATTTAGGTTTAGATTTAGTTTAATTAGTTGTCCTTCTTCCCTAGTAGCTTATCAGGATGTCTAGAAGCTTATTCTGAGCTTATTTGGCCTGCACTTTAGCCATATCTGTTTTTACATCAGCAGTCACCTGTCCATGTGGCCACTTTTTGTTTAGTCTATAACTTCTTCATTCAAGGTCCTTATTAGTTATAAATCTGGATAATTACTATCTGCTAGGTGGTCTTGTGAACTGCAGTTTTGGTTTTCATTGTAGCTTATTATATAAGCAGCTAGAACAGCTTAAAGTGTAGGGTCAGTTAGCTTATTTGCTTAAAAATCAGTTAGCTCATAACTTGGTTTAATGCTCATTAGGTGTTAGGAATAGCATTAGATAGTTGCTTTAGAGTAGATTTAGTGTTATCTAGCTTATGTAATCATTTGGTATCATCTAGTGCTTATTTGCTTATTTTGATAGTGCTTATTGTCCATCAGTTACACATCAGTTGCATTTTCTTCCACTTAAGCCCTAGTTTTTATATTTTTCTCTGCTTTAGAATAATATTTTCGAATTTCCCTGCAAGTTTCATAATTTTTAGACACTGTTTGGTATTTTTCTTAAATAAAAATAGTTTTTAATCACTTTTAATTAGCTTTAATTGCAAATAATTAAGAAAAAGTTCCAAAAAATAAATTTTCAATTTTCCTAGTTTAAGATAAATATAAAAAGCATAAAAAATATTTTTCCCTATTTTTCCCCTTTTATTTGGTATTTTTCATAATTTAAATTAGATTTAAATAGTTTTAAATTCTTAGAAAATAGAAAATTAATCAGAAAATTACAAAAATAGTTTTGAAAATTCTCTTTTGATATTTTAGAATTTTCCAATTCATAATTTTATTTTTCTAGCTTTGTTTCCTAATTTCTTATATTTTAGGCTATTATTTAATAGTTAAAAATAGTTTTTAATTAATAATAATTAGATAATTAGTTATAAAAATAATTTTCTTTTTCCAAATATTTTATTTTATTATTAGGATTGTAAAAATGTATTTTTCATGTTTTCAGGATTTATATTGTGTAAGTTTCACGTTTTATTTTGTACGTTACATAATTTTTAATTTAAACGTACGTTTTAGGTTTTAAACGTTCATCACTTTAAATATAGTGATAGCGTTTATTTAATATTTTTAATCTTTTTAATTTTCTTTAATTTTCATTTTAGCCCTTGTAGTTTATGTCCTTTTTCCGTAGTTATAATAATTCCAAATTCTCTTTTCCGTCCAAATCTCCCGATCACTATACGTGAGGTGATCCATTGCACAGCTCGCTGGGACATAACGACCCGGGGAAACGCTATACTCCCCAGATCTTCTTTGATTTCGTGCTTAAGCTGTTTCAAGTTTTCTTACGCTTGCGTGAGAGAACTTGACGGTTTTGCGCGCATCAAATTTTTGGCGCCGCTGCCGGGGAGCTGTGCTGATAATCTTACGTTTAGCAGATTAGTGATTTGGATATTCACTCCTTGTTTATACCATCTGTATGTGTCTATATTTTCTTTTTCAAAAACCCAAAAAGATTTTCAGTCTTTGTTTTTACAAAATGTTTTTCAAAAATCCAAAAATATTCATCTTTACCCTCTAATCTGTTTAATTCTCCATTCCTTTATCCTCCAATCTGTTTAATTCTTCATCTCTTATCCCTCTTAACCGTTTAATTCTTGATGTCATGGTTTTCGACATGTTCCTGGTGTGGAGGTCCATTTAACGATGGAAATTGTCGGCGATGTACCAATGTGAGTTTCGGAGACAAATTTGTCGGTAATTCCGATCCCATTTCAAATGAAACACCCGATTTTTCCTACCTACCTCCACAGCCCCAATACGAATCCTACTCATACGAGTTTTGTGAGAATGATTCTCGTTACGGTTTTGATTGTCCACCACAGGTCCCGCTTGTCTATGAGCCGGAACCATGTTACAATCAGAACTTTGGTGAAAGTTATTTTCCCAATTATCTCTGTTGTGAGAATTGCGGGGGTCCTAATGCGACTTTTGAATGTCAGCCGGTGAATCAAAATTTTCAAAATTCTAATTCTCCCGGTTTTGACAATTTCCAACCCCCACAGTATTCCATCAGTCATCAGACTTCCGAGCCTTCACATCATTTCAATGATTACGAGGAGTGTAATCTTCCTCAAAGTTCTGAAGAAATACGCATTCGAAAGAAACTGCAAATGAAAAGAATGGTGTGTAAGCTTCAGCAGATGAATATAAGAATCAGATATGATGACGATGATGATGAGGATAGTATTCAGATGAAGGAATATTATGAGAATGACGAGGAGAGTGTTATTCAATTGAACGATCTTATTTCTCAACTCCCTCGGTCTATTGCTATCACACCTATCTTACCTATTATTGCTTCCAAAGACTCTCTCATAATGGAGGATGATCATCTCAGCACTATTTCGGAAACGGAATCGTCTAGTGTTGAGGATCTTGTCCCAATCCCAAGTGAGTCTGAGGATATATCCGATAGTGATTGTGATTTGCCTTTTTGTGATTCTCTCGACATTTCTGAGGTTACTTCCGGGATTTTCTCAAATCCTCTTTTTGAATTTAATAATGACTACACTTTTGAGAAAGTAAATCCTCTTTTCGATGAAATGTCTGAGGCCGATACAGAGACCATCACGGAAGTGGTGGAAATTGCTAGCTCTCAGAGCACACCACTTGTCCCACCTCTGTATTCTATCTTATCTCCTCTATCATGTGATGATGATTCTATCCTCACTGATGAGATTCATGATCCAAAAATCATGAATTCTCCTTCTGATAATGAGGAGTTAGTCATGATCATCATCATGATTCTCCTTCTTTTCTTCACATACGGTGTGACTTCTCCATGTCTTAGCTCCTTCGAGAGTGAGGACACTATCTTTGACCCTGGCATTTTCAGTTATCATTTGTGAGCCGGGTCCGTCTCTATATATCTCATCGGTGTGGAACTTTCACGTGCTTCAAATGTTTGTCCAAACATCTTGAATGAAAGTCCGATGAAGATTGTTTCTTCCACTTTGCTTCCCCATGAACCAATGAATTCGGGGTCGAGTCAAGCTAGCGACTCGGTAACCAAAAACAGTAGCACACACCATATGGGTTTTCACCCATATTTCTGTCTTCTTACCCCTTTCTACCACCTAAGTGTGGGGGTAATGCCCCACATGTTATATATATATATATATATCTCTAAAAAAAAAAAAAAAAAAAAAAAAAAAATCCCTTCTAAATAATGGCCGTAATATTTCCCTTTTACGTTCTTTGTTTCGGCATAACCGCCGGTACTTTGAATATTGAGGGCAATATTCATTTCTAAGTGTGGGGGGGATTCTCACGAATTTTATTATATAATTATACCGCTTAATTCCCCCGTTTTTGGCCAAAAATTTTTTTTTGGAGTAAGTGTTTTGCACTTACTCAATTGGTTATCAGTCCGCCTTGTCTAATAAACAAAAGGATTGGCTAATCCAGGAGCAAACGGCTCTTGGTAAAAATATCTCAAATCCGTTGACGGCTTGCAATTTGCCCAAAATTGTATGGTATTCAACTCACCATATCCTAAAAAGTGAAGAGTTGGCTAGCCCGCAAGGTTATGGCTTGTGGTAAAGGCAGTGGAAAATCCATAATTGGTAATCAGCTCACCAAAGATAATGTTGATAATTTATCTAAGAGTTGGCTAGTCCAGAAGGGTACGGCTTCTGGTAAAGACAAAATCAAACCCGTTGAAAGCTGGTGGTTTGCTCAAAATCACATGGTTATCGGTGTACCATGGTTCTTACTTGAACTGAAACATTTGGCTACTCCAGAAGTAATGGCTTTTGGTAAAGAGATTAAAATCCATTATGTTTTCTCAAATCATTGCTAGGGACTAGCAATATCTCAGTGTGGGGGATTGATGAGTGTCTAAATACTCATCATTTTTGTACAAAATAAACTGCAAAATCATCTGAAAACACTCAGAAACACATCAAAATGATCAAAATATCACAAATCAGTGTTTTATGAGTTTTAAATACAAAAATATCAAAATCAGATGAAAAACATATCAAATTTGCAAAAATTGCAGTTTTAGTCCCCCAAGTTTCAAAAGTTGTCAAAAACAGTCCCTGAGCACTTAATTTCAAAAGTAAAGTCACCAAAGGTCCTTTTAAAATCAAAAGTTGGCAAATTTAATCCTTTGGTGAAAAGTTTGAGAAATTACAAGTTTAGTCCCTGAAGTTTCAAAGATTGTCAAAAATTACCCCTGGACATTTTTTAATTTGAAAAATTAGTATTTTTGGTCCTTGGGTAAATGAAACTTATCATAAATGGTCCTTGTAATACCTTTGCAAAATTACAGAATTGGTCCCTTGGTTTTTGTGAATTACAAATGTGGTCCTTGTGTGATAATAAACAAA
This sequence comes from Chrysanthemum seticuspe, assembly GCA_019973895.1. Taxonomy (NCBI): domain Eukaryota; kingdom Viridiplantae; phylum Streptophyta; class Magnoliopsida; order Asterales; family Asteraceae; genus Chrysanthemum; species Chrysanthemum seticuspe. The sequence goes on from BPTQ01000009.1 coordinate 241,187,579, forward strand.
CAAGCCGGACCCTTACTATTATCCTAGCCCAAGCCCAAACCCAAAAATTAACCCGTCCACCCATTTAACCCTTTACCCAGTCCAATCCCACAACCCGACCCGGCCAAATAATAAACCAAACCCACGGTTTGAATAAAACCGCCTTCACGGGTGTTACCCCTTATCCATCATCATCCCTACCCCTATGCCTGCAACTTACCCACGCTCACACTCCACCATCATCACACTCCTACCTAGCTACCAAACGCATTTAATGCCTCCTTCCACCTCACTCAACCCACAAACTGTTAAAAACCAAAATTGGCGCCAAAATGCTCAAACGGCCAAGATTGATCCCAAATCATCCAATGGCTGAGATTTCAAGTGGGATTTGCAGAGAAGTCTAGTGGGAGCAATATTGGTGTATAAAAAGGAAGAAAGAGGAGGAGAGAGGGCAATAGTCTTTTAGTCAGTCTTTAGTTTTTTTTTTAGTTCTAGTCCAATTTCATGTCTTAGAAATTGTTACCACTTCATTTACATTTCATTTAAATTGTTTTTGTAGTGTAATTTTGTAATTTCATCTCTGAATTATAAGTTTAATTTGATTAATGCAATGTCTAATTTTCTAGTTAATATCTCCTTGTTACTTTAAAATTAAGATCAGTCTTTATTTGAGTTTTATAAGTTTAATCACTGTTACAGAAAGCTCACATAAGCTTTTATGAGCTTATGTGAGCTGAATGTTGGTACTTCTTTTCTGAATTTCATGTTTTAAGGAAAAGTCAAAATAAGTCAAACATAAAAGTCAAATTGATTTCTTGTGAAAACCTGTTTCTAAGTTGTTAAATAGTTGATTCTGATGTTCATTGGCACATTTCCATTTCAGTTTTCAGTTAACTACATCAAGGTGTAAGAGTTAATTTGCAATTTTAGTAGTTAAAGGGGTGTTTGGTTTTAGCTTAATCTTAGACTTTTGGTTAAAGTTGATTGTTGCATTTGTAGTTATTGATTGTTACAATTGTTTGCTTAGTCATTTCAAGTTTTACTTTCAAGTTTTCAAGCTCAGAGTTGTAGTTTCTATGCTTTAGCAAATTTGCCAAATCATTTCTGTTCCAACAGTGATGATACTCTAGTATAGTTTGTAGTTGATTTGGTTGGTACTAGTTTCTCTAGGTTGGGCACTTTAGCTTACAGGTTTAGCTTTAGGATGCCAATCTTAGGTTGCCTTAGGAGCTTAATTTTGAGCTTATTCAGGTCTGCAAATCTGTTCATCAAACCTGCAACAACCTTTAACTGTCATAACTGATCTGCTGCAATCAGTGGGTTTTTAAGTGCTTATTCACTGTTAATTCTACTCATTTAGTTGGTTCATATTGCTTATTTAGGTTTAGATTTAGTTTAATTAGTTGTCCTTCTTCCCTAGTAGCTTATCAGGATGTCTAGAAGCTTATTCTGAGCTTATTTGGCCTGCACTTTAGCCATATCTGTTTTTACATCAGCAGTCACCTGTCCATGTGGCCACTTTTTGTTTAGTCTATAACTTCTTCATTCAAGGTCCTTATTAGTTATAAATCTGGATAATTACTCTCTGCTAGGTGGTCTTGTGAACTGCAGTTTTGGTTTTCATTGTAGCTTATTATATAAGCAGCTAGAACAGCTTAAAGTGTAGGGTCAGTTAGCTTATTTGCTTAAAAATCAGTTAGCTCATAACTTGGTTTAATGCTCATTAGGTGTTAGGAATAGCATTAGATAGTTGCTTTAGAGTATATTTAGTGTTATCTAGCTTATGTATTCATTTGGTATCATCTAGTGCTTATTTGCTTATTTTGATAGTGCTTATTGTCCATCAGTTACACATCAGTTGCATTTTCTTCCACTTAAGCCCTAGGTTTTATATTTTTCTTTGCTTTAGAATAATATTTTAGAATTTCCCTGCAAGTTTCATAATTTTTAGACACTGTTTGGTATTTTTCTTAAATAAAAATAGTTTTTAATCACTTTTAATTAGCTTTAATTGCAAATAATTAAGAAAAAGTTCCAAAAAATAATTTTTCAATTTTCCTAGTTTAAGATAAATATAAAAAGCATAAAAAATATTTTTCCCTATTTTTCCCCTTTTATTTGGTATTTTTCATAATTTAAATTAGATTTAAATAGTTTTAAATTCTTAGAAAATAGAAAATTAATCAGAAAATTACAAAAATAGTTTTGAAAATTCTCTTTTGATATTTTAGAATTTTCCAATTCATAATTTTATTTTTCTAGCTTGGTTTCCTAATTTCTTATATTTTAGGCTATTATTTAATAGTTAAAAATAGTTTTTAATTAATAATAATTAGATAATTAGTTATAAAAATAATTTTCTTTTTCCAAATATTTTATTTTATTATTAGGATTGTAAAAATGTATTTTTCATGTTTTCAGGATTTATATTGTGTAAGTTTCACGTTTTATTTTGTACGTTACATAATTTTTAATTTAAACGTACGTTTTAGGTTTTAAACGTTCATCACTTTAAATATAGTGATAGCGTTTATTTAATATTTTTAATCTTTTTAATTTCATTTAATTTTCATTTTAGCCCTTGTAGTTTATGTCCTTTTTCCGTAGTTATAATAATTCCAAATTCTCTTTTCCGTCCAAATCTCCCGATCACTATACGTGAGGTGATCCATTGCACAGCTCGCTGGGACATAACGACCCGGGGAAACGCTATACTCCCCAGATCTTCATTGATTTCGTGCTTAAGCTGTTTCAAGTTTTCTTACGCTTGCGTGAGAGAACTTGACGGTTTTGCGCGCATCAGCATTTCTATAACATGTAAACACTATTAGTTGTTTAGCGTTTTATATGAAAATATAAGTGTGTTAGTAAACTATTGGCTCAAACCATTTACGTATTTTATTTGTTTCGTTAAAATGATTTTACGTTTGTTATCGACAAAACATTAGAAGATCGTAAAATATAAATAAACGTTTTTACGGCTTTTTTGTACTAACAATCTCCCCCTTTTTGTTGATGACAAAACATAAGATTATTTTAAGAAAAAACTAAAATTAGTAAAAGTTTGAATTTCAGTTTTTACTCTCTTCTCCCCCTTTTTGTCGAAACCAAAAGAGCGTCGAAAAGAAACTAACACATTGTTTTAAGAAAAACGTGTATGAAGTAATAAAATAAAAAATGGAGAGTAAGAGAAGAGAAGAATTCACGTCTTAGCTCCCCCTTGATGGGTGCTTCCCTTTTTTGAGGGCGTAAAGTAATTAGGAAGAACCCGTCAAGTAGTAATGTAATCTTAAGTGAAAGTATTGCAAGCGTTTTTGCAATGTTTTGCTTTGACAAAAAGCTCCCCCTAGCTAAGAGTGTCAAAGTATTCATTTTGTATATTGAAAATCTACAAAACAAAGGTTAGAAAACAAGTATATGATCAGACTCAAATTAGTAAGAAAAATTGTTTCTGTTGCACGGATCCCACGATTCCTCCCTGGGAGGGATCCGTCTAGGCCAAAGTGAGGGATCCGTAACCTGCATTCTAAATTCAGCAACGTGGATGTAAAATGTGATGTTATCATCAAAATGAGTTATGTATTAAGGCACCAAACATATTCTTAAGACAATATTTCATATAACATGTAAATTCATTCAATAAAAACACGAGAAAGGATATCTCTAAAACTAAGAGAATGACAAAAACATTTAATATATTTTCTAATAATTATAAGAAGTGTCGAAAACTTAAAGAGAATCAATGCGCTTGTAATCTAAGGACGAGTAGACTTGTTGATTTGGTCAAATCGTTCAAGGAGATGATTAAACATGAAATGCAACTCATTTCGTACTTCTTGAACAAGTCCTTGGTTAAGTTGATAATTAGAGAAATTATTGTCATGAATTGTTGGGATATGAAAGTGCTGAAGAATGACAAAGTACTGGAAAAGTCAAAGTACTCCTAAAGAAGAAGTCAAAGTACTGCTGTCGAAGTCAAAGTACTGCAAGGCTAAAAGAACTGCTATATTCATTTATGGAAAGCTTTGTAATTCTAGAATATTCTTTGTTAGATTACTTTTCGTACAAGGTTACAAGTTGTAAACCGACTAGGGTTATCCTTAAGCCTATAAAAGGACCCCTAGATTGGCATTAGATGTGCGCGTATCATTAGAGTTTTAGAGAGTTCGATATTATTAGTATTGTTTAAGAGTCTGCATAACAAGCAGATTTAGAGTTATTAATAAAAACATTGAAAGTTAAAAGTTATATTCTTCTTAGCTTTGTTATGTAAATTCCGCATACTTAATAGAGTTTGCTCAGTGTTTCATTGTTAATAACTTAGGATTTATCCGAGGTTATTAAACCTTAACAAGCCAGAGTACATCGATCCAACAAGTGGTATCAGAGCTTGTGTGGAAACTCTGACTAAGAAGAAAACCGATTTCACAACAAACCCTAAAGATGTCGACTGAAGCTGCATCAACCCCTGTCTCTGAGGTATGTTCTAAGTGTCATGATTTTTATCAAAAAGTACTTAATAGTTATGTGATTGAAAGAGATAATTGTATAAGGGCTAGGTCTGAGGTAGCAGGTTATCAAATTACTTTAGAGTCTATGGAAGCCAAAATCTTAACACATGAAAATAATGAAATGGCCTGGGCAGAAAAGTATGAATAACAGGATTATCAATTAAAACTAAGTGAATGGAAGTTAAATTGTAAGATTGCTGAAATTGAGAAACTGACTAAGGAGAGAGATGAATTGTTAGCAAAGTTTGATGCCTGGAAAGAATCTAGTCTTTCTCATGTTACTTATGTTCAAAAACAGAGAAGAGCTTACATTAGAACTGGCTTAGATTTTGGTATGGACTTTGATAACATAGAAGAAAACCCATCTAGTGATAAGGATGACCTTGATTTAGAGGACATAACCACTGGTGATGATGAACTCATTAATTATGTAGACACATCTAGTAATGAGGAATCAGTTAGTAAAACACCTCCTGAGTTTAAGAAAGACAATGGTTATCATGCAGTCCCCCATCCCACTAGAAGTCATCAACCCCCTAGGCCTGATGTTTCTCATTTTTGAGTAGACAGTCTAGAATTTAGGAAAAAGCTTATTGGTCAATCTAGGACTCGAAACCCAGAAGAAATTGTTGAAAACCCTAAGGATAATGATGTTAAAAGTCAAGCAGTACCTTCAACTCAAAGTACTGCTACATGTTCAGCAGTACCTTTAGGAAAATCTTTTCAAAATAGTACTACTAAACCTTTTTGGGATAACTTTGGTCAAAACAGTTTTAATCATTCACCTAGAAGACAGAATAGTTTAGGTCATAGATATAGAGGAAGAAATTTTGGAAGTATGGGTCAAAAATTGTGTTTTGTTTGTTATAGTCCTGATCATCTGATCAAGCACTGTGACTTTCACTCAGAGTACCTAAGCAAATTTCCAAAGAACAGAAATACCAACCAAAAACCTAGAGAGAGTAAACCTGTATGGACTCATTCAAATAGGGTTAACCATAGAAACTTTTCACAAGACTATAGGTACCCTCACCAGAAAAACCTTTTTCAAAACCACCAGTACCTTCAAATAATTTTCAAAAAACTCAAGCAGAACCTTCTCAAAGTACTGCTAGATTTTCAAACAATCAAGGTACTGAAAACACTTTTTGGAATGGAAAGCCTAGGAGATCAAATTATTATCAATCTAGAAGGCGTTACAACTCCAAAAGAGTAGCTAGATCAAAGGACTCTACACCAGAAGTTAAAACCAAATGCGTTAAGAAGGAAAGTACTGATGGGGAACAAACAGTACTTTCAGCTAGTGAAAGTGAAATAGATATTTTGGTTGAAAATAATAAAGAAAATTTAGTTGAAAAAGAAAGTTTTGTTGAAAATCCAAAAGTTTTGAATCAAAAGATAATACTGGATCATGCTTTAAAAAACAGTGGAGACTACATACTTACAGAATGTAAGTATGTCACTCCACAAGGGGAACACAAGTCAGTAATGGCTTAGGTTCCTCAAAGCAACTAACTGTTTCATCTTATTAGACAGGGCAACCCAAAAGAAGAGCTTAAAGATTATTGATAGTGGTTTTTCTGGAAGCATGACAGAAGACAAAGAGATTATGTCAGATTGGTATTATTAGTTATTAAGCTACATTTGAGGGGAGGACTATTTAGTATAAGTATAGTCCTATGCATTGCTTAAGGGGAGGCAATCTTATGTTTATTTGATGTATTTGCTATTGTGAAGAGGAGAATGGGAAAGTACTGCTTTTTGGTTCTATGAAAGTACTGCTTGGAAAGTACTGCTTTGGAAAGTACTGCATCACAGGGTACTGCTTCACAAGGTGCTGAAGTTCAAGAAGAAACTGTAGTTTCACCTCCACCAACTCCACAAGCTTCTGCTCATGATTCTCAACAAGAAGAACACCCACCATCCTCTCCCAATGATTATACTTCAACAGATGGGCTTCAAACATCTGGAGGAGATGAGCGAGATGAGGGTACTGTTCTCAACAATTATGCTTTATCAAGAGAATTGACTAGATTGAAGAAATATTTTGAAGAACAGGCTACACAGATTAAGCAGCTGAAGCTTAAGTTTAGAAGACTCAAGAAGTTTGTCTGGCCATTGGTTCAAATCATCATTTATGGGTCAAGTCTTAAAGAAGGCAAGGAAGGCCAGTTAGGAAGTTTCCAAAGACAACCAAAGGCAAAAAGGTTCAGCAACCATCTTCTGTCCAATTAGGGAGGAATTTAGAAGAAAAGAATTTGAAAGAAGATGCTGTTAAGGAGAATGAACCTCAAGGTACTGAAGAGCGTGTCAATATTGAAAGTACTGAGGAAGAAAGGACTGAAGTTCAAGGTACTGAAGATCAAAGTACTGCTTTTCAAGAAACCTACAGGCAATAATTGATTACTCCAAGGTTGTTAGATTTTGAAGAGGAAGTTGGTACTTCAACTATTATACATGAAGAAGAAGCTGGTCCTTCAACAGTCATACCAGAAAAGGAAGCTGATACACCCAAACCTATACATACTGCAAGTGATGATGAAACCATTGCTGAGATCTTGCATGATTTGTCAAAGCCAATGGGTGTTAGTATTCTAGGAGTTGCAGAGGAACAACCCAAAGCTTCTCAACCTGCTATTGATCCAAAAGATAAAGGAAATGGCAAGATGATTGAAACAAAGAAAAAGAAGCTTACATCGGCAGATATTAGAACAATTAAAGTTGCTAGGAATGAGGAAGCAGCTAGAAAGGTACAAGCTAAACTGAATGCTGAAATTGCTAATGAAGAAGCTATGAATGAGGAAGCAGCTAGGAAATTACAAGAAGAATTGAATGCTGAAGCTGTTATACCATCACCTATTCCTGTTTCTACTCTACCAAGAAGACCAAATCTTGCTAAACAAAGGAATGTAATGATGGCCTATTTAAAAGGTCAAGGATATATTGGATTGAATAAGTTGAAGTATGTTGAAATGAAGGAACTATATGAAGCTGTTAGAGAGGCTTATAAGAAGAGTGTTGAGAGTATCAAGGATTTTAAAGATGATGATGCTCAGAAAGAAGATGATAAGAAAGGGAGCTTAAAAAGAAAAATAAAAACTGAAGTTGAAGATTCACAGCCATCAAAGAAGATTGAGTTAAGATCTGATAGAGATGATGAATTAAGGAATTACTTAAGAGTAGTAGAATTTGAGTATTCTAAAGATGATGCTAAAATGAAGATGAATAAATCTCCAATAACTATTTTTGAAGTTGTAGAATCTAAGGGTGGAAACTATCTGATGTTTCGTAGAGTAGATGAAAGCTTCAGAGTGTTTAGTATACTATGGGATCTATTGCACATAATATATAGAGTGGATTTATTTCATCTATATCATTTGGTGCGAGATTATTTTGAATACAATCCATCAGAAGGAGTTGGTTTAATCTTGCTTGGAGATCTCACAACTATTTGGGAAACTGAAGAACAAAGCACTGCTGAGATTTGGAAGAACTAAGAAGATTGGGAGATTATCAGCTGGAGATTCTTTGAAGAATTTGGAGTACATGTTCTAGAGCTAGAAGATGGGACAATGATTCACATGTTAGTAGACAGAAGATAACCTCTTACAGCAGATCTTATGAGGAGAATGCTAGAGCATGGAATGGAAGTTGAAGAAGATAATGAAACTGCTCTTATGGTCATCAAATTGTTTATCAGATGGACTACTATTGTTGATGATGATGAATAACTGGTATGAATCTTAATTGAAAAAATTATTTTTGAAATATCAGTACTTTATTCAAAGTACTGCTGATCAAACAATACTTTCATCAAAGTACTGCTTGCAGCTTTAAACCAGTTAATGATTTTGAAAAACTTTTGTTAACTGACAAATATTTTGAAACAAAGGTTAAATGAAATAAATGGTTTTTGAGATGGTAACAATAATAGGTTATCAATCCACCATGGTTACAAAAGGATTGGCTAATCCATGAGCAAACGGCTCTGGTAAAGATATCTCAAATCCGTTTTTAGTTGACAACTTGCTAATAAGTTGTATGGTAATCAACTCACCATATCAGTAAATGTGAAGAGTTGGCTAGCCCACAAGAAAATGGCTTGTGGTAAAGGCTGTGGAAAAACCATTATTTGGTAATTAGTTCACCATAAATGAAAGAACTAACTAGTCCAAAAGGTTACAGCTTTTGGCAAAGACAAATCAAATCTGTTGATAGCTGATGATTTGCTAAAAATCATATGGTTTTCAATTTACCATGGTCTTACACACCAAAACATTTGGCTACTCCAGAGTTAATGGCTTTGGTAAAGAGAAATCAAAATCCATTAAATTTTCAATGATTCACCTCTCACAGGAGTTTACACACCTGGAAGTGATGAGAATAGACTGCAACTTAAACTGAATTAATGTACAAATTGTCATATGTTGTTGTGTTGCTGAAAAGATGGAGCTTGCTGACTGATGCTGTAAAGAATTATTTCTAAAGCATACTTTGATAATACTGATATAAGCACAGAGACTACAAAGATACAATCTAAACACAAAGACACAATCTTTCCTTGAAGATGGAGAAGTTAAAGATAAATTCACAAAGGAACTTGAAGTCAAGCAAGTAGAATTCAAGTTAGGGGAGGATTGTTGGGATATGAAAGTGGTGAAGAATGACAAAGTACTGGAAAATTCAAAGTACTCCTAAAGAAGAAGTCAAAGTACTGCTGTCGAAGTCAAAGTACTGCAAGGCTAAAAGAACTGCTATATTCATTTATGGAAAGCTTTGTAATTCTAGAATATTCTTTGTTAGATTACTTGTCGTACAAGGTTACAAGTTGTAAACCGACTAGGGTTATCCTTAAGCCTATAAAAGGACCCCTAGATTGGCATTATATGTGCGCGTATCATTAGAGTTTTAGAGAGTTCGATATTATTAGTATTGTTTAAGAGTCTGCATAACAAGCAGATTTAGAGTTATTAATAAAAACGTTGAAAGTTAAAAGTTACATTCTTCTTAGCTTTGTTAAGTAAATTCCGCATACTTAATAGAGTTTGCTCAGTGTTTCAATGTTAATAACTTAGGATTTATCCGAGGTTATTAAACCTTAACAAGCTATTTAAGTTAGTTTGGTTAGAGTACATCGATCCAACATGAATAGATAACGAAGTAGGTGGAATGTTTTGAGGAGGCTCCACAAAGGATGGTGGGATTTGTGGAGGTGCGTTGAGCTACGTAGTGTGTTGTTCAACTAAAAGTGAGGGTGATGATGCACGAGTTGGTGGTGGAGATGGGAAGTCCTCTATATGGTTGGGTCTTTGATGATTCCTTGTCTCCAAAGATAGACTATTTGATGGTGAAGGCGGTTCCCTATTTAATGAGAAGGTTGGTAAATGAGAAGTCCTTGGGGGTGAGTCTTCTAATGAGTAGAGATTTGGATGAGAAAGAGGTGCGGTAAAGGAATATAGTCTAGGTTCTAGAAATGAAGGCTTGGGTGTTTTACTAGAGCTAGGTGTGTTTGGTTTAGTTCTTGATGAAGGCCTTTCCAACTCAAAAGGTCAAATGCTAATCCTAGCTGTTTTTCTAGCTTTGGTTGGTTGAGTTTGTTGAGGAGGGATTCTAGCATTTGGACTTCTTACGGGTGATGACTCGGTAGAAGATATCTCATGAACCATATGATTATTCTTCTTGGAGAAACCTTTGGTTGAAGAGTTTTTGCTAGATGATTTAGTCATAGTGACAGAGAGGATGTAATGAATGTCTTAGTTACTGATTTTTGAATGGTGGTTTAAACACATAAGAACACATGGTTTATAAAGGATGAGATTGGTTTATGAACTAAATTCTTGACCATTAAGAATTTTGGCATGCACTAAGGTCAACTATAGTGTCGTTCTATCCTAGGGAGTTATTTAATGGCAAAGAAAAGTGTTTAGACTACCAAAGAGAGTTTGAATTAGAAGAGTAAATTGATCATAAATTGTTCTGGAGACCCGGATCCCAGGGATCCGTCTTTCAGACAGTAGAGTGTTGGAGTGATTATGTTCTATTAAGGTCTAGTACCTATACATCCTAAGTATTTGGGTTCCCTAAGATGTTTTAAATGGTGTAGGACTTTTAATGTTCAACCATAAGGAGTAAGGATACCTAATGATGGTTTTTGATAAGAAAAGTGGACTTTTATGAATGCAACTAAGTGGTTAAGCATGACATCAATAATTTGAGGATGAAAAATGAAACCAAATGATCCTAGAGATCAGATGGTGACTTAAGAAAATTTTGGAAAATTCTTAAAAAATCAAAAGAAATGAAAAACTAGTTTTTAGCCTATTTTGGGGTAAGAATGACTAAGATCAATTTGCTAAAATTGAGAGAAATATCAAACTAGGTGTTTTGAGACGTGAGGAACAATGTGAGAGCATTGGAGCGGAAATATGGTGAGTTTTGGTGAAGTGATTAGTCAAGAACATCTTGAAAATGATTATAAGTTATCTATGAGTGAGTGTAAGACCTACTAAGCTTGAGGAAGACTTGAGTGATCCTAAAGTAACATGTTTAGCTAGTATGATATGGTCTAGAGGAATGGATTGAGGTGAAAGTGTAGAAAACCTGTGTATGTATACCCAAATCCCACGGTTCCCTCATCTGAGGTGTTAATACAAATAAGCCGTAAAAACGTTTATTTATATTTTACGATGTTCTAATGTTTTGTCGATAAGAAACGTAAAATTATTTTAACGAAACAAATAAAATATGTAAATGGTTTGAGCTAATAATTTTCTAACACACTTACGTGTTCACATAAAACACTAAAACAAGTATAAGTGATTTTATGATTTAGTAATATATATGTACATCAACTAGTGTTTACATATTGGGCAAAATATATACATAACTAGTATATATTATAAATGGGTAAAAACTACAACCCACAGAAAATATCCATAACCCATGGTATTGACCCATACCCATTTGACTAGGTGCATTGCACTCATGAGATACATTGTATCTAATAAAAGACTCATGGATCAACCCATAACCCATGACCCTTGACCCATAACCAAAATACCCATGGGCAAAGAGGAGCGTCCCACGAATCCCTTAAGGGAGGGATCCGTGGGATCTAGGGAATAGTAGCATTTTCTTTCTATAAATAGTGAGCCATTTCTTCATTGTTTCTTACCCCCTTTCTCATATACTTTCTCCTTGAATTAAAAAATCTCTAACCCTAGATCCAAGTGATCTATGTTTGTAGTTTTGTTTTTGTGTGATTCTCTAGGTTCCTCTTAAAGGCGAGATCACCACCTTTGATGTTAGGAATTGGAAATTCCATAAGTAAAGTATCGGTCACCCCAAATATAAACTAGCATAAGTTAGCTCGTACACATATTGTTAGTTACGTTATTTATCAGTTTATTAGTTAATTATTAGTTTAGTTTAGCATAGTGTAACACCGTGGAGGAAGGACGGGTCTTTACCCACTGTATACCTGATCCACAGGCCATCAGGAGGTCGTTTAGGTTGTAAGCTATAAATACCATCTACCTCCCAAGGTAGAGGGTTGGAAGTTCTAATCTAACCTTTTACACTTTTGTTTATCTCTCTAGAATTCCCTCTCTACTCTCTTCAACCATGGCATTCATATACTATTATCATCCTAGACCACCCAAATCATCTAAATAACATAATATTCACGATCCTACAATTGGTACCAGAGCCAAGGTTGTGTTGTTTTGATTGATTCGTATGGTTTTACATGTTTTTGCTATCGATTCGTGTGTATGTTGATGTGGTTTGATGCGAATGGTTTGTGGTTTTTTGATATTTTGTTATAGTCACGTTAATCTGGTCTTAAGAATTGATAGAACTGTTTTTATGTGTTGAATCTGGTTTTATGCGACTTAGATGAGTTTTTAAGCAGTTTTTCAAACAGTTTCATTCTGGTTCTATTTACTGGTCCTGTACATGTTTTCATCCATGCGAGTTAACTATTTTTTTCATACATGCGAGTTGTCAGTTGTCTTTACAAACTGTCCAGATTAAGTGTTAGATCTGAGGAGAGTTGATCTGATGCGAGTTGATCAGTTGCGAGTTGGTATGATGCGAGTTGGTATGATTATGCTACTATGCGGTTTGTCTTTACAAACTGTCCAGATTCAATGTGTACTATGCGGGTTGTCTCATTAGTCCAGATTTAAAGTATCTGGAGCGAGTTGCCAACAAAGGTCAAAAGCGACTTGCTAAACTTGTTTTCTTTAAAGCGAGTTAATAACAGTATTTAAAAGTAAGTTGGTTACGGATCAAAAGCGAGTTGGTTGTTTGACTATTGAGTCAACAATATGCGTGTTGTGTAAACTGTTTAAAGAAGCAAGTTTTTGATATAAGGAAGAAGCGAGTTGACTTGTAAAAAGATGCTGAACTAGTTTAAACATTAAGATCAGAACCAATCAAATCATCATTCAACTTACAACTTATGTCAAACATCAATAAACCAGACTCATCAAGACTAACACATCACTCTACAACTTCATAAAGATTACCATAAATATCCTCATATGACTGCTACAACAAACAAACTACATCTCTCTTACACGAACAAATCTCACTTCCATGAAAATTATCAAATCTCAATTATACTTATCATATGTTTTCTAAGCTTTTCAAGAAGGGTGAGATCTCAGGTTAAATCTATTTGTGGCATTCAAGATGCATAAAGACTTTATGAAAATCTTAACTCACAAATGATTCAGTCATCATCGATCATCTTGGTGTTCTACACCTTTTATGTACGAGTCTCAATGATGGAGTCAAAACATAAAGTGTTTAAACCATTTCAAGAGATTCGGATTTTGAATTATCAAAAATGTAGGTTCGATCTCAGTTTGTTCTTTCTTGTGTATGGTTTTACAAACACATAGATCATGAAAGATCTATTCACATAGAACGAATACCTTCATTGATCATTGTTGGAGTTTTTTTTATCCGAATCCTTAAGAGTTGCAATTAACAATAATGTTAATTGTCTCTCTTGATTCGTTGTATTCAAAAACTAAAACACAATTAAAATGTTAACAAAGTAAAACCTACCTTAAAACCGTGTCTAAGCACTAAAGCCATCCCTGTGGCGAATCAAAGGACCTCGAGCTATCTCTGTGGCTATCACTTAACAACTCTCACCATCCTTGTGGTTTTGACTCCCTTGCAATCCCTATGGCGGTGTCAATAGGAGCAGTCAAGAAGTACCAAGATGAAGATTACTTTTTCTTGGATGCGTTTTGTGGAAGGAAGAGAGGCTCATTTATTTTTGGTGATAATCTGTGTTGTAGTGAGAGTGAGATTAGGATGGGGGCGGATTACTATGTGGAGAGATTGTAGGGTTTGTTTGAGCAACGGATTATTACTAATTAGGGTTGTGATGAGAGTGTTTTATACCCAAAAAATTAGGGTTGTTTGGAATTTGGTTCAGACTTCTCTTCATCAAACTTGGGCCGTATACTCTACATGAGCTAGCATGAGTGAGATGGGCCGAATGTTACTTGAAGTCTGATTTGTTGATAGTGGTTTTTTTTTTGGGCTGTGAGAACTAACATGGGCCGCATATGTGTTAAACAGACTTATTCTATATCCAAAGTTTTGTTACCTTCATACTTGGACACAGTATTAATATCAATTGTTATATGAGTGGTAAGTTGACTTTCACATGGATAGTTGCTCACGGCATGAGTTATTGAATGTGCTCGAGTTTCTTGACCGATATTATTAATGTGGTATTGAGCTGAATGTTAAAAAGGTTTTACTTGGAAAATTGGACTTGGTTTGGGTTGTCTTTTATAGTCCAGGCCTTGAATTTTATAAGTAACCAAAGTTGGATAATACACAAGATTGGGTCAGATAGGCTTCTCGAGATTTGAGAATTAATGATAATGAGATTTGTGACATGAAACTTAATGATACAAGTTGAGATTTGATAAGTGTTGATAATGAGACCTACTATAACGATTTGATGATGGGACGTGTTGTGATTTGGTATGATAATAGGGGTTGTGGTAAGCTGATTGATACTCTGGTATATACATTTTCACGCTTAAAAGTTTGTCATGGCTTGAATTGTTATTGAAACTTGGTTAACTACGGGGTTGTTGTACGGCATTCCTCATTTGGTTTTGATGTGAGGTTTTTGGGCCATGTGTACTTATTTTGTCTTCTTTCTTTCTACCTTTCCGCGAAGATGACTTGTTTGGGCATGTATAGAGTGTGATAAAGACTTGGCTATTTAGTTACATTTGTGGTTCTTTCTCGCTTAACCCACAACATAGCTATCACTTCGGTGTCTCACGCAGTTGAGGATATGTCAAGAGGTTTTGTACATTGGGTACACCGTTTCTTCTTCACAAGGATTAGTGCAAGCTTAAGTAACAAATTCGGGGAATGTTACGTCTTGTTCAAGTTTGGCATATCGTGTCTACTTCTCCATGTTGTCACGGCAATGGCCGACAGAATGCGTGAATGATGTGTTTACCAAAGTGTTTATTGGATGGTTGATGTTATTGTTGATGTCAGATTATGAACCGTTGATGAACCACTACATGTTCCCCTAAAACAGATATTCATTGAAACCAAAGTTTTCATTACACGTTCAAGCTAACATTGTTTACGGTTTAGTCTTGATTTTGTAAAATCCCACGAAAGAACCTATTTCTCGGTTAAATCATAGACTTGTAAAATCCCGTGACAATTGAAACATCCTTGTAAAGTGCATTTCCGGATCTATCTTACGTTTTATTCTTGGTTTTGTAAAATCCCGCGAAAGAACTATTTCTTGGTTTAAACCATAGAATTGTAAAATCCCGTGATGATGAAACCATCCTGGAGAAAGGAAAGTGTATTTCGTGGTCTTATCTGATGTCGGTGCTACAGTTTCTACTTCGAAGAAGGGATAAAAGGGTATACTTCATGAATTGGATGTATGTTTGGATATTCGTCATGACAGTCTGGTTATTACAAGGTTTTATGGGGTTACATGCTTTTAACCATGGTCGGGATGAAAACCATTATCATAGTTCACTTAAAACGTCAAAGGAGGCTAGAGTTGAGCTTTTAACAAATTCACTATTATTTATTTGAGGTTGAAGTGAAATATCACGGGCGAGTGTACTTAGTATCTGAAGGTATCGGGGATGGTTGGATGAAGATTCTTCAAGATCCTTGTTTGAGCTTATTATCAAAAACAAAGACTTGGAAATCTAGTTATTGTTGGGTGTCTTTTACCTTTTCTTTTACCACTTGGGGGAATTGGGCTCATACCACCACAAAATAACTATCACTTTAAGGAGTTACGTTGTAGTGCTTTGTGTCACATTTAATTATGGATTTTCAAGAGGTAATGTACATCTTATACTTGATGGTTGGTTGGTTGAAGAGTATAGAGTACATTGAGAGTACTTAGAGATGCTAATGGAAATCGGCACCGCTCTTTGTTGCATATGTGCACGTTTAAGTCACGAGTTCGGGTTAGTTTACTTCACGGTCAAATTCATCATATTGGGTTTTCTCCATCAGCTGTCACGATAAAGAGCCTACTGAATGATAATGGGGATGACTACATGTCTTGCCAAGAGAGGTTGAAAAGAGAGAGATTTATGACGTCTGTTCACATCAGTTCAAGCCTCGTACTTCAACATAATGATGTTTAAACACAACAGTTCAAGCCTCGTGCTCTAAAGAAAATAAAAGTGTACATTTTAGTGGGCTTTATCTTTAAAAGAATAGAAATCTTCTTATGATGTTTGAACACAACAGTTCAAGCCTCGTTCTCTTAAGAAAAGAAATGTGTACATTTCAGTGCGCATTATCTTTTGAAGAAGATAAATCTTCTTATGACGTTTGAATACTTCAGTTCAAGCCTCGCTCCCTAAAGAAAAGAAAAGTGTACGCTTTAGTGTGCTTTAGCTTCTAAAGAAGAGAAATCTTCTCTATTATGACCATTCTCATCAACATGCTTCATGCTTTTTCCATGCACTTCAGTCAACAAGTGAACTGGACTACTGTTGATTGTGTTCTTATTCCACTTGCTCAACTATAATGACGATGGCGACATCCTGTGCTAATTTTTCGGGGGAAAAGTGTGAATAGACTACATTTGGTTAAGATATGCACTTATTCAATCAAGAATGGCAACTCCGTATGCAATTCTTGAGGGGGAGAAAAAGTGTGAATTTACTGCATGGTTGATTGATTTCTGAGATAAAATGGTCAAACGGCTCCAAACTCATGTAAGAACCGAGCTTCTTCTTATCGGGTCATCTTTACATGGAGTTTCTTCTAAGATTCGTTGGTTGACATCTTCACACTGGCAGATATGATTGTCGACAAAGTGCTTCCGGTTAATGCTTCACGTACACATCAACATGATGATTCCGAACGATCTCTCTGTTCTTGTTTGATGTGATTGGTAGTTTGGTGTTACCATTTAGTGTGTTCGTTGCGGGCTGATTGTTGATTTCCTTGATGAACATCTTTATGTTCTTGTTTGATTGGGAAGGATCTTAATTAAGGGGATTTGAAAGATGTAAGTTAATTGGGATGCTTTTTGGTGTGTTGAAGATGTTAACTATCTATTCCCCAATTGGACAATCTTGAAGAAGGTCGAGTCTACAGTCGTGTGGAAAACTAGAAGGGGGGTTGATTAGTTTTGCCGATTTTAAGTTAGTTTTAAAAACTTTAGATCCGATATTATGTGAAATCGTATGGATGTTGAAAACGTATAGATCTAATGATAATGTAAACAAATAAATAAAGATAAGGGATAGAAATGACACAACCTATTTATAGTGGTTCGGCTACAAGGACACCTTCCTTGCCCTACTCCACTCCCCGAGTCACCTACTCGAGAGTTCAAGCACTATGTCAACAAAATCCTTCACTTGGCGGAGAAGCCTTCACAACGTTGCTTACACTTTATCCGGTACAAAGCTAGATACCGAGTCCGTAGCACGGTGGACCAAACCAACACAACTATTACACAACAAATATGTGAAATAATCAAATACAAGATCTTCGCTACAGAAATCTTGCGGAGTGACAAATCAATCTAGGACCCCTTGCTTGGATGACTTGTAGAATGCTCGTGATCTCGCCTTAGAGAAGGACCTATATGAGGATCACAAATAGAAAGAAAAGAAGAACAACTCTCTAGATCTAGTGATCTATATGTTAGAAGAGAATGAGAGTGTATGAGAGATTTAGTAAGAAGAGGGGTGAGTTAGAATGAAGAAATGGCTCTCTATTTATTGGAAAATTTCCTCACTGTTCCCCGGATCCCACGGATCCCTTCCACTTGGGATCCGGCTAGCACAAAGCTAGGGATCCGTGGAACGCGCTCCTCTTTTCCCATGGGTTTTTTGGTTATGGGTCATGGGTTATGGGTTGGTCCATGGGTTTGCTTTTAGATTCAATGTATCTAAGTATACATTGTATCTAGTCTTCTTGGGTATGGATTAAGATCCATGGGTTATGGTCCATGGGTTAAGGTTTTTACCCATCCTAATAAACTATTACAACAAATGCTTAATTACTACATTTTTATATTTAAAAGATTATATGTAAATGCTTTACAAAAATAACATGTATCCTTATAATTAAACTTAAGACAACATTATATATGTTATCAACAAAACACAAAGAGATCGCAAAATATTAATAAACGTTTTTACGGTTTATTTGTATTAACAATCTCCCCCTTTTTGTTGATGACAAAATATAATGTTATGATGAGTAAAACTTAAGAATAGATGTAAGTTTTGAAAGCTCCTAAGTTTTACTTCTTCTCTCCCTTTTTGTCAAAACAAAAAGTGAACCCTTGGAGGAAAAAGAAAGGTTAGTAACATGCTTAAATGATCTTGTGGTTGCCGAGAATCAAGAGTGGGAGCCAAGGTATGTAAACAAAGCCTTGTAATAAAACGACAAATTGTAGTGGTAGTTATGCCACTTACAAGCATGTAAAAATAAGAACAAGACTTGTTCTTGAAAATGACTAGAAAGAAAAAAAATGAGAAATAGTAGTAGTGATTCCTTCCATGCTTGCATAAGGTTATGGATGGAGGTTTTGATGAGTAATTGTATTGATGCGATCAAGGAGGATGTTGAGTATGAAACGCGTTTCTTCGCTAACTTCTATTGCAATTTCCCTAGTGGATTAGCAATGTTCACAATGTAAATGATGTGGGTAATGAGTGCGGAAGGTTTCCGGGTTGTTTTGATTTGAGTTATGCGGAAGTTGTGGTGGAAAAATAGGAAAATATGGATCAATATCCGGAATGTTTGTAAATGGTGGTGGAAAAGAACCTAGATGTTCTTGCAATGTGATGGGAGCTAATGGTGGTGATGTTTCAAGATCTTGAAAGATAGTATTTGGTGATGTGGGGGTGTTGAAAAGACTAATTCTTTTTCTTTAGGTTGGGTAGATCTTGTTGGAGTCTTAAGGAGTTCCAAAAGAGTGATTTTAGGTGGTGATTAAGTTGGTGTACTTGTTGGTGATGAGGGAGGTGCTATGATTGAAGCATCTTGTGGTGAGTTATTTGTTGGGGATGAATCATTTGAGGTTGGTTTTGCTAAACATCACGATCGGATACTAATCCGTGTGGATATCCTAGAGTTGAATTGTGGTATTTTGGATGGTGGTAGTACAAAGGTTTGGGTATCATGAAGATGTTTGTTTGTACTAGGTGATTCATCTAGAGGGTTTTTGGATGACATGGTGTATTGTGTATTTGAGGATGAAGTAGATTATGCAAGCATTTTGGGAGTTCTATATATAGAGAAAAACAAAGCATTGTAATGAATGCTTGACCCAAAATGTGGATTAAAATCTAATGATTAGATATGAATTCAAGGCATGTGATCATGAGAACACAAGCATTAAATAGTATACTCCCAAAAATGAAACAAATGTGGATTTTTCATCCAAAGTGAAAAAATAAGAAGGTAAAATCAGCTTCAGTTCCACGGTTCCCACGGACCCTTCCCTTGAGGGATCCGTCCAGCATGAAGGCTGGGATCCGTGGGTCTGGTGTTTCAGGCAGCACAAAATTTTCCTTTTGGAAACATTTTTGCCTATTGTGTGCCTATATGCAAACTATTTGGAGTTGCGGTTATCTCGACCCCTAAAAAGGAATAAAAACTAAACTAGAAGTATAAAAAGTATCCTATTGAGATAACCCGAAAACACATATTTAGTACATAAGCACGTAATCTTGTGTTGTCAATGCTCCTAATTCATTGTAGCTTAAATGAATGTACCCGAAAACACATATTAGTTATGTGTCCTGTTGGGAATTATGTGAAGTTTGGTTTATGCTGAAATTAATGCCGAAGGGATTCTACTGAAGTAGAGTGGATTCTGCCGAAGACATAATCTGCTGAAGTTTAATAGTTATTAGTTTGTTTCTGCGGAAGTGTTTATTCCGTGTTTAGTATATTTAGTTTGGATATACATGAGCTTTATTAGGAAGTGATTGTGTATATCTTATTTAGTTTTGTGTTTATACATTTCTTGGGAAACGGTTTAGGGTTTTGTTTAGGGTTCCTTGTCTATAAAAGGAACACATTAGAATGAGTTATGTACCGATTGGATAAACAAAGTTTTAGTCAATATAACGATCCATAGAGGATCACAGAGTTCTTAGTTATTTGTGTTACTTGTGTTTATATTCCGCTGATAAATATAAGTAGTAGAGATTGTCTTTTATTGTGCTTGTGATTACATAGGCATATATAACGATCCACGAGCTCAAGATCTATCAAGGTCTGTCTGTTTCAACAAGTGGTATCAGAGCCTCGTGAGAGTCTCTACGATACTAAGGACAAGTTTTTCTGAACACCCATACAACCATAACAAAAAATTATCATGCCTGGATCAGATGTTGATGCTGAATTCACCAACAACCAAAACTCCACCCATCTGCAACAACTAAGTCTCTCTAATAGCAATGCTAAGTTTCCTTACCTAAAAAGGGAGGAGTATGATCTTTGGGCGATGAAGATGCAGAACTGGATCTCCAACATTGATTGGAATCTATGGGAGATAGTCTTAAAGGGAAACAGTTTGAAGAGAACTACCACAGATGCTGCGGGTAAGATGACGAATGTTCCTCCCAAAACTGCTGAAGAGTTACTGGCAGTTCAGAGAGAAACCAAGGTTAGAACCATTCTTCTTCAAGCTATTCCTGAGGATCACTTGAGTGATTTTCACTTCATGCAAGATGCTAAGGAGATATGGTTAGCTATTAATGCAAAGTTCGGTGGGAATGAGGAGTCGAGGAGACTGAAAAAGTCTATGCTGAGACAACAGTTTTAGGATTTTCAAATCTCTAAAGAGGAAGGAATTCACAAGGGCTATGACAAGTTTCACAAGATTTTAAGTTAGTTGAATCAGCTGCAGGCAAAGCCAGATAATGATGATTGTAATTCTAAGTTTCTGAGGTCTTTACCTCCATCCTGGCTACACGTAAGCATTGATTTAAAAGCTAAAGGTGGTTTGTACATGATTACCTTTGATGAGCTGTACCACAAACTTAAAGCTCTTGAACATGATGTACGAAGTCCTTTTAGATCATCTTCTTCTGCTAGTCACACTGCATTCGTTGGAGCCTCTACTCCAAAGACAAGTTATGGTCCTAGCCCATATTCATCATCATCTTATGCTGCTCCTTCACCAAGCTCTCATTCTAAATCGAGTGGGATTATGGAAGATGTTCTTGGATCTTTCTTTGCTGATTATGATCCTCAGCAGGAACTGGCCTATGAGGATTTTGATCAGGTGGACCCGTTTGAGATGGAAGAGATGAAGCTGAGGTGGCAGGTGGCCATGCTTTCCATGGATATCAAGAATTTTGAGCGAAAAGCTGGCAGAAGGTTTGGGTTCAACGGACGAGATCCAGCGAGGTTTGACAAAAGAAAGGTTAAATGCTTCACATGTCAACAGATGGGTCACTTCTCTAGAGAATGCAAAGACAGGAAAGCTGGTGATGAGACAAGATACTCCTCTTATCAGCAGTATCAGAAGGAGGCAGGAACTTCAAAGGGATCAGCTGCTTTGGTCACGTTAGATAGCAATGTGGACTGGAAGCAACATGAGAAGGATGATAATGATGGTCCTGGTAATGATAACGTGGGCTTGATTGCAAGCTGTACTTCAGAGGATAGGCATGATCAGATTGCCTTGATGGGCATCTCTCAGGTACAAAACTGTTTGTTTGGTTGTAGTGAGCATTATAATGAACTAAAACAAGCATATGATATTTTGGAACCTAAATATAATGAATACTATGTGGAAGTTGAAGCTTATAAACAGGCTTTAAAAACACTAGAAAGACAAAAGGTTTGGTTTCAGAAGAATCAAATAGCTTATGATGAGAAGATAGGTGTTTTAGAAAGGGATCTCGAATGTGCTAATAATGAGTTAAAGTGGTCTGAGAAATTAAGAGCAGATGTAGTGTCAGAAAATTTAGAGCTTAAAGAGAAACTTAATGAGAAAATTGCTAGGCATAAAGAATGGTTATTAAATGGAAACAAGTTAGCAAGTCACATCTATGCTAGTCAAACCCCAAATACTTCTATAGGTTTAGGCTTTAAGAAGTATGTAGGATTAGAAGCTAGAGATGACACTCGCAAATCCACACCAGCAGGCCTATCTAATTTTGTGAAAGAGGGTGACCTACATGCTGTCCGAGGACCTATTAGAGGTGAGTACATGCCCATTGACCTTTCCCTTACTGTTGACTTTGATGGATCACACCATCTCTATGGCAGAAAGTCAAAGGACTTGCCAGACCCTGATACTTCTTCTAATGACTTTGTCTCTTGTGTTAACAGTGACAAGTCCTCCAAGCAAATGTCTACAGAGTGTTATTCAAATGACAAGTCTGACCTTCCCAAGTCTTCACCCCTGCCTACACCCAAGACTACCAATAAGCATGTCAGAGTTGCTGCCAAGGAATCCACTTCCAATACAGTTGCCTCTGAAGACTTGCTTTTTAATTCTTTGCATCATAGTACTGTTAAAAACAATTCTTTTCATGGTTTTGGTTTGAATACTTCTACTTGTAATAACACATCTTTTGGTTTGAATAAATCTTCTAAACAGAAGACATGTTTTGTGTGTGGAAGTAAATTTCATTTAACTAAGGATTGTGATTATCATGAGTAAAGGATGAATAGGTGTGGTGATTCTAGGAAATCTAGACCAATGTGGACCAATGTTAATGATATACCACCTTATGTTCCACAAGCTATTAATACTAATACTCCTTTTCTTTGGAGGAGACCAGTTGTAAAACCATATGCTCAACCAACCAGTGAATATTTTAAAAATGGTTTTTGGCCTAGATATATTAACCCTTTGTCTGATGGGAAAGGGTACTGGGATGATGCTGTCAAGACCTCAGCAGGTTGTTCTTGGAATAAATAGGGACCTAAGTTTCAATGGAAACCCAAGAACAATAGTGGATCTTATACTTCTGCTTGGCATAACTCATATGATCCACAAGGCAGGTTCAAGTCAGCAATGACTTGAGCCTCCATAGTGTACTAATTTTCTGTATATTTTTTGTTGTTGTTGTAGGATCATCCCCTTAAGCATAAAGATGTTGGCATAGTTGATAGTGGTTGTTCAACAAGTATGTCAGGAAACAGGGACATGATGCATAACTTTGTACCCATTGAAGGAGGAGGCAATGTAACCTTTGGAGGAAGTGATGGCAGAATTACTGGGAAAGGGACCATCAAAACACCTCAGCTAGACTTTGAGAATGTATATTATGTCAAGGAACTTCAACACTTCAATTTGTTTTCAGTCTCACAAATATGTGACACCAAGAACAAAGTACTCTTCACAGAGGATGAATGTCTTGTTCTATCTAAAGACTTCAAACTCCCAGAAGAAACTTCAATTCTGCTGAAAGTTCCTCGCAGTCACAATCTTTATACATTCAATTTAACTAATGTCAAACCAGCAGGTGACTTAACGTGTTTGGTGGCTAAAGCAACTGTAGATGAGTCCACCAAATGGCACAGACGGATGGCCCATGTCAACTTTAAGACCATAAACCAGCTCTCTAAACTGGGCCTTGTTCAAGGTCTTCCTTCCAAGGTGTTCACCAATGATCATAACTATGTTGCACGCAATAAAGGGAAGCATCACAAAGCCTCATACAAAGGTGTTCCTGTTACGGCAGTAAGCCTTATTACTGAACCTCTTCAGCTGCTTCATATGGATCTCTTTGGTCCAACTCAAGTGAGAAGCATTGATCATAAATATTTTTGTCTGGTGATCACTGATGGTTTTAGCAAATTTTGTTGGGTATTCTTTCTAAGGAACAAAGATGAAACATCTGGAGTGTTGAAAGACTTCATTACCCTTATTGAAAATCAGTTGAACAAAAAGGTGAAAGGAATCAGGTGTGATAATGGGACAGAGTTCAAGAATGCTATACGTATAGAACTCTGTAGGTCAAAAGGAATCAAACGGGACTATAGCACTCCAAGAACCCCTCAACAAAATGGGGTGGCAGAAAGGAAAAATAGGACCTTAATAGAGGCTGCAAGATCAATGCTGGCAGACTCTAAGCTTCCAACCATGTTTTGGACTGAAGCTGTTGGTACAGCTTGTTATGTACTAAATAGAGTGTCCATTACTAGACCACATCTCAAACACCTTATGAACTTCTTTTTGGGAAAGTTCTTGTGATACATTACCTTAAACCGTTTGGCTGTCAAGTGACTATTCTGAAAACAAGTGATCCATTGGGCAAATTTGATGAGAAAGCTGATGATGGTTACATTGTGGGGTATTCTGCTCATAGTAAGGCGTACAGGGTTTACAATGTATCTGCTAAGAAGATTGAGGAGACATTGAATCTTAGGTATCTAGAAGACAAGCCTAATGTTCAAGGACAAGGTCATGTTTGGTCATTTGACCTTGATTACTTGACTGATTACTTGGGCTATTCTAGACATATGGCTAACCAACATGCAGATTCTCAAGCATCTCCAACTACCAGTGCAGAGACTATGGATGCTCATTCTGACAGTGGGTCTGAAGATGATGAACAACCCATCGTAGTGCCTTCTTTCTCCCCGAACAATTTTGTAGGTGACACTTCTAAAGATTATACTGATGTAAGTGAAGATGACTTCCATTATGCTGAGGACCTTGCCAGACTGAAGAAACAAGAGTATGCAGCCAATTTAGACGCTGAGAGGAATGTTGAGGAGAGTGCCAGTGAAGCAATCAGTGGAAACATTAATTCTGCTGAAAGAGATTCTGTTTCTCCTTACCTCTCTCATTCGGCTGAAAGACATGTTGATTCTACTCCTATCTCTACAAGAGTGTCAACAGACCTTGGAGAACCTTATACACGGTTTCCAAAACCTTTAGATCTTGGTCATCATCAACCTAAAGCAGGAATCTTCAACACACCTTCCTATGATACTGACTTTGAACCTACTGTGACTAATCTTGATTCCTCCATTGATGTCAACACCACTACTACTACAAGGATCAACAATGCTCATCCACAGTCTAATATTATTGGTGATCCTAATGAACCTGTTAGAACAAGGGGTACTGTAGCACGTTCTAAATATGGTCAGGTGGCTTTTATCTCTTATGTCTCAAATCAGCAGAGAGACAATCACACAGACTATGAACATTGTTTGTTTGCTTGTTTTCTCTCACAAGTGGAACCAACCAGTGTTACTCAGGCACTTGATGACTCAAGTTGGCTTGAGGCAATGCAGGATGAGATGCAACAATTTCAAAATCAGCAGGTTTGGATATTGGTACCACTACCTGATGGAAAGTATGCTATTGGGACTAAATGGATTCTGAAGAATAAGAGAGATGCACGAGGTGTTGTCATTCAAAACAAAGCCAGATTAGTTGCACAGGGGTATAGACAAGAGGAGGGAATAGATTATGTTAAAGTGTTTGCCCCTGTGGCCAGAGTTGAGGCTAAACGGATTTTCTTAGCTTATGCATCCTATATGGGTTTTATGGTTTATCAGATGGATGTTAAAGGAGCCTTCTTGTATGGTGAAATTGAAGAGGAGGTTTATGTCACTCAACCTAAAGGATTTGAAGATCCAGATCATCCTAATCATGTTTACAAGGTAGTCAAAGCTCTCTATGGACTACATCAGGCACCCAGAGCCTGGTATTCTAGGCTTTCTACATTTCTTCTGAAGCATGGTTATAGAAGAGGTGCAATTGATAAGACTCTATTCCTTAAGAAGAATTCCACAGACATCATTCTTGTGCAAGTGTATATGGATGACATTATTTTTGGATCCACAAAGGAAGCTTGGTGCAGGGAGTTTGAGGAGCTTATGAAGGGAGAATTTCATATGAGTGCCATGGGAGAGATGACTTTCTTTTTGGGTCTCCAAGTTCAGCAGAAACCTGATGGTATCTTTATTAGTCAGGACAAATATGTGAGGGACATCTTGAAAAAGTTTGGTATGGAGGGTGTAAGGACTGCCACTACACCTTATGAAGCTCCAAAGACAAAGACCAACAATGAAGCAGATCCACCTGTGAATGTTCATCTGTACAGGTCTATGATTGGCTCTTTGATGTATTTAACAGCTTCAAGGCCTGATATTACTTTTGCTGTGAGTGTTTGTTCACGACATCAAGTTACTCCACTGACTTCCCATCTCAATGCTGTTAAGAAGATCTTTAAGTACCTCAAAGGCCAACCTTTTCTAGGTCTTTGGTACCCAAAAGAGTCTCCTTTTAAGTTGGAAGCTTATAGTGATAGTGACTATGCTGGTGCAAATCTGGATAGGAGGTCCACCACTGGAGGTTGCCAATTCCTTGGAAAAAGATTGATTTCTTGGCAATGCAAGAAACAAACTATCGTGGCTACCTCATCTACTAAAGCAGAGTATGTTGCTGCTGCAAATTGCTGTGGACAGGTTCTTTGGATTCAAAATCAGTTGTTGGATTATGGGTACAATTTCATGAACACAACAATTTTTATTGATAACCAAAGTACCATATGCATTGTTAAAAATCCAGTTTTTCACAGTCGAACAAAACATATTGAAATCAGGCACCACTTTATAAGAGATGCATATGATAAAAATTTGATAAAAGTTGTCAAAATTCATACTGATGATAATGTGGCAGATTTGTTAACAAAGGCTTTTGATGGACCAAGGTTTCAACACCTTGTGGTCCATATCGGTATGCTTAACCCTTAACTGCAAAGTTTAAGGGGAGGCATAGGCCTCAGGGGAGGCATATGCCTCAGGGGAGGATTTGTGTATACTTTGCATTTTGCTATGTAACTTTGTATATTGGTTTGCTATTCTCTAACTCTAACTAGCTAATGTAATCTTAGTTTGTGTTTCTTTGTTGGTTTGTGTATGTCTTTGTGTTTGTTTTGTTTTGCAGAGTGGTTGTTCAGTTGGGATATGGTCAAGAAAGCTAAAGTTTGTTTCTACTGAATTCATAGTGCTGAAGTGAGTCATTTGTTTCCACTCAAGAAGAAGTACTGAAGCAAATTGTTCAATCATTCATTCAAGAAACAGTTTACAGCTTACAGCTTACAGAGTACAAACAACATCAGATGCATCTACATGATCTACTAATCCTAATCTATTACATATCATCTATTCCAACATCTAACAGGCTGTTGGATATGCATGATCGCTCACATCTTTCACACTAGATGCTGGATATGCATTCGTGAAGTCTTGCATAACCACCCATTTATTCTATCTCGATGGCTGGAGATGCATAACTACCATGATGAGGATGCTAAGGATCAAAATGGAGAGGATGGATTGATGCAAATCATGATGATGGAGAAAAATAATGTGTCCTTTGTGCTCCATCTATTGATTTCAACCAAAATGCAACCCATCTACTATCCTCAAGCATTTCCTCTATACGATGTGTGTTGATGCACCAAAACCTGATGCAGAAAGACCGAGAACCACCTCTCTATCTTTAGGGAGTGGTGGATTTTTGGTTCGGGGTCTTCGTTGAGGCTGAGGTGCTGGAGGTTGGGAGTAAGATGTTCTCTCCTTATAGGAGTCATCAGAATCATCAACACATTCACTTGGATTCACTACACTATCATCTTCTGAAGAAGGAAGAAAGGGTGATTTCTTTGGTCGTGGATATGGTCGTGGAAAGTAATAAAGCCATGGATTTGTATCTTCACTTGATGAGGATGATGATGATGATGAGGATGATGTTGTGAGATCTATGATCTCAGGTTTGGTACTCATGGTTTATTGTGGTTTAATTTTGGAGCATTGGTGGAATTAGGGTTTGCAATGATATTTGGGGGTTTTTGATGAAGAGGTATGTGTGCATTGGGATTGTTTTATAGACGGTTTCAAGTGGTAATGAGATTTAATGCGAGTGGGTGAAACAGTAAAAAGATATTTACTGAAGCTTCTTGGATAAGTGATCTGTTTCTGCTGATTGGTATTCTTCAGCAGAATGGATTTCGTTTCTACCAAAGTTGAAAGTGAATTTGAGTAAAAGTAGAAGTCCACGTCAGCAAAATTGGGAAATTTCTATTTATTCTCTACTGGCATATATTCGTCTCATATTAAGTGATTCACTCGTTACTCTCATTCAAGACACTTCCATTTGTGTAAATCGTAACCCTAATTTTCAAAATCTTTCATGGCGCTTCAATTCAAACATGATCATAATAAGGTCGCTTTTCTGGGAACTGCTCGGGGTGACGAGTTGTATAGACCGATGATTGCATTCTTACAGAGATCAAAGATTCAGTATGCTCTAACACATTCTCCAAATGCTATATATGAATCCTTGATTACTTAATTTTGGGCATCGGCTACGAAAAGGAGTGATACAGATATTGTAGCAAGGGTTGAAGGAACAGAGTATGTGGTGACAGAGGAACTGATCAGAAGACAACTTCGTTTGAATGATGAAAATGGGGTTTATCATTCTAATGCTGTGTTGGTACTTGAAGGGCTTAGAGCAATTGGTTATCAAGGTACGAGGACTGACATGTGGTTAAAAAATAAGCTTTGTCCTATGTGGAGGTTTTTGGTTCATACATTGCTTCAGTGTGTAAGCAATAAGTCTGGAGGATGGGATCAGTTTTTGACTCAATTGGGATGTGGTATTATTTGTCTATCTAAGGGTTTGACTTATAATTTTTCTAAGTTTATTTTCGATAATTTGGTTGAGAATATAACTAGGAAAAAGGGCAAGTTTTTGATGTACCCTAGGTTTTTACAGATGATATTGGATGTTTCTACCCAAACTCAAGCTTTTCATCCCATAGGAGTTTTAACTTCTAAGTTATTTGCTTCAATGAGAACTAAATTTGAGGGGACACATTTTCCTTTATTAGTAACCATGTTACCTCAGGAGAATGAGACTGCTGATGAGGATAATGTTGATACTTTACCTTCTACCAATACTACTGATGTTAATCCCTCAGTTGATATTGATGAGGGTCCTTCTGCTACTGCTGAGGCATCCTTACCTTCACCTAGACCTTGTCCTAGTTTATCTCCTACACAAGTTTTTCTTGATGAGGTTCAGGTTAATACTGATAGATTGCCCTCACCTAGTCCTGAAAGGTTCATTGAACCTCCCATTACCACTGAGGAATCAGTTGGTGGAGCTGAGGAATCTATTACACTTACCTCAATATATGCTCTAGTGAAAAAGTATGCAGGTGAGGTGGATGATCTCAAGAAGGAGCTTGCAGAGACCAAGTCTACTCTTGGTGATAAGATTGTGGAGTTGCAGACTAAAGTTGAGAACTTGGAGGAATTACTGAGTCAAAGGGGCAAAAAGAGAGTTTTGGTTTCTTCTGAAGAGGAGCAAGAAGAGACTCATCATGCATCACTTGGAATCTTGGCTGATGCAGCTCTTACATCTGGTGTTTCTTCTCCTATTGCTGAATCTTCAAGGAGAAAGGTGCCTATTATATTTACTAGAAGAAGAAGACAATATCTGAATAAGGTATCTACTAAAACTTCTGAGGAGCCAAATGTTGTTAATGCTACTGCTGATGTTCTAGTTGAGGAGGTTGTTTCTGATCATGGTCAAGACTCATTTGTACAAGAACAACAAAATTCTCCACCTTCAGCAGCTGATGATGAATTTTTTATGGTTGGGAGAATTTATAAGTTGAATTCTTCTTCTGAAGTTTTTTCTACACCTGTTGAGGATTTGTCTCAACATGTTTCTTCTGATGATGGTTTGGATGTTCCTTCTGAAGCTCAAATTGGTTCTGCTGAGGAATCTTCTGACAAAGGAAAGGAAGTTGTGATTGCTGATATGATTGCTTCAGGTCTGGTAACTGAAGATGAACATCAAGCTCAAGCTAGGATGTTTGCTGATTATGAAAATATGCAGAAGAGTCGTGTAGTTGCTGAATTTCTTCAAGCTCAGTCTGATTCTAATTTGTCTGCTGAAAGAAAATTAGAGCTTGATGCATTACTTCCTAAGATCACTGATGATCAATGGGACGCCTATACTACTCAAGGTGCATCTAATCCAAATCTTGCAAAGCTTATATTAGGAGCATCTTTTGATGATGAAAATTTTGTGGATCAAATGGTGGCTCTTGGTAATCAAAGGAAGCAAGAAGCGGCTGCAAAGAGGAAAGCTCTTATTGCTCAAAGATATAAAGCTAAAAGAGAAAAACCCATGACTATAGTTCAGAAGAGGAATCATATGAGGAGAGTTGTGAAGAATCATAGTTCTACGATTTATAATTCTGGCATGCCAATGAAGCAAATCTCTGCTTTGTCTGATGATGCTTTGATCAGACAGTATAATATGATTATGAAGCTTTCTTCTTCTGGTTCTACTTCTTCTTCTAAATTGGGAAGACTTGCTACTATGTCAGATGTTCCTAAGGCAAAGAGACATAAAACAGTTGATATAGTGGATAATTTTGATGCTGTTTTGCCTCTGGTGATATCTCCAGTTGTTACTTCTGAAACAACTTCTGAAGCTAATCCTTCTATTGATACGGTTGTATCTGCTGAATCTTCTGTTGTTTCTTCTCAAGTATTGTCTAGTGTGGATTTGGGTGATCCATTGAGTAAGAAAGATGATCTACAAATTGATACAGATACAATAGCTGGTAGGAGGAAGAAAAGTGTGGTTAAAAGGAAACTTAATTCCTTAAGGAGTTCTGTCAGACTGGCTAGGCAACATCTTTCCAAGAGTGTTTCTTTAGATCTCACGGCTGCTGAGTCAACTTTTATAACAATTGGACCAGTTGAGGCTTTCCCTGAAGGTACACATGTGGTATTGGTCAATTGGAAAGCTGGGAAGCTTAACACTGTTTATCGACTGGATAATACTGCTATTCAGTTCAATTTTTGAAGGACATCTTTCATTTGGTGACTAGACATGATTTGAAGATGCTGTATGAACATGTCACTCAGTATTATCATATTCATCCACCAACGGGTTCTGGTTTATATTTATTGGGTGATCTTCAAGTCTAGTTTGATTCTCATTCTCCAGAAGGTAAAGGGTATTCTATTTGGAAGAATTCACATAAGTGGGAGATTGAGAGTTGGAGGTTCTATGCTTTACATGTATTCATGTGGTTCAGACACAATGTGGTATGATTTTGTGTATGTTCTCGGATAAGATTTATCCTTTGTCTGTTGAATTCATGGAAAGAATGCTAAGACAGAAGTTGGAAGTATCTCCTAATCCAGTTGGCAATGATGAACTTCATGCTTCTCAATGTGTTGGTTTGATTAAAACTCAGCTTCTGCAACATCAAGGTTCATTTTGATTGTAATAGTTTGTTTATTTGGAATCTTTGTTCTCTTTCTTTTCTTAGTTAAAAAAAAAAAAAAAAAAAAAAAAAAAAAAAAAAAAAAAAAAAAAAAAAATTTGTCTAACTTTTATTGCAGGTTTGTTGTATACTTTTGATGGTTCTTGACTCACCAGATATACCTTGTGTATGTCAAAGAGTTAGCTAGTCCAAGGGGTACAGCTTTGGTAAAGACACATCAAATCTGTTGATAGCTGTAATGGTTTGCTCAAAATCATAGGGACTGCAACCACCCATGCTTAATTGCTGATTGTTGTATGGTTTTCAATTCACCATGATTTATTCCTATTTGGAATCCAAGAATTGACTAGCCCACATGTATATGGCTTGTGGTAAAGGCAGTGGAATACCATATTTGGTTCTCAATTCACCAATTCTAAGAATTGACTAGTCCTGAGCAAACGGCTACAGGTAAAGACATGTCAAATCCGTTTCTATGGTTTCTAGTTTGCCAATAAATCAGATGGTTATCAGTGTACCATAGTTTCCGAACTTAAACATATGGCTACTCCAGTAGTGATGGCTATTGGTAAAGAGACATCAAATCCATTATTTTCAATGATTCACCTCTCACAGGAGTTTACATACCTGGATGTGATGAGAATAGTATGAAACTAATATGTTTCGATGTACCTGTTGTCATTTGTTGCTGCAAAGATATGGAGTTTCAGAGTTTCTTCATCAAAGAGATGTTCTAATTTGGATTCTTTGCTGCTATTGTTCGTGGACAATCCTCTGGTGCTGTCTAGTTAAAGATCTATCAAGAAACTGGAACTTAACCAAGTCAAATTCCAGTTTAGGGGAGGATTGTTGGGAATTATGTGAAGTTTGGATTATGTTGAAATTAATGCCGAAGGGATTCTACTGAAGTAGAGTGGATTCTGCCGAAGACATAATCTGCTGAAGTTTAATAGTTATTAGTTTGTTTCTGCGGAAGTATTTATTCCGTGTTTAGTATATTTAGTTTGGATATACATGAGCTTTATTAGGAAGTGATTGTGTATATCTTATTTAGTTTTGTGTTTATACGTTTCTTGGGAAACGGTTTAGGGTTTTGTTTAGGGTTCCTTGTCTATAAAAGGAACACATTAGAATGAGTTATGTACCGATTGGATAAACAAAGTTTTAGTCAATATAACGATCCATAGAGGATCACAGAGTTCTTAGTTATTTGTGTTACTTGTGTTTATATTCTGCTGATAAATATAAGTAGTAGAGATTGTCTTTTATTGTGCTTGTGATTACATAGTCATATATAACGATCCACGAGCTCAAGATCTATCAAGGTCTGTCTGTTTCAACATGTCCCCTTTAGCATTCAAAAGACATGAGATGCAATGAAAACGGGTTTTTACTTTGTATTAATAATGAAAAAGCGATTTGTCCTAGACGTGAGAAATTGGTTTTGTGAAATTGATACGGGAAGGTATCATCCTTTTAGAAAACATTGTGAAAGTAGGTTTTCTTTGAAAATGTGTATATAAAAAAAATAAGAAAGCTATAAGTGAAAAACTTATCTTTGGGTTTTGAAAATTACTGTATTGTTTGTGAGTTATGCGTGAAATAGAGATCCTAGACTCAGAAGGAAGAAGGCTAGTGTTTACATACCTTGTAGAGTCAAAATAAATTACGACGTGTGTTCCATTAAACCAAGACCAAGACGAAGTAAGTTGAATTGTTCCCGCTTCAACGGTTTGGTGAGGACGTCGGCTATGTTATCTTCGGATGCTACCTTCTCAATAGAAATGTTCCCCTTTTGAACACTGTCTCTTAAGAAGTGATGACGAATCTCTATGTGCTTTGTGCGAGAATGCAATACCGGATTCTTGCTTAAGTCGATGGCACCTTTGTTGTCACATAGAATGGCTATGTCGCTTAGATGAATGTCGTAGTCTACTAACGCTTGTTTCATCCATAGTGCTTGTTGGCATGCTTTGCCGGCGGAGACGTACTCGCCTTCGGTTGTTGATATCGCTAGAGCCGTTTGTTTCATAGAAAACCATGATGTTAAAAAACATCCCATGAAAGTACGCACCCCACTTGTACTTTTTCTATCAACGTAATCACCTGCATGGTCAGAATCTGCATATACAATTGTTTCTACACCCGTGCCCTTAGGATACCATAATCCTAATTGTGTTGTACCCTTAATGTATCTAAATATTCTTTTTACGGCTTCTAGGTGTGAAGTTTTGGGGTCTTCTTGAAACCTAGCACATAAGCAAACACTAAACATGATATCCGGCCTACTTGCCGTGAGGTAGAGAAGACTACCTATCATGCCACGATATTTAGTATTATCTACGGATTCGCCGTCTTCATCTTTTGTGAGTTTGGTGTCGGATGACATGGGTGTCCTAATTGGTTTCGACTCTTCTAGGCCAAATTTCTTTAACATCTCCTTGATGTATTTAGATTGATTGAAGAAGATACCATCTTCTACTTGTTTAATTTGTAGACCAAGAAAGAAACTAAGTTCTCCCATCATACTCATCTCGAACTCGTCATGCATGATTTTAGAGAAATCATCACACATGTCTTGACAAGTGGATCCGAATATAATATCATCTACGTATATTTGTACTATGATTATGTGTGACTCTCTTTTCTTAGTAAAAGGTGTGTTGTCAACTAACCCCATGGTATAGTTATGTTTAATTAAAAAGGACTTGAGTCTATCATACCAAGCTTTTGGAGCTTGTTTAAGACAATAAAGGGCTTTCGTTAATTTATAAACGTGTTTGGGTTTTTCAAAATCGATGATGCCCGGAGGTTGAGCTACATATACTTCTTCATTAATAAAACCATTTAGAAAAGCGGTTTTGACATCCATTTGATAAAGCTTTAGATCATTAGCACAAGCATACGCAAGAAGTATTCTTATAGACTCTAATCTAGCCACGGGGGCATAGGTCTCATCAAAGTTTATTCCTTCTTGTTGGTTATACCCTTGGGCAACGAGTCTAGCCTTGTTCCTAGATACTACTCCGTTTGCATCTAATTTGTTTTTATACACGCATTTTGTTCCTATTATGGTTTGATTACTAGGTGGAGGGACAAGTGTCCAAACATCATTAGAAAAAAATTGATTTAATTCATCTTGCATAGCCATTACCCAACTTTCATCTTTTATGGCTTCTTGTGTGTTCTTAGGTTCTATAGTTGAAACAAAACAAAATAAGCTACTTTGGTTTTGAACTTGAGACCTTAATGTTCGTTCGTTTAGCTTTCCTATGACATTATCTACGGGGTGATCTTTGGACTCTTTAATGTTTGTGATTTCACCAATTAAAGGTTCTTCTTCTTCATTTATCTTTTTCTTAATTACAATAGCTTCACTTTCTATGATCTCGTCATCGACAAGAGGTGGAGAGGGTTTGGGTGGACTTTCATCAAATTTTATGTTTAATGACTCTTCTACCTTCATTGTTTCTTTGTTTAATATGACTTAAGCTTTGCTATTTGGCGAGTAACCTAGAAAGATACCTTCGGTTGATTTAGGATGAAATTTTGTAAGGTAATCTTTAGTATTAAGAATGAAACATTTGCTTCCAAAGACTCTAAAATGATTTAAAGTAGGCTTTTTGCCTCGGAGTAACTCATATGGAGTTTTACCTAAGATTGGTCTAATTAAGACTCGATTGAGTATGTACGTTGAAGTATCAACGGCATTACACCAAAAATTTTGAGGTATGGATTGTTTGTTAAGCATGGTTCTACTCATTTCTTGAAGGGTTCCATTCTTTCTTTCTACTACCCTATTCGATTGTGGAGTGCGTGGAGCCGAGAAGTTGTGAGTAATACCATTAGCGTCACAAAAGACACCAAATTGCACTTCATTATCGAATTCCCTACCATGATCCGTCCTAATTGACACTATAGGACTTCCTAGTTGTCTTTGGATCTTTTTGCTTAATATTTCAAAATAATTAAAGGTTTCCATTTTGTTCTTTAAAATATTTGTCCATGTATACCTAGAGTTGTCATCCACTATTACCAAAGTGTAGTAGTTGCCTCCATAACTTTGGATAGCGAATGGACCAAATAAATCCATATGTAGTAATTCTAGACACCTAGTTGTGGACACCATGTTATTAGCTTTATGACTCGAATGAGCTTGTTTACCTACATTACAAGCATCACAAAAATGATGTTCATATTTTAACTTAGGTAGATCTCTTACTAGATCTTTGGATGATAGCGATTGAAGGAGTCGCATGTTGGCGTGACCCAATCTTCGATGCCGTAAGGTCGAAGTATCATCCATAGAGGTAAGACATAGTTTGTCATTAGGTTCATTACCGATTTTAATGACATAGACTCCATGTTTCCTAATTCCTCTTCCTATGGTTATGCAATTTTTAAGTATCTTACTACCGGTTTCGGTAAAAAGTACATTGCACTTTTTATCACATATTTGTCCTATACTTAAAAGGTTAAAGTTTAGTTTTTCTACGTGACACAGATCGTTAATGGTTAGAGATTTGTTAGAAACCGTACCTTTACCGATGATTATACTTTTGCTATTTCCAAACACCACATTACCTCCATTTACGGATTCATAAGTGGAGAATAGATTCCTATTGCCGGTCATGTGCCTCGTGCACCCGCTATCCTTGACCCATTCATCAGGGTCTAGGTCGACCTTTAAGCACACCTAAAACAATAATAAACTCAAAAGTTTGGTCCCCATTTGTTCATGGGTCCATTAGTGTTAAACATTCCATTCATGTTGGACATGTATGGATAAGATGAGTATGCATTCCATGGAGCAACGTTTTGAAAGGAAAAACCGTTTTGCATATTAGGGTTCCATCCCATTTGATGGTTACTTATTGGATAAAGTTATTAGGTCTCCTAGATGCGTTATGTTTTTGAAAGGATGGTGCTTTGTTTCTTGCAAAAGTAGGATTATATTTTGGAGGTGGATGTCTAGTAGTGACATGACTTGGTTTCTTCCTATTGACGATAACAAACTCATTTCTAGATGAAGAAGCTATGTTATTACCACTAGTTGTCACAGCAGATCCACGGATCCTAGTTTGTACACTAGCCGGTTCCCTTTTTAGGGGATCCGTGGGATCCGCCACAACAGTGGCTGGTTTTTCTAGTTCTTTAACAAATTTTGTTTCTTTACTTTCGCTAGTTGATGGATCAAGTTGTTGAATACCTAGACCCTTTTGTTTGTTGCCGGTTTTAACACCATCGAGTATTGTATCTAAGGTGTTTGTACTTATTCTAGCAATTTTAGAATCTAAATGATCAACTAGTGTTTGAGATTGAACACAAAGTTCACATTCACCACTTTCTATTTTGCCTTTTTGTAAACGTTTTAGTTTTGCTTTTAATTCGATGACCTCTTTATCTAAACGTTGGTTTTGACTCTTTAAAAGCTTGTTTTTGTTGATTAGTTTTAAGCTAATGTTGCATAGTTTATCATATTCATTATGCAATGAGTCGTCATCAAGTGATGAACTACTATAGTATTCGTGACATACCTCGTCATTTGCCATGAGACAAATTTCTTCCTCCTCCTCGTCGCTCATTCCCCACGTGCAGCTCACGAACGCCTTTTGATCATCCCGTTTGGGACACTTACTAATAAAGTGGTTTGGGTCCCCACATTTAAAGCAAGTATGATCATCCTTTGGCTTCTCGTCCTCTTTGCTTTTTTGAAACCCTTTCTTATCGTCATATGGTTGTTTGACGTATCTTCCCTTTCTTCTAAAGAACTTTTTAAAGTCCCTTACCGCCATAGCATACTCCTCGTCGTCACTACCCTAGGAAGAGTTTTCTTCATCACTTGAAGCCTTTTTGGCTTTTAAGGCAAGAGATTTATGTTTCTCTTTTACCTTAAAGGCTTCGGAATCTTTAGCAAGAACAAGCTCGTAGACTTTTAGATTGCCTATGAGTTCATCGAGGGTGAGAGTTGTCAAATATTTTGACTCTTCGATCGCCGTCACCTTAGATCTCCACTTCGATGGAAGTGCCCTTAGATATCTCCTAACATGGTTACGGCTAGAGAAAGAATCATCAAGTGCTTGTAAAGATGTAATAATAGTATTAAAGTTAGCAAATGAATGATCTATAGTTTCCTCATCCGATATTAAAAATTGTTCATATTGTTGAACAAATAAATCCATTTTATTATTTTTAACTTCTTCGTTGCCTTGATGAGTTACAACTAAAGAATTCCAAATTTCTTTAGAGGTTTTGAGTAATGAAATTCTTTCAAATTCCTTTTTCGGTAAAGCATTGTATAAAACCATTTTTGCTTCACTATTTTTCGAAAGCTTTTTCTTCATTTCATCATTTAGTTCATCATGAGGTATGTTAACTAAATTTCCCTTATCATCATTTGAGGTAGCCTCAAAATCACCTTCAACAATAATGTGCCAAAGATCAATATCTTTAGACTTCACATATGTTTCGAATTTATTTTTCCAATATATAAAACCATTAGTTTCAAGTAGTGGTGGTCGTTGCATAGATTGCCCTTCCTTATAATTTTCAGAACCCATAGTGATCGAAAAGTTTTTAAAATACAATTTTATTTTAAAACTTTTATAAACTTAGCTCTTGATGCCAATTGTGGAAAACTAGAAGGTTGGTTGAATAGTTTTGCCGATTTTAAGTTAGTTTTAAAAACTTTAGATCCGATATTATGTGAAATCGTATGGATGTTGAGAACGTATAGATCTAATGATAATGTAAGCAAATAAATAAAGATAAGGGATAGAAATGACACAACCGATTTATAGTGGTTCGGCTACAAGGACACCTTCCTTGCCCTACTCCACTCCCCGAGTCACCTACTCGAGAGTTCAAGCACTATGTCAACAAACTCCTTCACTTGGCGGAGAAGCCTTCACAACGTTGCTTACACTTTATCCGATACAAAGCTAGATACCGAGTCCGTAGCACGGTGGACCAAACCAACACAACTATTACACAACAAATATGTGAAATAATGAAATACAAGATCTTCGCTACAGAAATCTTGTAGAGTGACAAATCAATCAAGGACCCCTTGCTTGGATGACTTGTAGAATGCTCGTGATCTCGCCTTAGAGAAGGACGTATATGAGGATCACAAATAGAAAGAAAAGAAGAACAACTCTCCAGATCTAGTGATCTATATGTTAGAAGAGAATGAGAGTGTATGAGAGATTTAGTAAGAAGAGGGGTGAGTTAGAATGAAGAAATGACTCTCTATTTATAGGCAAATTTCGTCACTGTTCCCCGGATCCCACGGATCCCTTCCACTTGGGATCCGACTAGCACAAAGCTAGGGATCCGTGGAACGCTCCTCTTTGCCCATGGGTTTTTTGGTTATGGGTCATGGGTTATGGGCTGGTCCATGGGTTTTCTTTTAGATTCAATGTATCTAAGTATACATTATATCTAGTCTTCTTGGGTATGGATTAAGATCCATGGGTTATGGTCCATGGGTTAAGGTTTTTACCCATCCTAATAAACTATTACAACAAATGCTTAATTACTACATTTTTGTATTTAAAAGATTATATGTAAATGCTTTACAAAAATAACATGTATCCTTATAATTAAACTTAATACAACATTATATATGTTATCAACAAAACACAAAGAGATCGCAAAATATTAATAAACGTTTTTACGGTTTATTTGTATTAACAAGTCGGTTCTACATTTTCTGCTATATGTTAAAAGACTAAAGACGATTTGCATTTGACTATCCAAAGACTTCTTCTTAATCTAGACATTTATCAAACAGATTGTCAGTTTAGGGGAGAGCACTAATTAGGGGGAGGGTGAAATGTCTGATTTAATCCCCATTTAGACTTGCTCACATTATTCAGCATGTTGATTCTCACAAAGACTTCAAGCGATCTTCTCAACAGATTTCAAGTATTTGGGCTTATAATGTTTTGTTGATTCTGAAGTGTCAAAAACAGCAAGGGGGAAGGAGACAAGCATCTAAACGCGAGTAAACTTGATGAACTTATTACTTCTAAGTGATTGAAGATATCCTGGGAAGACGAAGGTCATGACCGCAGAGAAACACAAGGTTTTACTCATCAAGGCGTTTAGTGCTCTTATTCCAACTATGTGGGGGAAGAGATGGAAGAGTTAGTTTCTAGAGATGAAAGAGGTACACAAGTGTGTGATGATTTTGATGTTATCGCAAACATCAGGGGAGAAAGATTGTGTACGTTGGGGATACTCAGATGTTTCACTTGAGGGCTTAATCTGTGATTCAGAGATATAATCACTTATTCCGGAGTTGACATCCGCAGATATAATCAGTGATTCGGCCTGCTTCTTCAATGTTATCGGTTATTCTCTCTTTGGGCATTCGGGTACTTCGGGTTCTTGAGCTTCATGCACTTTCTTTAGGGGAGAGAAAAGTATACATCGGGGTTATTCTTTGGTTATTGGACTTAATCTGCTACTTTGATGGTATAAGTTTCTTTGTCTTCGGGTATGTGTATCAGAGTTCGTGAGCTCTAGTCTAAGAGACTGACTGCATCAATTCATCTACTTGGGGGAAGTGGTCTCTTGACACCTTTTGGAATGGATTGCTTCAGACTTCAGTAGAAAAGAAATATGAGAAGATTATTTTACATGTGGGATGATACGTTGTTGTTGTTCTATTGGATGATATAACCTCGAACGAAGAATCACGGTGATTATTCTTAAAAGGAGCAGCATGATCGATGATAATGGTGTGCTTCTTTGTGCACCTGGCTAATGGAAGCTTGAAAGAAAGCTTTGAATCTGCTCGGCTAAAGGATTTTAGGTTTGGGGGAAGCTACCAAAGTCTCACTTTCAAGTGGCTTAATTTCTCTCTTCGATTCAATAGTCTTGGAAGCTTTGGTGGTGAATGTTTAAGAGATGATGACTTCTATCTTCTACAACGAGGCTCCTCGATATTCTTATCTCGGTACTCGTATCATCATCTTCTTTAACTATATCATCTTCTCTATCTTTGTATATATTTATTAAAAACCAACTACAAAAATATAAAACCAGCAAAAAGAAAATAGAAAAATATAAAATCTTCAAAAACCCATAAAAATCAGAAAATTTGAAAAATACCAAAAATATTGTTCTCTCATGGCATGTCTTCTGGTATCGATAACATCTGCGGTCTTAGAAATGTCATTCAATAATGGCACGGGACCATAGATGAAGTTCGAGCAGGAGGTGTAAATATTCTTTTCCAAAACATGTCTCTAATTATGGCTTGCAGTTATTTCAGACTGCAACCCGTGCTAAAACTATGGCTTGCTATTATTTCGGATCGCAACCCGCTCTTCAAAGAAAGGAAAGTGTTGCGCTAAACAAATTTTCAAATATTTTGTGCACCTTTCCTAAAATCAAAATGAGGAAAGTATGTCGAATGACTGCTGTTCCCACTCAAATGTTTTTCCATCTAAAATTCTTTAGAAAAATATTTGTAGTATTTCAAAATGGTGGAAAATGAGTTTCTTGTTAATTCAATCAGTTTCAGAGTTTTCGTTAAAATTGAAAACTCAATCAATGACTTCAGCACTTTTAATCTTTTTAGAAAATGAGTCATTGATTGAGGGGGAGAATGTTTTCAAATCTACATCTTCTAACGGGCTTTCTTAATTATCCTATATGCTTAATTAAAAAGGATGTTAACCTACGTTATGATTGTTAGGTTTAGATGATTAGAGTTTTATGAACACATAATTCCCATACCTTTTATGATCTGATTGATATGTTGAATTGACTTTTATTAGTCGATTGATGTTTGGGTGATGTCGACCACCATATATCTGTATCTGTGTTCACTAACGTATGCAGGTATATTGATATATAAGAATGTTCCCGATCCAGATCCCACAATTGAAGAAGATTGGATGCCGAAAGTAAAGGGTAACTATATCTTGGGTTGACAAATGAAGAAACGGAGCTTAATTTGACTTCAATGGAAAGTTGGCATTAAAATGCAACGTAAGAAGTCTCACTGCATTTGAAGACGGTTTTTCTTCCAAGCCCTACAGCAGCAACATCAACAAAAGCAGCTCAACCACCAAACGTATCTTTGTGCAGGATACCATTTTTAAACAATCTTTAATATATTGTTTTGAAAGTGGAAAAATATTGTTTTGAAAATTAGTTGGACTTAATTTTGAAAATCACCAGACTTCATTTTATCAAAACTTAAGTCACTCAATCATCGACTACTGTCATGGATTGAGGGGGAGAGTGATTTTTATTTAAAGTATTTTCAAACAATATATCTTCAAAAGAGTCCGTTTGTACGTTAAAATGTGGTGATCTAAAGATTTAATGTTATGTCATGGTATGATTTTCTTTAAAACTCAAAGATCTGTCAAAATGAAATTTTTTCTGTTCTTGTTTGATTGTGAAATTGTTTTATTTTACTTAAAGATCTCTTAAAACAATCATACCTGACACTAACAATCTTTAATGTCTTAAAATGGTCCTTATCTGTCATTTCTCAAAATCAAATCTTGCCACATCTTTCCCCAAAATTTTCTAAATGATTTAAATCAATCGGGATCCAAAATCTCAATTGGTTTGAAATTTTTGATCGGGGGAGAGATCGTGATTTAAATCTCTTGTCTGTTTTAATGGAATTGGTTTTAGTACTTTAAAGGCACTCCTGCCTCCATGTGCCAAACGATTTCAAATATACAATGCACATGTTGAGGGGGAGCATTTATCCAAAAAACCAGAAGAGCTTTTAAATCAGGCACATTTTCTCCCATGTTTTCTAAACCTTGTTAAATCACTTGGGATCCAAAATCTCAAAGGGTTTGATATTTTTGATCGGGGGAGAATTTGTGATTTAATAATGAAATTTGATAAAAGGTGATCGTTTTGATTCAATTTTGCAGGCTACTCTCTCATATGTGCTAAACGCTTTCGAATCTCGAAGCATATATTGAGGGGGAGCATTTCAAAAGAAAATAAACTATCAAGGTACAAAAGCTTTTATGTTTTAACATAAAGTACCTTGATTGGGTTTTCAAATGGTTTTCTTAATGGCTTTTGTAATCGTGGATGTGCTTCAAAAGAACTCTTTCCTCTATGTGATAAAATGATTTCACATATCCTATGCACATATTGAGGGGGAGAATTTTACCAAGAAAATCAAATGACTTTTTCTATGAAAATTGTGATCAAAGAAAATATTTTAAAGTCCTCTTGCCTCCATATGCTAAACAATTTTCAAATCATATGCACATGTTGAGGGGGAGGTTTTCTAAATGATCAAAACTATTAAGGTACAAAATACTTTGATCTAGTATCACAAGTACCTTGATTGTTTTTCCAAATGATTTTTCAATTGGTTTCAAGGAAGAATGAACTGTACCAAAAGACCGACCATTTTACTTTATGTATGGAGTTATAAGGATGGTGAGGTTAGGTATTAGTTCCCACGATCCGCCAGAACCGGAGGGATCTACCCAGGGACAATCCACTAGATAGTGTAGAGTCCTTAGGTATATTGAAAAAAAGGAGAAAAATGAGAATATGGGAAGAGTGCCGACTGAGACAGAGCTAGTACTGGAATAAACCCAACAAGGTTCTAGTAATGAAGTCTCGGTAAGCACTGAAGGGGTTGAAGAATGAAAAAGAATTGAATGTGAAAAGGGTGAAAAGAAATAGCCCTCCAATAATTCAACCTTAGGGCAGAAATCAGGTTCAATACATATGCTACTGGTGTTTACTA
Organism: Chrysanthemum seticuspe; assembly: GCA_019973895.1. Classification (NCBI taxonomy): domain Eukaryota; kingdom Viridiplantae; phylum Streptophyta; class Magnoliopsida; order Asterales; family Asteraceae; genus Chrysanthemum; species Chrysanthemum seticuspe. The sequence goes on from BPTQ01000009.1 coordinate 241,230,649, forward strand.
AGGTAACACTGGTATTGAAGACAAGACATCATGGACCCAGTGATGCACTGCACTAAACTTCCCAAGCTACTCAAGTTCCTCTTAAAAGGGCTTGTTTCATTCTCGCGGGGAACCGACATAATCTATCGAATTTCTCTTAGAGATTGTTGATATTGAAGAAGGAGACCCTCTCCCTAGTCTCCGATATAGGAAACCAAATGTGCACAATTGAGTCTAGAGCCAAGAGATCATCCACAATATCTCATTAGGACACAAAATTCATGAAGACTTGCTGTTTCACACAATGTGGAAAGTAAGTATATATTAAGAGTCCTACGCATTATCCTTGTGGTATTGCCAGAACATCTGAGTGATATGAAAATATTCACGATGAAGATGGAAATCCTTCTAGAGCCAACTTCAAACAAGCTCTTGGTGGGTGACATGTGAGATCTTTTCTAAAGATCAAGCTTGTGACAACTGGACGGAAACGATGGGGCGATTCACTCTTGAATCAACCTTGGTCCAGGAATGGAATTGACGAATACTTTTGGAAAAACCGTTCGATGTGCAAATCTTCTTTTCTCTAGCACATCGAATGTGTATTAATATTTCAAATTCAAAAAGTATCTCTGATTGAAAAATATACTTTTGGAAAAACCGTTCGATGTGCAAATCTCTTCTTTTCTCTAGCACATCGAATGTGTACTCTTTTCAAATACAAAAGGTATTTTGATTGAAAATTGATCTTTCTCATAAAACATTCGTCTTATTTCAAAACTCTTTCTTCTAAGCAATACGCGATTGTGTTTTCAAATCAATTTTTCATCAATCAGTGAATCTCAATTTGCTGGTTCACTCACTCCGTGTTGTCTTCTTTGAGACGTTCCGGTTTGAGAACAACTAGAGCAGCTGCGAAACCCTGTAAAGGAGATTCTTCGGAATTATACCTGATCACAGGCAGTACTTGTACTGAAAAACGGGGAACCGTGGGCCGTGTACCTCAATTCAACGAAAGTGATCAAAGACACTTTCATATGTTTTATTGCTAACTGTTGTTTGCAGGTACATTTGGACGGTTGCAGCTGATCAGAATTGAGGATTCGATCCAAAGCCGCATGCTCACAGCATCCACACTTAATTGAAGAAACCATGACTTGTGCATATCTACAGAACCTGGCTCAGATATTTTTATACTATGCTTCTGCTACGCTGCTGCAAATATCTTGAACCAGTAAAAGCTTCCGCTACTCTGATGAAAAGATGTCATGATCTAGAAAGTGTGAGCATGTCGGTCCAAAAGTCACAACATCACATGAAGGCAACACAACTATGGGTGATCCAGAGATTTACTGTGGCTGATGATTTCAAAGAAAGCTCGATGATCATCAAAGATATAGATCAATTAAAAGCCTCCACTTAAAGTACAAAGCATTCGGACTTTGAAGTTGCACTACTTAAGCATAAAGATTGCGGAAGTGAAGAATTAAAGTCTACGAGCTCAAGAAAAAAGTCAAGAATAGAATGCTAGGATCCGAAATGTAAAACATGGGGTGACCTCCCTTAGGGGGAGATTGTTAGGAATTGGAAATTCCATAAGTAAAGTATCGGTCATCCCAAATATAAACTAGCAAAAGTTAGCTCGTAGACATATCGTTAGTTACGTTATTTATCAGTTTATTAGTTAGTTATTAGTTTAGTTTAGGGTAGTGTAACACCGTGGAGGAAGGACGGGTCTTTACCCACTGTATACCTGATCCACAGGCCGTCAGGAGGTCGTTTAGGTTGTAAGCTATAAATACCCTCTACCTCCCAAGGTAGAGGGTTGGAAGTTCTAATCTAACCTTTTACACTTTTGTTTATCTCCCTAGAATTCCCTCTCTACTCTCTTCAACCATGGCATTCATATACTATCATCATCCTAGACTACCCGAATCATCTAAACAACATAATATTCACGATCCTACATTTGAAGTCAAGCAAGCTCTAGTCCATGATTTGACATGCTTCCTCATCATCAAGACTACTGAAGTCCTCTTGTTGGTGGTTCTTTTCTTTCTACTAAGAAGTTTAGTGTTGAAGACATTAGTGAAAGATGTCTCAAGTGTCAAGACGAAGACATTAGTAAAGGGTGTCGATTGTCCGTATTGTAGGCATTAGTAAAGGGTGCCTAAAAGTCAAGTCACAAGAAATTAGTGAAGGGTGTCTTGAAGATCTAGTTAAAGGCATTAGTGAAAGGTTCCTAAGATGTACATTCGATATGGTGTGATTCGATGTACAAGATAGATTAGTATTGGGTCAAAGGATATTGTTATCCTTGTTGACATTATAAGGAGTAGATCTCCTTTGGGGTTAGTTAATTGGTGTAGTGATGGGTAGTAGTTCCTCCATTGTAATGGAACTCGGTATCTAGCCTAGTACCTCGTAAAGGGTAGGCGACGTTGTGATAGGATTGGTTCACCTTGGTGTAAAAACCCGGTGGTTAGCCTAGTACCGGAAAAAGAGTAGGCAACGTTGTGAAGGTTTCTCCACCATAAGAAGTCGGTGTTGTGTAGTGATTACGAACTCTCGAGTAGGTGACTCGGGGAGTGGAGTAGGGCAAGGAAGGTGTCCTTGTAGCCTAACCACTATAAATACTCGCGTTGTGGTTTTGTGCTTCTTACTCTTTATCTTCTCATTACATATTTATATTTCTATATGTTTGTTTATCAACATCCAACACACATCCAAATAGATTGACATAAGTCGATCTAAATACTTTAAAACGAGTTTTAATTGGTAAAAATATTCAACCCCCCTTCTAGTTTTCCACAATTGACATCAGAGCTTCGTTACCAAGTTTCTTGAAGTATATTGTACTTTAAAAACTTGATAAGATCCATGGTTAATTGAAAACTACAAAGGAGGTTTTTCATAAAAACAAACACCATGCTTTTTTTAAAAACACTTAGTTTAGATGTTGATTAGATGACAAAATTTTTCTTATTATTTATTCTTTATTTAATTGCACTTATCCTCTTTGTCGCATTGTGTTAAAGCTCATACCTACCAAGCCACAGGAATCGCTTGGTAACAAGATACCTTCCCTAAGAAGGTATCTTAAACACAAACGAGCCGGAGTTGTCCACTGACATTTGTTGTGTCATTTGTAAAGACATTCCTAAGTGCATTAGAGGTATGACTTTCTACTTATCTCTAAATGACATTGGCTTGATAAATAAGTATGCTTACATAGGTATTTATATGATTATCTGTTGTGCATATACATGTATTACATGTAGCTTCATTAGGAAGCCTTTTCTCACATACGTGTTACTTTTTCGTCTAAAGTCGTGGTATATAAAACTTGTGTTTTATTTCATGATGCAGGTTTTACTGACCAGGTCTTAATATTTATAGTGTCTCGCTATACCTATGGTCTACTCTAGTGCACTAACGCGCAGTGTACTCGGTCGCGTGTAGTGTAGTAAATGGTAAAGCCGAGGTCGTCCCAAGAGCTATGTGTGTTGTATTATTACTAAGTCTAATTGTCACAGAATAATAATGGTTTTAATAGGGATTTAATTAATTAAACTACTAATGCAGAATAAAACAAAAGCAGATAAAAGGATAAAGGGAAATCAATAGAGGAATAGTGGTGCTAACCTAGTCAATCCTCCTAGCTAGTTAGGTCTACGTCTACCTACTTCCAATTACTTCAGGTGTGGTCAAATTCGAGATGACAACATTTGGTCAATTCGCCCTAACCTATCAGCAAAGATGCCACCACAGGAGAAATCAGGCACACCATCATAAGTCCTGTTGTTCCTGGTCCCTTAAGCCGAGTCATTAAGTACCGCTACATGAAAATAGTGAGTGCTCGGCTGTTAGGAACTTAGACACTACACCCCCCAATTCTTAATTTCATCCAAACGATAGGTGATCAGTTGGTGAAATCGCACAAGTAGAAAGGGTCGTCAGTTGGTCATATCTTACCCTTCCCGTCTCAGTCCGCTCACCTAGGGTCAGTTGGTTGTTGGGTTACATAAAGTTAAAGTACTGAAGAGTTAAAGTGCTGAAGATTAACAAAGTACTGTAGAAAGACAAAGTACTGCAAGAAGTCAATGTACTGCTAAGTAAAAGTCAAAGTACTGCTTATTCATCAAAGTACTGCAAAGATTAAAGTCGGTTGTAATTGATTAAAGATAGAAAGTAATGTTTATCTAGAACTTTCTATGTATTGTTTACTTGTTGTACAAGGATAAGAATTGTAAACGGTCTAGGGTTATCCTTGAGCCTATAAAAGGACCCCTAGATTGGCATTAGAGATACGCGACATTATTAGAGTTTTAGAGAAGTTCGACATTGTTAGAGTTGTTAAAGATCTGCATAATAAGCAGAGTTAGAGTTATTAATAAAATCGTTCATAGTTAAAGTTATATTCTTCTTAGCTTTGTTGAGTAAATTCTACATACTTTACAAAGTTTGCTCAGTGTTTCATTTTTAATAACTTAGGATTTATCCGAGGTTATTAAACCTTAACAAGCTATTTAAGTTAGTTTGGTTAGATTACATCGATCCAACAAGTGGTATCAGGGCTTGTGTGGAAACTCTGACTAGGAAGAAACCCTAAAACCCTACTACAACAAAACCTAAAGATGTTGACTGAAGGTGTTCCACCACCATCAATCACCTCACTCAGAATTCCAATCATCAAGAAGGGAGAATACGACCTATGGTGTATGAAGATGAGGCAATACATTGCCATTACAGACCATGCACTATGGAATGTAATTGTCAATGGTAATGAAGTAGTTGCAGATCCTGTGGAGATTTCTGGACAACCTAAACCACCAAAACCAGTCTTACCAGCAGCTACCATAAGGAATCAAGAGAAGGCTCTTAACATACTCTTATCTGCTATACCTGATGGACATCTACTGAAGTTTCATTATGCTAAAGATGCAAAGCAGCTCTGGGCTGCTCTCAAGAAAAGATCTGGAGGGACTGAAGCTTCTAAGAAGATGCACAGAAATCTGTTGAAGCAACAGTTTGAAACTTTCACTGTTGGTGAAAGAGAGGGTCTTGATGCTGCATATGATAGATTTCAAAATCTCCTCAACATGTTGGATTTATACAAGGCAGAAGTAGCTATTGAAGATGCCAATCTGAAGTTCTTAAGGAGATTGCCATCCACATGGAATGTGATTGCTACTATGATCAGAGGACAACCTGGTTTAGATGTCATGGACTTTGATGATCTCTACAACCATCTGAAGGTTTATGAGCATGAGATGAACGGTCAAACAAGTTCTAAGTCTCACAGTATTGCTTTTCTGTCATCTGAAAAGAGGGGCAGCACTTCCACCACAAGTACTGCTTCTCCTACTCAAAGTACTGTGGCTCAAAGTACTGTTTCCTATACTGCCCTTACCTATGCTCAGCAAGTCCCACCAACTCCTACCATGCACTCAGATGAAGTGGTGTGCTCTTTCTTTTCTCAGCAAGCTTCTTTACCTGTCACTTATGAAGAAGATCTCTCACATATTGAAGAGGATGCTTTAGAAGAAATTGATATCAGGTGGCAAGTAGCAATGATCACTGCAAGGATCAAGAAGTATATGAAGAAAACATGAAAGAACATTGACTTCAAACCAAAACAGGGGATCACTTTTGACAAATCCAAAATTGAATGTTTCAATTGTCAAAAGACTGGACATTTTGCAAGGGAGTGCAGGTTTGCTAAGTATCAAGCAAATAGAATGACTAAGAAACCAAAGCTGGAGCTCAAAGAAATACCCATTGCTGAAACAAAATCCTTGGTTGCTCAAGAAAGTTTATCAGAGGTTGACCGGAGTGCTGAATTTGATGATGAACCAGTAACCTATTGTATGGTAGCAGTGGAAGAAGCAGTTGAAGATTCAGTAGAAGAATTTGACTGGAGCACTGCTTTTGATGAGGAATCTGATCATGCTGCTTTGGAATCCGGACATGGCTTTGGAGGATTTGATTGGAGCATGGAGAGTGAAGAGGATCCTGTTCTACTTGCAATGGTGGCTACTTCACCAAGTTCGACCCTATCTCTGAGGTATGCTCAAATTGTCATGATTTTTATCAAAAATTACTTGCCAGTTATGTAATTGAAAGAGATAATTATGTTAGGGCTAAGTCTGAGGTAGCTGGTTATCAAATAACCTTAGAATCAATGGAAGCCAAAATCTTAAGACATGAAAATAATGAAATGGCTTGGGCTGAAAAGTATGAACAACAGGATTACCAGTTAAAACTATGTGAATGGAAACTAAATTGTAAAATTGTTGAAATTGAGAAACTAACTAAGGAGAGAGATGATTTGTTAGCAAAGTTTGATTCCTGGAAAGAATCTAGCCTGTCCCATGTTACTTATGTTGAAAAACAGAGAAGTGCTTACATTAAAACTGGCTTAGGTTTTGGTATGGACTTTGCTAACATAGAAGAAAACACATCTAGTGATCAGGATGACCTAAACTTAGAGGATATAACCACTAGTGATGATGAAGTCATTAATTATGTAGACACATCTAGCAATGAGGATTTAGTTAGTGAAACACCTCCTGAGTTTAAGAAAGACACTGGTTATCATGCAGTTCCCCATCCCACTGGAATTCATCAACCCCCTAGGCCTGATGTTTCTCGTTTTGGTGTAGATAGTCTTGAGTTTAGGAAAAAGCTTATTGGTCAATCTAGGTCTGAAATCCCAAAAGAAACTGTTGAAAACAATGTTCAAAGTCAAGCAGTACCTTCAACTCAAAGTACTGCTCCACAAGCAGTACCTTCAGGAAAACCTTTTCAAAACAGTACTGTTAAACCTTTTTGGGATAACTTTGGTCAAAACAAGATTAATCATTCACCTAGAAGGCACAATAGTTTTGGTCATAGACATAGAAGAAGTTACTTTGGAAGTATGGGTCAAAAATTGTGTTTTGTGTGTTATAGTCCTAATCATTTAATCATAGATTGTGAACGTCACTCAGAATAACTTAGAAAATTTCCAAAGAACAGGTCTGCCAACCAAAACCTAGAGAGAACAAACCAGTCTGGAATAATTCAAATAGGGTCAATCATATCAATTTCTCACCAGACCATAGGTACCCTCACCAGAGAAGACCTTTTTCTAAACCTCCAGTATCTTTACAAGCAGTACCTTCCTAAAGTACTGCTCAATTCAAACAAGGTACTGCTAACACTGCTTGGAATAGGAATCCTAGAAGATCTCATTATTATCAACCTAGAAGGTACTACAATTCACATAGGGGATCTAGATCACAGGGACCAAGTGTTAAAACCGAATTGGTTAAGAGAGAAAGTACTACTGAGGGACAAATAGTACTTTCAACAAAAAGTGAATCATATGTTTTTGTGATACAAGAAAAAGAGAATGAATTTGCAAAAGAGAGTTCTGTTGAAAACCCAGAAAGTTTTGAAAATCCACATGCTAAAAATCAAAAGATAATACTGGATCATGTTTTAAAAAATAGTGGGAATTACATACTCAAAGAATTTGAGTTTGTAACTCCACAAGGGGAACACAAGTCAGTAATGGCTTGGGTTCCTAAAAGAAACTAACTCTCTAAATCTTTGTGCAGGGCAACCCAGAAGAGGAGCTTAAAGATCATTTGATTGTAGATAGTGGTTGTTCTGGAAGTAAGACAGGAGACAAGGAAATTCTGTCTGATTTTAGATCTATTAGTGGAGGAAGAGTTGCATTTGGGAATGATCCCAATGGAGGAATAATTAATGGAAAAGGAACCATCAAAGCAGGGCGAATAGATTTTGAGAATGTTAGATATGTGAAGGAGCTCAAGTTCAACTTATTGTCAGTCTCTCAAATCTATGATAAAAAAACATCTTGTGTTATTCACTGACACAGAATGTCTCATCTTGGCCCCTAAATTTAAGCCTGTTAAAGATAACTTGGTAGTTCTTAGAGTACCAAGAACCAATGATGTGTACAGTCTAGATATGAAGAATCTTCACTCTTATGGAAGAGCCACATGTTTGGTGGCAAAAGCAACATCTAAAGAAGCACATCAGTGGCATAGAAGATTGGGCCATGTAAATTTCAAGAATATCAAGAAACTGGTCAAAGGAAATTTAGTTAGAGGTTTACCTTCAAAGACTTACAAGAATGACCACTCATGTTTGGCGTGCAAGAATGGTAAACAACATAAAGCTTCATGCAAGAAGCTTGAGGAAAGGAATATTAGAGAACCTTTGGAACTGTTACACATGGATCTGTTTGGACCTGTATCTGTGGCAAGTTTAAACAAGAAAAAGTACTGCTTAGTTGTGACAGATGATTGCAGTAGATTCAGTTGGGTATTTTTCTTGGGATTTAAAGATGATACTTTTGATGCTATTTAGACTCTCATAATAGCACTTGAAAACCAATTGAGACTCAAGGTTAGAGGTATTAGATGTGATAATGGAACTGAATTCAAGAACAATCTTATGGGTGAATTTTGTGCAAACAAAGGAATCAAGAGGGAGTTTAGTATTGCAAGAACACCACAGCAGAATGGTGTTGCACAGAGAAAGAATAGGACTTTGATTGAAGCAGCAAGAACAATGCTAGCAGATTCACAACTACCTATTCAATTATGGGCTGAAACTGTAAGTACTGCTTGCTATGTACTTAACAGAGTATCTGTTACTAAACTATAGATGAAGACACCTTATGAGTTGCTGATGGGCAACAAACCCAACATTCGATTTTTGAAGCCTTTTGGATGCCCTCTTACTATTTTGAATACAATTGATAATCTGGCTAAGTTTGATGGCAAGTCAAAAGAAGGATTTTTATTGGGTTATTGTACCAACATTAAGGGCTTTAGAGTGTACAACAGAGTCACTAAGAAGGTTCAAGATTGTCTTCATGTTGAGTTTTTAGAAGATCAAGCAAATGAGAAAGGTAAAGGTCCTGATTGGATGTTTGATCTTGAAGTTTTAACTCCTTCTACGAACTATGTACCTGTTAGAGAAGAAAATCAACCTGTGCACAATGGAAAAGAATTACAATATGTTGTTCATGGAGTTCATATTAGACCTGATGTTGTTCCTGATAAAGAACCTAAATCTGTGGATCCAAAGCAATGTACTGATGAACCTAAATCCTCACTATCTGCTGAGGATCAAGCCATTCAAGAGGAACTCAATCAGATGCTTCTTCAAGATGTACTAGCACATTCTTACAATGATGATCAAAGAAAAGCTTATGAAGATGCAAAGAAAAAGAACAAGACTGCAGAGTTCACTTACAGTACTTTGGGTGACAGTACTTTTGATCAAAGTACTGCTGCACCAATTGACAGTACTTTGGATGATTTAGATGATCCTACCATGCCTGGTTTGGAAGTTATTGATGATGAGTATGATGATGAAGGTATTTTCACAAATTCCAATAAAGGTATTTTATGTTAAACTAGAACTTCGTTTAACGACCATTGACGTATTTTATGTACTTTTTTTTAGGGTAAAATAGTCTTTTAACGCGTTTCAAATTTTTAGGGTTTTACAAGTTTTGCGAAATTCTTCATGATCTTCTATGATGCCCAAATTCTAGTATGGAGAATTCTCAACAAAGAAAATATTATAAGGATCTATCATTATCCAACATTATAAAATATGATGATTTCTTAAAACGTGACTTTTTGTTTTTAAGAAATTTTCTTCTTTGTAGTTTTCAAACATACACGGATCGTATCAAGTTTTTAAAGTACAATATACTCTAAGAACCTTGGTAACAAAGCTCTGGTATCAATTGTGGAACATTAGAAGGGGGAGGTTGAATAGTTTTACCGATTAAAATTTATTTTAAACTATTTAGATAGACTTATGTCAATCTATTAAATGTGTATGTTGGATGTTGATAGATAAGCATATAAGTAAGCAATGCAAAGATAAAGAGTAAGAAGCACAAAACCACGACGCGAGTATTTATAGTGTTTTGGCTACAAGGACACCTTCCTTGCCCTACTTCACTCCCCGGGTCACCTACTCGAGAGTTCATAATCACTACACAACACAAGCTCCTTGTGGCGGAGAAGCCTTCACAACGTTGCCTACTCTTTTTCCGGTACAAGGCTAGACACCGGGTTCTTCCACGAGGTAGAACCAAACCTATTACAACGTCACCTACACTTTATCATGTACAAGGCTAGATACCGAGTTCCATTACAAAGGAGGAACTACTATCTAACACAACACAACTATCCCAAAGGATACACCCTCCTTATTACAACATCAAAAGGATATCACTATCCTTGACCCAAACTATTCTATCTTGAACATCGATGCACCATATCGAATGTACACCCTAGGCACCTTTCACTAATGCCTTTGACATGATCCTTCAGCACCTTTCATTAATGCCTTTGACACGGACCTTCGGCACATTTCACTAATGCCTTTGACACGTACTTTTGGCACCTTTCACTAATGCCTTCTACTTGACCCTTCGGCACCTTTCATTAATGCCTTCATCACAACACTTCTAGGAGGGAGGAAAGAACTATCAACAAGAGAAATTCAGTAGTCTTGATGATGACGAAGCTTGGCAACTAATGGACTTGAGCTTGCTCGACTTCAAAAGGTGGTGATCTCGCCTTTAAGATGAACCTAGAGAATCACACAAACACAAAACTACATAGAAATATCCTTTGGATCTGAGGTTAGAGAGTTTACCATACTAAGAGAAAGTATGTGTGAAAGGGGTAAGTTACAATGAAGAAATGGCTCACTATTTATAGGCAAAATCATTTATTGTTCCCCGGATCCCACAGACCCTTACTTGAGGGATCCGTCCAGTGTATTCCTGGGGATCCGCCAGACGCTCCTCCTATTTGGGTTATGGGTCATGGATCATGGGTCATGGGTTATGGACTTTGGGTCATGGGTACCGAAATAGATACAATGTATATAGACATTGGATCATAAGCATGGGTCATGGAACATGGATAAAACCCAACATGACTTCATGCATGATGTCCTGCAATGGGTCATGGGTTATGGATCATGCTCCATGGGTATAGGTCATGGACTTTGGGTTTTACCCAACTACATTCAATGTATCTAGTCAATGGGTCAAGTACTTAGGTTTTTACACATTACATTACCCATTCCAATATATATATATATATATATATATATATATATATATATATATATATATATATATATACACACACACACTAAGTATATATAAGTACATATCCATATTATGTAAACACTAGTTGTTATACATGTGTATTTCTATAACATGTAAATACTATTACTTGTTTAGTGTTTTATATGAAAATGTAAGTGTGTTAGTAAACTATTGGCTCAAACCATTTACGTATTTTATTTGTTTCGTTAAAATGATTTTACGTTTGTTATCGACAAAACATTAGAAGATCGTAAAATATAAATAAACGTTATTACGCCTTGTTTGTATTAATGAACCGCAAATGTGTCCATGCGAGGTCTGACTTCACATGAAGATTTACCTTTCCATCACAATCTCGTCAAGTTTCCACATGACGTAAATTGCAACTTCGAGTATTCCTTTAACTAGATGGCACTAACTTAATTTAAAAAGGGTACCAGTTTTGATTTATGATGTCAAATCAAATATGTACAAAGATGTCATGCATTCATCTTGTAGCATAAATTTTAATAAAAAAAACTTTTTATTAACCAATTCATAAAGATCAAATTAACAAAGTTTTGATTGAGGTACTGGTTTCGCCAATTAAAGAATTTACCTTTAATTATCGTCCATTATATCGTACTTTTGCATAAGTCTAAAGACTTAGTATTTCTGATAATTACCACAAAAGTGGGGCATGGAATCAAAGTTAATTCGCCCTTAAGATGATTTTGTACATAAAATAGCCTACTTGGTAACTCCAATTTGTCGCGCAAAGGAGTGGAGTAATTAATTACTCATTAAACCAAGCTCGTGATGCCACTGTTGGAATTATATAACATGACTACTCATAAATATAAACAATAAACATCAAGTACACATGCGGAAGCGTAAGGAACATATAATGAATAATTAATTAACTAAAACATAAATAGTATGCGTACCTTATGATTCTAGCTAAACAAGAATCAATCCAAGCAACTCTTCATAAAGATGAACCCTAATTATGGTTTATAAGGATTATTAGAATTACCCCTTACCGATTTTGTAATTCAATCCAAGATACTAACAGTAATGTGTTAGTACCATGTTCTTGTACAAACGTACTATTAATGAATTAAAGTAAATGCTAGTTTAAAGAAAAACAAAAAATATGGTTTTGCTAAACAAAAACAATCGACCCTATGTAAGGGTTTTTAACGATTTGCCTAAACCCACAAAGAAAGAAAACAAGTTTTAGGTTTATTGTGTATGTACGAGATTACCCAACAATTATTTATAAGATAGAAAACTTGGAGGACAAGTTGGAGTGGGAATGGGTTACCCCATAGCCCATCCAATCGGCCACAAACCCACAAGGGGTTTCCAGATCCTTCTTGATATCTAATTTCCACTCTAGTCCTTTTCTTTTAACATATAACGATCGTTAGTCCATTAAATTTAATTATTTTAACGTTCGTTAGTCGATTTGTGTAATTAATAACTAAATATAACCTTCATATTTAATTATTAAAATTTTGATTCTCATACGTAAAGCGTGCAATCCCGTGGTCTCAAGTTCAATCCTAACACACAACTATTATTTCATGTCTATAAAACTAACAATTAACACCACTAAGAACCACTTACAATTCGTTAATGGATTTCAAATAACTTGGACAATCAAATAAGAAGAATTGATCGAGTCTGAAAGATTATTTGATTATCAATGGAAGATAGTTGTTAGACAATGATTACAAGAGAATTAGAAGCGAAAACTGAATTAACAAAGCTACTCAAATACAACGGGCATTTAAAGTAGTAGAATTGGCTGGGAACTTAGTTGGTCTTGGGAGCAAGTCATGTGCACCTCTTGTGTGATGCCTCAAGAACTACCAACAGCTCCTATCAAAATCAATGCCAAAGTATTAACGCTAAAGCATAACTACATTACATCATTATTAAAATTCAAGGCCAAAATAAGATAAATACTAGTAAATAGAAGTACCTGTTATATATTAATTATTTGCGAATCCGCTTATTTGGCCTTTGAATCTTCTCCGAAACATCTTCGGATTCCACATGTGCTCGTCTTCTTTTATCATGACCGGTAATTTGTTTTCTTATAGAGGTGGAGGCTTCCAAGGTGTCGGAGATGAATGCATTATTGCGGGACTCATGGAGTATTTTAGGTTCATAGATTCTCAAATATTTTATCAATGAGATGCTGTCAGGAAGTTGTCTTATACGTGTACCTTTTAAATCTAATGCTTCCAAATTTTCTAGAAGTCCAACTTCGGAGGGCAATTTCTCAAGTTTCACACAATCCAAGAGACTAATATACTGCAGGCGTTTCAACTTACAAATGCTGTCAGGAATATCTTTTATCTTACAATCTGTTACTTTTAGGTTCTCTAAACATTCTAATTTCCCGATATCCCTTGGCAACATCTCAAGACTCCAACAAGATGAAAGATCGAGAGTTTTTAACCGCTTCAACATACTTATTCTTTCAGGAAGATACTTAATTGGCATGAAAGACAAACTTAGTTTCACTAAGCTTTTTAATTGGTCGATGTCCTCAGGCAATTCCTCTATACTACAACCATAGAGGTTAAAATTTCTTAAATGTCGTAATCTACAAATACTTTGTGGAAGACTCCTAAGGTTTCTGCAAGAATGAAGATCTAGACAAACAAGCTCTTCAAGATTTGCAATTGACAACGGTAATTCTTCTATATCGTTATATCTAAACTGAAGCTCTTGCAAGTTGCTGTTACAGTGCTCCGGGATTATATTAGGGAATTCCTTTAGAAATAATTTGTTTAGACAAAGAACCTTCAGTGATTCTAACCATTTAATAAACAACAAAGAATCAACCCTTGAACAACCACTTAAGTTTAAATAGACGAGCCTTTTTAAACATCCACTGGGTGTGTAAAGTTCTTCCAAATCATAACAATCTTCAAGATCTAACCTCTCAAGATCCGGAGTCAGCCCAAGGTCAATGGCTTTTAACTGTGAACTCCTGAGGTTAACGTATCGGATGTTTTTTAGAACCTATCAGAAGCAACCACAGAAAAGTATATAAGTTCCTTATTGGTGTATAATTAAACCAAATATGTATAGGATTATATAGTAAATCACAAAAATAAACCAATTAACCATTATCCTACCTTTTTCTCTCCCCCTTCCCAAAGTCGTTCAATTCTGCTGCAAGGCATTTCAAGCGCAACAAGATTATTTGCTTGAAATGTTTCGCATAATGACTGATGAGGGTAACCTACCCAACTCAGAAACTGTAATGCATCTGGAAAGCGTGGGCTAACTTTATAGTTCTCCACAGCAATATTGCCGTCTATCTCTGAAATCACGCAAAGTAATCTAAGACTTTTCATTTTTGCAAAAGCTTTGCTACAAATTTGAGGACAGTGTTCCATTACTATAGCTTCTGTTGCCTCGGTACCCTGCAAGCCAGAACGGCGCCATAAATTATTAATGAAAATGAATTAGATATATCCACTTTACAAGGTAGTGTTTATCCTTACCAAGTCATTAGTCAATATATCTTCGATTTCCTCATGGATCCACAATCGACTATGTTTGCTGGGATCACCCCGGTGAATACAGCGGACAATATTCTTGCCCATTTCTTCTATATGGTCATGCATGTCTATGAACTCTTCGTTAGAAATATTTATACTTACGAGAGATTTTTGCTCAAGAATTCTTAGACCAACTTTGGCGTTAAAACCACAGCTTTCAAGTATTCTAATTGCGTCGTCTTTCCGTTTGCCTTTCAGGAAGCATGTAACATCTAGGAACATTTTCTTGTAATCATCCTCCAGGTCATTATAACTTAGTTCCAATTTCTCCAAAGTGCCTTGCAATGGAATTTCTTTTAGTCTTTCAATGGCATCTTTCCATTCGATCTTGTTTTTACCACAGAGAAGTGAACCCAAAACTTTTAATGTTAAGGGAAGACCAGCAGCATAACGTACAACTCGGTGTGATAATTTTTCATACCCTTGAATTGGAATCTCTCTCCCAAATGCATACCTACTGAAGAGGCACACAGATTCTTTTTCTGATAATAGATTGACATCACGAATGATGTTCACTCCGTGTGCCAGCAACACTTGTTCATCTCTTGTTGTGATGATAATTCTGCTTCCTGGTTCAAACCAGTTAGAGTTACCCGCTAATGCCTCAAGCTGGTCTGGATGATTCACATCATCTAGAACAAGAAGAACCTTTTTACCAGGCAGCCACTTTCTCAACTTGTCTTTCCCATCTGAAACATTAGTTACGGTGATGTCTTGATCATCTAATACATCCATAAGGATTTGATTTTGCAAGGATTTCAAACCGGATATAGAGGCTTGTGAGACTTCCCTAATATTTTGAACAAAGCTTTTAGCTTCAAACTGAATAGACAGTCTATCATATAGAGCCCTGGCCAAAGTTGTCTTCCCAGCACCTCCCATCCCCTTTATCCCTATCATCCGAACATCATCACATTCAGTTTCTAAAGACAAGCGGAGGTCTTCTATCCGGGTCTTCATGCCTACTACCTTTTCATCAATGCTTGAATCAATGGAAGGTAACTCCAGTGAAATTTCTTCAACAATTTTTTGGATGATTTTAGCTTCATGCCTGTGTAACGAAGATGACTCAATAAGCTTGCTCGATGAACAGTCAGTTTCAATATAGAAGAATATCATGGATGCCAATTACATATGAGGTTTAATCTTATGACAAAATCCCAAGCCACATACATGTTGGTTTCAGAAGACGAATTTAGTGTAGTGTGTGAGTTCATTATGATCATTTAAGGTGAGATAAACATAGCCTTACCCTTCTCAAATACTCAACTAAGCTTTTTCCAGTGCAGCTATTATTTAGGCATGGGCACATGCTTTAATCACTTAAAAAGGCCTGTTTAAAGTTGCATAATTTTATTGCTTTATTATTTGTCCAATTTCATTTCCATTGGAACTTGGTTGATAGGCCTCACACTTACTTGACAACCCCGTAACAGAAATCATAGATCTTTATATGCAAACTCTTAGAAAACCATAAAAAACGAAAAACAAAAATAAGATAACAGACTACGCTAACAATGGTAGGACATGATGAATAAATTACGTACCCCCATGGAGTTTTATTCAACCCCCAGCCAGGCAGATTGGCTGCTGCTTCTTCGAGAGCACCTCTCCATTTCTCTGCATTTTCTTCCTCCTTATGCTTAGTAAAAGCTTCTCCAACTGCCCCAATCTGTTTGCGGACTTCAAGGGGTTCGACATCATAGAAGACGATGTAAGCAGTTTGCTCTGCCATCTTATGGCATTCCATTATCTTCACAAGCTCGTCCAAACACAAAGATGAAGATGCATAGTTTTTAGAGAAAACAACGATAAAGAATCTTGAATCTTCAATGGTTTTGATAAGCTCCTCTCCCAAATGTTTTTCTTTCTGGAATCTCTCATTATTCTTGTACGTATTAATACCTTGCTCCTGAAGACCAGTACATAGAGTATCAACAAACGTCTCTTGACCTCTAAAGCTTAAAAAAACATCATATTTGAAGATCTTTTTCTCGATGATTGAAGAAGAAGAAGAAGCCATTTTTCGCAAATCTTCTATGAGTAAACAAAAAGATTCACTGAATGGAAAGGACTAAGCAGCAGAGGGTAAGATATGTAAAACCACATTATAGTGGGAGAAAATTCATAAGTCAATGGTCAACGTAATGTCAACATAATATCACACTAGCAGGCGGCAGCAGGGTTTAAGATGTAAAATTCAATGTCAATGGTCAACGAAATGTCGACATAATATCTCATTACTATTTCCACCAAAATTTGGCGTATAATAAAAAGAAAATGGCCTATAAGTTAACTTAAGAGCCGTTTGGTATAAAAGGGTTCATCACTAAAATCTGGATTTGGCTTCAATTTACTGTGAGAAGCTCTAGAAATTACACATCAACATAAATAGTAAGCAACTGTATCACATTCGCTTTTTTTTTTTCCCCCCTTGGGACTCATAATAAAATAATAGACCGGGGCTTAAGATGTGTGCAAGTGGTGCCGTAACATTAGGTCTTAACTTAAAAAAGGTCACATCTTTTTTAAAAGTTGTTTACTAAATTAAGTGGCTTTGAGATATTATCCCATTAGCCACTTAATTGAGATAGAGAGAATTTTATGTGCTTCCCCATTAAGATGCAATAAGAGCAAAGGGTACCATAACTCACAAGGTGAGTTATACCTTAACTCAAACGCGTTAAGGGTCATGTTATCATACCGTTTGTGTGAGTTAAGGGTATGAGTTAAGGCTTGAGTTATGGTGATTATGCAACGTTAAGATGTTTTATTTTTTTTTTTATTTTTTTTTTTTTTTTGAGTTATAATAAGGGGTGTTTTTTTTAGTTAAGGTGGAAAAGTTAAAGCTGATGTGGCGCTGACGTGATATTGAGTTAAAGTATAACTCAGAGTTATTATACCCTATGCTCTAAGAGATTGGACACACTTATTAAGTGAAAAGTAAACACCCCTTAGTCTTATATATAACAAGTTAGATATTAAACATGTATGAGGCATAATTTGTAACACCCTCAAAATTATCGCAGCGGAATATTGTGTCACTGGGGTATTACTTCATAGTTCACAACACAAGTTACATAAAACGATTCTAAATGAGACGTTTTGAAATAAATTGTCATTCGATTAAAATATCAGAGTTTACAAACTGGTCCCACAAGTTTGTACAATCATAAAAAGTACAACATAATAGTTGTAATGTTTTTCGAATGATAATATATGCATTGTCTTCAAAATATTTTCCGTGCGCCTTCACATGCCATGCCAGCTAATTTCTTTCGAACCTGAGATAACATGCTAAAAAGTGTCAACACAAAGGTTGAGTGAGTTCATAGGTTTGTAAGTACAATAGTTTGATCCCAATATTTCAAATTTAGGAAAAACAGTAGGGGACAATATAGTTTGTAGTATAATTGCAATGTGTACAGTTATCTTCTTGAAAGTTATTATTGCTCTAAGCTCATGGCACTCACGACTGACTGTTGTATATAGATCACAGGACGATATATATATATATATATATATATATATATATATATATATATATATATATATATATATATATATATATATATATATATATATATATATATATATATATATATATATATATATATATATATATATATATATATAAGTAACTTGCCCCGGGTAGGTATTTTGCCATATACCTAGTAATCTCAAATATAGTGCGCCTTGTTATTTTCGATAACATAGACGGGTTCGTCAGTTCCGATAGGCCTATCCACAATATTTGCGCTCACTCCCAGTGATTAGTGGTCCATGATGTTGGGGACTTTTGGCAAAAACAACTTAGTGGCATGCAATAATACAATCAAGGCATTCAGTTTGCAAGTAATTGTCCATAATAAAGCATTTTAGCATATAGTAAAAACAGTAGCATGTATCTCCCCCAAAGTTTATAAAACAGTTAAACAAAAGCTGGGGCTATGAAACTCACTGTAGTGATCAACAGCGGAGTGTAACGATATAATGTATGTCAACAATAGAGTAAGGCGACACCAAGATCTTTAACGATCACCTACGAAAGCATAGTATTCGCGTTTTAGTATAGTGTATGATATAAGTGTACAAGTATATGTAGTATGTTGGCTTTCAATATGATGTTGTACATGAATCTTAAGTTGATGTATCCCTTAAGTGTTGTTTGGCCTATAGCCTTTTTATAAATGACCTCGTACCACTATTCGGGCTATCAAAATCAAGAGATCGTGTAGTGAACGTATGAGGAGCCAGGACACTTTAAATCGTAAATCCACAACTCGTCGATACGACACCCCGAAGAGGCCTCTTTATGATAATGAAATTCCCTACTATTGTAGTACTTATCATTTATAAGTGAAGTAGTTGACGAGACAAATGTTATATAAAACATGTATCGTGTTTCGTCAAAGACTATTGATGAACTTTTGTGATAGTGTTATGAGTTGTGTGTCGTGAAGCATTTATCATGTGTAAGTGTTGTGATGAAATAATTTCGGCGTGTCATATTATGATATCATGAAATATAAAGGTTTCAAAAATAGTTTATATGTCATATAGTCATTTATCTAGTTTTGTCAAAATCTAGTAAAGTTTCATCTAATGACCAAGTTTTTTAAAACAAGTTTCGGGTTAACATACCCAAACTAGCCGTGCGGCTAAGTTACGATTAAACAACTTTGAAACAACAATCATGGTCATATCTAGTGGCTATATTTAAGTTAAAATAGCTTGAGACATCATCCTTGGCTTAACCTTGGCTTGGTTTTGGTCTCAAAGAATCAAAATACAACCAAGTTTCCTTAACCATGGCTGTTCTCTTTTCTAGTCACAACAGGTCCATTTAGTATTTGCTGTTTTTAAGACTTTTCGTTCACTTTCTGCTTATGTGCTCCCGATTTTTTGTAGAAAATTTCATTCCGAGCAACTTTTGTGCTTTGCACTTTTGCTGATTCGGACAAGAAAAGGGTTTAAATCGCGTTTTAAAATCGTTTCAGAAGACTTTTGACTTAATAACCCATTTTCATCTAGTCATCTACTTTTAACCATAACTTTTTATCTACAAGTCCATTTCAAGTGATTCAAAAGCCCAAGTTTTAGTTTTTACTTACTCTAACAGCTTCTAAAAGTTAATCAAGTCCAAAGTCTAAAGTTTACTTAGATCAATAGTCTAATTACAAGTAATTACCTATATTTCATTGCAGAAAATTTGGCTGCACATTCAGTCCTGCCAAAACGACTATAAGTTGAGTTCTACAACTTATTTTGACACGCGGCTTTCGCAAAACTTCAAGTTTATGTCTTAGCTACATTTCATAAAACTGAGTCGACTTCCAGAAATGAACAGAACCATGGGCTTTTCCCAAATGAAGTCTGGTGTGCAGGTTTTGACATGTTTTGCCATTTTGGCTCTCATTTACTCATCGGGATGAGTTATGAGGTGCGCCACCCGGCGAAACGACCTGTTGAATCTAATACCTTGATAGATATTTGAGCTTCGTGAATCATTAGTAATGCTTATGTAATCACAAACACACTAATAGAAAGCCTCTAATACTTGTATTCTAAAGCGGAAATCAAACACAAGTATCAACACAAATAACTAAGAACACTTTGATCCTCTATGGATATTTCAATAATACTAAAAACTTGTTTTTCAACTCGTACATAATTCATACTAATGTGTTCCTTTTATAGACAAGAAACCCTAAACCGTTTCCTAAGAAACGTATCAACATAAAACTAAATAAGATATACATTATCACTTCCTAATAAAGCTCATGCATATCCTAACTAACTATAAAATACGCAGAATATCTATCTCCGCAGAAACCAACTACACGGTTTTATTTCAGCAGAATTACTTCTTCAGCAGATTCCACAACACTTCAGCAGAATCATCAGCAGTAACTTCAGCATAATTCCTACTTAGTAGAATTCCTAACATTCCTCCCCTAAACTGGAATTTGACTAGGTTAAGTTCCAGTTTCTTGATAGATCTTTAACACTTCAAAACAAGAGGATTGTATTCAAACATCAGCAAAAAAGAACCAAAACAATCACATCTCTATGATGAAAAAACATGGAAACGCCAGATCTTTGCAGCAACACATGACAAAATGTACATCAAAACATATTAGTTTCATACTATTCTCATCACATCCAGGTGTGTTAACTCCTGTGAGAGGTGAATCATTGAAAATAATGGATTTGATATCTCTTTACCAATAGCCATCACTACTGGAGTAGCCATATGTTTAAGTTCGAAAACTATGGTACACTGATAACCATCTGATTTATAGCAAATCAGCAGCTATAAACGGATTTGAGATGTCTTTACCTGTAGCCGTTTGCTCAGGACTAGTCAATTCTTAGGGGAAAGAATCACCTTTGGTGAATTGAGAACCTAATATGGTATTCCACTGCCTTTACCACAAGCCATATACTTGTGGGCTAGCCAATTCTTGGATACCAAAAAGGTATAAGCCATGGTGAATTGATGACCATACAACCCTCAGCAATTAAGCATGGGTGAGTTGCATACCCTATGATTTTGAGCAAACCATTACAGCTATCAACAGATTTGATGTGTCTTTACCAAAGCTGTACCCTTTGGACTAGCCAACCTTTTGATGTACACAAGGCACAGGTGGTGAGTTGATTACCATCAACATAGCAATATACAACAAACCTGCAAGAAAAAGTTAGACAAACAAAGAATATACATAGATTTGTTTTTTAATTTTTTTTAACTAATAATGAAACAAACAAAGAAATAAGACAAGAAGTAATACAAGATACCAAAATCAAGAAGATGCTTGGTGTTGCTGAAGCTGAGTCTTAATCAATCCAATCAATTGTTCAGCATGAAGCATATCATTACCAACTGGATCAGGAGGAACTTCCAACTTATTTCTAAGCATTCTTTGCATCAATTTCACAGACAAAGGATAGAGCTTATCAGAGAACATACACACAGCCATCCCACACTTTGTCTCCACCACATGCACACTTGGGCTAGGATAAAACATCCAAGTCTCAACCTTCCACTTATGTGAATCCTTCCAAATAGAATACCATTTACCAGTTGGAGATTGAGAGTCAAACAGAACTTGAAGATCTCCCAATAAGTACAACATAGAACCTTGTGGAGGATAAGTATCATAATATTGTGTGACAAGACCATGGAGAGTAATCAAATCTTGCCTATCCACCATATGAAGTATATCCTTCAAGAAAGTAAAATTCATAGAAGATTGATCCAACCTATAGATGGTGTTAAGCTGTCCATCAATCAATGTCCATGTAGTCAACACACCATGAGACCCCTCAAGAAAAGCATCAGCATATCCCTCTTTAATGAAAGTTGAACCAGCAGCCTTTAGATCCAAAGAACTACCCCTGTGAGACTTATGAACCCTAGAGGTGTGTGTCCCAGCTGATCTCACAGATCTCCTTAGAGAAATGTGTCTTCTTTTAAACATCCTTTTCCCCCTCCTACCTGGTATATAAATCCCCATAGAGACAGAGGAGGGTACCTTCTCAGATGCACCAAGGACAGCTTCAGTAGGAATTGAAGAAGTAGAAGTAGAAGGAATTGGAACAGCACCACGCAAAGCATACAATTTGTCAAGCACCTCTCTGGCCCTTTTAGCTTTAGCAGCTGCTTGTTCAGCTTTCCTAACCATATCTGCTCCTTCTTTATCAACAACTGCAACATGTGGAATAGGAGCAGGCATACCCTTCGAATCCAGAGATGTATCAACCACACTAGGTAATGCTTCAGAAGAAACAACAAGAGGTTCAGTAGATTCCTCAGCAGAACCATCATGAGAGCTCATCTTTGGTGTAACATCATCAAAAGAATCTACAATCTCAACTTTCTTGGTTCTCTTGGCCTTTGGAGCATCTGCACTACCAGCAATCCTTTTCAAGTGAGAAATTGGAGTAATGTGCTTCATAGTATTATTGTACAAGCTGAGTAAGGCATCATCAGATAAAGCCTAGACTTGCTTCTTTGTCAAACCAGATTGATAGAAGCTTGAACTTTGATTATACACCACAGTCCTCGTGTATGTTTTCTTTTGGGCTGCAGTTGGTGGTCTTTCTCTCTTAGCTTGAGCCTTTTTAGCAGCAATGGCTTTCCTCTTTGCAGCTGCAGCCAGCTTCTTTTGTTTCCCAAGAGCCATCATTTGTGCAGCAAAGTTGTCACTATCAAAAGCAGCACCTAAGATACTTTGTGCAAGAGTAGGATTTGATGCAGCTTGAAGAGTGTAAGTATCCCATTCTACATCAGTAAAATTGACAGATTGTGCATCCAACTCTCTTTGTCTTTCAGGAGGCAAATTGGAATTAAACTGATCTGAAAGCTTTTGAGCCAATGCATGACTCTTCTTCATATCTGCATACTCTGCTAGCATTCTTGCTTGCTCTAGCCTTTCCTGGCCACTCACAAGATCTGAACCAAGCTCCTCATCAATCATAACTCCTTTCCCTTTATCAGCAGGCTCATGAGCAGAATCAGCATGAGGAGTATCAACAATAGGAACTTCAGAAGAAACACCCATGGAAGCATCAGTAGGAATATGGTGAGGAGTGTCTTCAACAAGAGTAGAAGAGGCATCAGCATTAGGATCTAGGTTAAAACTCCTTCCAGCAATAAATACTTCATTGTGATCTGCTGAAGGTGTAGGACATGGCTGTTCTTCTATATGGTCAGAAGCAACATCCACCAGATGTTCATCACCAGTTGCAACATGGACCACACTTAGCTCCTTTGAAGATTCAGTAGAATCCTTGTTCAAATATTGTCTTCTCCTTCTTCTAGAAAACATAATGGGTTCTTTTTGCTTTGAGGATTCAGCAACAATTGGAGAAGAAGCATGAGTCTGGTGAGCCACATTAGCCAAGATTTCAAGTGAATCCAAATAAGTATCCTCTTGCTCTTCATCAGAAGAAACCAAAAACCTCCTTTTGCTATTGTGCCAAAGTTGTTCCTCTAGATCCTGAACCTTTCTCTCCAACCCCACAATCTCACCACCAAGTGAAGATTTTGTATCAGCAAGCTCCTTTCTGAGATCAGCAACTTCCTTCACATACCTGTTCAGCAGAGCATGTACATATGTAAGTGTAATAGGGGCCTCAGCTCCACCAGTAGATTGCTCAGTGGTAATGGGAGTTTCATTGGACCTTTCAGAAGAAATATTGATATGCTCAAATATAGGAGAGCCTTCAACAAGTGGCTCCCTAACAGGACTAGGTGTGGTCTGTCTATAAAGCTCAGGCTCAAACTCATCAGGAATAACATGAGTAGGTGGTGGACTAGGACTAGGTGTGGGTAAAGGTGTAGGTGGAGGTTGGTCAGGAGAAACATGTGATGCTTCAGCAGTTGTAGAAGGGCCCTCATCAATTACAACTGATGGATTACCATCATCAGCAACATTGGTAGAGGGTGGAGTAACAACAACATTACCCTCATCAGTAGCCTCATTGCCTTGTGGCAACATAGCTGCTAGAAAAGGATGATGTGTCCCAACATAATTAGTTTTCATTGAAGCAAACAATTTAGCAGTTAGAGCTCCTATGGGACAAAAGACTTTATCTTGGGTTGTTATGTCTAATATCATCTGTAAAAACCTAGGGTACATTAGAAACTTATGCTTTTTCCTTTGAATATTTTCAACCATATTATCAAAAATGAACTTAGAAAAATTATAAGTTAAACCCTTGGAAAGACACACAATACCACAACCCAATTGGGTAGAGAATTGATCCCATCCTCCAGACTTGTTGCTGATGCACTATAGCAATGTATGCACCAAAAATCTCCACATAGGACAGAGCTTGTTCTTGTGCCACATATCAGTGTTCGTACTCTGGTATCCAATTGCTCTTAACTTAGCAAGTATCTCCACAGAATTAGAGTGATAAACCCCATCTTCATCATCCAAACGAAGCTGTCTCCTAATCAACTCCTCAGTCACAACATACCTTGTTCCATCAATAGTAGCTTCTATCTCTGTGTCACTTCGTTTTCAAGCTGATGCCCAAAATTTTTCAACCAATGATTCATATATCACATTTGGAGAGTGCGTTAGAGCATAATGAATCTTGGACCTTTTCAAGAAATCCACCATAGGTTCATATAATTCATGACCCTTTGCTTTTCCCAGAAAAGCAACTTTTTTATGATCTTTCTTAAATTGAAGCGCCATATGAGAAATTGTTAGAATGGGTTATGATGCACGCAATTGAAAGTGTGCTTAAATCGAGTGAAGAGGGAATCAGTTAATTTTGGGCGAAGATATGCAAAGAAGGTATTAGTAGAAGTTACCCAATTTATGGTCAAAAATATTGGAACAAGTTGTTGACCATATCTGACGTGTAAAGTAACTCCAACCAAATTCAAATTAACACTTCAGCAGAAAGGGTGGTCAATCTGCTGAAGGAGGTCAATCTGCTGAAACAACTCAAGTGGCTAAGTACCTTCAGTAAATATCTTGAGTTTTACTGTGCCACCCAACTCGCATTAAATTTCATTAAGCCTTGAATCCGCCTATAAGATAGTCCCAATGCACATTTAACACACATCAATTACCCCCAATTAACTTCAAAAACCCTAATTTCTCCAAAGTTCCACAATCATCAACAAAAACCATGTCTACCAAACCAGAAGTAATCAATCTTACTTCCTCCTCATCATCATCCTCATCCAGTGATGATTCACACCCATTGTTTCGCTACCCCCATCAAGATGAACCTCGACCATCAAAATCCCCATTTCTCTCTTCTTCAAAAGATGATAGTGTAGTGAATCCAAGTGATTCATCTAGGGGTTCTGATGACTCCACAGAGCGTTTAGAGCCAATCTTCAATAGGTTAGTGAGAGAGGAAGAGGAGAGGACATCAACACCTCAACCAAGGCCACGTGCCAGAAATCCACCACTCCCAACAACAAGAGAGGTGGTGTTAGCTCTTCTTGCTCTAAGTTTTGGTGCTTCATCTCATGGAAGTAAGGGAAAGGGAAAAAGGAAGATGGAGTGATGCTTTATGGTGGAACAAGTAGATGGAACAACCAAAAATTTCTCATATCACAAATCCATCTACCATGACAAGATCCAAAGATATAAAACTAGGTTCTTGAGCATCTTCATCGTCGTTTTCATCAATCCATCCTTTCCATTTCCATCTTCAGCTGCTTCAGCATACTTGAAAAGTGTAACCACCAGCTTTTGTAATAGATGATAGGAACTAGTATATGTTTGGTAGATCTTGTATAGGAATGGTCTTGTAACTACATTTGAAGTTGATTGTAAGCTGTAAACTGTTTCTTGAATGAATGATCAACATGTTATCTCTTCATGATTAGCACTTGATTTGCACTTAACATTCTTTCAGTAGAATCAATTAGATAACTTGTACCAATACTTGAGCTTTTCTTCAGTAGAAACAAGCTTTAAGCTTACTTTACCATTTTCCCACTAACCAACTTTGTGAACTTCAACTTAAGGAAGCATTCTGCAAAACAGACACAGAGAAACACATAAACCAAACCAAGACAAACAAAACTGAAAGAACATTAGCAGGTTAGTGTTAGCAAACAAAAAGATAACCAAAATTCTACAAAGTTTACAAAATATACACCTAAAATCCTCCCCTGAGGCATATGCCTCCCTTGAGGCCTATGCCTCCCCTCAAACTTTGCAGCTAAGGGTTAACCATCCCAATATGGACCACTAGGTGTTGAAACCTACGTCCATCAAAAGCCTTAGTCAATAAATCTGCCACATTATCATCTGTGTGAATCTTAAGCACCTTTATCAAATGTTTTTCA
This sequence comes from Chrysanthemum seticuspe, assembly GCA_019973895.1. Classification (NCBI taxonomy): domain Eukaryota; kingdom Viridiplantae; phylum Streptophyta; class Magnoliopsida; order Asterales; family Asteraceae; genus Chrysanthemum; species Chrysanthemum seticuspe. The sequence continues at coordinate 241,257,194 of BPTQ01000009.1, forward strand.
TATGCATCTCTTATAAAATGGTGCCTGATCTCAATATGCTTAGTTCTATTATGAAAAACTGGATTTTTAACTATGGATATGGTACTTTGATTATCAATATAGATTGTGGTGTTCATGAAATTAAACCCATAATCCATCAATTGATTTTGGATCCATAGTACCTGACCACAACAATTGGCAGCAGCAACATACTCTGCTTCAGTAGAGGAGGTAGCAACAATAGTTTGTTTCTTGCATTGCCAAGAAATCAATCTTCTACCAAGGAATTGGCAACCTCCAGTTGTGGATCTCCTAAACAGATTCGCACCAGCATAATCACTATCAGTATATGCTTCCAATACAAAAGGTGACTCTTTTGGGTACCAAAGGCCTAACTTGGGTTAGCCTTTCAGATACTTGAAGATCTTTTTGACTGCATTCAAGTTGGAAGTAAGTGGAGTGACCTGATGTCTAGAACAAGCACTCGCAGCAAAGGTAATATCAGGCCTAGAAGTTGTTAAATACATTAATGAACCAATCATAGATTTGTATAAGTGAACATTCAAAGCTGGATCTGGTTCAATATTGTTCTTTGGTTTTGGAGCTTCATAAGGTGTAGTGGCAGTTCTGACATTCTCCATATCAAACTTCTTCAAGATGTCTCTCACATATTTATCCTGACTGATAAAAATACCATCAGGTTTCTGCTGAACTTGTAGACCCAAAAAGAAAGTAAGCTCCCCCATGGCACTCATCTGAAACTCTCCCTTCATTAACTCCTCAAACTCCCTGCACCAAGCTTCTTTAGTGGATCCAAAGATAATGTCATCCACATAGACTTGCACAAGGATGATGTCTCTGTTATTCTTCTTTAGGAAGAGTGTTTTGTCAATTGCACCTCTTCTGTAACCATGCTTCAGCAGAAATGTAGATAGCCTAGCATACCATGCTCTTGGTGCCTGATGGAGTCCATAGAGAGCTTTCACAGCCTTATAAACATGTTGTGGATGATCTGGGTCTTCAAAGCCTTTGGGTTGAGTGACATAAACTTCTTATTCTATCTCACCATACAGAAAAGCACCTTTCACATCCATTTGATAAACCATGAACCCCATATAAGATGCATAGGCCAAGAAGTTTCGAATGGCCTCAACTCTAGCTACAGGTGCAAATACTTCATCATAATCAATTCCTTCCTCTTGCCTGAACCCTTGAGCCACTAATCGTGCTATGTTTTTAACCACAATACCCCTTACATCTCTCTTATTCTTTGATAACGTCTAAATTGAACATGTTTCTAGTAGCGTTATTGTTAGTTTTGTGCATGGTATTCGGCTATATTTACTCATAACTGTTGCAAAAGTGCAAAGTTGCGTATTGTGTATGTATATGTAGCCAGGTATCGCGGAAGGAAGTTGAACTTGGAAGCTTTTGGACTCAATGATATGGAAGCATAGTGATTTCTAAGCATCTACAGCAAGGAAAGATCAAGTTTGGCCTTGGAAATCATCAACGTAAGCAAAGAATGAAGCGTATAGGAGAAAAGTCAACAAAAAGTCAAAATAGCAAAACCCAGCCGATCGGTCGTAACCCGTAACCGGATCCGGTTGGGCAATTGGCCAAGGCAAAACCGATTCGGTCGGAGATGAAACCGATCCGGTTTCTGGCACTGCAGTTACACAAAGTCGCATTTATTGTTGCCTTAACTCCCCATAATCATTGGAGTCCGATCATTTCTTGATATTTACTTGTTGGGAACGTTTTTGGTCAGTTAAGCAAGCACCTTTGGCTATATAATGAACCTAGTACTAGTATACTAAGGGTGACACAACCAAAATTGTATTAGTTTACACCAAAACCAATACTAACCCTATTATTCAGCCCAAAAGCTTAGTACTTACTGAAAAACGCCCAGGAGCAAGGAGGGAACCATTCTCATCCATTGTTTTGGTAGTTTGGAGTTGTGTGGTGATCCTAGGTGATTGGAGGCGCGTGGTTGCTACAATCCACGATTTCTAATTCTTGTAATCACAAAAGTTTAGGTATTCTATGAACTTTGTTATGGAAATCTATTCTCTTGAATTGTTTGAATTACTTTGTTATGACTTGTGTTTAGATATGATTGTTTTCATGGAGTAGTTTGTGATATACTTGTGTGTTGGAATGTAATTAATCATAGTAGTGTTCTCAAAATGTGATGCATGTATATATGATCTTGTTTAAATGAGTTTGTTGGAAAAATACTAGTCTTGGTTGATTTGTCAATAAAACATGTTTTAAGAAAAAGGACCGAAAGGATTTCTCTTGTGTTTTATTCCAAAAAGTGAAGTGACAAACTAGTATGAGGATATGGTGATTGACAACCACCATGTTTTGCTTATTAAAACAAGACTAGGAACATTTTCATCACGAAGGGTCGAAAGATTCGTAAGAACAAATTTAATAAGAACATGTTGCAAACAAATGGAATTTCTATAGGATAATCATTGGGATAAGGACCAAAAGGATTACCTAAATGTTTTTGTTCTTAGAATGATTGTTACAAACAAATACCATGGTTGGAGAATCATTTGCTTATGATTTGTGCATCATACTAAGACTATACACCAAACCTTTATGAACACTATTTATGGTTGATTATAGACTACACACAAGTATATATTTATATTTCTTATTTGAATCTTACTAGATCATAATTATTTGAGGAAGCCTTGACAAGCTTTCTTGTTTGAAACTTTTTAAACAAATCGATTTCAAACAAAAAATCCCTTGGGACGATCCCGACTTACCAAACTTTGCTATTACGGATGAGTATACTTGCTCGTATGTGTTAATAGGTTAGACGGTTAATTCCTGTTTATAAATTTTTAAAGCTTGCACCATCGTAGCACATCAAGTTTTTGGCGCCGCTGCCGGGGATTTTTCTTTAATTTTCTTTGATTTTCTTTGAAATTAGTAGTTTTGAAATCTAAAAAAAAAATTTGGTTACAAACTAACCGATTCGGTTGGTTAGCCAACCGAATCCGGTTGGACATTCTGTGAAAATTTTACTACGAATTTATTTGTCTAATCTTTTTAGTTAATTGTGTTCTGGTTTCTAGAGTAATTCTTGTAAATTTAGATTCTATTTTCATAATATTTCTTGTGGTTTAATCATTTCTTAGATTTATTTTTCATTTTCTTTACATTTGTCATTTATTAGTTAATCAAGTTTTTATTAATTTTAGTATTAATAGTTAATGGTTAATGGTTAGATATTAATATTTTTCAGTTATAAGTTTAATTAGTTTAATAATAGATTTTAATTGGTAGTTAATTTTGTTTTAGTTTTAGTTTTTAATGAGATTTAATATGTTATTCAATTATTAGTTCATGAAGAGTTTTATTTAATTAACTAGAGTTAGTACACCTTAATGGCTCCTAATTTGCATTAATTTCTAAAAATAAAATAAAAATAAAAATAAAATTTTTTTTTCCGATCAAACCGATCGGTTGCAACCCGCAACCGGATCCGGTTCGTGTTTCTGTCTAAACATTTTCAACCAACCGATTCGGTTGGTGAGCCAACCGAATCCGGTTGGAGTTTCTGAGTTGATTTTTACAATTTTTAGGTTTTGAGTTTTAATTTGAGCTTTTAATTTTGTTAGGTGTCTTAGCTTGTTTATTATATGTTTCTATAGTTTGTTCTTGTTTTTACTAACTCTAACGCTAATAATTCGGAATTTGTTTTGGTTTGTTTTGTTAAGTTGTCTAGTAACATGGATAGTTTGAGCGGAATCTCGGAATACCTTCGTACTTTGGACGAAATGTTCAAGGATACCGGAAGTTCACTAGAAAAGATTGGAGGTATCTTGGAGGAAAGCAAGAAAGAATTGGGGATTGACACAGTTGATATGGAAGAAATAGGTGAAAACAAGGTTCAACTACCCAAAAAGGGACGAGTCGTAGTGTTCACACAAGCACCGCTAACGGTGTATGATTCGCCGTTAATGAGGTTTGGAACGCCTTGTAGTGTGGAAGGAGTGAGTGCTTGGGATGCGCAGCTCAATATGGCTTATGGAGAGAATTATATCTTGGAAAAGGTTCTTGACGAAATCGGTCATGTACGTATGGACTATGAAGCCTATGGAAGAAGGATGGTCAAAAATCTGAAGGTCAATATTCACGGACACATTTTTGAAACTGATTTTGTTGTGCTAGAAGAGGGGAACGCGGATGAGCCTAATGTGTGTTTTGGTCGGGATTTTCTTGTCACGACCAAGTGTCAAGTAGATTTTGGAATGGGAGAAATGAGGATCAATATAACGGAGTTGGAAGAAGGAAAAGGAGTAAAAGAGATGCTAGTGGAAGTTTGTGCAACCATGGAAAAGGAAGAGGTGGAAGTAGTAAAGATGGGAAAGGCAAACCGAAAGAAACCATCATCAAATAAACTAACCCCAACAACAACCTCCACCACCAAAAAATGATTACACACCATCATCACCTACCACTACTATCAAACCCTTAACCGACAACCAAAAAGAAGCTATTTTAGAGAACCTAGAACAAAAGTTTCTAGAGCTCAATGAAAAGAAACCGGTTATAGAAGTTCTCCAAGATTATGTGCTTTACCGTAAGAAGTTGGATGCATTGATGCTAGCAAGGGCTAGGTTGGAAGATAAGAATCTCACGGAAGAGGAGCGAGATCGAATTTTGTTTAAAGGCATGCCAAGGAAGTAGAAGGATCCAGGAAATTTTGTGTTACCGATCAAAGTAAATGGGACTACACCAGTTTATGCTTTAGCCGACACGGGGTCGAGTGTTAATGTGATGTCGTATCCCTTGTTTAAGACTTTGGGACTAAGTAATCCGCAACCTAATCATTCTAAGCTTACTATGGCGGATAACACTCAAGCAAAGGCAATGGGAGAAGTTAAGAATGTAAGAGTGCAAATTGGCTATCAACCGTATTTGGCAGATTTCCTTGTCTTAGATATTCCGGTGGACAAGAGTTTACCACTATTATTGGGGAGACCATTCTTACGGACTTGTGGAGCGATTATAGACATGGGAAGAGGCACCATGACTATTGACGATGGGATTTCGAGGCAAACGTACTACCCAAAACCAAGAGGCCCAATCTTGGAATTTATGGAAGATTTGGAGTTCATAGAAGCTAATGATGATTTAACATGTTTTGAAGTGGGACGTGATGTCCACGGTAATCCAATGTACGGACCTTTAACTCCGCCTTATTTCGATATAGAGGACGAAATGGAACGTGCGTTTGCGATAGAAGCTTTCTATAACCCATTCAAAAACATACTAGTGTACAAAAAGTTGACCGACTTTTTAGGATCTTTACCGGTGCAACTTAAGAATTTGGAGTGGAGACCCGAAGGGTCGGGGACTTACAAAAGACAAATCGGAGATGGAGATTGGCATGTTAAGTTCGACATACTTTGTCCGGACAGAAGAAGATTTATGAGAAAGTTCAAAACCTTTGAAACGTTCCATGAGTTGACCGGAAAATTTCAAAGTGAGGATATCCTTAGACAAGAATATTTCGAGGAATTCTGAGAAAAAGACCAAAGACCGTAATAACAAGCAATCATTTGCTTGAATGTCATGAACTATTTCTTTTTGATTTGATGCATTTAGGATTTTTGTTTCTTATTTAATTTTTCATTTTATGATTGAGGTAATTTGGTTAAATGCATTATGACTATGAGTTTTGAGTTGAAGTTTGGTTTAGTTCATTAGTATGATGAGTTGAGTTTTTTTTTAGATTGAATGATTGTTCAAAATTTCATATGGTGGATGAATGTTGTGTGAATCTTTAGCAGAATTTTTGAGTAAAAATGTTGCTTGGAGGGTAAATGCCTAAGTAACATGTAAAAAAGCAAAATTTGGCAAAATGCAAACCGAAACGGTTGTGTCCTTGACTGAACCGGTTGCATCAAAGTATAAAAACCAAAAATTCACTTTTTCAGAAAAACACACACACACACACTAATTCTTCAGTGGGTTTTGCAAAAATTCATCCAAAAGAAGCAGATTGAAGGTTGTTTAAGTTGTAGGAAAACATCATGGCACCCAAACAAGTAAGCATCTACATTCAATTAACTCAATTAAGGTTTAATTAGAGCATTTGATTCGAATTGAATATTAGGTCACCAATTTGGGGGTTTTTGTTATAATTCGAATTAAGTCGTAATACTTTAGGATTGAGTGGGTAATTGATATAGGAGTGCATTACAAAAAGAATTTGATAGATTTATTCACCAAAGAATGAATATTAGATGGTCAAATTTTTCGGATTTAGTTAGGTTGTGCTAATGAATAAAGATAAGTTGCAATTGGTGGTTCCTAATGATAGATGTTATGTTTTTTTTTAGAGTGATGGAAGCCACATTGTTAGAACTAATGATTGAAAGATATAAGCTATTCAAAGTGAGTTCTAAGATGTTAGATGTTTGATGATTTGAAAAGCAAGTTTAGAGTAATTCAAGGATGTGGAAATCATTGAGGATGATAGAATGCGATCTAAGAGTGGTTTGGGAATTAGAGAATTCGAGTTTATGAGGATTAAGAGGCAAAAGCCTTACGCAGTCTGCACAACCGATTCGGTTGCGCATTGCAACCGAACGGTTGGTGTTTGACAATTTGGAAACCGATTCGGTTGGTGATCCAACCGAATCTGGTTGCGGTTTCTGTATTCAAATTTGTGAAATTTTGAAATGAATCTTAGAGGGTTCCATGAACCTTCTTGTTTGTTCTAACACTCTCATATGATCTTATATTTGTGATTTCTACAGAGAATTATTGTAGGTAGCTCGAGCGAGGGGACAATTCCAATGAACCCGCTTGTTACGAAGTTTTGTGAAAGAAACGAGAAGAAGAAGGTTAAATATAGTTTGAAAACGGAGGCAAATGCCAACTTAAAGTTCAGAGATCTCACCGACGGGGAGAAACATGCCTTTCGAGAAAGATTATCGAAATTGCAACATAGGACATGTTTGGTTCCAAGGGTGATTGATTGGGATTTGTTTGAGGAGTGTGATTGCGAGGATGAGTTAAGAGGATTAATGCGAACATCTTATGTATACCCAGGGGATGGAGATTCGTTCAATGATTTGTCGTGGGAAAGAGCGTTTAGCGTCAATGAAGTGATCTATCGAGAATGGTGTATGGAGTTCTTTTCGACCATGTATTTTGAAAGGAAGGTGAATGTTCGGAACTTGATGACGGAGATTTGTGTTTGGTTTAGGCTTTGTGGAAGGGATCATGCTTACACTTTGCTAGCTTTTGGCGTGGTTCTTGGTTTTTATGATCCACATGAGGTCAACCATCGATTATTTGAAGCTCATTTTTCTAGGCTTAGGAGGTTTGAAAAAGACTATCCAAGTATTCCCGCTTATTGGAATCGAGTGGGAGATCCTTCGTGCCCTAGGAGGAATGCCTCAACCATCAGAAATCCGTTGATGAGGATACTTCACAAGTTGATAGTGACCGGGCCGTTTAATAGACATGGAAGCAGGGACAAATGTCAAAAACCGGACTTATGGGTTATGATGTTGCTAGAAGAAACTAAGGACGGAAATGCAGTTTGGCAGATAGCCGAATATTTGTCTAGAAGAGCCCCGGGAATCAAGAGCAATAGCCACATTTGTGGAGGACATTTTGTGAGGAGATTGGCAAAGAATCTTGGGTATTACGTTGATGAGGAATTGGCTATGTGTGGAGAGCCAAAGTATAGTGATACATGGACTGCACAAGGTTTTGGGAACGCTTTGAATAGGAGATTGAAAACCTTGGGGTTGTGGATTGAACCAAGACAACAACAACAACAACCACCCCAATAGCAAGGGAATATACCAATGGAGAATGTACAAATGGGTACGTCCAGTAGTTTTGATTCGGGTTAGGGAGAGTGCAACCAACATCTAGATGAGATTCAATGTAGGGATGTGTGGAGAGACTCGATGATGTTGAGAAACAACTACATCAATGATTATTCCATGCCTATCTTTCAACACATGGCTCGTGAAGCCAATTATGACTTGCCACCCTACAATCCACCCAATGTTCCACCGTATCCTTTCCCTTACACTTCTTATACTGGACCCTATCCGTATCCATATCCTGGGTACGCACCATTTCCTGATTCAGTACCCCATATGGTCGATTACCTGAAGTTGGTGGAACAAGCTACGAGGTTGGAGGATCATCATCAGGAGTTGGAGGAAAGAAGAAAAAGAGGAGAGTTCGTTCGGAGATTGTGGACGAAAACTACGTAACCGAAAGTGATGATGATGAGTATGATGATGAAGAAGGAGAAGACATGAGCGAGGATGACGAGTGATCGTGGATCATTCGTGAATTATGGTTTCAAAAACAATGGTCATGATGTGTTTTTAAAACAATTTCTATCCATTTCTTTAGGATGTTTAGCATACTTTGTTTGGTTCTATCTAGTTTTTAGTAGTCTTTGTTTTGTTTGTTTTGTGTATTGCGTGTTGCAGTTTTTGTTTGCAGGATGGATGTGTCGGAAGCTTATTGATGGTCAAATGTTTAGAGTTGGATAACTCACATGCTTTCTAATGACCCAATGTGCGTATTGCATATTCTATCCCGTGGTATCTTTTAACTATCTCTTTTTCCCATTTTCTTTACTTTGAAGTTCATTTTTCATTACATTGAGGACAATGCAAAACTTAAGTATGGGGGAGGCAAGAAAATAGGAAAAATGATACGCATTTTTTATTTTTTTAGATAACTTTTGGATGCATGTGATTAGAAGAAATTCGCCCTTGATGGTCTAATTGTTTTCACGCGTTATTGATACTTAAAATACATAACTTGGAATTTCAATGGTAAAATGAGAGTTTTTGAAATTTTTTTTTTGAATTTGAACCAAATTACGAAAGTAATTCATTTTGGATTCGATAGCATTTTCTAGCATGCATAATAGCCTTTTTCCCACATTTTTGTGAGGTTTCTTTTTGTATGAAACACATCTTTTGTTTTATATTTGCTATGAGTGTGCCGGTGATTATGTCGATTCTAGAACTTGTACTAGTTATGCATTACGGTTAAAATCACATTCGAGTGATCTAAATATGTTCAAGTGATAAGAGGCACCTTAGGAATAAAACCAAATGGCCTTCCATTTTACATCTAATGATATATTAGCTAACCACATCGGTTAGTTAACCACCCACATGGACCCATTTTGTTAGTGCTCATCTTTAGCACTAGATACCCGTAGTTACACCCTTTGAGCCAATCTTTTCATTTGTTAAAACCAGAAAAATACAAAAATATTTTACACTTTAAGCTTTAGCCAACCCTTATCAAGTCTATTGGTTTGTTGCTAGTTATTTGGAATGTTGGACTATTTTTGATGATTATGAAGAAGCTACACTTTGTTTATAGTGTGTACCATTCTCCATCTTGGATGAAAGAGACGTATTTCTCGATTTTTTTTTGGTGTATGCTTATACTAAGTGTGGGGGAGTTAAAAAAAAAATTGTTATAGCCAATGAGCTATATGAGGGATATTGATTAGCCAATGAGCTAAATTGAGTTATATATATTTGCGGAGATCGATATGTGAAGAGGAGTAATAATCATTTTTCGGGATTGTGGTTTGCATGATGGCTTGCAACATGGAGGTTTATACTTGATTTTATTTTTATCTTAACACCAATTTTATAAACTATCCCATGCCTTATCCATACCTTTTATGAACCCTTAGCCTTAACGTTATAACCCGAATAAAAGCCCTCTTTGATGAATTTATTTTCTTTGTTTTGATACTTGTACAAGCTTATGGTAAAAAGCATTAATCATGACTAGGCATTGAGTGATTTACATATACCCACCAATATATAAGTGTTGAGTGAATTCTTAAAAACCATTCGTGAGGTGTTCTAGTTATGTTATCTAAAGTGTTTGGTTCATTTTTAGAAAATTTTCACATATTATAAGCAAGCGAATGATTATCTCTTTTTGGGGTAATTGTTACATTTTTTTTGGAACCATGGTGACAAGACCATTGAAATCAATTTTTGCAAATGTTAGACCTACTCGAGGGCGAGTAGAGCTTAAGTGTGGGGGAATTTGATAACGTCTAAAATGAACATGTTTTTAGTAGCGTTATTGTTAGTTTTGTGCATGGTATTCGGCTATATTTACTCATAACTGTTGCAAAAGTGCAAAGTTACGTATTGTGTATGTATATGTAGCCAGGTATCGCGAACAATGAAGAAATGAAGTATTTTATGCACATTTGGAAGATTCTCGAGGAAGGAAGTTGAACTTGGAAGCTTTTGGACTCAATGATATGGAAGCATAGTGATTTCTAAGCATCTACAGCAAGGAAAGATCAAGTTTGGCCTTGGAAATCATCAACGTAAGCAAAGAATGAAGCGTATAGGAGAAAAGTCAACAAAAAGTCAAAATAGCAAAACCCAGCTGATCGGTCGTAACCCGTAACCGGATCCGGCTGGGCAATTGGTCAAGGAAAAACCGATTCGGTCGGAGATGAAACCGATCCGGTTTCTGGCACTGCAGTTACACAAAGTCGCATTTATTGTTGCCTTAACTCCCCATAATCATTGGAGTCCGATCATTTCTTGATATTTACTTGTTGGGAACGTTTTTGGTCAGTTAAGCAAGCACCTTTGGCTATATAATGAACCTAGTACTAGTATACTAAGGGTGACACAACCAAAATTGTATTAGTTTACACCAAAACCAATACTAACCCTATTATTCAGCCCAAAAGCTTAGTACTTACTGAAAAACGCCCAGGAGCAAGGAGGGAACCATTCTCATCCATTGTTTTGGTAGTTTGGAGTTGTGTGGTGATCCTAGGTGATTGGAGGCGCGTGGTTGCTACAATCTACGATTTCTAATTCTTGTAATCACAAAAGTTTAGGTAATCTATGAACTTTGTTATGGAAATCTATTCTCTTGAATTGTTTGAATTACTTTGTTATGACTTGTGTTTAGATATGATTGTTTTCATGGAGTAGTTTGTGATATACTTGTGTGTTGGAATGTAATTAATCATAGTAGTGTTCTGAAAATGTGATGCATGTATATATGATCTTGTTTAAATGAGTTTGTTGGAAAAATACTAGTCTTGGTTGATTTGTCAATAAAACATGTTTTAAGAAAAAGGACCGAAAGGATTTTTCTTGTGTTTTATTCCAAAAAGTGAAGTGACAAACTAGTATGGGGATATGGTGATTGACAACCACCATGTTTTGCTTATTAAAACAAGACTAGGAACATTTTCATCACGAAGGGTCGAAAGATTCGTAAGAACAAATTTAATAAGAACATGTTGCAAACAAATGGAATTTCTATAGGATAATCATTGGGATAAGGACCGAAAGGATTACCTAAATGTTTTTGTTCCTAGAATTATTGTTACAAACAAATACCATGGTTGGGGAATCATTTGCTTATGATTTGTGCATCATACTAAGAGTATACACCAAACCTTTATGAACACTATTTATGGTTGATTATAGACTACACACAAGTATATATTTATATCTCTTATTTGAATCTCACTAGATCATAATTATTTGAGGAAGCCTTGACAAGCTTTCTTGTTATAAACTTTTTAAACAAATCGATTTCAAACAAAAAATCCTTTGGGACGATTCCGACTTACCAAACTTTGCTATTACGGACGAGTATACTTGCTCGTATGTCTTAATAGGTTAGACGGTTAATTCGTGTTTATAAATTTTTAAAACTTGCACCATCGTAGCACATCATTCTTCAAGATCCATTTTGTCCCAATTGCAATCTTCCCATTTGGTAGTGGTACCAATATCCATACCTACTGATTTTTGAATTGTTGCATCTCATCTTGCATTGCTTCAAGCCAAATTGAATCTTCAAGAGCTTGAGTAACACTGGTTGGTTCCACTTGAGAAACGAAGCAAGCAAACAGAAAATGCTTAAAGTCTGTGTGATTGTCCCTTTGCTGGTTTGAGACATAGGAAAGAAAAGCAACTTGACCATACTTAGAGCTTGACACATCACTTTTAGTACGAACAGGTGCTTGAGGATCACGAATAATATTTTCTTGAGGATGAGCACTGTTGATCCTTTTTTGTAGCAGAGGGGTTGACATCAATTGTGGTGTCAAGATTGTTCACAGTTGGTTCAAAATCATTTTCATAGGAAGGTGAGGTGAAGATGCCATCTTTGGGTTGATGATTACCAAGATCTGAAGGACTTGGAAAGCGTTTATATGGTTCTCCAAAGTCTGTGGACACACTAGTAGGAATTGGAGTAGATGCAGCACGGCTGTCAGGAGAATCAAGGTTTCCACTGACTGCGTCTCTTACAAACTCCCCATCAAGCCTCTCAGCTTCTAGATTGCCTGCATACTCTTGCTTCTTGAGCCTAGCAAGATCCTCTGCATAGTGTGACTCATCTTCATGCTCCTTAGAAGATACTTTAGAATGATCACCTGCAAAATGGTTAGGAGAGAAAGAAGGTACAAGAATTGGTTGTTCATCATCATCAGACTCACTCTCTGAGTCATCATCTAGGGTACCTGCATTGTCAGTGGGAGACTCTTGTGTCCCTGCAGATTGGTTAGCAACATGTCTGGTATAACCCAAATAATCAGTTAAGTAATCCAAATCAAAGGACCAAACATGACCTTGACCTTGAAAATTGGGCTTATCTTCTAGGTATCTCAGGTTAAGTGTCTCCTCTATCTTTCTAGCATTCAAATTATATACCCTATAAGCCTTACTATGAGCTGAATAGCCCACAATATACCCCTCATCAGCTTTCTCATCAAATTTTCCCAATGGATCACTGGTGTTCAATATGGTCACATGACATCCATAAGGTTTGAGGTAATGAATAGCAGGAACTTTCCAAGTGAGAAGTTCATAAGGTGTCTTGAAATGAGGTCTAGTAATGGATACCCTGTTGAGTACATAGCATGTTGTGCTAACTGCTTCAGTCCAGAACATAGTGGGTAATTTAGAGTCTGCAAGCATGGATCTTGCTGCCTCTATTAAGGTCATATTCTTTCTTTCAGCTACCCCATTTTGTTGTGGGGGTTCTTGGAGTGCTATAGCCCCTTTTTATCCCTTTAGACTTACAGAGTTCTATTAATACATCATTTTTGAACTTTGTCCCATTATCACACCGAATTCCTTTAACCTTTTTGTTCAACTGGTTTTCAACAAGGGTAATGAACTCTTTTAAAACTTGAGATGTTTCATCTTTAGTCCTAAAAAAGAATACCCAACAAAACCTGCTATAGTCATTAGTGATTACCAGGCATAAATAATTGTGATCAATACTCCTGACTTGGGTTGGACCAAAGAGATCCATATGCAGCAACTGAAGAGGTTCTGAGATAGTGCTCACAGCTGTAATGGCTTTGTATGAGGCTTTGTGTTGCTTTCCTTTGTTGCATGCAACACAATTGTGTTCATTGGTGAAGACTTTGGAAGGAAGTCCTTCAACTAGACCCAGTTTAGAAAGCTTGTTAATGGTCTTGAAGTTCACATGGGCCATCCTTCTATGCCATTTTGTAGACTCATCCAAGGATGCTTTAGCCACCAAACATGTTAGGTCACCTTCTGGTTGAACATCATTCAAATTGAATGTGTATAAATTGTGGCTTCTAGGAACTCTTAGCAGAATGGATGTATCTTTTGGAAGTGTGAAATCTTTAGAGAGCACAATACATTCATCCTCACAAAATAATACTTTGTTCTTGGTGTCACAAATTTGTGATACAGAGAACAAGTTGAAATGTTGCAGTTCCTTTACATAGTACACATTCTCAAAATCCAAATGAGGTGTTCTAATGGTGCCTTTCCCTGTGATTCTACCATCTCCTCCACCAAAAGTCACACTACCTCCTCCTTCTATGGGTACAAAATCATGCATCTTTTCTTTGTTTCCTGACATGCTTCTAGAACAACCACTATCCACTATGCCAACATCTTTACTCCTCAGGGGATGATCCTACAACAACAACAAACAAATATACAAAATATCAGTACACTATGGAGACTCAAGTCATTACTGACTTGAGCCTGCCTTGTGGATCATAGATTTAGGCCATGTAGATGTATAAGATCCACTATTGTTCTTGGTCCTCCATTGAAAATTAGGTCCCTTTTTAGTCCAATAACAACCTGCTGAGGGCTTCACAGCAGTATCCCTATATCCCTTCCCATCATACATTGAGTCAACATATCTAGGCCAATCACCATATTGAAAATATGAACTAGTTGGTCGCACATATGGTCTAGCAACGGATCTTCTCCAAGCAAATGGAGAAGGTTTATCAGCAGAATTGGTTTAATTAGTTGCTCGTGGAACAAAAGGTGGTATATAATTAACATTTTTCCACATTGGTCTAGGTTTCTTTTGACTAGCACATACACCCATTCTTTGCTCATGAAAATTACAATTCTTAATCAAATGAAATTTACTTCCACAAATAAAGCATGTATTCTTTTTAGAAGATTTATTCAAAGTGAAAGATGTTCTATTACATGCAAAAGCATTCAAACCACAAACATTAACAGAATTGTTTTTAACAGAATTAAAGACATTATTTTGCAAAGAATTAAAAGACAAGTCTTCAGAGGAAACTGTCTTGGAAGTTGATTCCTCAGCAGCAACTCTAACAGGCTTGTAGGTAGTCTTGGGTGTAGGCTTGGGTGAAGTCTTGGGAAAGTCTGAATTTTCACTTGAATCACAACTGGTATATGAAGTAGACCCTTGGTCAGAGGACTTGTCACTATCAGAACAAGAGACAAAGTCATTAGATGAAGAATCAGGGTCTGGCAAGTCTTTTGACTTTTTACCATAAAGATGGTGTGATCCATCGAAGTCAACTGTGATGGAAAGGTCAATGGGCATATGTTCACCTCTAATAGGTCCAGGGACAACATGTAATTTACCCTCTTTTACAAAATTAGCTAATCCTGCTGGTGTAGATTTACGTGTGTCATCCCTAGCTTCTAAGCCAACATACTCCTTAAAACCTAAAGCTACTGTTTAGTTAGGAGATTTACTACTATAGATGAAGCTAGCTAAATTGTCACCTGACATTAACCATTCTTTATGTCTAGCAACTTCCTCATCTAGTTTCTCTTTTAGCACTTTGTTTTCAGAAACTACATCAGCTTTTTCTTTCTCAGTACGTTTTAAATCAATTTTAACACATTCTAAATCACTTTCTAACACCCTTATATTTTCATCAAAAGCTAATTGATTCTTTTGAAACCAAACTTTTTGTCTTTCTAATGTCTTTAAAGCCTGTTTATAAGCCTCAACTTCGACATAACATTCATTATATTTAGGTTTCAATTCATCATATGCTTCCTTAAGTTCATTATATCTTTCACTACAACCAAACACACAATTATGTACCTGAGAGATGCCCATTAAGGCAATTTGATCATGCTTATCCTCTAAATTACATCTTGCCAGTAATCCAATAGTCTCAGAACCAGGAGCTTCATCATTCTCAGGCTCATGCATCTTCCAGTTGACATGGTCATCCAGAGTGACCATAGCAGTTGAGGATTCGGCTTTGGAATTTCCAGCTTCTTGCTGATAGGAAGAATACCTAACCTCATCACCAGCCTTCCTATCCTTGCATTCTCTTGAGAAGTGACCCATCTGATTACAAGTATAGCACTTGACTTTCCTTCTGTCAAATCTTGCTGGATCTCTTCCCTGGAAACCAAACTTTCTCCCAGACTTACGCTCAAACCTCTTGATGTCCACTGAAAGCATGGCCACCTACCATTTCAAGTTCATCTCCTCCATATCAAGTGGATCCAACTGTTCAAAATCCTCAAAGGCTAGTTGCTGTTAAGTGTCATAATCAGCAACAAAAGAGTTAAGTACATCTTCCAACACACCACTAGATTTAGGTTGAGAACTTGATGGAGTGGTAATGTAAGATGATGATGATGAGGAGGAAACTGGACTTGGAGCATAAGTCATCTTATTTGAGGAGGCCCCAACAAATGCTGTGTGACTAGGAGTGGATGGATGAAAAGGACTTCTGACATCGAGCTCAAGAGATTTAAGTCTATTGTATAGTTCATCAAAAGTGAGCATATCTAGCCCACCTTTAGCTTTGAGTGTAATGCTTACTTGCAACCAAGATGGAGGTAAAGATCGTAAGAACTTTGAATTGCAATCATCATTGTCTGGCCTTGCCTTCAGCTGATTCAACTGACTCAAAATCTTATGGAACCTGTCATACCCCTTGTGGATACCTTCTTTTTCAGAGATTTAGAATTCTTGAAATTGTTGTTTCAGCATAGATTTCCTCGTTCTCCTTGACTCCTCGTTCCCACCAAACCTAGCCTTGATAGCCAACCAGATGTCCTTAGCATCCTGCATGTAGTGAAAGTCACCCATGTGATCATCTGGTATAGCCTGAAGGAGAATGGTTCTCACTTTATTCTCTCTCTGGACAACCAATATCTCATCAGCAGATTTGGGAGGAACGATGGTAACAACACCATCAGGATCTGTGACATGCCTCTTCAAACTGTTCCCCTTCTTCACAACTTCCCAAAGATTCCAATCAATGTTGGAGATCCAATTCTGCATCTTCATAGCGCATAAATCATACTCCTCCTTCTTCAGGTATGGGAACTTTGCATTGCTGTTTGAGAGATTGAGTTGTTGCAGTGATGTGTTGTTTTGATTGCTAGTGACTTCAATTTCATCATCTGATCCAGGCATGGTGAAGGTTGTTTTGGTTGTACGAGTGTAAAGAAAACATTGTTCTTAGTATCGTAGAGACTCTCCCGAGGCTCTGATACCACTTGTTGAACCTAAGACTTTGATAGATCTTTGAGCTTCGTGAATCGTTAGTAATGCTTATGTAATCACAAACACACTAATAGAAAGCCTCTAATACTTGTATTCTAAAGTGGAAATCAAACACTAGTATCAACACAAATAACTAAGAACACTTTGATCCTCTATGGATCTTTCAATAATACTAAAAACTTGTTTTAACCTCATACATAATTCATACTAATGTGTTCCTTTTATAGACAAGGAACCCTAAACCGTTTCCCAAGAAACGTATCAACATAAACTAAATAAGATATACATTATCACTTCCTAATAAAGCTCATGCATATCCTAACTAACTATAAAATACGCGGAATATCTATCTCCGCAGAAACCAACTACACGATTTTATTACTTCAGCATAATTACTTCTTCAGTAGATTCCACAACACTTCAGCAGAATCATCAGCAGTAACTTCAGCATAATTCCTACTTAGTAGAATTCCCAACACGACCATAAGACATAGCTCTACAAGCCTATCTTATTAAATTAACCTCAAAGTTTACTGAGATGATCAATTTAATCAATCTTTGGGACTGTTGCAGAATTCAGGTTCATAAAATCTACCTAAGGCTTGCTCTAGCTTCTTTTCATGTTACAAACTTCATGTACAACATCAATCATGCCATATTACATATACTACTTATATCAAATTACATCCAATGAATATAAATTATTACAACCATATTGAATAACATGAAAATTAAACAACTTCTTACAAGACTTAGGTTGAGTAGTTACAAATAATCATGCCTAACTTCTTTCAATCTTCAATCCTTGTCTTCAATCTTTTCACCCAACCTTGTTTAGCCTTAGAAAACCTTTGTTATAACCCTTGTAGTATCCTCATTACCTCAGCCCCTAACCTCTTGTATAGCTCTTAATTCAACCAAAGGATCATGAAACAAACCAAAGAAGTATGTAGAGATCATCAAGTCCTTCAACCTAGCATCAAGAAACTTAGCTAAGATATAAAATTATGGTATGTTTAGGGTCTGTTTGTGTGTGGCTCATTAATAACAAGAGAATGAGAGAAACTATGTGAAATTTGCATGTCCAAATGAGGAGATAGTGCTAGTTTTTGGTAGTTCATCTTTTACAAGAGTACACATGTATAACTACATGGTAAACTTATGTCTTAGTGAGACATGTGTCTCTTGACACACTATGAAACGCCCACCTCATGGTATGAGGTGGTTATTGTGTGGTTTTGTGATAATTATTAACTTACGAGGTATAGTTTGGTCCCGGTAATTACTAATGTTAAGCCCTTAAGTCACGAAACTTAAAACCCGGTAACATAAGAATATAATACTTATGAAAATATCAAAACTTATCAATATACTCCAACTAAGTACATTAAAAGTGTGATAAGTTTAGTAGGGTGCATCTATGTCGTTAAAACCTAATGATGTAGGTTTGAGCACGCGTACTACGTAAAGAGTAAAATGTTTACGCAAAAATAACAAAGTGACAATAGTTCATATAAAATATGACTTTTGGTGAAAATAGAGTATTTTGAACACCTAGACTTATCGTAGTCTTGTGTTGACCACGAGGAAAGTTTACACGATTAAACTTTCGTAATTATTAAAGTCACAACTTTAAATAATTATTTATAGCCAAAGGTGAAAAAAAATGTTCAGAGTGTAATAATTCGAAACAGATTGAATTATTTTAACTTGGGAAATTACCGATTACTACCGGTTATATTATTTGCTTTTACGTTATAGTAAAAGTCAAATAGTAAAAAGTCAAAGTCAATTTTTAAGAAGTCAAAGGGTAAAATAGTCATTTTACCCTATGAAAATTTACGAGTTGCTACATAATTCAAGTTCACATGCAATTTCTTTTTAATTTACAAGTGTAATATTGTCTTTTTGTTGTTATCACTTAGGTGTTAGGATACACATTTATGTTATCATTTCACACTAAAGAAGCTTTAAGATATATGCTTGGCGTTTGAAGAACTTTGGAAAGAGCAATATTGTAGAGAGAGAGTGGTGAGAGCTAAAGAGAGAAGTGTATATTACTATGAACGAGACACACACAAAATACCTAGTTTCACACCCTCCAAATGAGATGTAGCATTTGGTTTATACAAGATAAAAGTCATTTGGGCTTTGGTGATGGATTGGACTTAGGCTATTACATTTATAAGGCTAGTTTTACTTAACTTAAGACCTATTAGCTTATATCAAGTTTATGATGTGACAAACCGTAACTTTTCAGTCTTTTATGGTACTACTATCTAAAATGCAAATTTTTTTTATTGTTAATTAAAATTCAAAAACGAGAGTGTATCTCGTGATTTCAGAAAAACGAATGTCGCACACATACCGACACCGACTCAATAACGACAAAGCTGACATTATCTAAATTATAAACAATGACGATATCATATTAAAACACTCTCGAAAAAGTTTCTAAAAATGTAACTTTTATATTTTACGAATACCAGAAAGGTACATTTACGCAGAGACTCGACAAAACACAAGGTATAGACTTGATTGTATAATACAAAAAAAGGATAAACATTATCCACTCACACCACACGACACGTCTCTTTCTCAAATTTATCTTTCTGTTTTTCTTTTCTTTCCCTTCGTCTCTCTCTCACACAAGTAAAACACCAAAATGGTGTATGTCTCTTCTCTTTGGAAGTCCAAATCCTTATCACCTTCTCACACCAAAATCAAGCATCTATGGTTATAGACTCTCACGAGGTGTCTGTTGGGAATTATACATTTGAGTTGATAAGAAAAAAAGAAAGAAACAAGAGGGACTTAACATGACAAGAAGGAAACCTACAAAAAGATGGAAGGACTTGCTTGCAAAAGAAGATTTACTATTTAGTCCTTAGTAGAGATTTGTAAACCCTAATCCTCTAGTATATAAAGAGGACATGGGGTGTAGGTTTTATACATGTCTTCCAAGATGTAGTCGACTTAAAGGGGTGTGTGTGTCCTAGGCGTATAGTCTTGTAAACGCCTAGGTTATTAGGTTAGTTAGTAGACGTGTTCCTATAAACGTCTATAGTTAGTTAGTTAGTTTATGGTGATGAAAACCTTATTCAACAACAAAGTATTGTTTAGATTATTCCGCTGCTTATTATCTTTGTTATTGATCCTTAGCTGAGCTTATAAACGATCTTAACAATTGGTATCAGAGCGGGGAGCTCTTGATATAGGGAATCACAAGGTTTTGGTTATCGAAGAAGCAAGCTGATCATAAAGCAGATTCGAAAAAGAGGTTTGCTAGTGTGATAAATTTGCTAAGCAGACAAAAGAATTAATTTTGGTTGACTACTGATTCGAAAAAGAATTAATGGTCGGTGACTGGTACTCATTATGATTGATTATTAAACTATTTGTGATTATTCGGTGCATACTGTATATCATTAATTAGGCTTCACGTGGATATTGATAAAAGTTTTATTGATTGGCTGGTGAGATGGACGTGGGATACTTATACTCTTCGATTTTTATATGTTTTCTACTCACAATTTGCTTCTCACAACTATATGATGGGACCCACGAGTTTATTCATGCTGCTACTACACGCATCCTTGATTGGTTGTCATTCACATCTGACTTCATATTAAGTACACGCAAGCTGGACCCACGTCTTTTTGACTATCACGTTAATGGCTGAATTTTTGGGACCTATGAGTTTTATTGTTGTGATTGGTCGAATTACAAAGTCAAATGCACTCTTTTGATACAATTCATATTATTGGCTGCAAATTGAAGGGTTTACGTGGGAAGAAAGTATTTGACGTCACATGGTACCAGGGCTATACTGATTGCTCATATATATATATATATATATATATATATATATATATATATATATATATATATATATATATATATATATATATATATATATATATATATATATATATATATATTTTTTATTATTCATGAACTGCTATAGCACAAGGATATTGTACTGCTGATTTTTTTTAAAGTACTGCTTATGCTTCAAAGTACTGCTGGTCTTCTTATGAAAGTATTGCAGTTTATATACGAAAGTACTGCTCCTTGTCCAAAGTACTGCTCAAGGTACTGATTCTTCTCAAAATACTGCTCAAGGTTTTTACATGGCGAAATTTATTTGGATTGGCAGTATAATGGTTTATTACAAGGAGATTTGGAATTAAGGGGAAGTCGAGCATAATAATTATAGTTTTTGGACGACACACACAGAGGTTATTGTTCACACACACAAGAGGAGATTGGAAGTTGTTCTTAAAAGGATTTAAAAGGCTCGTATTTGATTCTTATGGATTTATTGATTACGAAGAAAGTTGAATATCATTTATTTGATGTTGTAGTTGAGCTTCACAGGTTTGTGTTCTTATCATATAGCTTGATGAATCTAGCAATGTGTGATTTTTCTTATGATGCTCTATGCACACATTGGCTATCACTTAAAGGAGTTACATTGTAGTGCTCAGTGTCTCATATTAGTTGAGGATTTTGTCAAGGGATTGCGGTCTACTTATATTTTGTGATTTGTATAAGTATGGATTTCCGTGGATAGTACAAGATTTAAGACACAAGTTTGGGAAATTCTACTTCTTCATCAAATTCGTTATACTCGATTTTCTTCACAAGTGATCATTACATGGAGCCTACAGATTTAAAGAATTAAGAAGATGGTTAACATATGGGTTTCAGGGGAAGCTTATGGTTAAATGTTTAACCATCTACATGCATCACTCAAGGGGAAGTGTTTGATTTTTACTACTGTTGATCATTATTACTACTGCTAGTTGCAGTTTCTATTGTTTTGAATCCATTTTTCCTATGGTGCGTAATGGTAGGTGATTTGAAGCATTGGAAGTCTTAGATTGGAAGTATGATATTGGTTCGTGGTGGTCATGATCATTATTTGCATACGTTCCCTATATGGATAATAACAAAAAGGGGAAGAGATGTTTGAGTGACATGGCATGGATTAAGGGGAAAACAAAGGAAGACATACTTGTTTCATTCATGGTGAGATCCTTGATCTCAATTTCTCTACTTTGTCTAGGGAAGTTCATTCAAGAATGGTTTTGTCATTATCAACTAGGGGAAGATTGTTGGGAATTATACGTTTGAGTTGATAAGACAAAAAGAATGAAATAAGAGGGACTTAACATGACAAGAAGGAAACCTACAAAAAGATGGAAGGACTTGCTTGCAAAAGAAGATTTATTATTTAGTCCTTAGTAGAGATTTGTAAACCCTAATCCTCTAGTATATAAAGAGGACATGGGGTGTAGGTTTTATACATGTCTTCCAAGATGTAGTCAACTTAAAGGTGTGTGTGTGTCCTAGGCGTATAGTCTTGTAAACGCCTAGGTTATTAGTTTAGTTAGTAGACGTGTTCCTATAAACGTCTATAGTTAGTTAGTTAGTTTATGGTGATGAAAACCTTATTCAATAACAAAGTATTGTTTTGATTATTCCGCTGCTTATTATCTTTGTTATTGATCCCTAGCTGAGCTTATAAATGATCTTATCAGTGTCCTTGGTGGAAGCAGCTGAAAATGACGCGAGGCCAAAGACAGGTAATACCCTACGAATGAGGTCAAGAAAGCAAGGAGGGTTCACCCTCGTCATTCCCCTATAAATAGATCGGCTTTCTACAAGTTTTATTCATGTTTCACACAAACACCACTCCAATTAGGGTTTCTGCAAATTAGGGGTTATTGAAATTGATAATGGGGTTTTGCTAGTTGGAGCTTAGAGAGTCCTATACAAGTTTCAATTGCCCGAGTTCAAGTCGATTTGTGTCCGATTGGAGATTATTGTGTTCAGTTCTTTTTCCCACTCGACACCACCACCTTAATCTATACTACCTTATAATGCATTTAGGCCTTCTAAAATTAGAAGGCTTAAAAATTCAGACTTTTTAAAATTACTTATAATGGAAAGAATTTTCTCACACAAACACATCATTATCATCACCCTCACCAACACTTTTCTCTCTCTCCTCTCTTGAAACCTAGCCGCCGGAATATCACGCCGCCGCCGCCACACCGTCGGCAACCACCACTCACCGCCTACCCCAAACGACTCCACACCTCTTCCTCTTTCTGATCTCCAACACCACGCGCCCCCGAAACGCTCCCCCCACTCCCGTTTCGTTCACCCATGCCACTCGAACAACGGGTCGCGCCACCACCACAAGTAGGCTCACATCATATTCTGCTGCTGCCACAATATTCAGGACCGATAACACAATACCATTGATGATCGAGTGGAATAAACCAGGAAAAAGATGAGATCGAGCCAAAAACAGCCACGCCTTTCGACCAAGAAACTCACGACCAAAGCTTCCTTCGAACCAAGACTCACGCTCACAAACACCTTATCACAGCCTCCCTTGCGCACACCTTGTCTTTGTTGATCGAATGGAAGAAGAAGACACCATTGTTTTTGCCGTCACTTTTTTTTAGGCTAGGGTTTATGTATTTTAAGTGTATGAAAGGTAGGTTTAAATGATGTCATAGTGGGATTCATGGTGTATATGTGTTGCCGAGAAAAAGGAAGGGCCCAAGCAGATTTTTGGATTTTCAAATTTACAATTATATATGGGCTTTTAATGGTCTATAATTTGTATAAATGATTTGGACCATGCACAAAAGAAACGTACGATATGTACTTATTCATAGAGTATATCGACCTTTGTACAATTACTCATAAGCTAGCTTATATAACCTTTTTATTCGAGTTAGAAATATAGGCTTAATTTTGTATTCAATTTCTTGGTGGACCGAATTTTGTAAGTTGTTGTGAGTGAACAATGAAAAAACCATTGATAATCGGAAAATAAATTATTATGCATTGTAGAATGAAAAACATTGTTTTTGATTAAAGAGTTGAAGTTGTTCCGACATGAATTTCCGTACATTTATAGTAAGAAAATGTAATAATTTCAAATACATAGCTCACCGGAAATTAAAATACGTAAACTTATGTTTAGAAAAAACATATAAATGAAAAACATTTGTTCGCAATAAAATTTAGTCACAGGGTACCCGTCGCCGTATTGCGCCGGTACCCTGCTAGTTTTGTAAGATTTATATACTCTTTGTGAATAATGGATTGAGAAGTCATAATATTTTTTATATCATACGATCAGCACATGTAAACATAATTTCAATTATTATTTTTTTTTGATTAATCTTGTGTGGCAAAGTGAGAAAACACAAACTAATAATTCAACCTATAAACAATTAGTATTGGATCGATTGGTTTTTGTTTTGTGTTCGGGTCAAACCACACCGAGAGGTGTCTGCAATTGTCTTGTATTGCCCACTTTGGCCTCGGGTCCGGGTAAAAATGGAGAAGTAAGATTTGGTTGTGTTTTAGTTTGGTTGGTGTACAAGCGAAAGCACCATCCAGGTGTTACATAAACTGTATTGATTTTGAGTTAAGAAATATAACTATGTCATTTGCGTTCGTTTCGCGAGGGAATACCCATGGGGGTGTTTGCCTCGGCTTTGTGTAACATATACACTCGAGAAGGTGTATAACAGATAGCAGTATAGCACTAGAGTGCGTTTGCGTGTTTGCTTTAAGCCACCATAGGACAACCTGAGGGTGTTCTTACCCGGCTAAACACAAGACCACGACATCATGACCATAGAGCACTCGTAGGAGTCTTGTTACTATAAGGATCAATTTTTGGTTTTAAGTCTTTCATTTTAATGCTTCCTCGCGTCAAACACAGTGTCCCAAACTGAAAAGAAAATGTTAGTGTAAAACAAAATATTGCTAAATCTCACTTGGGCCTCAACACCAACTTGTAATGAATATGTTTAGGTTTGCACTGGGTTGTTAAGCCCATCCAGTTCCATAAGGGTCCGTTTGGCGTAGGTCAGCCCATCAAGGCGTGTTTGGATCGCAACTGCCCAACATGGGTACGTTTGGTTGTTGTGATCGTCTCGAGTCATTCACGTTTTGTCGCGTCTCGACTCTTCTCCACTTTGGTACGACCCATCATACCCGACGCCATCCCTCGTCATACGTTAGTCACATTGAACAAATGGAATATACACTTGTGTCATACCATATTGCTGATAAACATAATTATTTTACAAATGAGATATTGAAAATTACATTGTATTTTTCAAATGCAACTTGAATATAAATTAAGTTAAAACTTAAAATGAAAACAGTTGGTTTAAACAAATATTTGCGATACATCAAGGGTATTTTTGAGGCTTACATTTGTTTTCTAATTTCAAATGTATACAAGATAGGTTATACTTAAGCTTTTCTAAATACATTTATTTTTAAATGAAAATATATATATGTACGCGTAATATATATAATTATATCTCCCTCATTCAAACCGTATGCGTCTAATAATATATGTACTTTTCTTTTCGGATATCACCATTTAGTTATCATCAAGCCAAGGTCTTGTTCACTCTTGATATTCTTCCATTATATACTTTATGCGTGTACACTTCTATAAGCCAATACACACAAACTTTTGAAACTATATTAAACTAAATGATGCCACACAAGTAACAACAACACAAACATTGAAAAACTTATAAATTTACCTTAAACTTTATTGAGTCTTAAACATGAATAAAGACTAAACTTGTCGTGCTAATCTAGGTTGCGTGTCGGTACTACGCACTCATACCATTTGACTTTACTCTATTTCAGACTGCTTCACTAAGGTGAGTTCATGGCCCTTATTTTACTTGTTTTGAAATACTTTTTTAGGAGAATACATGATTGTTTTTATCTATATGTAGTACTTGTTTACTTGAATACGTTATTTGTTTACTCAAAAATTACCTATTTTACTTAGTACTTGTTTGGTTACTCGAATACATTACTTGATTTCTCGTTACATACTTAATTATTTTCTCTTGTACACAAGTTCTTAAGTTATTACGGATTGCCTAAGCTATTATTATTGCCACAAAGTCCCCACATATTACGAACTGTTAATTACGTTGTAAGTGCGAATATTATGAATAGATCTATTGGGTTGAACTCCCTGTCCATAGTAGGATAAGCTCTACTGACCACTAGTACGAGTCGGACAGACGCATAATTATTTAAGGTAATGCTGGGTGTTTTGGCAAGACACCTATTGGGGCAAATATACATACATAATACTTAAGGCTTCGGTTCCATGAGCTTAGGGCAATTTTGTTTACTTTTACATGACATAAATATCATACTTTCAAAAATCTTGTGGTTCACCATTACACTTATTTAATGGTAAATTTTCACTTCAAGACATTGTGGGTTACACAATGATCTTATTATTCACAACATTATGGGTTACACAATGATTTCATTATTTTCACACACAATGGTCTCATTATTTTTATATCCCAAGAGATGCAATGGTTACTAAAATTGTAAAACCCTAAAAACTGTAACCGCGTTAAATGACTATTTTCCCCCTCTATTAATATCTATAAAATACGTAAAATCCGTCAAGCTCAATAAATGTAAAATTTAACCTAACTTATAAATTGTTCGCCAAACCAAATATATGAGATTGATTTACGTTTAAGTTTAAAATTTCATTACACGTTTATATATTACATGAACCGAAAATTTCCTAAGTTACAAAGCACATATTAACTTACATGTAAAAGCCCATCTAATTTATAAATTGGAAGTTTGACTTGGCCCATTGTTTTTTTCCTTGGCTCGTCAAAATGAACCATATATCCCTCCCCCCCCCCCTTTTTTTTTTCATACGCTCCACAATTTGAAACACACTAAAACCCTAGAAACCTAAAAGTGACGGCTAGAAGTTCTTTCCTCCTTCCGTTCGACTCAAAGACAACAAACGAAGGCTGATGGTTGTGGGGGTGCTGCTGATGGTCGTGGAGTCATGGTGCTGATCGTGGGTGTTGCTGCTGTCGTGGACACTCTTTGCTCCTGGTTCAATTCCACGTGATCTAGGGTTTGTTCACTGGAAACTCTTTTCAATTTTCCTTCTTGTTTCTTGTTTGTGTTGTGTATAGTGGAACTCTTTTAAGCATGATTGTCAACTGAAACCTCACATAGACTAACAAGACTGTCACATGAAATCATAAATGTAGCGCATGATTTATCGAATGAAAGATATTTGTTAATACAAATAAGCCGTAAAAACGTTTATTTATATTTTACGATCTTCAAATGTTTTGTCGATAACAAAAGTAAAATCATATTAACGAAACAAATAAAATAAGTAAATGTTTTGAACTAATAGTTTTCTAACATATTCACATTTTCACATAAAACACTAAAACAAGTATAAGTGATTTTATGATCTAGATATATATGTACAACAACTAGTGTTTACATATTGGCTTAACAAGTATAAGTGATTTTATGATTTAGATATATATGTACAACAACTAGTGTTTACACATGGAATTAACACATACTTAAACTAAGTATACTAAAATGGGTAAAAACAAGTATACACTAAAATGGGTAAAAACAAGTGTATATTAAATAGATAAAAACTAGCAAATGGTTTTGACCCATAACCCATGGTTTTATATTTACCACTTACACAAGTTCAAGGTACATTGTATCTAGAAAGAAAACCATGGATCAACCCATAACCCATGACCCATAACCAAAAATACCCATGGGTAAAGAGGAGCATTCCACGGATCCCTAGCTTTGTGCTAGCCGGATCCCAAGTGGAAGGGATCCGTGGGATCCGGGGAACAGTAGAGAATTTTCTCTATAAATAGAGAGCCATTTCTTCCTTTCTAATCATCCCTTTACACACATACTTCCCCCAAGTATTCTAACCCTCTAACCTCAGATCCAAGAGATCTATGTAGTTTTTCTCTTTTGTTTTTGTGTGATCTTCTAGGTTCCTCTTAAAGGAAAGATCACCACATCTTGAAGACGTGCAAGCTCAAGTCCATGAGTTGCCATGCTTCGTCATCATCAAGACAACGAAGGTTCTCTTGTTGATAGTTCTTCCTTTCTCCATAGATGTTGGGTTGAAGGCATTAATGAAGAATGCCGAAAGTGTCAAGATGAAAGCATTAGTGAAAGGTGCTCATCATCCGTGTCAAAGTATTAGTGAAGAATGCTTAAGGTGTCAAGACGAAGGCATTAGTGAAGGGTGCCAAGCGTTGTGTCGAAGGCATTAGTGAAGGATGCCTAGCGTTGTGTCAAAGGCATTAGTGAAGGATGCCGAAGAATCAAATCAAGTAGCATTTGGGAAGAATGCTTAGGTCGTATAATCGATGAGGTGCATCGTTATACATATAAGTGTTTATTTATTCACAAGGATGGTGATATCCTTGATGGTGTTGTAACAAGGAGTAGATCTCCTTGATAATAGGTGTTGTGTCGTGAAGGGTAGTAGTTCCTCCATAATGGAACTAGGTGCTTAGCCTAGTACCTAATAAAGGGTAGGCGACGTTGTGATAGGATTAGTTCTCCTAAGGTGTGAAAGAACTCGGTGGTTAGCCTAGCACCGTATAAAGGGTAGGCGACGTAGTGTTAGGTGTGGTTCGCCTTGGTGTGAAAGAACTCGGTATTTAGCTTTGTACCGGAAAAACGTTAAGCGACGTTGTGAAGGCTTCTCCGCCATAAGGATTTGGTGTAGTGCTTACGAACTCTCGAGTAGGTGACTCGGGGAGTGGAGTAGGGCAAGGAAGGTGTCCTTGTAGCCGAACCACTATAAATACTTGTGTCGTGGTGATGTGCTTCTTACTCTTTATCTTTTCATTACACGTTTATATATCTATCTATCAACGTCCAACATATACAACCAAATAGATTGACATAAGTCGATCTAAGTATTTAAAAGGAAGTTTTAAATTGGTAAAACTATTCAACCCCCCTTCTAGTTTTCCACAATTGGCATCGGAGCTTCGTTACCAAGTTTCTTAAAGTATGTTGTACTTTAAAGCCTTGATACGATCCGTGTATGTTTGAAAACTACAAAGAAGGATTTTTTTTAAAGATCATATTTTCTGTTAAATCATTTTGTTGGACATTGATAGATGATTCTAACAATGTTCCGCTCTCGAGTAATTTTCATGCTAGAATCTCTCAAAATCTTCATTCAAAGATGAAGTCAACATTCAAGGAAGGATTCTTAAAAGTAATCACTACTTAAGTACGTCAAGTACAAAGGATTACTTTAAAAGCTCATGAAGTATTTTTTGGTCTTATGCCAAATCAAGAAGCATAGAGGTATGTTCTACTTTTCATTAGATAGGATACATGAGTTCTATGTACTTTCACAAATACTACTTTGATTATTTAAACACTAAGAGCGTTAGAAGTCTCTTTCGTCACTCTTCCACCTTTCTCGTCATCGGGAATGATATTTTTTTGTTTCGTCAAACTAACGCCGTCATCACATATCAATCCTTGATATGAGATTCATCAAAAGCCGTCATCCAAAAACAATTGTCATCTAAAACCTCCGAACTATTTTTTTTGGTAAGCTATTTCCATAAGCATACTACAAAAATAATGTCAAACAACCTCTTTTATGTTCACAGTAGCCGGATCCCTCTAGTTGTACTAGCCGGATCCCAAATACAAAGGATCCGGGGGAACCGTGGAACAGAACTCAGCTATACGCTTTCAAAAATCACCACTGATCTTTTTCCCTCTATTCTCATAACACAAAAACGACTAAGCTACTGAATCCATCTTCATTGGCTTCCATAACCTCAAGTATTCCTTCCTAGAACACCATTGTAAGTAATTACATTAACTTGTTCTAATTTTCATCATCCTCATTCTAGGGTTTATGGTTCCTTAATTTTAATCAAATTAATTTAATTAGGGTTTTTCAAATTAATCATGAAAAGGGGCTTTTAACAAAATCACATTGTGTTCACAACATTGTTAATACAAATCAAAACCATAAACCCATTCCAACTAATTTTACCTAATTGGAAAATTTGTATTTCTAGGACCAACCATGCCCAAAGCCACTCAACAAGATCATCATGACACCGTCCATTATCTTACTCACTATTATCGTAAAAAGGGATTAACCAAAACCGACCGTAAAATCTTTAAAAGCCTCGTTAAACGACTTATCCACGAAGGTCGTGTAATCAAGGAATGTTTCCTTGAAAATACCGACATTCGTCAAGTTTTCTCGACAATCAACTTTGATTGTCTCCTTGACATTGATGAACAAATTTGTCCGGTTTTCATTTTTGAATTTTACAAAAGTTTTAGGATCATTAGAAATGCCGACGGTAGCATCTCAATCGCCTTCATCATCAACAAACAAAACTTTACTCTTCCTCTTAACACCTTTGCTCAAATCCTTCGCATTCCTTGTGAAGGAATTTGTATGTATTCTCAAGATTGGGCAATTAACGCTCAAAACCTTGCACTTGATCCTAAGCCTCTTTACAACACTCCTCTCGAAAATCCCGAAATCATCCGAGATACCATCTTCAAAGTTAGGACCGACCAATCCCGTTACGACCGTAACAAAAAGCTCATTCATCGTGATCCCTTTAAAATGGAACTTTTCGAAATGCATCCCATGTTTAGAAAATGGGAAGAAATCCTTAGGGAAAACATCATTAGCCTAGTTGGAAACAAAGATCATCCAAACGCATGCCTTGTGCAAATGATCTATTGTCTTATCCACCAAAGGCCATTTAATCTTGCCTATTACATGGTAAGGAGAATGGCTGGGGTATTCAAAGCTTCCAACATGGTACTCCCATATGGTATGCTCCTAACACGACTTTGTAAGTACGTTAGTGCATTGCAACCATCCCCTATCAACGATGACCATTACCTTTTCGATCACGTCATGGTACCCCTTACCAAACAACCCTCTAAACGGTTCATGGTCAATGGAGAGAAACCCGAAGCTCTCTCGGATTCCTCGGCCGGAGAAGAAGAAGAAAAATAAGAAGATGAGGAGGACGTCGACCCCGTATCCAACATCAAATTGGACATTCTTGAATACCACGAACAACTTCCAACCATTCCAAACGAGACCGCGGAATTCAAACAAATGAGAGGCATGATTCAAAACCTCGCTTACAATCTCACTAAGCCGTCAAAAAGGAAAAGGAAGAATTGACGAAAGAGACAATAGGAATGTGCTTATTTTCATTTATCTTATGTTTGAATGATTTCTTTTTAGCATTGTTGGTTTATGGTATTTTGGATATTGTTTCTTTATCTTATAAGTGGTGCTATATGATGGCTTGCTTGTTCTTATTGCTTGTTTTTATAGACGTTATAATCTGCACATCATTTCTGAATAGGTTCTGATCTGCAGATGCCAGATCCCTAGGAATAGCCTAGCCGGATCCCTCCCTTGAGGGAACCGTGGGATCCGTTTCAGCAGATCAGCAATACTGCATTTCCTACATCAAGATTTCTTTCTAGATAAACTTCACATTAGCTAAGCATCTGTTTTTAGAACCCGACTAAGTCTTATTCAAGGATGAGAAAAAGCTTAGACTCACTAAAGGCTTACTTAAGATCTTAGTCTAAATACGTCTTGATTTTTTAAAACATCAAAAACCACCATATTTCCGCTCCATTACTCACAAGTCAAATTCTCATCTTTCAAAAAATTTAAGTAGACAAATTAAACATTTTTAGAAAATTGTTTCTAGTCATCCTTATCTCAAAATGAGTCAAAAATTAGTTTTTCTATTCTCTTGACTTGTAAAGTTTTTTTTTTTTTTTCAAATTTCACCACAAGCTCAAAATCTGATCACTAGGATCATTTATTATGACTTAACACCTCCAAAACACTTAGTGTTAAACTTGGATTTCCATTGGTAGTCATCTTGTCCCATCCTCCTTCCATAAGAAACCATCATTAGCTACAAACACTTATTACCCATGGTCATTGAAGTACCTTCTCATCCTAAAACACTTAGGAGAGCTGAAACACCTATAATAAGATAGGCTCTAGCTTCTAGAAACCTCATTTCAAATCTGTCATAACTGCTGATAGCCAGATCCCTAGGATTAGCCTAGCCGGATCCCTCCAAGGAGGGAACCGTGGGATCCGGGTGACAGTCTATGACAAACATTGTTAAAACAATCATTTCTACTCATTTTCCTAACTCAAACACTCCATCTCATCTTAAATAAGTTCCTAGATCAGTGTAAATCTGAATCTCAACCTTGTGCATGTCAATCATCACATTTCCATGAACATTAGTAGATTAAGTCTTAAATACAATTGCCAAGACCTTCCCTTTATAAACCATATTGCCTAGAACACTTTAGAAATTGCAACCATTTCCCTTAGTCATTTCATCATGAGAAAGACTCCTAGTGCTCACTCATCCACCCAAGAACCACCCAAGAAACTTGCTAGAATCATACACGAAGTTTCTTCAACCGAATCATCTCCTATTAAGTCCACCAATGCTAGAATTGAATCTCCCACATCAAGGAAACCAATAAAACTAATCCCCAAGAATAAGATTCCCACTAGGATATCTTCACCAAATTCCACTATAGCAAACAAACCCCCCACAACTCAACCAACATCATTAGTACCTAGAGATACTTCACAATCATTTTCACACTCTCACAATGTAGAAGTCTTAGCCTCTTGGCCATCTCATCTTTCACCATTACCATCTAATTCACATGAAAAGATTGATCCACTAAATCAAAATATTGAATCAACACTTGATCCAAAAGAAAACTCTATCATCCCTCCCAATAGTCCATTTTGGATTATGAGAAGACATCAAAGGCAACCACCCGACCAAATGGAGGTTGATGTCTCTTTACCTCTAGCCACAAATATTATAGAGCCACCAATAAATGAGCCTCAACCAAATCCTCCTTTACTTGAAGAACCTCAACCCACTTCACTTGAACTTTCACTTCAAGAAATTCAAAACCATAACAAGGATTGCTATCATTGTAAACACGTTGAAAGGTTGATACATGAATTACGCGAAGAGCATCGTTTCATGTTTCATCACCTCCTCGAACGTTTCGAAGAGGTTAACAAGCCTAAACCACAATGAGCATAATAGTCGCAAGCTCAAACCTAGAACGTTTAGGACACCTTTTCATAATTAAGCTCCTTAGTTGAATCACATATTTGGAGAAAATTGTTAGCATTAGTAGCTCGTGTTGGGCTAGTTCATTCTCTTAGTTTTAGAGATTTAGTTGGTTATCTCTTGTTTTATTGAATGGACATCTATTTGCTATGTGTTGTGTGTTGTGATCTGTATTGCTCATTCATATATTATTCTCATAGTAGCATTACTTGACACATCTTCATTGATGAAGAAACTGTCAAAAGACAGCCGGATCCTTCCAGTTTGCCTAGACGGATCCCTCCAAGAAGGGAACCGTGGGATCCGTTGTACAGAAGCACAAATTTGTACTAACTTGAGTTTCTCTTGCAGGAAATTATGCATTATACTTTTGTTTTTCTAACCTTTACTTTGTAGATTTTCAAAATAACACATGAAGATCTTGACACCATAAAAGCTAGGGGGAGCTTTGTGTCAAACAATATTGCAAAATCATTTGCAACTTAATCCATTTTTGGATTACACTTCATGATACCCCATTGCAACTTTGCAATATTCGAGGGGGAGCACGTTTTCGTCACTTAGACGAACCATTTGCAAACTTAATTGCAAACACAATTAGCTTATTTTACATTATGCCCTTGACGCCCTTTTCAAAGGGATGGACTCGTCAAAGGGGAGTTAAGACGAGTACCATTCCCGTCACTTACTCTCGTTATATCTTTTATAATTTTTCTTATAAAAATTGTCTTAGTTTCTTTTAACACTTTTTGTTTCGACAAAAAGGGGGAGAAGAAAGTAAAAACTACAAATTCAAACGTTTACGAATTTTTTTTGGTTTTCCTTAAAATAATTTTATGTTTTGTCATCAACAAAAATGGGGAGATTGTTAATACAAATAAGCCGTAAAAACGCTTATTTATATTTTACGATCTTCAAATGTTTTGTCGATAACAAAAGTAAAATCATATTAACGAAACAAATAAAATACGTAAATGTTTTGAACTAATAGTTTTCTAACATATTCACATTTTCACATAAAACACTAAAACAAGTATAAGTGATTTTATGATCTAGATATATATGTACAACAACTTGTAGGATCTTACATATATTGTGTTATGATGATTCGGGTGGTCTTGGATGGTGATGATACAAGTATGCCATGGTTTTAGAGAGATGAAGAGATGAGAGGATGAAACTAGAGAGAGAAAGTTCAACAAAAAAGAAAGATTAGATTGAGAGTGCCACCCCTTCCAAGGATGGAAGGGGTATTTATACTTACAAACTAAACGCCCTCCTGACGGGCTGTGGATCAGGCATACAGTGGGTAAAGACCCGTCCTTCCTCCACGGTGTTGCACTAAGCTAAACTACACTAATAAACACGTAAATAACAATATGTCTACGAGCTAACTTGTGCTAGATAATAGTTGGGGTGACCGACTCTTCACTATGGATTTTATGAATCCTAACAATCTCCCCCTAAGGGAGGTCACCCCATGAAATACATTTTGCATCCTAGCCTTCTTTCTTTGTCTTTAGTTCCAAGCTCGTAGACTTCAATTCTTCACTTCCGTAATCTTGTGCTTTAGCAGTGACTCTTCATAGTCCGCATAGTTTTGTACTTTCAGTGGAGGTCTTTGAACTGATCCACATTATGATGATCTTCGAGCTTTCATTGAGATCATCAGCCACAGTATATCTCTATATCACCCTTTATTGTGTTGCCATCATGTGAAGTTGTGACTTTCTGACCGACATGCTCACATTTTCTGGATCATGGCATCTTTTCATCAGAGTAGCGGAAGCTTTTACTGGTTCAAGATATTAGCAGCAACGTAGCAGAAGCATAGTATAAAAATATCTGAGCCAGGTTATGAAGATAGGCACTTGTCATGATTTCTTTGATTAAGTGTGGATGCTGTGAGCATGCGGCTATGAATTAACTTCTCAATATCAACCAGCTGCAACCGTCCAAATGTACCTGCAAACAACAGTTAGCAATAAAACACACGAAAGTGTCTTTGACCACTTTCGTTGAATTGAGGTACACGGCCCACGGTTCCCCGTTGATCAGTACAAGTACTGCCTGTGATCAGGTATAATTCCGAAGAATCTCCTTGACAGGGTTTCGCAGCTGTTCTAGCTGTTCTCAAACTGGAACGTCTCAAAGAAGACAACACGGAGTGAGTGAACCAGCGAATTGAGATTCACTGATTAATGAAAATGATTTGAAAACAATCGTGTATTGCTTAATAGAAAGTGTTTTGCAATACAACGAAGGTTTTATGGAAAATCAGTTATCAATCATAAATACCCTTCAATTTTGAAACATTAATACACAGTCGATGTGCTATGGAAAAGAACTTTTAAGCACAACGACCGGTTTTTCAAAGGTATCCGTCAATTCATTTCCTGGACCAAGGTTGATTCAAGAATGAATCGCCCCATCGTTTCTATCCAGTTGTCACAAGCTTGATCTTTTGCAAGATCTCACATGTCACCCACCAAGAGCTTGTTTGATGTTGGCTCTAGAAGGATTTCCATCTTCATCGTGAATATTTTCATATCACTCGGATGTTCTGGCAATACCACAAGGATAATGCGTAGGACTCTCAATATATACTTACTTTCCACATTGTGTGAAACAGCAAGTCTTCATTAATTTAGTGTCCTAATGAGATATTGTGGATGATCTCTTGGCTCTAGACTCAATCGTGCACATTTGGTTCCTATGCCGGAGACTAGGGAGAGGGTCTCCTTCTTCAATATCAACAAACTCTAAGAGGAAGTCGATAGATAATGTCGGTTCCCCGTGAGAATGAAACAAGCCCTTTTAAGAGGAACTTGAGTAGCTTGGGAAGTTTAGTGCAGTGCATCACTGGGTCCATGATGTCTTGTCTTCAATACTAGTGTTACCTGAGTAACCACCAGTAGCATATGTATTGAACCCGGTTTCTGCCCTAAGGTTGAATTATTGGAGGGCTACTTATTTTCACCCTTTTCATATTCATTTCTTTTTCATTCTTCAACCCCTTCAGTGCTTACCGAGACTTCATAACTAGAACCTTGTTGGGTTTATTCCAGTACTAGCTCTGTCACAGTCCGCACTCTTCCCATTTCTCATTTTTCTCCTTTTTCCAATATACCTAAAGACTCTACACTATCTAGTGGATTGTCCCTGGGTAGATCCCTCCGGTTCTGGCGGATCGTGGGAACAAATACCTAACCTCACCATCCTTATAACTCCATACATAAAGTAAAATGGTCGGTCTTTTGGTACAGCTCATTCTTCCTTGAAACCAATTGAAAAATCATTTGGAAAAACAATCAAGGTACTTGTGATACGAGATCAAAGCATTTTGTACCTTAATAGTTTTGATCATTTGGAAAACCTCCCCCTCAACATGTGCATATGATTTAGAAATTGTTTAGCACATGGAGGCAAGAGGACTTTGAAATATTTTCTTTGATCACAATTTTCATAGAAAAAGCCATTTGATTTTCTTGGTAAATTCTCCCCCTCAGTATGTGCATAGGATAAGAGAAATCATTTTAACACATAGAGGCAAGAGTTCTTTTGAAGCACATCCACGAACACAATAGCCATTTAAGAAACCATTCGCTCCCCCTCAATATATGCTTTGAGATTCGAAAGCGTTTAGCACATATGAGAGAGCAGCCTGCACAATTGAATCAAACAATCACCTTTTATCAAATTTCATTATTAAATCACAAATTCTCCCCCGATCAAAAATATCAAACCCTTTGAGATTTTGGATCCCAAGTGATTTAATAAGGTTTATAAAACATTGGAGAACTTGTGGCCTGGTTTAAATACTCATCTGGTATTTTGGATAAATCCTCCTCCTCAACATGTGCATTGTGTATTTGAAATCGTTTGGCACATGGAGGCAGGAGTGCCTATAAAGGACTAAAACCAATTCCATTTAAACAGATGAGAGATTTAAATCACTATCTCTCCCCCGATCAAAAATTTCAAACCATTTGAGATTTGTGATCCCAACAGATTTAAATCATTTAGAAAATTTTGGGGAAAGACGTGGCAAGATTTGATTTTGAAAAATGACAGATAAGGACCAATTTAAGACATTAAAGATTGTTAGTGTCAGGTATGATTGTTTTAAGAGATCTTTAAGAAAAATAAAACAGTTTCACAATCAAACAAGAACAGAAAAACTTTCATTTTGAAAGACCTTGATTCAAAATAAAAATCATACCATGACATAACATTAAATCTTTAGATCACCACATTTTAACGTACAAACCGGAAATTTTATGAAGAAATATCGTTTGAAAATATTTTATATAAAATCACTCTCCCCCTCAAACCATGACAGTAGTCGATGATTGAGTGACTTAGATTTTGAAAAAAATGAAGTCCGGTGATTTTCAAAATTTAGTCCAATTTATTTTCAAAAACAATATTTTCCATTTTCAAAACAATTTAATCAATTTTTTAGAAAAATGGTATCTGATAACGCTACACGCGTCGTTCGGGGTCAAAGGAACTTCCTTTTCTTCGAGCAAGTTTTATAACACCCTAGGCAGTGAACCTAATCGTTGTAGTGTAGTAATTAGGGTAAGCCACGGGTATTGATATCGTTCTCTAGGGGAATAGGAATGCTAGTAGGGAGTTACTACGCTAAGGTTAAGGTTGAGGAAGATTATTTTTTATCTTTTTATATTTTATGAAAAATGGAAAGGTACGAATCTCGGGTATTGGATTTGGGGGGTTGGTATTTCTACCGATTACTCTACTATTATCTAATTATCTAAACTAAGGTTGTGGGAGTCTATGTCTAATTAATGTGTGCTCGTATGATAGTTTAAAGATGTGTTTACTTAGTTTGTATTACTCCTTAATTATCTCCTATTGATGGTTGAGTGTCACGTCTTATTCCTAGTTGCGTTGTGTTTCTAAAGTTGTAGGGTATGCGTTTCTCCCTAACTCTTTGAACTTACCAAAGGGTCTTGTCTACAAATCCACTTAGAGATTATAGACTCCTACTCTAAGGCGCTCTTCGGATGGTTTAGCCTACAATCACTCAGGTAATCATACTCTAAGGTTCACAAAGATGAATCAAGCATTAAGTACACAACGAATGACCTATCGCATTACTAGATCATTAATCAACTAAGAAAAGAAACAACCAATCAATATTTAATAATTAAGTTTCATACTTCCTAAGCAAACACACAAATAAATTAGCCGGACATGGAGAACATGCAAGCATACACACAAATAATCAAAGACATAATTGAATTAATGAAGCAAAGACTTATCTTGGTGTAAGATAGGGTTAAAAACCCTAAAATACTGTACAAGACACCTTAGGTTCGGTTTTAGGTTTTTACTCCAAAGACTCTCCACATAAAGACTGAAAAATTCGGATTCTATATATAAGATTACAATTACGACGGCGTCACCTTATGTTTAGTGACGCCATCGTGTCGCCGCCATTAGGGTTTTGTCTTGGCCACGTTAACCTTGCGACGGCGTCACCTTATGTCCGTGACGCCGTCCTCTTCAGCTTCTGACGTCGTCTGGATCGCATCTAGGCCGTCTGAGTAGCGACGGCCTACCCTTTCACAACTAGACGCCGTCTCTTGAAAACACGAGTTTTGAGTTCTGACCCGTCACAATAATTTTGGGACGGCGTCGCAAATAGCACCTGACGCCGTCGCCTTATACTTTCAGCAACTGTGAGTGTCTCGATTTCGACTTTGGCCATTTTCTTCATATATTCGCGCCTTTCTGTCCAAATAAGTGCCATTTCAGCATTTTGCCTTCACGAGACCTAAAAAGTGAAAAGGAACGATATTAAGCAATAACGGATACAAAAGTGATCAAATAAGGACTTAAACGACCCCTCAAAATGGTACCTTTTAAAACCTTATCAGTATCATGCACAAAGATACGTTAGGTGGTTGAGAAGCTTCTGTTGTTGCTGTAGGGCTTGGAAGAAAAACCGTCTGCCGATGCAGTGAGACTTCTTCTTACGTTGCATTTTGAATGCCAACTGAGGTCAAATTAAGCACCGTTTCTTCAATCACTTAGAAGAAAACCATCTGCTGATGCAGTGAGACCTCTTACGTTGCATATATGCCAACTCTCCATAGAAGTCCAGTTAAGCTCCGTTTCTTCATATGTCAACCCAAGATATAGTTACCCTTTCCTTTCGGCATCCAATCATCATCAGTAGTGGGATCCGGATCGGGAACATTCTTATACCTATATACCTGCATACGTTAGTGAACATACATACAGATATATGGTGGTCGACATCACCCAAACAACAATCGACTAATTCAAGTCAATTCAACATATCAATCAGTTCATATAAGGTATGGGAATAATGTGTTTATCAAACTCTAATCATCTAAACCTAACAATCACATCCTAGAAACCTAGTCCTTCAACATAGGCAATTGTATTTTACATATAAGCACGTAGGATGATTAAGATAATCTCGTTAGATGATACAGATTTGAAAACATTCTCCCCCTCAATCAATGACTCATTTTCTAAAAGGTTTAAACGTGCTGAAGTCATTGATTGAGTTTTCAATTTTTACGAAAACTCTGAAACTGATTGTTGTTAAAGCAACTCATTTTACCACCATTTTTGGAAAACAACAAATATTTTTCTGAAGAATTTTAGACGGAAAAAAATTTGTGTAGGAACAGCAGTCCTTCGACATACTTTCCTCAAATTGTTTTAGGATAAGTGCACGATATTTTTGAAAATTAGGTTTAGCGTAGCACTTTCCTTTCTTGAAGAGCGGGTTGCTATCTGAAATAATAGCAAACCATAGTTTAAGCACGGGTTACAGTCTGAAATAACTGTAAGCCATTTTTTTTGAAGCGCGAGTTAAAGTCTGAAATAACTGCAAGCCATATTTTGAGACATGTTTTGGAAAGAGAATATTTACACCTCCTGCTCGAACTTCATCTATGGTCCCGTGCCATTATTGAATGACATTTCTAAGACCGCATATGTTATCGATACCAGAAGACATGTCTTTAGAAAACATTTTTTTTTGGTCTTTTTCAAATTTTCTGATTTTTATGGGTTTTTGTTGGTTTTATATTTTTCTATTTTCTTTTTGTTGGTTTTATATTTTTGTATTTGGTTTTCTGATAAATATATACAAAGATAGATAAGATGATATAGTTTAAGAGGATGATGATACCGAGATAAGGATATTGAGCAGCACGTCGTAGAAGATAGAATTCGTCATCTCCTAAACATTCACCACCAAAGCTTCCAAGACTCTTGAATCGAAGAGAGAAATTGAGCCACTTGAAAGTAAGACTTTGGCAGCTTCCCCCCAAACCGAAAATCCTTTAGCTGAGCAGATTCAAAGCTTTCTTACAAGCTTCCCTTAGCCAGGTGCACAAAGAAGCACACCATTATCATCGAACTTGCTGCTCCTTTTAAGAATAATCATCGTGATTCATCGTTCGGGGTTATATCATCAACAAGAACAGCAACGTATCATCCCACATTTGAATACCTCTTCTCAAATTCCTTTTACACTGAAGTCTGAAGCGATCCATACCAAAAGTTGTCAAGAGACCACTTTTCCCCAAGTAGTTGAATTGATGCAGTCAGTCTCTTAGACTAGAGATCACGAACCCAAATACACATATACCCGAAGACAGAGAAACTTATACCATCGAAGTAGCAGATTAAGTCCAATAGCCAAAGAATAACCCCGATGTATACTTTTCTCTCCCCCTGAAGACATTGCATGAAGCTCAAGAACCCGAAGTACCCGAATGCCCAAAGAGAGAATAACCGATAACATTGAAGAAGCAGGCCGAATCACTGATTATCTCTGCGGAGGACTATCTCTGCGGATTTCAACTCTGGAATAAGTGATTATATCTCTGAATCACTGATTAAGCACTCAAGTGAAACAGCTGAGCGTCCCCAATGTACACAATCCTCTCTCCCCTGATGATTGCGATAACATCTAAATCATCACACACTTGTGTACCTCTTTTTATCTTCAGAAACTTTCTCTTACATCACTTCCCCCACGTCGTTGGAATAATAACACTAAAAGCCTTGATGAGTAAAACCTTGAGTTTCTCTGCGGTCATGACATTTGTTTTCCCGTGATATCTTTAATCACTTAGAAGAGTTAAGTTCATCAAGTTAACTCGCCATGAGTCAAACCTTGAGTTTCTCTGCGGTAATAACATTTGTCTTCCCGGGATATCTTCAATCACTTAGAAGAATTAAGTTCATCAAGTTTACTCACTTTGTGTTTAGATGTGTGTCTCCTTCCCCCTTGCTGGTTTTGATACTTCAGAATCAGCAACACACTATAAGCCCGTATACTAGAAATCTGTTGAGAAGAATGCTTGAAGTCTTTGTGAGAATCAACTTGCTGAACAACAAAATGAGCAAGTCTAATTGGGTATTAAATTCGACATTTCACCCTCCTCTAATTAGTGCTCTCCCCTAAGCCGACAATCTGTTTGTTAAATGACCAGATTAAGAAGAAGTATTTAGATAATCAAATGCAACTCATCCGACTGTAGACTCAACCTTCCTCTAGATTGTCCAGTTGGGGATTAGATAGTTAACATCTTCATCTCACCAAATGCGTTCCAATTACCTTATATGTAGCAAATCTCCTTAACTAAAATCCCTCCCAATCAAACAAGAACAGAAAGATGTTCATCAAAGAAATCAGCCCAGCAACTAGAAGCACTTTGTCATTTAATCATATCAGCCTGTGAAGATGTCAACCAACGACTCTTAGAAGAAACTCCATGTAGAAATGACCCGATAAGAAGAAGCTCGGTTCGTACATGAGTTTGGAGCCGTATGACCATTAATTCTCAGAAACCATGCAGTAATTTCACACTTCTTCTCCCCCTCAAGAATTGCATACGGAGTTTCCATTCTTGATTAAATAAGTGAAA
Organism: Chrysanthemum seticuspe; assembly: GCA_019973895.1. Taxonomy (NCBI): domain Eukaryota; kingdom Viridiplantae; phylum Streptophyta; class Magnoliopsida; order Asterales; family Asteraceae; genus Chrysanthemum; species Chrysanthemum seticuspe. The sequence continues at coordinate 241,299,036 of BPTQ01000009.1, forward strand.
ATCATCCGAATGTTCTATTCACACTTCTTTCCCGCAAAATAAGCAAATGATGTCGCCATCTTGGTTATAATCGAGCAAGTGGAATGAGAAAACAATCAGTGATAGCCCGGTTCACTTGATGACTGAAGCGCATGGAAAAAGTATGAAGCATGTTGGTGAGAATGGTCATAATAAGAAGATTTCTCTTCTTCCGAAGATAATGCGCACTGAAGCGTACACATTTCTTTTCTTTAGGGAACGAGGCTTGAACTGTTGTGCTCAAACGTCATAATCTCTCTCTTTTCAACTCTCTTGGCAAACTTGTAATCAACCCCATTATCATTCAGTAGGCTCTTTGTAGTGACAGCTGATGGAGAAAACCCAATATGATGAATTTGACCTTGAAGTAAACTAACCCGAACTCGTGACTTAAACTTGCACATAAGTAACAAAGAGCGGTGCCGAGAATTCATGCCCATTTGAATCTCTAAGTACTCTATACTCTTCAACCAACCAACCATCAAGTAATAGACGTACATCACCTCTTGAAACTCCACAATTCAATGTGACACTGAGCACTACAACGTAACTCCTTAAAGTGATAGTTATTTTGTGGTGTTGTGAGCCCAATTCCCCTCGTGGTAAAAGAAAAAGACTCCCAACAATAACTAGATTTCCAAGTCTTCGTTTTTGGAAAAAGCTCGAACAAGGATCATGAAGAATCTTCATCCAACCATCCCCGATACCTTCAGACACTAAGTACACTCGCCCGTGATATTTCACTTCAACCTCAAATAAATAATACTGAATTAACGCCGTTGTCACATCTTCTGATTAAAAGTTCAAATCTAGCCTCCTTTGACGTTTTAAGTGAACTATGATAATGGTTTCCATCCCGACCATGGTTAAAAGCACATAACCCCGTAAAACCATATAATAACCAAACTGCCATGATGAATATCCAAACACACATCCAATTCATGAAGTACACCCTTTTATCCCTTCTTCGAAGTAGAAACCGTAGTACTCGCATCAGATAAGATCCAGAAATACACCTTCCTTTCTCCAGGCTGGTCCATCAATACGGGATTTTACAGTTCTATGGTTTAAACTGAGAAATAGTTTCTTTCGCGGGATTTTACAAAACCAAGAATAACCGCAAGATAGATCCGGAAATGCTCATTACTTTTACCAGGATGTTTCCATTGTTACGGGATTTTACAAGTCTATGATTTAAACCGAGAAATAATTTCTTTCGCGGGATTTTACAAAATCAAGACAAAACCGTAAACAATGTAAGCTTGAATATGTTATGACAACTTTTGTTTTGGTGAATATCCGTTTTAGGGGAACATGCAGCGGTTCATCGGCTAATAGTAATGACCACATATGGAGATAACCCGATACGACAAACTTGAAAATGAAGTAAACATCCCAACTTTGTGACTTGAAGCTTGTTCTATATTCTTGATCACTCCACAACAGCGTGTTACACTGAGTCCAACAACTTTCTTAAGTGATAGTTATGCTCCAACAAGTTATCTTGAGACATGCATCCAACCAACCATCGTCTCAATGATAAAGAAGATCACCCATGAAACGTCACTTCAATTTCGCGTAAGTAATACCGTACAAAAAACCCCGTAGTCATTTTTCCAAATTTTCTCACTCAAGCCGTGAATTTGTATCCCTCGTGAAAATTTTAATCCGACCAAAATACCACTCATTATCACATACTATTAAGAATTTATATAAAAAAAATCGGATAATAATTTTTTGATAGTCGATTTAAGCGTGCAGCTCAGTTAAGTGAATCATTATAGCCAAACAATCAGCCCACTTCCATAAGGCATACTGTGAGTTACTGTCAATGAGGCCCAACCCAACAACTGATAGTATCCGATTAATTCACTACCCACCAAGACAGTAGTAACCCTAAAACGTTAGGACTATAAAAAATACTATCATAATGCATCATAACCCTAATATTTCTCAATATCACTAAACCTAAACACACTTATCTCTAAAAATTCGCCTCCAACAAACTCTCTCCTCTCACCAAACTCCAAATAAGACCTGGAAACAAAAACGTATCTCAACCTTCATCAAAAATCCTTTCAACACTAGCCAAGCTAATCCCAACATATAAACCGAACACAAAACAATCATATTACTGCCTTCATCGAACCACAAACAAACCTCCTTTCTTTCATTTTGAATTGCACGGCTGAAGAACAAAGAGTGTTCCTTCAAGATCTTTAATTAAGGTCTCGGGTAGGTTTAAGAATCGTTTTTGTTTTAATGTTTTGATTGTGGTCATGAACGAAAGAAAGAAAGAAAGTGACACTCTTGTCATATTTCTCACTTTATATTCGAATAGAATCACAAGTCATAGATCTATGATGAGACATGATTTTCGTTAGCATGACCTTCGGGTCTTGTAATCTCATAAGAGATATAAACGAAAGCATTTTTGAGATCTATTATGTTATTTTAGGTTGAGTCTTGGATATGATTGAGAGTTGAGTTAGGATAGATTTGAGATTGAGGTTGTATTTTGGTTTTGGTATTTAACAGTTGAGATGTTCTTTTCAGCTCGTTATTGGTATTAGGAATTACTGAGGTCGGATGATTTATTGGTATTTGGTAGTTTGTGGTCATGGTCTTTGTTCAGTCAAGTCTACGCATAACTTTTTGTTCATAAAACCTTATGCGTAACATTTCAGTTACTCGTAACCACTTTCATTTTCTTATGTGTAAGCTTTGTTACATATGCGTAGAACAGGTCTTGGTCATACGCGTAACTTTTCTGCTTATGCGTAAGTTACTTATGCGTAACCCAGTTTTACGCGTAAGCCTAGGCTTATGCGTAAAACATACGCGTAACCATTCCTTACGCATAACTTCACAGCTATGCGTAAATAACTCTGTAGATGCTCCTTATGCGTAAGATTAGGGTTTTGACCCTCGTTGACTTTTTCCGATGAGTTTTCCGACCACTTTTCCGACCATCTTCATAAGAAACCCAGAAAACTGCTATGAAAGATGTTTCATTTTAACCATCGTTTGACCAAATAAATTCATATATCCCATAAAAGCATATGAGTATTCATTTTTTTCTCGTTTGACCCATGTTTGACCACATAAACTGACCAGTTTGACCACTTTTACATCACGATTTGGTACCAAAAAAGCTAAAAATGATAAAACCAATATCAGATCTGGACATACAGATGACGCAAAGATAGATATGGTACACATGTAAGGATGACCTTTTTGGACCCAAAAGAAAGATACATTAAAAACTGTTAAACAAAACTGTTTACCCAAGATAAACCGGAAAAAAAATATTTTCCGACCACAAAAAAGTACAAAAAACTTCAGATCCGAAAAACAAGGGTAAAAAACAGCTTCAAAACATAAAACGAAAAACCACAAAAATCAACAAAACACAATAACTTTGGCTCTGGTACCATTTGTAGGATCTTACATATATTGTGTTACGATGATTCGGGTGGTCTTGGATGGTGATGATACAAGTATGCCATGGTTTTAGAGAGATGAAGAGATGAGAGGATGAAACTAGAGAGAGAAAGTTCAACAAAAAAGAAAGATTAGATTGAGAGTGCCACCCCTTCCAAGGATGGAAGGGGTATTTATACTTACAAACTAAACGCCCTCCTGACGGGCTGTGGATCAGGCATACAGTGGGTAAAGACCCGTCCTTCCTCCACGGTGTTGCACTAAGCTAAACTACACTAATAAACACGTAAATAACGATATGTCTACGAGCTAACTTGTGCTAGATAATAGTTGGGGTGACCGACTATTCACTATGGATTTTATGAATGCTAGATAATAGTTTTGAACTAATAGTTTTCTAACATATTCACATTTTCACATAAAACACTAAAACAAGTATAAGTGATTTTATGATCTAGATATATATGTACAACAACTAGTGTTTACATATTGGCTTAACAAGTATAAGTGATTTTATGATTTAGATATATATGTACAACAACTAGTGTTTACATATCGAATTAACACATACTTAAACTAAGTATACTAAAATGGGTAAAAACAAGTATACACTAAAATGGGTAAAAACAAGTGTATACTAAATAGATAAAAACTAGCAAATGGTTTTGACCCATAACCCATGGTTTTATATTTACCACTTACACAAGTTCAAGGTACATTGTATCTAGAAAGAAAACCATGGATCAACCCATAACCCATGACCCATAACCAAAAATACCCATAGGTAAAGAGGAGCGTTCCACGGATCCCTAGCTTTGTGCTAGCCGGATCCCAAGTGGAAGGGATCCGTGGGATTCGGGGAACAGTAGAGAATTTTCTCTATAAATAGAGAGCCATTTCTTCCTTTCTAATCATCCCTTTACACACATACTTCCCCCAAGTATTCTAACCCTCTAACCTCAGATCCAAGAGATCTATGTAGTTTTTCTCTTTTGTTTTTGTGTGATCTTCTAGGTTCCTCTTAAAGGAAAGATCACCACATCTTGAAGACGTGCAAGCTCAAGTCCATGAGTTGCCATGCTTCGTCATCATCAAGACAACGAAGGTTCTCTTGTTGATAGTTCTTCCTTTCTCCATAGATGTTGGGTTAAAGGCATTAGTGAAGAATGCCGAAAGTGTCAAGATGAAAGCATTAGTGAAAGGTGCTCATCATCCGTGTCAAAGTATTAGTGAAGAATGCTTAAGATGTCAAGACGAAGGCATTAGTGAAGGGTGCCAAGCGTTGTGTCGAAGGCATTAGTGAAGGATGCCTAGCGTTGTGTCAAAGGCATTAGTGAAGGATGCCGAAGAATCAAATCAAGTAGCATTTGGGAAGAATGCTTAGGTCGTATAATCGATGAGGTGCATCGTTATACATATAAGTGTTTATTAATTCACAAGGATGGTGATATCCTTGATGGTGTTGTAACAAGGAGTAGATCTCCTTGATAATAGGTGTTGTGTCGTTAAGGGTAGTAGTTCCTCCATAATGGAACTAGGTGCTTAGCCTAGTACCTAATAAAGGGTAGGCGACGTTGTGATAGGATTAGTTCTCCTAGGGTGTGAAAGAACTCGGTGGTTAGCCTAGCACCGTATAAAGGGTAGGCGACGTAGTGTTAGGTGTGGTTCGCCTTGGTGTGAAAGAACTCGCTATTTAGCTTTGTACCGGAAAAAGGTTAAGCGACGTTGTGAAGGCTTCTCCGCCATAAGGATTTGGTGTAGTGCTTACGAACTCTCGCGTAGGTGACTCGGGGAGTGGAGTAGGGCAAGGAAGGTGTCCTTGTAGCCGAACCACTATAAATACTTGTGTCGTGGTGATGTGCTTCTTACTCTTTATCTTTTCATTACACGTTTATATATCTATCTATCAACGTCCAACATATACAACCAAATAGATTGACATAAGTCGATCTAAATATTTAAAAGGAAGTTTTAAATTGGTAAAACTATTCAACCCCCCTTCTAGTTTTCCACAATCTTATAAAATTTGACCCATATGCTTAGCCTTTGAACCTGATCTTTAAAACCGCACGACATACATATTTTTGAATGTTTATATCACGTTAAATGGGGATAAAAGGAAGTGTATGAATCTTGTTTATGGTGTCGACTAGAACATGGATCAAGGGTCTCGTTGAAGGTTTAATGTGGCGCATAAAATGGTTTTGGGGAAGGGTTTGTCTCGACACAAAATGAAGATCACAAAGGAGTTGTATAATATCGTACAAATCATATTCTAATGGGTTAAAACAAAAAAGCAATCATAAACTAAACTAGGGCTCATTTGTAAATACATATATGCGAATTATATAAAGTTATGGGGTTGTTTGAAAATTATGAAACTTAAATGTTTGACTTGATAAGGTGATAACCAAGGTTTCACAATTCTCAATTTCCGATCATTTTGCAAACTTTAAATTTTTTACTATTCATCATTTTTCGTAAACTAGGTTTACGAGTATTAAATTCGCGTACCGATTCCGTATTAGTAACGGTTTAAGTTCGGTAATCATTATTCAGAATCAATAGTATTTTTTTAAAATTATTTTTATAAAATGATCACGAAAATCTATATTATACATTATTAATTAAAAACATCGAACCATGGTACCGTGTTTACACTTTAGCTCAATGGGACACGGGTACACGATATAATAATGATACAAACCGCCCTATATTACTTTATATATATAAAAAAAAGAAGAAGCAGATTCTTATCTCATCTTCTCTCTCTCTCACTACACCGCCTCTCCTTCCTCCTCCCTCTCCCTTGATAACCGCCTCACATCACCACCATGTGACCACCTCCTCGCCACCACCACAGCCTCACCAAACCGCCACCACCACCTTTAATCTTTGGGACAAGACATGAGGAGATCAAAGAATCCAAGAGGTAGGTTCGGGTTCGATTCGTGTACCAAAGTCGGGTTTCACTCCAAACGCCACAACCATCTCGTGCTTCTCGTGAGTATGTTGAATAAACACCAAAGCTTTGTATTAATTTTGATTTTCATGATAAATTTAATATTTTTGATATGGTTTTTCTGATTTTGATGAGTTTTAATGTTCTTGATGTGTTTGTGATGATTCACATGGCATTAGAATGATGTTAGGATGTTAGAAACACTAGTTGGGTTGTTTAATTGAAAGCTGTTAGGATAGATAAGTTGGGACAGCAGATTAATGATGTGATGTCGAAATATTTTTGGCTTACGACCTGTGATTTTATGACTTAGTTGGGTGGAGCAACATACAAGGTGTATGTGGGGATTTGGATGGAGTGGTAACTCATCCGAATGACTGAGTTACGCCCAAATTAGTAAAACTAGACAAAATAAGTTGCTTGCAGATTTTTCGTGCGTTAGTGGTACAATTTTGGCCTAGAGTCTACTGAAGCTTTTCATAAATGGATAGTATAATATCTCAGGTCCTAGTGGTGAGTTGGATGGAGCACCAACTATTCCGGATGGTTGAGATACGACCAAAACCGTGAAAACATGTTTAATGTGTACCCAGAAATTTTACTGCAGATTGTTTTACTTGTAACGAATTATTTTTGAACTAGAGGCTACTGGGTTCTTACATGGGTGAAGGTTACAATATATGAGGACCTTGTGGCTAGTTGGAGGGTTTATCAACTCCTCCGGATGAATGAGTTATGACCGTTTTGCTAAAATTGATCAGTTCTGAACTACTGTTTGAAAAAGGAGTTTAAATCCAGGTTTTTACACTAAAAGTGTTGGAATAAAAGTTGAGACCTATATTAGACATCTTAGGATAACACCTCCAAGTGGCCTCACTTCAATTGCTATCATAGTTTAGGATTTATGGCCATTTCCGTAAGAGCTTAAAATTTATAAAATATTCTGGACTGGATGTTTAGGGGTTAAATAGTCTTTTCACAAGATTCTGAAAATTTTAAAGGTTGAGGCCTAGATTTTTGAAAACTATACTCAAAGGTATTTCTAAGGGTGAAAGCCTTGTATTCATATCATTTATAGATTAGGAGTTAAGGTTCCATGAAGTAGAGTCAAATCCAGAATTTAAAATTTTACTTCTTGTTTTGAAATCTAAAATGTGTAGAAACACATGGGTAAAAAAAGAATTTAGGAATGAAACTTAGTAGGTGTTTTATTATCTATAAGACCAGTTTGAACACAAATCTTTGAGTACAAATACCTTGGGTTAAGTCTTAGTGCAATGCCATGCTTATCTCGAAAACATATCTCGTAATCTGTTGATTTACTTTTACGTATCAATCTTCTTTATCATTCTAAGCCGCGTCACGTCTTTTAGGTTGTGCTTAGATACTTCCCACTCGTCCGGAGATCCATATTACTTCTGGTCTTCATCACTTCTCGGTGAGTTCGTAGCCCTACTTTTACTCGTTTAATTGTTTTATAAACTCTTCGGGGGAGATACATGCTCAACTACTTGCTTTTACTTTACACTTATATGAACTTAAATAACTGTTGTTTCACTACTTATGCTAGTAAGTAGATTATGCCCGAATAAATTGATCACTATGTTATGAACACTATTATTTGAACCTTTCGACATATATACTTGAACTCTTTTAACTTGATAGGAACCTTTTGGCATAGATTTGAACACTTTAACTTGATTTAATTCTTTTGACATATAATTAATCTCCTTTAACTTGATTTAATTCTTTTGACATATAATTAATCTCCTTTAACTTGATTTAATTCTTTTGACATATAATTAATCTCTTTTAAATTGATTTAAAACATTTTGACATATAATTAATCTCTTTTAACTAGATTTAAAACATTTTGACATATAATTAATCTCTTTTAACTTAATATTGAACCTTTTGACTACTTTGAACTTGTTTGACTTTATATTGAACCCTTTGACTATTTTGAACTTGTTTGACATAATATTGAACCCTTTAACTATTTTGAACCTTTTGATATGTTTTGAGCTCTTTGACTGTTTTGAACTTTTGAACTCGACTTAAACTCTTGAACTTAATTACGAACTTTTGAATGGAACACTTGATCTTAATTACGAACTTTTGAATGGAACCCTTGAACTTAAATACGAACTTATGACTTGTTTGAACTTATTGAACCGTACATGCTATGATCTTAACCTAAAGTCTCCCATGATCGGAGCATCACTATAAAGTCTCTCATGTTCGGAGCATCACTATAAAGTCTCCCTATGCGAACGGAGCAATACTAAGTCTCCCTTGTACGGAGCAGTGCAAATTCTCCCATGTTCGGAGTGTTCTTAATTGTATATAATAGTTGTATGATGTACCGTTCGTACATTCGCATTGTTAGTATCCTATTAGTAGGTAGTATGGATAGCGCTATTAGAGGTCGGCCAACCTCTCGTTACATTATTATATATGTGGTGCTATACTATGAACTATTATGACAGCGTATACTTGACCACTAGACACACTATATTTTGTGCAATGGGTTGTGAACACACAGGTTGCAAGTTTTGTATGGGCGGAACTTGGAACTTAGTGGATTTACAATGCCTTTGCTTTGTGAACTATTATGATAACGTGTACTTGACTTCTAGACACACTACTTTTGGCAGTGAGTTGTGAACACACAGGTTGGAAGTTTTGTATGGGCGGAACTTGGAACTGAGTGGATTTACAATGCCTTTGCTTTGTGGACTATTCTAAATGACCAAGAACTTTGCCTTTGCTGCATGAACGTTCATTAAAAGCTTTACATGTTAATCAAACTCTATGAACTCACTCAACCATTGTGTTGACACTTTTTAGCATGTTTTATCTTAGGTATCTAAGGCATTCACTTCCTGGCATGCATGTGGACTTATCATAGAGTCGCGATGTCGACGCGTCTCATATATATTTTATGCACTTAACTATCGTTTGATTGTAACAAACTCAGTTTTAGTACATTGGAAATCTTTTGGGACCTATGTTTTGTAAACTCTGATTATTTTACTCAATCAAACGATATTTTCAAAACGACACTTTAGGTCGTTCGATATAACTGTAACTTTGATGCTATGACAGTCATCCCCTAGGTATTCAATTTCGCTGTAAAACAGGTAATTTGGGGGTGTGACACAAGGGTACTAAATGAGTAAAACATGAAATCTTGCTATATTTACACTTTTGACCCTCTACCTTGTATTATTGACATTTTAAACCCTAAACTTGTAAAACTTGGCATAAATGACCTTTAAAGTATGATAACACTTGTTTCACTATTTTAACATAATTTGACTTTGATTATATCATTTATGACTAAATCTGCTAAATACGGAAACCTGTTGTTTTTGGAAAGTTACTAATTATAGAAATCTGCTATTTTTGGAAAGTTGCGTAATATGGAAACATGCTAATTTTGGAAACCTTCCTAAAATAGAAAGTTACCTAAAATGGAAAGTTTTTAAAGTGGAAACCTGCTAAAATTGGAAAGCCGTTTAAAATGAGTAATCCGATCTTAATAAGCGCTATTTAATTCATAGGTTCCGGACGGCGGAGTTGATTCACCGTGTGACCTTACTTTCCTATTTTGCTTGCTTCGATTGAGGTACATATATTCTATCCCTTTTCAGTAGGGGTTTCTCATGACTTTCTGATCTTCGACTTTGTTTCGCTTATGATGTTCTATTGCTATGATTCCTTTGCTATTGACCCTCTGATATTGAACCTTTGCTATTGACCCTCTGATATTGAACCATTGATACGGACCTTCTGATTATGAACTTATGATATGAACCTTTGATATTGAACCGTTGCTATTGACTCCTCTGTTATTGAACCTCTGTTATTGAACCTCTGATATTGGACTTTGACATTGAACTGTTGCTATGAACCTTTGGATTGTGAACCACTGATATTGGACCTCTGATTATGAAGACTTATATATTGCTACACTTTAGACTTTGCTTTTGACCTGTCACTTTGATACCTGAGCCATTAACTAGGCATGGGGGTTCCATGTCCGTGTCATTGATGCACCAATGGCATGACTGCAGTGTGGATGAGTGATGTTCCACACCGTCCCCATATTGTATTGATTATGCGCGCTTCAGATATATTGTATGGCCACTATTGTTCTGCAGGGGACGTATGGATGCATCCTAGATTTGTACTGTATTGTTATTGATATTGATTGATCTGTTCTGGTGATGTGGTGCGTGTATGCAATACACCCTCTCACTGTCTGGGAGCTAGCTACTCCATTGGTTACTGAGGTCTCACTTCTTACTGGTTTGGTATTCTGAGGTCACCCCTCCGAATACAATGGCTACTATTGAATACTGGGCTGCTAATGCCACTATTGATTGTATTATATTGTATTGTTGGCTCGGGATAGAATTCTGACAACCCTTACACTTTTGATATACCTATATTGTACCTTCTGTATTCCCCAACGCACCATATTCTGTATTAATTGCACATTACTCAGTACCCTTATGTGACTCACTCTACTACCATGATATATATTCCATTGCATTGATCTGTCATACTCTTATTCCGTTACTTCAGACTTCCCTTCCATTCACGTACCGGTTTATTATATGATTATTGAATTTGATTATGCTATTACATGTCTTATGTGGCTACTGTTTACCCTGCTTCGATATGATTAATATGTGATTATATGATTCACCTGTTGTCATCTGACTATATGATATCTTACTGTTATGTGACCCTTTGATTTGTCTGGTGACCATGCTAGTGTGTAATCGATTGTTTTGTCTGTTTATCATGTATACCTCGTTCAGTTAATCTCATGGACTATGACTATCTGTTAGTATCCTCATCTACTTATCGTTGACCTGCCATGTTTACAATTCTGTTTATACTACTGTTTGATTGGGTAAATGGTTCAACTTATGTTGTCTGGCTTGTTAACTTGTTTAGTTACCCTGCTATGTCCTTAATTAATTCAATTATGATGTTCGTACTGTATTCCTACTTGTTACGTGTGGCTACCATGTTTTGAATGCTGTTAGTACTTCCGCTGTTATGATACTGGTTATCTTATTAACTGTAGGTTATTTGACTTGTTTGATTGCCATGATCACTTACTAATTAATTGCTTTCGCTTGCTTTTAGATTTCTGTTTGACTTGTACGTATTCTGATTTCTTGAATTTATTGTATGCTATATATATGTTGTGTGGATGCGACGTCTGCTATGCTTGTTTATGTTTCGGTACTTGTATGCCTGGTTTGTATGTGCTTATATATATATGTTATCGATGCTTTGCTTTGCTTCATTCTCCTTGTTATCTGTTCTTTATGGATATCTGTATAATTTTGCTCTGCAGGATCCTCATTGACTCATTGTTTCCTTTCCATTGTGACCTTGTTATTGTTTCCTTTGTTTCATTCGTATTCTGATTTTGTTTAGCTTTCGTTTTGTTATATATGTCTCGACTGAATGATAGAAACTGTTCTGATCCTTCGGTGAATCAATAGTGATGGTGATGGCGATGGTGTAGGTGCAACTTCGCTCTCCTCAAAGGGTTCAGTCTCCACATCAGATAATATGTGTGGTGAGTCTGGCGTAGAGCCAACTGATGTTAAAACTATAGTAGGGAATAACAAGGTATCCTCCATGTCAGAGTCTGATGTGAGTATGATGGGATGGGTATCTTGAAGACATCAATGTGACAATCGATTTGAAATGAAAGTAAATAACCCGCACAATGTGCGTATAAAAACGCATGTATAGTGACTATGCACTTATGATGAAATGATGAGATGCTATGATGATGTAGTTATAGTCTCGGCTCAATGATACAACATAGTTCTCTATAACTCTTGCTCTGATGCCAATCTGTCACACCCCAAAATACCTGTTTTGCAGCGGAATGGAATTCCTGGAGGATGACTGCAATAGCATCACAGTTACAGTTATATTGCACGACCTAAAGTGTCATTTGGAAAAACACATCGGTTGATATAATAAAACATTCAGAGTTTACAAAAGATAAGTCCCAAAAAGGTAGACAACATTTGCGGAAATAAGTTTGTTACAATCCAAACGATGTTTTAAAGTGCTAAAATCCATGTGAGACGCGTCGTCACCGCGACTCTATGATTAGTCCACATGCATGCCATGAAGTATATGCCTTAGATCCCTGAAAATGCATTGCTAAAAGTGTCAACACAAAGTTTGAGTGAGTTCATAAAGTTTATGTAAATGTTTTATACGACCACCACAAGTATAAGTTATGTATGACAAATATGTCACATAAAAATGATACAATTGCTATAAGCACATGACACCGAAGCTAGACTGATCATGATGTTCGCCCCAACAGAGTGTTTTGCCAAACAACTCAAATAATGATAATAAATGAAATGCATCCGTTTGACCAGTTGGGACCACCAACACGGATGGAGGAGTCACATTCAATTAGCAATGAATTTAATATACTTGGCATCGTAATAAAAATGATGTGCAATGTATTCTCCCCCGTAGATTTGAAATAATGTATAAACCTGAATAAAACTGGGCTATGAAAACTCACTTGTTACAATGATAATGATGGCAAAAGTGGATACACTGAAATGAGGTGCAATCTCTAACTGCAACCTATTATGAATGATATATCCTAATATAAGTCATGATTTAATGTTGTTATACATGCAACTCATATGATATCCATACCACTTGTGTATTTGAAAATAATGTTTATCGTCGAAATATATTTTTATGACATATTGGCAAGTTATAATTTACATTACAAGTATTTACGTTGAAATGATATCCTACGATAGTCATTTAGTGATTTATTAAGAAATTATAGTTTTTCGTCGTAAAACAATATAATTTGATAATTCAAGAAACTGACTAAATGGCCTCGAAAAGCTAGTCGTAAAATAGTGAATATCGAGTGTTAGGAAACAAACTCAATGGTTTTGGAAAGCGTGTAGCATTATCTCAAAGTCTTAGCTTTTAAATTTTTATCATAGAAGTCTCGATCATGGAGAAAAATATAAGTGAAGTAGGGTACTTGGACTAAAAATATTGTTTAAGGTTAGTTTTCGGCAAAGTTTGAGTGACCGTATTTTATTCGTTACAACTCCGTTTGACGAACGGTTGAACATTTTGAAAAATAGGCTAGGTGAACTCACTTTTACTAGAAGGCGTCGTTTTCTAAAAAGTATTCTATCGATGTGAAAAACGACTCCAAACATGGTCATTAGCGACAACTAGTTTGACTAATAGAAAATATATATGAGTGTTTATACTTATGAATAATAGTTACGACAACCTCATTTAAACGCGTATAATTTAGTCGTTATAAGTCCGTTTTCTACGTTTTATATATCTTTGGTTTCGTGTTAATATATACTAATATATTTTTGACAAATCGACTCATTTAGACGATGTTTAAAACTCATTTTTGCCCTTAAATAACACTTGACAGCATGCAGTTTTTCAGAAATATAGTTTTTGCCGCTAAACTTGAAAATAGCGTATCTCCTTCGTTATAAATCCATTTTAACCCGTTCAAGCGACCACGGTTTCGTTTTAAAGTATATTTTCTGAATATCTAGCCCAAAATAATTCATGACCTGCTGATTTTTCCAGATTTTGCAAAAACGAACAGCAGCTATTTTATAGTTGTCGAAAATGATTTTTCTTGCGTAATACTTGTTTCAATCACTTCAAATCAACACCAAATTTATTCTAAACCTACCATACACCTTCTTAGGGTGTCATGGGTTCCTAAACATCATCAACCATGATATGTTTCAAGGGATTAATTATAGGATGATTATAATTCATAATAAGTAATAAAAACACTTAAAAGTTGTATAGATACACATGAAACTTGCATGTTTTCTTACTAGAATGATAAAAATAACTCATGAATGATTATGAAAGAGTAGTAAAAATTATTAGAAGCTTACTTGAGTGATTGAAGAGTTTTTGAGCTAGAAACTTAATTAATCTTTAGGTTTTTATTTCAAATCCTTGAATTAGATTACTAATTGAGCTTGATAAACACTTGATCTAGAAAAATTTATGGATTTCCTCCTTGTTTCTTGAGTTTACCGGCCATATGGAGAAGAAGAGAGGATTTTTGTTGCTTTACACCTTTTGAAATGTGTTGTATGTTTTATTTTTGGAGATAAAAATATATATATTGGAAATATCTAATAAGTTGTGTATGTGTACATTTAGAAGATAAATTCAACAAGTAACTTTGATGACTAGGGGTGTGTTTGGTCGGCAATGGGTTAGGGGGGGGGGATGAGGTGTATTTTGTTAGTTAAATGTATTTTTAAGTTAAGTATAATATGTATTTGATACATATAATTAGTTATTGAGTGTAGCGCTAGCTAGAAATCGATTTTAACAGAACAAAATAATATATATCGAAGTCATAAAAATTATAAAAATACATTTCTCGCAAGCATTGAGTGAATAAATAATTATCGAGTTGAATTTACGATAACCGTCGTAAATATTTATATATAACAATTTATATACAAAATAAATTTAAACATCGGGTAAACTAATAATATAATTTTTATAGTCTTTAAATGAGTATAAAAATATATCAAGAAATTTTTTGGAAGTGTCGGATCAAATATTCAAAATAAATGATTATGTGATAGCGTTTATTTAATAAGAAAATAAACGTTTAATGAAATATGCAAATTCATGCATTAACTTATATGATGATGATGTTACTAATTATATGTAGAATAAATCTAGTATATATGAAATGTCCTCAATGATTTTTCATGAATTCGCAGCTAAACCCTTACGGTTACGCGAATTTGATACTCGTAAACCTAGTTTACGAAAAATGATGAATAGTGTAGCATAATAGTGATTTTTCTCCCGGAATGAATAGTGTTTCGTGAATAGTAAAATTTTGAAATACGTTCTCGGAATATCAAATCGACTTCAAAAATGATGAATAGTAACCGATGAATAGTAAATTCCCGAGATGAATAGTGAAATTTTCAAAATTTGTAAAATGAACTGAAATTACGAGTTGTCACATTCGCCCACCCAAAAAGGAATTCAGTCCCTGAATTCAGTCCATGGTGGGTTCTACGGTGTTGTCGGTGAAAAGGTGAGGATATTTGAGTCGCATCTTGTCTTCCCGCGTTTTCTGAATCGTACCACGCGTTTCCAAGGCGAGACTTTTAACATAACACTGTTGTCAACTTGAAATTCTAATGGTTAGCGACTTATGGAACATACTTCCAATATTTTGCGTTGTATATCGACGTAACTTTTCTATCTATGTGTTGTTCCTTGTAACAGATTCTTGTTCTATACGATTTCTTTGTTGTTTCATGAATAAGTTATGGACTAGTGAGTTGCAATTTCCTTATTTTGGCCCGTAAATAAGTGATTGACACCTCAACCATAGAGTGCCTCAAATGGTGCAGTCAGTATGTTCATGTGATAACTATTGTTATAAGGGAACTTGTTCAATGAAGAATGATTTGCCTAATAATTTCCAGAAAATCATACATGCTTTGGGTATATCTTCTGTGGAAAACTAGAAGGAGGGTTGAATAGTTTTGCCAATTAAAACTTCCTTTTAATCTATTTAGATCGACTTATGTCAATCTATTTGGATGTGTGTGTTGGATGTTGATAAACAAGCATATAACGGCAAGTAATGAAAAGATAAGAGTAAGAAGCACAAAACCACAACGCGAGTATTTACAGTGGTTCGGCTACAAGGACACCTTCCTTGCCCTACTCCACTCCCCGAGTCACCTACTCGAGAGTTCGTAAACACTACACCAATCTCCTTATGGCGGAGAAGCCTTCACAACGTCGCCTACCCTTTTTCCGGTGCTAGGCTAACCACCGGGTTCTTTCACTCCAAGGTGAACCACTCCTACACAACGTCGCCTACCCTTTATAAGGTACTTGGCTAAGTACCTAGTTCTTTCACTCCAAGGTGAACTACACCTTCACAACGTCGCCTACCCTTTATTAGGTACTAGGCTAAGCACCTAGTCCCATTGAAATGGAGGAACTACTACCACACTACACCAACGACTAATCCCAAAGGAGATCTACTCTTTTACAACATCATCAAGGATATCAATATCCTTGGATCTAATACTAGTCTATCTTGTACATCGAAACACACCATATCGAATGTACATCTAAGGCAGCTTTCACTAATGCCTTTGACTAGATCTACAAGACACCCTTCACTAATATCTTGTGTCTTGACTTCTAAGCACCTTTCACTAATGCTTCTAGTCTTGACTTCTAAGCACCTACCACAAGTGCTTATGATGTAGACGATAGATACCCTTCACTAATATCTTCGTCTTGACACTTGAGACATCTTTCACTAATTTCTTCAACACTACACTTCTTTGAAGAAAGAAAGGAATCATCAACAAGAAGACTTCAGTAGCCTTGATGATGAGGAAGCATGGCAACTCATGGACTTGAGCTTGCTGGACTTCAAAGGTGGTGATCTTGCCTTTAAGAGAAACCTAGAAGATCACACAAAAACAAAACTACAAACATAGATCTCTTGGATCTGAGGTTAGTGAGTTTTCAACTCAGGGAGAAAGTGTGTTAGAAAGGGGTGAGAAACAATGAAGAAATGGCTCACTATTTATAGAAGAAAAACTCTACTGTTCCCCGGATCCCACGGATCCCTTCCACAAGGGATCCGTCTAACGTTAAGCTAGGGATCCGTGGGACGCTCCCTTTTACCCATGGGTATTTTTGTTATGGGTCATGGGTTGAACCATGGATCTTTAGCTAGATACAATGTATCTTTTGAGTGCAATGCACTTGGTCACTTGGGTATGGGTTGATCCATGGGTTATGGATATTATACATGTATGATATAAGCATGATGTCATGCAATGGGTTATGGGTCAAACTCCACGGGTTACGGGATTTAGGCTGTACCCAACTACATTCAATGTATTTGCCCAATGGGTTGTGATACTTAAGTTTCTACCCATTTATATTACCCAATATACTACATACTAGTTATATGTATATTATACCCAAATATGTAAACACTAGTTGTTGTACATATGTATTACTAAATCATAAAATCACTTATACTTGTTTTAGTGTTTTATGTGAAAATGTGAATATGTTAGAAACTATTAGTTCAAACCATTTACGTATTTTATTTGTTTCGTTAAAATGATTTTACGTTTGTTATCGACAAAACATTAGAAGATCGTAAAATATAAATAAACGTTTTTACGGCTTATTTGTATTAACAATCTTCCCCTTTTTGTTGATGACAAAATATAAAATTATTTTAAGGAAAAGCTAAAATTCGTAAAAGTTTGAATTTGTAGTTTTTACTTTCTTCATTTCCTTTTTGTCGAAACAAAATGAGCCTTGAAAGAAAGCAACACATTGTTTTTAAGAAAAACATGTGAAAGAAATAAAAAAAGGTAGAAAGCAAGTAATGGGAAAGGATCTCGTCTTTACTCCCCCTTGACGAGTCCATCCCTATGTAAGGGCGTCAAGAAAGTGATACTAATCTAGTTTGTTTGCAAGTAAGTTTGCGAAAGATTTCGTCTAAGTGACGAATGTGCTCCCCCTTGATGATTGCAATTTTGCAAGGGGATGTCACGAAATGTAAACCTAGTATTGCAAGTAATTTGCAATGTATTGCTTTGACATAAAGCTCCTCCTAGCTTTAGGATGTCAAAGTCTTCATGTGTAAATTGAATAACTACAAAACAAACGTTAGATAGCAAGTATAATTCACAATTTCCTGCAAATGTGGTCCAAGTTAGTAGAAAATAGCTTTCTGTATCACGGATCTCACGGTTCCCTCCTAGTAGGGGTCCGTCTAGGCAATTATGAAGGATCTGTATTAGCTGATTAATTTCAGCAAAGGTGATATAACAAGTAATGTTATCACAAAAATGAGATATGAATACAAAGTAATCATAAGCTCAGAAAAATAACAAGTAGCATGTAATTCCATTTAATAAAACTAGAGTTATGATATACATGACTCTAAAAACGAAGAAAATAAGAAAATACATGACTAGGAATTTCTAAACCAACTATCGATTGATGCTAGGACACTACTAAAATCTTCTAGCTCAAGTTTGGTTTAGGTTTAATCTCGTCGAAACGTTCGAGGAGATGATAGAACATGAAACGTTGGTCTTCTCGTACTTCATGTATCAAACTTTCAACATGTTGACAATGATAGCAATCTTTGTCATGGCTAGGTAGTGGTGGTGGAAGAAATGAAATGGCTTGATGCGAAGGATCAAGTGAAGTGACTTGTGGAGCTTCAAACGATGGAGGGATTGGTGGAGGCGCATTTGAGAATGGCTCGACCAAGAATGATGGTGGTGGTAGAGAAGTGTCAACTTCCATATGGTCGGGTGGTTGACTTTGATGATTTCTCATAATCCAAATGGGATTATATGATGGAAACGGCGAAAAGGAAGCCGGAGCAAGTGTTGACTCAACACTTGATTTTGTACAATTATTCCTCCAAATGAGGAGAATGTTGTCGGCGGAGGCGGATGAGAAGGCCTAGGAGGCAAATCCTCTAAATTGTAGAGGTGTGGTGATGATAGTGTAGATGTAAAAGAAATAGCTCTAGGAACCAATGGTGATGGTTTAGTGGAGATGATATGGTTTGGCCTAGGAGGTATGGTGGTGTTTGGCATACGTAGTTTTGTGGGTACTATCCTTTTAGGAATTGGTTTGATTGGTTGAGGAAAGATCCTATCATTTGTTGGCTTGACCGGAGATGATTCGGTTGAAGAGATTTCGTGTATGACACGAGCCTTTTTCATGGGTGGTTCTTTGGTGGATAAGTTACTACTTGGGGTTTTCCTCACGATGAGATGATTTCAAGAGGATTGTAAGGGTTTCTAAAGTGCTGAAAGTTAGGATGAAGGTGATGACTATGGAGTTCCTAACAAAGAGGTTTATAAACCAAGAGATTTGGCAAGTGCATTTAAGGCTTAAGTCACTAGGATTCATTGGAATGTGATGATTAACATGCACAAGATTCAACTTCAGAGTTTGCACTGATCTAGGAACTCATTTAAGATGAGATGGAGTGTTTGAGTTAGGAAGATGAGTTGAAATGATTTTATTAGCAAGATTTGACATAAACTGTCATCCGGATCCCATGGTTCCCTCCTCAGAGGGATCCGTCTAGGCTAATCCTAGGGATCCGGCTCTCAGCAGCTATGAAAGAGTGGAAATGATGTTTTTAAGATCTAAGACTTATAACATCTTGAGTGTTTCAGTCCTCCTAAGTGTCTTAAATGAAGGGGTGCTTAAGTACTTGAAGGCAATGAGTGATGTAGCTAATGATTGTCTTTTATAGAAGGATTTGGAACTTTCAAGAGTACCAATGGATGAGCAAGGATGACACTAAAGATGAGAGTGTCAATTGAGCTAAATGATCCTAGAGATCAGGTTGTGACTTAAGATAGTGTTTTGGAAAATATCCTAGAAGCTTTGAGATGGAAAAACTAGAGTTTGATCAACTTTGATCAATTTTGAGGTAAGGATGATTTATGATCAATTTTTCCATAATCGAAAGATTTCTAACGCTAAATGTGAGGGATCAAGTGAAAATTGAAGTGTGAGTTTAAGAGTGGAAGAGTAATGGATTAAAAATGAAGCGATAGATCTACAAGCGTCTTAGAGTGTGATCTAGGTGAGTCATGTGTGAGTAGGAAGGATCAAACTATCTTGATAAGGACTTAATTTGCCTTAAGACACTATGTTTAGCTTAGTGTTAGGTGTTCTAAGGATATGTTTGAAATATAATGCTTGCAATTTCATTTTCTGTTTTCCGGATCCCACGGTTCCCTAAGTGTAGGGATCCGTCTAGCACAAACTTTGGGATCCGCCCATCTGCTCAGTGATTCGGTCCCGAACGGTCAAGTTTTATCACACAAGCTAGCCACTTGTGAATGGCTAACCGTAACAAACTTCAAACAGTCTGGAACCAAATGCAATGAAGATCAGAGGAGTATAGTGTTTCCCCAGGTCGTTATGTCCCAACGAGCTGTGCGAGAATAATCAAACGAATAGTGATCGAGAGAATTTGAACGGAAAAGAGATATGATCGATTATACCTAAAGAAAAAGTTTATAAATTACAGGGGCTTAAATGCAAATTAAAGAAAATTAAAAAGATAAACTATATTAAATAAATGCTATCACTATTTTTAAAAATGATGTTTTTGATTTTTCTTTTATAAAATTTTAACTTAAAAACTACGTGACGTACAAAAGAAAATGTGAAACTGAAACAATATTAATCCTAAAAATATGAAAATGACATTTTTACAAACCTAATGATAAAAGAAAATTTTTAGAAAAAGAAAATTATTTTTATAACTATTTAATTAATTATTATTAATTAAAAACTATTTTTAACTATTTAATTATAGCCTAAAATACAAGAAAATATGAAATAAAGCTAGAAAAATGAAATTATGACTTAGAAAAATCTAAAATAACCAAAGAGAATTTTCAAAACTAATTTTATATTTTTCTGATTATTTTTGTATTTTCTATGAATTAAAAACTATTTAAAACTACTTAAATTGCTTAAAAATACAAATTTAACTAAGAAAAATCTGGAAAAATATTTTTTTGACTTTTTATATTTATCTTAATCTAGGAAAAATGAAAACTTATTTTTATGAAGCTTTTCTGATTTAATTGAATTAAATGCTAATTAAAAAGTCCTAAAAACTGATTTAAATGAAAAAAAATAGCAAACTGACTTAGAAAAATCTGAAAAAATTCAGGAAAAGTCTAAAATAATATTATGAATCTAGGAAAAATATAAAAACAGTGGCTTATGTGTTAGAAATTGAAACTGCAATGCAAAGTGCTTAAGAATAAGCACTCCAAATAAGCCAAAAGCTACCAATGGACACCAAAATGATACAGAAGCTATAAAATGCTAAAAGTACCCAAATGCAACTAGTTACATCTATCCTAAACCTCTATTGTGCTAACTGCTATGATTTGAATGATTTGGCTTAAGTGTCAAAATCAGTTTCTAGCTACTACTTTAGAGCTTAAAAATAAGCTACTTAATAAGCTGAGACTCAAAACAAAAAGTTGGAACTTGAAGGAGACCTGGCTAAGAACTTATAAACCAAAAACCAGACCTGGACAAGCTCTAAGGAGCTTTTGACAAGCCCTGCACAACCCTGTGCAGACTCAGTGAATACTGAGTCAGTGCACAGGGCACTTTAAGCCCATTTGACAAGCTACTTTGGGGCTTATAAAAAATTACTAAAAATCTACAAAAATTATAATAAGAAACTAGACCAGTTGAAGTTTTAAAACCCAAAGTTTTAATAAATTTGACCCAGAAATGAATCAATTAAAAATCAACTTAGGTTGGGCTGAAAATGACTTTTTCATTTTTTGACTTTTGACAGATTTTGAGAGTTTGACTTTAAAGAGATTTGAAACCAAATTATGAACTAAGATTGATGTTTTATTATGAAATGGAACTGAATTAAGCTACTCTAATGATATTTGAACACAAATCAAACTTTTGATATCACAAATTTCTAACAGTTGTGAATTTAGGACAGTGTAAAGATGATTTTGACTTTTTGAGCAATAAGGTGCAAAGTTAAGACAGATATGAGTCAAATGACCTATATGGAGACTGAGTAGACAGACATCAAGCACAAACAAGAGCTCAAGCTCAAATAAAAAACTGATCCAAACATCATTTTAACCAACTGATTTGCAAATTTTAACTACCAAATTCAGATTTAAACAATGATTCCCACACATTGAGGTCCTAATATCATTAAAACACCTAAATTATGCAAGTACATAAACTATAACTATGATTTAGACAGTACACTAATTATGCAGATTAAAAAAAAATATAAAATGCAAAGGAATTTGGAACTCACAACTTGTCCAGCCAAAATGCAGCTTATTCAGAACCCAAACTATCCTAAACTAGTCTAATCCAACCCAATCCAAGCACTGCATCTACCAATATCCATTTCCAAACCCATTTGATGCTTCAGTTGAGTTTTGTTGACCGAATTCCAATGTTGCTTGAAACTGAATTCCAAGCTTACCAAAAGCTATAATAAGCTTAAGTAAGCTTGTTTGAATTTAACAATAAGCTATTTGAAGCTTGAATGTAAGAGTTTGAAACTAAATTTTGAAACAGTGAACATCAAACTTGAAATTATAATGAACTTTGCATTAACACTTGAAAGTAGCTTGCAATAGACTTAATAATCTTGGTTCAGTACAGAAAAGCTTAAAATTACACTTGAGAAAACTAATTAAGATAATGACATGGAAAACGACATACATAAAATTAAAAAACTAAGTACTACTCTTCTCTTGCTTCTTCTTCCTTCCTTTTATATAGCAAAAGATTTCTCTCTCCAATCTGAGTGATTCCCACTTTAATTCAGGACCATTGGATGGCTTGAAGCATTATTGGCCGTTTGATGCATTTTTGGCGCCAAAAGTGTTTTTAGCAGTTGGGGTTGAGTGAAGGGGTTGAAGAAGCATTAAATGTGTTTTGGAGGGTTGTTGAGGTGGAGGGAACAAGGAGGTGTGAAGGTGAGCTGGGGGGATGGGTGTTGAGTGTTGCAGAAGCAGTTGGTGAGGAAGAAAGAAAAAGGCGCGGGTTGTGTTTGACTTGGGATGTTTGACCAGTATTATTGGAAGGGGTCAAATGGAGGGGGTCAAAAGGGCTTATGGCAGGGGTTCATTTGGTTTTGACAAGGGTCCAAGGTTCAAAGGCTTAGGCTTTAATACAAGGGCTTGTTTTGTAATTTTTGAAAGACAAGGGACCAATTCTGCCATTTTATCAAAGTTGTTCCAAGGGACCAAAAGTGACAAGCTCCAATAGTACAAGGACCAAACTTGACATTTTCAAATTTCCAAGGACCATTTTTGCCAATTTTTAAACTTGAAGGACCAAATTTGTAATTTCTCAAAACTTTTGATATTTTTCACCCAAGGACTAATTTTGAAAAGTTATGATTTTAAAAGGACCTTTGGTGACTTTTCTTTTGAAATAAGTGCTCAGGGACTATTTCTGACAATTTTTGAAACTTAGGGGACTGAAACTGCCAATTATGCAAACTTAGCTCATTTTTCATCTGATTTTAAACATTTTGCATCTGAAACATATAAAATGCAATTTTGAGATATTTTCAGTATTTTGATGCATTTCTGAGCATTTTTAACCGTTTTGCAGTTCAGATTTAACCAAAAATGATGAGTATTTACACACTCATCAATCCCCCACACTAAACTATTGCTAGTCCCTAGCAATCTTTTGAGAAAAACTTAATGGATTTGAATCTCTTTACCAAAAGCCATTACTTCTGGAGTAGCCAAATGTTTCAGTTCAAGTAAGAACCATGGTACACCGATAACCATGTGATTTTGAGCAAACCACCAGCTACAACGGATTTGATTTGTCTTTACCAGAAGCCGTTTGCTCTGGACTAGCCAACTCTTAGATAAATTATCAATATTATCTTTGGTGAGCTGATTACCAATTATGGTTTTTCCACTGCCTTTACCACAAGCCATAAACTTGGGGGTTAGCCAACTCTTCACTTTTTAGGATATGGTGAGCTGAATACCGTACAATTTTGGGCAAATTGCAAGCCGTCAACGGATTTGAGATATCTTTACCAAGAGCCGTTTGCTCCTGGATTAGCCAATCCTTTTGTGTATTAGACATGGCGGACTGATAACCATAAGCTGAGTAAGTGTAAAACACTTACTCCAAAAAAAAAATTTGGCCAAAAAACGGGGGAATTGGGTAGTATAATTACATGATAAAATTCGCGAGAATTCCCCCCCACACTTAGAAATGAATATTGCCCTCAATATTCAAAGTACCGGCGGTTATGCCGAAACAAAGAATGTAAAAGGGAAATACTACGGCCATTATTTTGAAAGATTTTTTTTTTTTTTTTTTTTTTTTTTTTTTTTTTTTTTTTTTAGAAAACTTATATATATACACAACATGTGGGGCAACTCCCCCACACTAGGGTGGAACACACGGGTGAAAACCCATGTTTAACTACTGTTTTTGATTACCGAGTCGCTAGCTTGACTTGACCCCGAATTAATTTGTTCATGGGGAAGTAAGTGGAAGAGACAATCTCCATCGGACTTTCATTCAAGATGTTTGGACAAACATTCGAAGCACGTGAAAGATCCACACCGATGAGATATACATAGAACCGGCTCAAAAATGATAAATGAAAATGCCGGGGTCAAAGATAGTGTCTTCATTCCCGAAGGAGTGAAGATGAAGAGAAATCACAAGATATTTGAGGAAAGGAAGAAAGATTTTGATAACAATCAATATCCATTCTTCATCCTCAAATGTAGACATATCGGGAGGAAGGGTGAGGGTAGTATCATTAATAGGCAAACTCGTATGATAGAGTACACCTTCCTCCGAGCCAATATCATCCTCAAGATCAAAATAGAAATGATCATGTTCCGGAGGAGATATGTCGTGAGAGAGTTCACCGGAGAACTCTTCATGAAGAGAATCATTCACATGAAGTGAAATTGTGAACTCTTGTTCCATTGTGGGCTCATCACTATCCTCGGTCTGAGTATCAAAGAGTGGAATCTCAGAAATTAAAGTGAATTCAGAGTCGAATTCAAATAGAGGATTAGTGAGAGTTGTTTTGAATGCTTCAGGAACAAAGTGATTAATATTCTCTATTGGACTGTTGGGATAAGAAGTGAGTGAACGATCATTATCAAGGAGACTTTCAGTCTCTCCCAGATCGGCTTCGAAATCAAAGAGAACATCGTTACTTTCTGATGAAAGTGGATTGATGTGAGTGAGTTCATCGGTGAACTCCTCAAGAAGATGATCAGCATAAAATTGTGGAAGTGATGCCTCAACATACTCGATGTTTCCATAAGAAGCACAATCTTCGCTACAATTGGAGAAAGTTTCAAAATGATCTTTTGAACACTCAAGAGGGGAAAGAGAATCACACATATGATCAGAAGTTCCCTGTGACTCTCTCGGGATTGGGACAAGGTTCTCAACACTAGACTTTATGAATTCATCCAATTCCTTTTCAGGAACAGTGTCAAGATGCTCGTCCCCCATGTTCAGAGAATGAGTGGGAGCTTCGGGTGTGATAGCAGTTGTTTGAGATGGAATCTCAACTGCTGGGATATCAACTGACTGAGGGAGTTGAGAAATAATATCTTTAAAAGGATAAAAACTCTCCTCGTCATCATCATATAGAGCTGCCTTAAGAAATTGGGAACGCCTTAGAGCTGCTTGCTCTAGGACTAATAATTATTCCCTAGATTGGCGGGCCTCTCGTTCTTCGGCTAGCAATTCCCCCATGGTCTTTTCATCACTCACTTGATTCTTAAAGTTACGAATCATATCATCAAGCGTTTTCATTGCTGTTTCAAAATTTTGGGAGATTTCTTGAGACAACGGCTCAGGTGGAGTTTGAACCGTATGGTGCTGTGGAGGTTGGAAATTGTCAAATCTGTGAGAGTCATGATTGTTACAAGGAAATGGATTCCCTATTTGACAATCAGAGCTGAAGTAGGGACCTCCACAGTACTCACAACAGTAAAACTGTTGAGTCTGGACTGGTGAATTATATGGGTATTGGTCATAACCAAAGCTCTGAGCATTACCGGAAAACTGTTCATAGACAAACGTGTTTCCGGATTGACACTCAAATCCTTGGTGAGGACCTCCACAAAATTCACAGCAGTTATGTTGATTATATGAAGATAAGTCGGGCTGTGGTGGGTAGTTGAAAAAATTTGAGGGGTCGTTAAATGAGTTCGGATTAAGATCATAATCAAATGAATTTCCTCGAACCACAAAACAAACAACTCCCGTTATGAATATCATTACCACATTGTACACACGTACACCAACGACAGGGTGAACCAAAAAGAGGCTCACCACACCCGACATAAGGAATAAACGATTTCATTTGAGAGTTATGAGAAGGAATCAGTTTATTCAAAGAATCAACAAAACCAACATGGTGATCCGAATGACTATCAAGTCTCGAAGAATATTTTGAAAAATCCGGAGGTGGGACAAGTGGTGTGCTCTGAGAGCTAGCAATTTCCACCACTTCCGTTATGGTCTCCGGTTCTGGTTCTTGAGAAACGTGAAGATTAGGCAAGTCATTCTTGCTAGTCACCGGCCTAAATTCTGCATGATTGCTTTTAACCGTAAATCGTGAAAGTTTAGGATCAATTTTAGACGGCTTAGGAGCAATTGAGGGGTTAGATCTTTGGATAACCGTAGGTTGGACGTATTTAGCACCTCCATTATCAGAGGGAAGTACCTGGTCCTTTGTCACCCCGGTTTCTCGTTCCATTTCCCTACGCAGAATTAATGGATCATCACGAACAACACGAATTCTTGACATTTGTGATGAAGTATGAAGTTTTTCAAATTCGTCCCAGAATTCGTCGTAGTCGAGAGATTCCATGAGAAGAAGTTAGAATCAAATGGATAGAGGGTAAAGGGATAAAGAATCAAAAAGGGTAAGAGGGTAAAGAGGAATATTTTTGGTATTTTTGAAAAACATGTTGTAAAAATAAGAAAGAAAATCTTTTTGGGTTTTTGATTTTTTAGATGTTTTTGGATTTTTGGATTTTTATAAGAAAATATAAACATATATAGATGGTATGAACAATGAGTGAATATTCAAATCACTAATCTGCTAAACGTAGGATAATTAGCACAGCTCCCCGGCAGCGGCGCCAAAAATTTGATTCGGTCCCGAACGGTCAAGTTTTATCACACAAGTTAGCCACTTGTGAATGGCTAACCGTAACAAACTTCAAACAGTCTGGAACCAAATGCAATGAATATCAGAGGAGTATAGTGTTTCCCCAGGTCGTTATGTCCCAACGAGCTGTGTGAGAATAATCAAACGAATAGTGATCGAGAGAATTTGAACGGAAAAGAGATATGATCGATTATACCTAAAGAAAAAGTTTATAAATTACAGGGGCTTAAATGCAAATTAAAGAAAATTAACAAGATAAACTATATTAAATAAATGCTATCACTATTTTTAAAAATGATGTTTTTGATTTTTCTTTTATAAAATTTTAACTTAAAAACTACGTGACGTACAAAAGAAAATGTGAAACTGAAACAATATTAATCCTAAAAATATGAAAATGAAATTTTTACAAACCTAATGATAAAAGAAAATTTTTAGAAAAAGAAAATTATTTTTATAACTATTTAATTAATTATTATTAATTAAAAACTATTTTTAACTATTTAATTATAGCCTAAAATACAAGAAAATATGAAATAAAGCTAGAAAAATGAAATTATGACTTAGAAAAATCTAAAATAACTAAAGAGAATTTTCAAAACTAATTTTATATTTTTCTGATTATTTTTGTATTTTCTATGAATTAAAAACTATTTAAAACTACTTAAATTGCTTAAAAATACAAATTTAACTAAGAAAAATCTGGAAAAATATTTTTTTGACTTTTTATATTTATCTTAATCTAGGAAAAATGAAACTTATTTTTATGAAGCTTTTCTGATTTAATTGAATTAAATGCTAATTAAAAAGTCCTAAAAACTGATTTAAATGAAGAAAAATAGCAAACTAACTTAGAAAAATCTAAAAAATTCAGGAAAAGTCTAAAATAATATTATGAATCTAGGAAAAATATAAAAACAGTGGCTTATGTGTTAGAAATTGAAACTGCAATGCAAAGTGCTTAAGAATAAGCACTCCAAATAAGCCAAAAGCTACCAATGGACACCAAAATGATACAGAAGCTATAAAATGCTAAAAGTACCCAAATGCAACTAGTTACATCTATCCTAAACCTCTATTGTGCTAACTGCTATGATTTGAATGATTTGGCTTAAGTGTCAAAATCAGTTTCTAGCTACTACTTTAGAGCTTAAAAATAAGCTACTTAATAAGCTGAGACTCAAAACAAAAAGTTGGAACTTGAAGGAGACCTGGCTAAGAACTTATAAACCAAAAACCAGACCTGGACAAGCTCTAAGGAGCTTTTGACAAGCCCTGCACAACCCTGTGCAGACTCAGTGAATACTGAGTCAGTGCACAGGGCACTTTAAGCCCATTTGACAAGCTACTTTGGGGCCTATAAAAAATTACTAAAAATCTACAAAAATTATAATAAGAAACTAGACCAGTTGAAGTTTTAAAACCCAAAGTTTTAATAAATTTGACCCAGAAATGAATCAATTAAAAATCAACTTAGGTTGGGCTGAAAATGACTTTTTCATTTTTTGACTTTTGACAGATTTTGAGAGTTTGACTTTAAAGAGATTTGAAACCAAATTATGAACTAAGATTGATGTTTTATTATGAAATGGAACTGAATTAAGCTACTCTAATGATATTTGAACACAAATCAAACTTTTGATATCACAAATTTCTAACAGTTGTGAATTTAGGACAGTGTAAAGATGATTTTGACTTTTTGAGCAATAAGGTGCAAAGTTAAGACAGATATGAGTCAAATGACCTATATGGAGACTGAGTAGACAGACATCAAGCACAAACAAGAGCTCAAGCTCAAATAAAAAACTGATCCAAACACCATTTTAACCAACTGATTTGCAAATTTTAACTACCAAATTCAGATTTAAACAATGATTCCCACACATTGAGGTCCTAATATCATTAAAACACCTAAATTATGCAAGTACATAAACTATAACTATGATTTAGACAGTACACTAATTATGCAGATTAAAAAAAAATATAAAATGCAAAGGAATTTGGAACTCACAACTTGTCCAGCCAAAATGCAGCTTATTCAGAACCCAAACTATCCTAAACTAGTCTAATCCAACCCAATCCAAGCACTGCATCTACCAATATCCATTTCCAAACCCATTTGATGCTTCAGTTGACTTTTGTTGACCGAATTCCAATGTTGCTTGAAACTGAATTCCAAGCTTACCAAAAGCTATAATAAGCTTAAGTAAGCTTGTTTGAATTTAACAATAAGCTATTTGAAGCTTGAATGTAAGAGTTTGAAACTAAATTTTGAAACAGTGAACATCAAACTTGAAATTATAATGAACTTTGCATTAACACTTGAAAGTAGCTTGCAATAGACTTAATAATCTTGGTTCAGTACAGAAAAGCTTAAATTACACTTGAGAAAACTAATTAAGATAATGACATGGAAAACGACATACATAAAATTAAAAAACTAAGTACTACTCTTCTCTTGATTCTTCTTCCTTCCTTTTATATACCAAAATATTTCTCTCTCCAATCTGAGTGATTCCCACTTTAATTCAGGACCATTGGATGGCTTGAAGCATTATTGGCCGTTTGATGCATTTTTGGCGCCAAAAGTGTTTTTAGCAGTTAGGGTTGAGTGAAGGGGTTGAAGAAGCATTAAATGTGTTTTGGTGGGTTGTTGAGGTGGAGGGAACAAGGAGGTGTGAAGGTGAGCTGGGGGGATGGGTGTTGAGTGTTGCAGAAGCAGTTGGTGAGGAAGAAAGAAAAAGGCGCGGGTTGTGTTTGACTTGGGATGTTTGACCAGTATTATTGGAAAGGGTCAAATGGAGGGGGTCAAAAGGGCTTATGGCATGGGTTCATTTGGTTTTGACAAAGGTCCAAGGTTCAAAGGCTTAGGCTTTAATACAAGGGCTTGTTTTGTAATTTCTGAAAGACAAGGGACCAATTCTGCCATTTTATCAAAGTTGTTCCAAGGGACCAAAAGTGACAAGCTCCAATAGTACAAGGACCAAACTTGACATTTTCAAATTTCCAAGGACCATTTTTGCCAATTTTTAAACTTGAAGGACCAAATTTGTAATTTCTCAAAACTTTTGATATTTTTCACCCAAGGACTAATTTTGACAAGTTATGATTTTAAAAGGACCTTTGGTGACTTTTCTTTTGAAATAAGTGCTCAGGGACTATTTCTGACAATTTTTGAAACTTAGGGGACTGAAACTGCCAATTATGCAAACTTAGCTCATTTTTCATCTGATTTTAAACATTTTGCATCTGAAACATATAAAATGCAATTTTGAGATATTTTCAGTATTTTGATGCATTTCTGAGCATTTTTAACCGTTTTGCAGTTCAGATTTAACCAAAAATGATGAGTATTTACACACTCATCACTCAGCAGGACCTTTACTAAAGGTGTGCAATGATCTTGACAATGCATTATATCCCAAGGATAGTCTAAAAGGAGTTCTAATACTAAGATATCAAATGTAAGATGTTTTATTTCATGAAAGAAATTGGATTACATTGATAAAGCACGAGTAGAAAAGGATTGATCCTATTTGAAAGATTTCTAAGTTGCTTGATCATTTTCATTCGAAGGATCAACAAATGGTTGATAAGTGTTTTCCGATTCGGGAATGAAGAACGTCCTCATGAGGGATGTGTTTAGAGGTTCCATCATCTTGTTTACAAGTACGTACAACAGACTTTAAAATTGAGGATGATGAAACATGAGGTTATGATAAAGGCGCGTCAAGAACATTCCATAAGGAATAAGTTTGTTCTTGGACCCTTGAAGATTTACAATTCGCCTTTGTAGGCGAGATTGTATGGTTGTTGTGTTAGCAAACAATACATTATGTGAGCACAACAAGCGGGAAGGATTTCTCGATTTCCCCTAAGGCTCCAAACATTTTCACGTAGGATGAGTGCAAGGGGCTTGTACTCCTCTAAATTATCCCGTGTGTAGATGATGTTTGGATTGGAGTGATGGGGTTTGCATAATATGTGAATCAAGTCTTGCGGGGAAAGAATGTGAGAGCAATATAGACTATTTTCTTCACGAAAGTTGAAGAGCGAGTCAAGAGACCAATCTTCGGTGAAGGCACATTGTCCATGATTGGGAATTCGGAGGATGTTGGCAAATTGCCCAAGGGTTAGGATGAACTTTTGGTTTTTGATCCAAAACCAAAGAAAAAGGGAGCGATCCTCGTTACGAAAGAGTTCGACTTGGCGGAAGAATTCCAATATGAACCTTGGACATATTTTCTCGTTGATTTCGAGAAGACATTCTAGTCCTATGGTTTGGAAGGAGGTATTGATATCTTCTTCGAATTGTAGAGGAGTGTCTACAATACGTCCTTCGTGGAAATGACGCGTTTCGAGATTATTGAATCCACGAACGTGGTTGCTCGGTGTGTTGGGCTCAAGGGAGATGTTTGGGGTGTAGAAGCTTGTGAGTGAAAAATCAAACTCGTATACGTGCGATATAGTGGAATCTAAAGAGAAGACGAGTTAATAGAGAGTGATGTTTGTGGTCAATCAAAGATTATCTAACGTTTTTATTAGATTTTTATTAACAGTGGTTTCTAACAAGAAAGACACTTGACTCACTTATGGTTTTGACATTCAAGTGGAGTATTACTTTTAGAAGAAAAGTGGTTTTTAATTTGCATGAAAAAAAAAACTGTTTTCCAGTAGGACGGATCACACGGTTCCTTTTCAAAAAGGATCCGGCTAGTATAACTTCCGGGATCCGTAGATCTGTAATTACAGAAACAGATTTAATGAAAAGCATAGGTTTTTAGATCTCATAGTTTTATACCAAGATATGTGTTTTAACCTACATTTTGTTTTAACATGCATACATGACTTCTAATGTATCACAAAAGAAAGACATAAAACAAAGAAAGAATGATAAACACATAATAGTCTAGATAACTAGATTATTAGTAATATTACATTTCAATACTAAGAATGATACAAAGGATTGGGTATATAACCCCAATGTAGTTTAACAATACAAAGTAAATGTCTCCGTATGTGAACTTCATCATAGGGAACACAAGTGCGATGAGTGTTAAGGCGATGAGCACGAGGGCGATGTAAACCATGTTGAAGATGATCCTTCTTGGTTTTGGGTGAGACGAAAATGGAGAGGAAGATGAAGTTTTGAATGAGAGAAAATTTTGAAATTGGAAGATTTGAAAAAGTGAGGATAGAGTGATTTACGGTGGGAGTATTTATGGGAAAGGAGGAATTTTTGAAATTCGTGTTTTGTTTTATTATTGGATTAAAAGAAACAAAACGTAAGTTTTATATACCACGACTTAAGACAAGAAATAAAACACGTATGTGAGAAAAAGGCTTCCTAATGAAGCTTCATGTAAAACATGTATAAGTACAAAAGATAATCATATAAATACCTAAATAGGCATACTTAATTATCAAGAAAAATAAAAGGAAAATCATACCTCTAGTGCACTTAGGAATGTCTTTACAAATGACACAACAAATGTCACTTAGACGATTCCCGCTCCTTTGCGCTTAAGATACCTTCTTAAGGAAGGAATTCTTGTTACCAAGCGATTCCGGTGGGTATGAGCTTTGACTAATCAACATGACAAAGAAGATTAGTGCAATTAAATGAAACAAGTAAATAATAAAAAGAAATGTTGTTATCAAATCAACATCCAAACATATAGTTTTAAAAGACATGGTGTTTGTTTTTATGATAAACCTTCTTTGTAGTTTTCAATTAACCATGGATCGTATCAAGTTTTTAAAGTACAATATACTTCAAGAAACTTGGTAACGAAGCTCTGATGCCAATTGTGGAAAACTAGAAGGGGGGGTTGAATAGTTTTGCCAATTAAAACTTCCTTTTAATCTATTTAGATCGACTTATGTCAATCTATTTGGATGTGTGTGTTGGATGTTGATAAACAAGCATATAAAGGTAAGTAATGAAAAGATAAGAGTAAGAAGCACAAAACCACAACGCTAGTATTTATAGTGGTTCGGCTACAAGGACACCTTCCTTGCCCTACTCCACTCCCTGAGTCACCTACTCGAGAGTTCGTAAACACTACACCAATCTCCTTATGGCAGAGAATCCTTCACAACGTCGCCTACCCTTTTTCCAGTGCTAGGCTAACCACCGGGTTCTTTCACTCCAAGGTGAACCACTCCTACACAACGTCGCCTACCCTTTATAAGGTACTAGGCTAAGTACCTAGTTCTTTCACTCCAAGGTGAACTACACCTTCACAACGTCGCCTACCCTTTATTAGGTACTAGGCTAAGCACCTAGTTCCATTGCAATGGAGGAACTACTACCACACTACACCAACGACTAATCCCAAAGGAGATCTACTCCTTTACAACATCATCAAGGATATCAATATCCTTGGATCTAATACTAGTCTATCTTGTACATCGAAACACATCATATCGAATGTACATCTAAGGCACCTTTCACTAATGCCTTTGACTAGATCTACAAGACACCCTTCACTAATGTCTCGTGTCTTGCTTCTAAGCACCTTTCACTAATGCTTCTAGTCTTGACTTCTAAGCACCTACCACAAGTGCTTATGATGTAGACGATAGATACCCTTCACTAATATCTTCGTCTTGACACTTGAGACATCTTTCACTAATGTCTTCAACACTACACTTCTTTGAAGAAAGAAAGGAATCATCAACAAGAAGACTTTAGTAGCCTTGATGATGAGGAAGCATGGCAACTCATGGACTTGAGCTTGCTCGACTTCAAAGGTGGCGATCTTGCCTTTAAGAGGAACCTAAAAGATCACACAAAAACAAAACTACAAACATAGATCTCTTGGATCTAAGGTTAGTGAGTTTTCAACTCAGGGAGAAAGTGTGTTAGAAAGGGGTGAGAAACAATGAAGAAATGGCTCACTATTTATAGAAGAAAAACTCTACTGTTCCCCGGATCCCACGGATCCCTTCCACAAGGGATCCATCTAGCGTTAAGCTAGGGATCCATGGGACGCACCCTTTTACCCATGGGTATTTTGGTTATGGGTCATGGGTCATGGGTTGAACCATGGATCTTTAGCTAGATACAATGTATCTTTTGAGTGCAATGCACTTGGTCACTAGGGTATGGGTTGATCCATGGGTTATGGAATTATCTATGTATGATGTAAGCATGATGTCATGCAATGGGTTATGGGTCACGCTCCATGGGTTATGGGCTTTGGGTTATACCCAACTACATTCAATGTATTTGCCCAACGGGTTGTGATACTTAAGTTTCTACCATTTTATATTACCCAATATACTACATACTAGTTATGTGTATATTATACCAAAATATGTAAACACTAGTTGTTGTACATATGTATTACTAAATCATAAAATCACTTATACTTGTTTTTGTGTTTTATGTAAAAATGTGAATATGTTAGAAATTATTAGTTCAAACCATTTACGTATTTTATTTGTTTCGTTAAAATGATTTTACGTTTGTTATCGATAAAACATTAGAAGATCGTAAAATATAAATAAATATTTTTACGGCTTATTTGTATTAACATCATCTAATGTTTGAATTGTTCTCTTGCTCTAACCATTGAGCTGAGGATAATAGGCGATACTCATGTCCTAGTAGATTCCATAGGAATCTTGAAATGATTGTCAGAAGTCTAAGGTGAATTGGCTACCTTATATTAGGTATATTTGAAATTGAAACCACGTGTCTCATGACAAATTCCAAGACGTCAAGTATGTCGAAAAGGACATTATTGAAAAGAATAGATTATGGGTAACAGTTGTGATTCCTCACGTTTCTAGTTCTAGCGAATGTCATGACTTGAGTCTTCCTTGCCTGAGGTGCTTATTCTCCATTACTAAGATGTTTATTATTTGATGGTGTCTCTCTTAATTTGTCTTATCGAAATATTTCCACGCTCTATGTTGTCAAGTCACAAAACCTTAAATATTTAAGTGATGTGGTATGATGGTTGATTCTAAAAATTTGTTCCGATATTGAGTGCTTCTAAGATAGTTCATCACTGAGATTGTTATCATGCTAGTAAATACATAGATATCAGCTCATACTATGTCGAAGAATGTTTGTTCTGATTTCACTTGTAGATGGAGAGTCATTGATTGTCCGATATGTTCAGACCTGTTGCATCTCTTGGTATGGAAGTGAGGTTTATCTGGAATTTCTAGAGAACACAATCCCTTAGAGGAATTTTATACCGATAACCTTAATTTAACTCAATTATCCTTTGAGGGAAACTCATTGTAGGGAATTTTACATATTGCCGAGGCCATGCTTAATGGAATATTCTGTAGTCTCAGTTAGGAGGCTTGGTTTATTTCTACAGTGTTACTTAGTGGGTATTCGCTTCTAAATCTTGTAACTCGATCTAGCTAGTACTTTTGAAATGGTAGAATTTGGCTTCTAGTCCCAAGAAGTGGTTCAGATTGTCTCGTGATGTCTTAAAATTTCTATTGAGTTTTGAAACATCTTACTACATACTTCTAGTCCTTGTTGGTACTTCTGAAATCCTTTCATTGTTTTCTTGTATCAAGGAATCCTCCTCATAGATGGTATGGAAAATCTTTCCTAAAAAGGTCACTGGTAAAATTTCAACTTATCAATTGAGTGAGTGATGTCTATGAATAATTTATCTGCTTATAAAGCTTTGCTTTTGAGTGAAGATTATTTTAGGAAGTTTGAAAAGATGCTTGTTTCTTTCATGACATAATCTTTCCTAAATTATACATAGGTGATCAGGCTATGTATAATCGAGGACAAATGATGTGATGCTTGGTTTTGTTGAAATGGTATTATGTTTCTCCGAAGTTTTAGATGGTATTCAACGTGTTGTTTTGTAAAATAATGGCTCAAACAATTTTTCAGAGTAACATGAAAATCATTTCACGTAATGATAGTAAATAGTTGATAGACTAACTGAAAGTCAATTTACAGGGTGGTAATAAAACAACTTGTTTTAGAACTTTGTGAAACAGTTTTCCTAATATGGTGGTAAAATAGCTTCGGATAAAATTATATGAAATAATTTTATGAAGTAGTAACAAAATAACTTGAAATATAATTTGTTGAATGGTTTGTAGGATACATGGGAGAACCTCATAGAATTGTAATAGTCTCCTAATTAGTCAAGAATAAAGTTGGCCTAATCCCTAGTAAGATAACGGTATATTGTTGCGAAATGATTGAAAATTGGACAATTGGAATAGGGAATGAAATAAAAAAAGGTTGTGATTATCGTGGAGATAATAAAGATTAAAGATTACGTTAGATAGAAAAGTACTTATTATCTGTTCCTGTTGATGGTCTAATCATGTCTCAAGTGTAGGAGCAGTAGGCTGTCTAACAGCAACAGCCCTAGAACTCTCACAGTCCTCAAACCTATAAGATGGTGTAGTGTCTATAGTATTAGTGATAGATGGTAATAGTGTGTGTCAAATCATGCACGCTTCCCAAGCTGTAAGTCATATGTATGAGTAGTGTCTATGAGGTGTGATGGTACGGGTGGTGTTCTAGATGATAATGATGATGATGGAAATCCTAGTGATGATTTAGGAAATGATGGTGATGATGATGAATGAAATACTACCCTCTTTCATTGTTGTCTCGCGATGTTTCAGAGGTAAAATTGGAGCATGCACTATCGGACGACTAATAGTGGTATGAGTAACTGATAGTGGTGGTAGTACATGAGTAGTAAGTGACCTAAGAATGAGGATAATAGAATGTACTCTCTTCCTTGTAGTAAGCATCCTAATAGGTCCATTAAGACTAAGCCTATAAGTCCTACCAAATGGCATGATCTGTCCCGACTGAATGATAGAAACTGTTCTGATCCTACGGTGAATCAATGGTGATGGTGTAGGTGCAACTTCGCCCTCCTCAAAGGGTTCAGTCTCCACATCGGATAATATGTATGGTGAGTCTGGTGTAGAGCCAACTGATGTTAAAACTATAGTAGGGAATAACAAGGTATCCTCCATGTCAGAGTCTGATGTGAGTATGATGGGATGGGTATCTTGAAGACATCAATGTGACAATCAATTTGAAATGAAAGTAAATAACCAGCATAATGTGCGTATAAAAACGCATGTATAGTGACTATGCACTTATGATGATATGATGAGATGCTATGATGATGTAGTTATAGTCTAGGGTCAATGATACAACATAGTTCTATATAACTCTTGCTCTGATGCCAATCCGTCACACCCCCAAAATACCTGTTTTGTAGCCGAATGGAATTCCTGGGGGATGACTGCCATAGCATCACAGTTACAGTTATATTGAACGACCTAAAGTGTCGTTTGGAAAAACACATCGTTTGATATAATAAAACATTCAGAGTTTACAAAAGATATGTCCCAAAAAGGTAGACAACATTTGCGGAAATAAGTTTGTTACAATCCAAACGATGTTTTAAAGTGCATAAAATCCATGTGAGACGCGTCATCACCGCGACTCTATGATTAGTCCACATGCATTCCATGAAGTATATGCCTTAGATACCTGAAAATAAATTGCTAAAAGTGTCAACACAAAGGTTGAGTGAGTTCATAGAGTTTATGTAAATGTTTTATACGACCACCACAAGTATAAGTTATGTATGACAAATACGTCACATAAAATTGATACAATTGCTATAAGCACATGACACCGAAGCTAGACTGATCATGATGTTCGCCCCAACAGAGTGTTTTTTCAAACAACTCAAATAATGATAATAAGTGAAATGCATCCGTTTGACCAGTTGGGACCACCAACACGGATGGAGGAGTCACCCTCAATAGATCTATTCACTCACCCTCGCTTCTTCTGGAATTAACGGTTCATGATTATGAAATGGGGACATTCAATTGGCAATGAGGTCACTTAAGCAATGTAATGAATTTAATATACTTCGTATCGTAATAAAAATGATGTGCAATGTATTCTCCCCCGTAGGTTTGAAATAA
This sequence comes from Chrysanthemum seticuspe, assembly GCA_019973895.1. Classification (NCBI taxonomy): domain Eukaryota; kingdom Viridiplantae; phylum Streptophyta; class Magnoliopsida; order Asterales; family Asteraceae; genus Chrysanthemum; species Chrysanthemum seticuspe. The sequence goes on from BPTQ01000009.1 coordinate 241,337,297, forward strand.
TGTATAAACTTGAATAAAACGGGGCTATGAAAATTCACTTGTTACAATGATAATGATGGCAAAAGTGGATACACTGAAATGATGCGCAATCTCTAACTGCAACCTATTATGAATGATATGACCTAATATAAGTCATGATTTATTGTTGTTATATGATATCCATACCACTTGTGTATTTGAAAATAATGTTTATCATCGAAATATATGTTTATGACATATTGGCAAGTTATAATTTACATTACAAGTATTTACGTTGAAATGATATCCTACGATAGTCATTTAGTGATTTATTAAGAAATTATAGTTTTTCTTCGTAAAACAATATAATTTGATAATTCAAGAAAGTGACTAAATGGCCTCGAAAAGCTAGTCGTAAAATAGTGAATATCGAGTGTTAGGAAACAAACTCAATGGTTTTGGAAAGCTTGTAGCATTATCTCAAAGTCTTAGCTTTTAAATTTTTATCATAGAGGTCTCGATCATGGAGGAAAATATAGGTGAACTAGGGTACTTGGACTAAAAATATTGTTTAAGGTTAGTTTTCGGCAATGTTTGAGTAACCGTATTTTATTCGTTACAACTCCGTTTGACGAACGGTTGAACATTTTGGAAAATAGGCTAGGTGAACTCACTTTTATTAGAAGACATTGTATTCTAAAAATATTCTATCGATGTGAAAAACGACTCCAAACATGGTCACTAGCGACAACTAGTTTGACTAATAGAAAATATATATGAGTGTTTATACTTATGAATAATAGTTACGGCAACCTCATTTAAACGCGTGTAATTTAGTCGTTATAAGTTCGTTTTCTACGTTTTATATATCCTTGGTTTCGTGTTAATATATACTAATATATTTTTGACAAATTGACTCATTTAGACAATGTTTAAAACTCATTTATGCCCTTAAATAACACTTGACAGCATGCAGTTTTTTAAGAAATATAGTTTTTGCCGCTAAACTTGAAAATAGCGTATCTCCTTCGTTATAAATCCGTTTTAACCCGTTCAAGCGACCACGGTTTCGTTTTAAAGTATATTTTCTGAATATCTAGCCTAAAATAATTCATGACCTGATGATTTTCCCAGATTTTGCAAAAACGAACAGCAGCTATTTTGTAGTTGTCGAAAATGATTTTTCTTGCGTAATACTTGTTTCAATCACTTCAAATCAACACCAAATTTATTCTAAACCTACCATACACCTTCTTAGGGTGTCATGGGTTCCTAAACATCATCAACCATGATATGTTTAAAGGGATTAATTATAGGATGATTATAATTCATAATAAGTAATAAAAACACTTAAAAGTTGTATAGATACACATGAAACTTGCATGTTTTCTTACTAGAATGATAAAAATAACTCATGAATGATTATGAGAGAGTAGTAAAAATTATTAGAAGCTTACTTGAGTGATTGAAGAGTTTTTGAGCTAGAAACTTAATTAATCTTTAGGTTTTTATTTCAAATCCTTGAATTAGATTACTAATTGAGCTTGATAAACACTTGATCTTGAAAATTTTATGGATTTCCTCCTTGTTTCTTGAGTTTGCCGGCCATATTGAGAAGAAGAGAGGATTTTTGTTTCTTTACACCTTTTGAAATGTGTTGTATGTTTTATTTTTGGAGATAAAAATATATATATTGGAAATATCTAATAAGTTGTGTATGTGTACATTTAGAAGATAAATTCAACAAGTAACTTTGATGACTAGGGGTGTGTTTGGTCGGCAATGGGTTAAAGGGGGGGGGGGATGAGGTGTATTTTTTAGTTAAATGTATTTTAAGTTAAGTATAATATGTATTTGATACATATAATTAGTTATTAAGTGTAGCGCTAGCTAGAAATCGATTTTAACGGAACAAAATAAAATATATCGAAGTCATAAAAATTATAAAAATGCATTTCTCGCAAGTATTGAGTGAATAAATAATTATCGAGTTGAATTTACGAAAACCGTCGTAAATATTTATATATAACAATTTATATACAAAATAAATTCAAAACATCGGGTAAACTAATAATATAATTTTTATAGTCTTAAATGAGTATAAAAATATATCAAGAAAATTTTTGGAAGTGTCGGATCAAATATTCAAAATAAATGATTATGCGATAGAGTTTATTTAATAAGAAAATAAACGTTTAATGATATATGTAAATCCATGCATGAACTAATATGATGATGATGTTACTAATGATATGTAGACTAAATCTAGTCTATATGAAATGTCCTCAATGATTTTCATGAATTCGCAGCTAAACCCTTACGGTTACGCGAATTTGATACTCGTAAACCTAGTTTACGAAAAATGATGAATAGTGAAGCGTGAATAGTGATTTTTCTCCGGGAATGAATAGTGTTTCATGAATAGTACAATTTTAAAATACGTTCTCGGAATATTAAATCGACTTAAAAAACGATGAATAGTAACCGATGAATAGTAAATTCCCCGAGATGAATAGTGAAATTTTCAAATTTTGTAAAATGACATGAAATTACGAGTTGTCACACATCATTTTACTATTCATCATTTTTGAAGTTGATTTGATATTTTGAGAGGTTATTTCAAAATTTTACTATTTACAAAACACTATTCATTCCCGGAGAAAAATTTCTATTCAATATTATTATTCATCATTTTTGTAAACTAGGTTTACGAGTATCGAATTCGCGTAGCCGAGAGGGTTAAGCTGCATATTCATGGAACATTATCAAGGACACTTCATATAAACTAGGATTAGTCTAAATATCATCAGTAACATCATCTGCATATTAGTTCATGCATGAGGTGGCATATTTTCTTAAAATATCTTTATTTATTAAATAAACGCTATCCCACGATCATTTATTTTGATAATTGATCCGACACTTCTAACAATTGTCCAGATATATTTTCATACACATTTTATGACTATAAAAATTATATTATTAGTTTACCCAATGTTTTGGATTTATTTTGTATAAATATTGTTATATATATATATATATATATATATATATATATATATATATATATATATATATATATATATATATATATATATATGTGTGTGTGTGTGTGTGTGTGTATATATATATGTATGTATATGTATATGTGTATATATATATATATATATATATATATATATATATATATATATATATAAATTTACGACAGTTTACGTAATTTCAATACGATAATTATTTTGTTCACCCGATACTTGCGAGATATGCATTTTTATAATTTTTATGACTTCGATATATTTTATTTTGTTCCGTTAAAATTAATTTCTAGCTAACTATATACCTAATAACAAAATATCTATATATAATTAAACTAAATATCTAAGCGAAGTATACATCTTTTATAAAAACTACACCAATCCTACATTCTCAACCAAAAGCCCCCCCCCCCCTTGTAATTGAAGTTACCAAATTTGTTTTGAATACTTAAATGACCAAAATGCCTTGTCTAGATATTTACTTACAACTACACATTGATTTACTAAAAATAAACATACATAACATATTTTAGAAGTGAAAATTCACAAAACTCTCTCATCCCCATCCATGAGGTTCGGCCATGATCAAGAACAAGAGAGCATCATCTTAACTTTTCAAGCTCAAGTGTTTATCTTGTTCTATTAGTGATCTATGTTAAGGTTTTGAAATAAAAACCTATAGATTAATTAGGTTTTCTAGCTCTAAAACTCTTCAATCACTCAAGTAAGCTTCAACTAATTTTACTTACTCTTACAAACTATTACTTGATGTATTTTTATGTTCTTATAACAAATCATGCAAGTATACCATGTGTTTATACCACTTTATATATGTTTTTCAACATAAAATGGACTTACATGTTATAATTAATATTTCCATGAACCTTATCATTTTTAGTAAATTTTAGGAACCCATGACACTCTAAGAAGGTGTATGGTAGGTTTAGAATAGCTTTGGTGTTGATTGGAAAAGGGTTTAGTACAAGCTTTGAACTAGAAAAATCATTTTGCGATAACATATAATTAAGGGCTGTCTTATTTTGTAAAATCTGGAAATTTCAGTAGGTCATGGATTATTTTGGTTTATATTTTCAGAAAATAGACTTAAAAACGAAACCGTTGTCTCTTGAACGGGTTAAAACGGGTTTATAACGAAAAAGATACGTTAATTTCAAGTCTAGCAACGAAAACTAATTTTCTGAAATAATACAAGCTGTCAAGGGATTTTCAAGGGGCAAAATCGAGTTTTAAACATAATCTAAATGAGTTGACTTATCAAAAATATATTAGTATACATTAACACGAAACCAAGGATATATAGATCGTAGAAAACGGACTTTTAACGACCAAGATATACGTATTTGAATACGGCGATCACAACTATTTTTCTTCAATGCTAACACTCTATATTCACCATTTTACGACTAAGCTTCGCGTGGTTACTTAGTTATTTTCATGATATGTTTCAATGGATTAATTATAGGATGATTATAATTCATAATAAGTAATAAAAACACTTAAAAATTGTATAGATACACATGAAACTTGCACGTTTTCTTACTAGAATGATAAAAATAACTCATGAATGATTATGAGAGAGTAGTAAAATTTATTAGAAGCTTACTTGAGTGATTGAAGAGTTTTTGAGCTAGAAACTTAATTAATCTTTAGGTTTTTATTTCAAATCCTTGAATTAGATTACTAATTGAGCTTGATAAACACTTGATCTTGAAAAATTTATGGATTTCCTCCTTGTTTCTTGAGTTTGCCGGCCATATGGAGAAGAAGAGAGGATTTTTGTTGCTTTACACCTTTTGAAATGTGTTGTATGTTTTATTTTTGGAGAAAAAAAATATATATATTGGAAATATCTAATAAGTTGTGTATGCGTACATTTAGAAGATAAATTCAACAAGTAACTTTGATGACTAGGGGTGCGTTTGGTCGGCAATGGGTTAAAGGGGGGGGGGGATGAGGTGTATTTTGTTAGTTAAATGTATTTTAAGTTAAGTATAATATGTATTTGATACATATAATTAGTTATTAAGTGTAGCGCTAGCTTGAAATCGATTTTAACGGAACAAAATAAAATATATCGAAGTCATAAAAATTATGAAAATGCATTTCTCGCAAGTATTGAGTGAATAAATAATTATCGAGTTGAATTTACGAAAACCGTCGTAAATATTTATATATAACAATTTATATACAAAATAAATTCAAAACATCGGGTAAACTAATAATATAATTTTTATAGTCTTAAATGAGTATAAAAATATATCAAGAAAATTTTTGGAAGTGTCGGATCAAATATTCAAAATAAATGATTATGCGATAGAGTTTATTTAATAAGAAAATAAACGTTTAATGATATATGTAAATCAATGCATGAACTAATATGATGATGATGTTACTAATGATATGTAGACTAAATCTAGTCTATATGAAATGTCCTCAATGATTTTCATGAATTCGCAGCTAAACCCTTACGGTTACACGAATTTGATACTCGTAAACTTAGTTTAGGAAAAATGATGAATAGTGAAGCGTGAATAGTGATTTTTCTCCGGGGGATGAATAGTGTTTCATGAATAGTAAAATTTTGAAATACGTTCTTGGAATATCAAATCGACTTCAAAAATGATGAATAGTAACCGATGAATAGTAAATTCCCCGAGATAAATAGTGAAATTTTCAAATTTTGTAAAATGACCTGAAATTACGAGTTGTCACACATCATTTTACTATTCATTGTTTTAGAAGTTGATTTGATATTTTGAGAGGTTATTTCAAAATTTTACTATTCACAAAACACTATTCATTCCCGGAGAAAAATTTCTATTCATGATTATTATTCATCATTTTTGTAAATTAGGTTTACGAGTATCGAATTCGCGTAGCCGCGAGGGTTAAGCTGCATATTCATGGAACATCATCAAGGACATTTCATATAGACTAGGATTAGTCTACATATTATCAGTAACATCATCTGCATATTAGTTCATGCATGAGGTTGCATATTTTCTTAAAGTATCTTTATTTATTAAATAAACGCTATCGCACGATCATTTATTTTGATAATTGATCCGACACTTCCAACAATTGTCCAGATATATTTTCATACACATTTTATGACTATAAAAATTATATTATTAGTTTACCCAATGTTTTGGATTTATTTTGTATATATACTGTTATATATATATATATATATATATATATATATATATATATATATATATATATATATATATATATATATATATATATATATATATATATATATTTACGACGGTTTACGTAATTTCAATACGATAATTATTTATTCACCCGATACTTGCGAGATATGCATTTTTATATCTATATATAATTAAACTAAATATCTAAGCGAAGTATACATCTTTTATAAAAACTACACCAATCCTACATTCTCAACCAAAAGCCACGCCCCCCCCCCCTTGTAATTGAAGTTACCAAATTTGTTTTGAATACTTAAAAGACCAAAATGCCTTGTCTAGATATTTACTTACAACTACACATTGATTTATTAAAAATAAACATACATAACATATTTTAGAAGTGAAAATTCACAAAACTCTTTCATCCCCATCCATGAGGTTCGGCCATGATCAAGAACAAGAGAGCATCATCTTAACTTTTCAAGCTCAAGTGTTTATCTTGTTCTATTAGTGATCTATGTTAAGGTTTTGAAATAAAAACCTATAGATTAATTAGGTTTTCTAGCTCTAAAACTCTTCAATCACTCAAGTAAGCTTCAACTAATTTTACTTACTCTTACAAACTATTACTTGACGTATTTTTATGTTCTTATAACAAATCATGCAAGTATACCATGTGTTTATACCACTTTATATATGTTTTTCAACATAAAATGGACTTACATGTTATAATTAATATTTCCATGAACCTTATCATTTTTAGTAAATTTTAGGAACCCATTACACTCTAAGAAGGTGTATGGTAGGTTTAGAATAGCTTTGGTGTTGATTGGAAAAGGGTTTAGTACAAGCTTTGAACTAGAAAAATCATTTTGCGATAACATATAATTAAGGGCTGTCTTATTTTGTAAAATCTGGAAATTTCAGTAGGTCAGGGATTATTTTGGTTTATATTTTCAGAAAATAGACTTAAAAACGAAACCGTTGTCTCTTGAACGGGTTAAAACGGGTTTATAACGAAAAAGATACGTTAATTTCAAGTCTAGCAACGAAAACTAATTTTCTGAAATAATACAAGCTGTCAAGGGATTTTCAAGGGGCAAAACCGAGTTTTAAACATAATCTAAATGAGTCGACTTATCAAAAATATATTAGTATACATTAACACGAAACCAAGGATATATAGATCTTAGAAAACGGACCTTTAACGACCAAGATATACGTATTTGAATACGACGATCACAACTATTTTTCTTCAACGCTAACACTCTATATTCACCATTTTACGACTAAGCTTCGCGATGTTACTTAGTCATTTTCATGAGTTGTCAAAGTATTTTATAACATGACGAGATGTCATAAACGTATATTTCGACGATAAACTTCATTTTCAAAAGTGTACAAGTGGTATTGATTACATGTGAATTTGCATGTACGACATTGTTTCATGACTTACATTAGAGCATATCATTCATATTAGGTTTCTGATAGAGATTGCACCTCATTTCAGTGTATCCACTTTTGTCATCATAATCATTGCATCAGGTGAGTTCGTAGCCCCACTTTTACTTGTTTAATCATTTTACAAACTCTTTGGGGGAGATACATGCTCAACTATTTTAATTTCTATTTCGATTATTTGCAAACTATATGTTGAATCTAAACTTAAACTATACTTTTTGAACTATCGTGAACTTGTTAATCTTTTGTTTCACTCTTTATGCTCGTAAATAGATTATGCCCGAACTAAATTGATTACTATGTTATGAACACTGTTATTTGAACCACTTTCCTTGATTTTGAACCCATCAACATATATATTTGAACTCTTTTAAATTGATTTGGACCTTTTAACATATATTTGAACCCTTTGACTGTTTTGAACCTTTTGATATGTTTTGAGCTCTTTGATTGTTTTGAACTTTTGAACTCGACTTAAACTCTTGAACTTAGTTACGAAATTTTGAATGGAACACTTGAACTTAATTATGAACTTATGATTTGTATTAATGAACCGTACTTACTTTATATTACGTCTCCCCATGTTACTGAGCGTTATCGACTTAAAGTCTTCCCATGTTATGGAGCAGAACGTCTCACTATGTTACGGAGCGTTCTCAACCTAAAGTCTCACCATATCGGTGGAGCGTTCTGAAGTCTCGCCATATTGGTGGAGCGTTCTCAATAAATCTCGCCTAGGTGGTGGAGTGACAAAGGAGTCTCCCTTGTTGGAGCAGTGCAAAGTCTCCCATGTTCGGAGCATTCTTGAATTATTATATACGTGATGCTATATTCTGAACTATTATGACAACGTATACTTGACTACTAGACATACATATTTTGGCAGTGGGTTGTGAACACACAGGTTGCAAGTTTTGTATGGGCGGAACTTGGAACTGGGTTGATTTACAATGCCTTTGCTGGGTGAACATTTTTGAAAGGCTTTACAACTCAACTAAACTCTATGAACTCATTGCAACCATTGTTTTGACACTTTTAAGCATGTTTATCTTAGGTATTAGCATAACATCATGGCTTGCATGGAGTAGCTGAGTTGACGCGTCTCACATATATTTTTATGCACTTAACTGTCGTTTGATTGTAAAAAACTCATTTTGGTATTTTGGAAATCTTTTGGGACCTATGTTTTGTAAACGCTGATTATTTTACTTAATCAAATGATATTTTCAAAACAACACTTTAGGTCGTTCGATATAACTGTAACTGTGATGTTATGACTGTCATCCCCCAGGTATTCCATTCCGCTGCAAAACAGGTAATTTGGGGGTGTGACAGATTGGTATCAGGGCAAAGGTTATAGAGAACTAGGTTGCATCATTGACCCTAGACTATAACTACATCATCATAGCATCTCATCATATCATTATAAGTGCATACTCATTATACATACGGTTTTATATGCACATTATGCGAGTTATTTACTTTCATTTCACATAGATGTCTTCAGATACCCATTCCGTTATCCATTCTTCAGACTCCAACGTGGAGGATACCTTGACATCCCCTATCACAATTATAACATCAGTTGACTCAACACCAAACATCATATGAGTCGATTAGTCCAAGCATTGCATAGTTACTCCTAAATTATACATAGCATGATCACCTATGTCTAATTCAGGAAGAATCATGCAATGAAGGGAGTATCAGTCTTACATGTGTAAGCAATTCCATAATTGAGCCAAATTTTCAAAAGACTTTCTTCAAAACCACTTGTTTCCTAGCTTGATTCTAGTGACAGTTCTTGTCTGATGAGTTGCGAAAATCAAGCTAAGATTCAAGTTGTTACTCAAACCGATTTAGCCTAATCTCATGACAGTTCTTGTTTGATGAGTTGCGAGATTAAGTAAAAATCGGTTACCTAAAAGTCTTCTGACGGTTATGCTCGAGAATGGGAAAGTTTGCCTCATCAAACCTAACCATAAGAGAGCATGTCTTTAGAATGGGAAATAGTCACGATAACACAAGAACGTACATAGTTGGATGAGAAACCCATATACATGAGTATTGACATAATCATTTAGAACATACACACGAGCATAAACTTTTAGAACCCTTGTCGAGGATCGAACTATAGTTATCAATAATTGAATCACGAGGACGTGATTCCACTAACAGGGGAAGAATGTGACAATTCTCAGATTTAGGTCATTTTACAAACTTTGAACCTCAGGAATTTACTATTTATTGGTTACTATTCATCATTTTACTATTTATCGTTTTTGAAGTCGATTTGATATTTTGAGAGGTTATATCAAAATTTTACTATTCACAAAACACTATTTATTCCCGGAGAAAAATTTCTATTCATGATTATTATTCATCATTTTTGTGAACTAGGTTTACGAGTATCGAATTCGCGAAGCCGCGAGGGTTAAGCTGCGTATTCATGGAACATCATCAAGGATATTTCATATAGACTAGGACATATCATCAGTAACATCATCTGCATATTAGTTCATGCATGGGTTTGCATATTTTCTTAAAGTATATTTATTTATTAAATAAACGCTATCGCATGATCATTTATTTTGAATAATTGATCTGACACTTTCAACAATTGTCTAGATATATTTTCATACTCATTTTAAGACTATAAAAATTATATTATTAGTTTACCCGATGTTTTGGATTTATTGTGTATATACATTGTTATATATATATATATATATATATTTACGACGGTTTACGTAATTTCAATACGATAATTATTTATTCACCCGATACTTGCGAGAAATGCATTTTTATACTTTTTATGACTTCGATATATATTATTTTGTTCCGTTAAAATCGATTTCAAGCTAACTCTATACCTAATAACTAAATATCTATACATAATTAAACTAAATATCTAAGCTAAGGATACATCTTTTATAAAAACTACACAAATCCTACATTCTCAACCAAAAGCCACGCCCCCCCCCCCCTTTCATTGAAGTTACCAAATTTGTTTTGAATACTTAAATGACCAAAATGCCTTGTCTAGATATTTACTTACAACTACACATTGATTTATTAAAAATAAACATACATAACATATTTTAGATGTGAAAATTCACAAAACTCTCTCATCCCCATCCATGAGGTTCGGTCATGATCAAGAACAAGAGAGCATCATCTTAACTTTTCGAGCTCAAGTGTTTATCTAGTTCTATTAGTGATCTATGTTAAGGTTTTGAAATAAAAACGTATAGATTAATTAGGTTTTCTAGCTCTAAAACTCTTCAATCACTCAAGTAAGCTTCAACTAATTTTTCTTATTCTTACAAACTATTACTTGATGTATTTTTATGCTCTTATAACAAATCATGCAAGTATACCATGTGTTTATACCACTTTATATATGTTTTTCAACATAAAATGGACTTACATGTTATAATTAATATTCCCATAAACCTTATCATTTTTGGTAAATTTTAGGAACTCATGACACCCTAAGAAGGCACATGGTAGGTTTAAAATAGCTTTGGTGTTGATTGGAAAGGGTTTAGTACAAGCTTTGAACTAGAAAAATCATTTTCGATAACATATAATTAAGGGCTGTCTTATTTTGTAAAAGCTGGAAATTTCAGTAGGTCATGGATTATTTTGGTTTATGTTTTCAGAAAATAGACTTAAAAACGAAACCGTGGTCGCTTGAACGGGTTAAAACGGGTTTATAACGAAAAAGATACGTTAATTTCAAGTCTAGCGACGAAAATTAATTTTCTGAAATAATACAAGCTGTCAAGAGATTTTCAAGGGGCAAAACCGAGTTTTAAACATAATCTAAATGAGTCGACTTATCAAAAATATATTAGTATACATTAACACGAAACCAAGGATATATAGATCGTAGAAAACGGACCTTTAATGACCAAGATATACGTATTTGAAATACGACGATCACAACTATTTTTCTTCAACGCTAACACTCTATATTCACCATTTTGCGACTAAGCTTCACGAGGTTACTTAGTCATTTTCATGAGTTGTCAAAGTATTTTATAACATGACGAGATGTCATAAACGTATATTTCGACGATAAACTTCATTTTCAAAAGTGTACAAGTGGTATTGATTACATGTGAATTTGCATGTACGACATTGATGACGTATAGTCTATATTCGGGTCACGAACCCGACCAAAGCCCGATACTAATAAGCCCAACACGAACTGGGCTACGCCGATAAGTGTTTGGGCCCACGAAGGCCCAAGCCCAATGTTAATTATGGAATACAATATCGAATATCTCCTAATTATGGAGATAATCATTCCCCAACCGACTTAGGCGGGATACGCCGAAGGTTGGGGAACACGGAACCAACAAGGATTCCGTGTGTATATTAAGGGAATCCTATCCCTCGTTAAAGGTAGGATCTACAAACCCTAATTCTCCTTTAACCCTAAACCGATTACTTACTCTCACGCCGGAGGATAATCGTGGGAGACAATCCCACGATAAGCCTAACGGTGTTTTCTGTTACTTAGTGCGCATGTCTCAAGAATCAAGACTCAATTGGTACGATAGCCGGAGCCCCAAACAAGGAACGCCCAACTTCTGTATCAACAAGTGGCGCCATCTGTGGGACCAATCACTAAGAACTAAGAACTAGAATGACGAAGCACGGAAATCAGCGATCGCAAGCAGACCTTACCGGAAAGAAGCTGCAAAGCGGATCAGCTTCTAAGCAGACCTCTGGGACAACAAGTGTCGCTAAAAATCAAGGGTTAGGCGTCTTCCTTATAGTGGAGCAACGCTCGGGGACAACCCAGGCGACTACCATGACCACCAGTGCAGGAGATCCGCTGCGCACTGTTTTTGCTACTCCCCTTCAATCAGTATTGGAAACTGATCTCTCGAAGGCACCAGACGCACCTGACAGGAACAAGGGCCTAGTAGTAGAAGCAAACACCCTCACCCTAGAAGGGGTCGCACCGGAACTTGCACCAGGGGATTTCGTATCTCAAAATTACGAAACCTTGGCAGCTCTCATGCAAGAGGAAGCAAAAAAGAGATCGAGTCGAAGCCTACATGCTCGACTTAATTTTGACTCAGAGTACGAAACGTCCCCACCGCGCCGTCAGAAGGAGAAGCGCGGAAGGGATAGCCGCCGACCCCCAGTGTTTAAAAGAATTGGGATGAGAGTTGAGGATGATGAGACATCTCACTCGCAGCATCTGGAAGGAAGCGAGGAAGATGAACGTCGTACCAATGTCCACACCAGACTTGGCAGCCGCAGAGTTCAGGACAGAATTGGGCGACGACACTCCCCAAGTGAAAGTCCTTCAAGTGCAAATTCTGAGGACAGCCGGCGTAAACGTCAAAAAAGGGAAAGTCTGTCCTCTGGTAATTCCTCGGACAACGAGGATAGCAAAACTGGACACTGGAAGTCCAGAAACATATATAATGACCAGGAGGATGAAGATATATCCCTCCCGTGGCACCGTCAAAGGGTGGATGCGTTCACTCGACGCATCAGTTATTTCTCAGAGAAAAAAAGGAGGCGCATGCCCGCCAACGTAAAAACCTAAGACGGAACAGGTGATCCTGATGATCACCTAAAAATTTTTGAATCAGCCGCTACAATTGAAAACTAGCCACACCCTGTATGGTGCCACATGTTCAACTCCACACTAGTAGGAAATGCGCGGAACTGGTTCAGCAAGCTTCCATGCAGAAGCATCAATGGTTTTGAAGAATTGAGAAAGGCGTTCCGCCTAAACTTTACTCAACGAAAAAAGTGTGCTAAAAACCTCGTTGAACTCGCCAGGGTCAAACAGCGCCAATGGGAATCTACAAGCACTTTTATGGAGCGCTTCAAGGATGAATGCATGCAAGTTAAAGCATGTCCCGAGGTGCTCAAAATCTCAGGGTTCATGTATGGGATCAACAACCCAGAACTTATCAAAAGGTTGAATGACAAGATTCCTGTAAGATATAACTTTTCACATACACATCAAACCATAACACAAGGTGGCGAATAAGATGGAATTCTAGAGAGAGAAAGTTAGAGGTTTAGGGAACTTAGTGAGAGAAAGTGAAAAATATTATTATGAGCTCCAACTCTCTACCTTGGAAGGTAGAGAGTATTTATAGTCTTACATAACTCGCCACACTTTGGGCTGTGGATCAGGCATACAGTGGGTAAAGACCCGTCCGTCCTCCACGGTGTTACTTAACTAAATTACTACTTAACTTAAAAGAACTACGACTACGAGCTTTCTAACGATTACATATACTTGAGATGACCGACTCTTTAATACCGGGAATTTCTAATTCCTAACAATCTCCCCCTAAGGGAGGTCACCTCAATAATATACCAAAATTACATTGAATACAAATAGATATGACATTTAACAATTGATCTTGCATTCTTGATGTAGTCCTTTGCTCCTAAGCTCGTAGTCATTGATTCTTCACAATGCATGTTTGGTTATTCCAAGTGGAGGTCTTTTACTGATCCACGTGATGATGAGTTTGAGCCATCATTTGAGATCATCAGCAATCAACAATCTCTGACACATCCTTTGTGGTGTTGGTATTTTGTGTTGTTGTGACTTTGGGACCGACATGCTCACATTCTGGATCATGATATCTTCTCATCAGAGTAGCGGAAGCATTTGTTGAATCACGATATTGGCAGCAGCGTAGCAGAAGCATGGAGTGAAAATATCAGAGTCATTGATGCACTAATCATGATTTCTTTTGAGTTGAATGTGTTAAGTGAGCATGTGGCTATAGATTGACCGCTTCATTCTGATCAGCTGCAAACGTCGGGCGTACCTGCATACAACAGTTAGCAACAAATCGCACGAAAGTGTCTTTGATCACTTTCGTTGAATTGAGGTACACGGCCCACGGTTCCCCGTTGATCAGTACAAGTACTGCCTGTGATCGGATTCCTAAGAATCTCCTTGACAGGGTTTCGCAGCTGTTCTAGCTGTTCTCAAACCGGAACGTCTCAAAGAAGACAACACGGAGTGAGTGAACCAGCGAATTTTTAAGTCCACTGATTGATGAGAAGAGATTTGAAAAACAATCGTGTATTGCTCAATAGAAATTGTTTTTGCAATACAACGAAGGTTTTATTGAAAATCAATTATCAATCATAAAAATACCTTTTGGTTTGAAAAATGAGTACACGGTCGATGTGCTAAAGAGAGGAGTTTATAAAGCACAATGACCGGTTTTTCAAAGGCATCCGTCAATCCCTAACCTGAACCAGGATTGATTCAAGAAATTGAATCGCCCCATTGTTTCTGTTCAGTTGTCACATGGTTGATCTATAAAATAGATCTCACATGCCACCTACCAGGAGCTTGTTTGATGTTGGCTCCAGAAGGCTTTCCATCTTCATTGTGAATATGTAAACATATCACTCAGATGTTCTGGCAATACCACAAGGATAATGCGTAGGACTCAAGTTATAATCTCTCTTTCCACATAGTGTGAAACAGAGAGTCTTCATTGAAAGTGTCCTAATGAGATTTATTGATGATCTCGTGGCTCTAGACTCAATTTGTGCATATTTGGATCCTGTGTCGGAGACTAGGGAGAGGGTCTCCTACTTCAATATCAACCATCTCTAAGAGAAAGTCGATAGATAATGTCGGTTCCCCGTGAGAATGAAACAAGTCCTTTTAAGAGGAACTTGAGTGGTTTGGGAAGTTGAAGTGCAGTGCGTCACTGGGTCCATGACGTCTTGTCTTCAATACCGATGTTACCATCAGTAGCATATGAAGTGAACCCGGTTTCTGCCCTAAGGTTGAATAAATGGAGGGCTATTTGTTTTCACCCTTTTCTCATTCAATTCTTTTTAATTCTTCAACCCCTTCAGTGCTTACCGAGACTTCATAGCTAGAACCTTGTTGGGTTTATTCCAGTACTAGCTCAGTCTTAGTCCGCACTCTTCCCTTATCTCATTTTTCTCCTTTTATCATCATACCTAAGGACTTCTACACTAACTAGTGGATTGTCCCTGGGTAGATCCCTCCGGTTCTGGCGGATCATGGGAACACATACCTAACCTTATCATCCTTATATCACCGTACATGAAGTAAAGTTGGTCGGTCTATTTGGTATTGTTCATCTGCCAATGGATCCAATTGAAAACCATTTGAAAATCAATTCAGATACGTGTGATATATTATCAAAGCTTTTTGTACCTGAATTGTTTTTGATATTTTTAGAACGAGAACTCCCCCTCAACATGTGCATCAAGTATTGAAAAATGTTTTGCACACGGAGGCAAGAGAAAGAATTTACTTCTTTTGATTACCATTTTCTAAAAGATATCAACATCGCTTCCCTCAACAGATCAAGTAAATATGGTATTTCCGGGAAGGATGAGGTTTCCATAAATTTGCTCCCCCTCAATATGTGCCTTGAGGTTTGAAAAGAGTTTTGCACATACTAGAGGGAACCTGCACATTGGGATAAATGATCACGTAATCATAGGTTTAAGATAGGTGCTCCCCCTCAACATGTGCATTGAAAAATTGAAATCGTTTGTCACATGTGGGAGGGACAGCATGTTCATTCATGTGAAACCATTTACCTTAATATCAGTTTAAATCAAATTTAAATCACACATTCTCCCCCGATCACAATTATCAAATCATTTGAGATTTGTGATCTCGTATAGATTTAAATTGATTTTGAAAGCTTTTAGGGAGAATTGTGACTTGTTTGTGAAAGCGTTTGAACTGATAAGGATCGGATTTTAAGACTTTAAACTCCATTTATAAAACATGCATGTATATCTTTTGAAAACAATTTTAATGCCAAATAACTTTTTAATTTAATTGAAATCATTCTCCCCCTCAATCAATGACGTAGGTTGTTGATTGAGAGATAGAGATTTTGACAAATAAGTCTTGATGATTATCAAAAATAGAGTTTGAGTTATTTTTCAAAGCATTTGGTTTTCAGCAGATAAATGTTTATAGAATCAGAGCATGGAATTTGAAAACATGGTGAAACATGGCTCTGTTCTTTCTTTTAAAACCGGGTTATTGCCTGAAAATGACAATAAACCATTTCTCTTTCTCCCAAAAAATATTTTTTGATTTTTTGATTTTTCGATTTTTTTTTTTTTTTTTTTTTTTTTTTTTTTTTTTTTTTTTTTTAAGAATTCGAACAACATCTAAAGTCCCGTGTCATTCTTTGAATGACAGCACAAAGACCGTAGATATTATCGAATCGAGAAAAAACATGACAAAAATGACAATATTTTTTGAAGAATTTTCGAGTTTTTTTTTTTTTTTTTTTTTTTTTTTTTTTTTTTGAATAACTATTTACAAGAGATAGATGAAGATAGACCTTTACTCCTCGTCTTCCTCCTGGAGACGTTTGAGAGTTTCTGGTTGAAGGCTTTTCAAACCAAGTCGTGGAAGAATAAACTCAAAACGTTCTCTTGGAAGAGCTTTGGTGAAGATGTCTGCTAACTGATATTCAGACCTCACAAAATATAGTTCCACCACACCTTTTTCCACCTGTTCCCTGATGAAATGATGTCGAATGTCGATATGCTTTGCTCTTGAGTGTTGAACGTTGTTGCATGAGAGAGCAATAGCACTTTTATTATCACAGTACAGAGGGATTTTGTTGAATTCAAAGCCATAGTCAGATAATTGAGATCTCATCCATAAGATTTGAGCACAACAAGATGACATGGCTATGTATTCAGCCTCTGTAGAGGAAATAGAAGTACTCATTTGCTTCTTTGAAGACCAGCTCACAAGCTTATCACCCAAAAACTGAGCACCTCCTGACGTACTTCGACGTGTATCTTGACAACCTGCATGATCAGCATCTGCATAGGCCGTTAGTGACATACCGGTGTCCTTCGGGTACCATAGTCCCATATTGATGGTTCCTTGGAGATACCGAAAGACCCGTTTAACTGCTTCAAGGTGCTTTTTAGTAGGCTTAGCCTGGTATCTAGCACACATGCATACAGAGAATAAGATGTCTGGTCTACTAGCAGTGAGGTACATCAGGGATCCAATCATACTCCTATATTTCGTTTGGTCAATCATGATCCCTGAGAGGTCCTCATCTAGTTTGGTTCGGTCAAACATGGGGGTGTCAACAGGGTCACTTGAATCAAATCCAAATTTCTTTAAAATCTCTGTTGCATATTTAGATTGATTTATGAAAATGCCTCCGGGACTTTGTGAAATTTGTAATCCTAAGAAAAATGACATTTGTCCCATCATTGACATTTGAAACTTTGAACTCATTTCATTTGAAAAACGATCACATTCCATTGGGTCAGTCGAGGCAAAAATAATATCATCAACATAAATTTGAACATGAATCAAATGTTTGCCTGACTTCCTGGTGAACAATGTAGGATCAACTGCTCCTTTGATGAATCCGGTTGATAGAAGAAACTTAGACAGTGTATCATACCATGCCCTTGGAGCTTGCTTTAAACCGTAAAGAGCCTTCTTCAAACGATAAACGTGTGTAGGATGCTCTTGATTCACAAATCCTTCAGGTTGGCTGACGTAGACGACTTCTTTAAGATCTCCGTTAAGAAATGCCGTCTTCACATCCATCTGATAAACCACCATGTTTTTGCTAGCAGCATTAGCCAGAAAGATTCTGATGGCCTCGATTCGAGCAACTGGAGCAAAAGATTCTTCAAAGTCTATACCCTCCTCTTGACGATATCCTTTAGCAACTAATCGAGCCTTGTTCTTCAACACATCACCATGCTCATCAAGTTTTACTTTGAAGATCCATTTTAGAGCTATAATCATAGCACAGTCTGGAGCAGGTACTAACTCCCATACATCAAGACGATCAAACTCATGAATTTCATCTTGCATAGCATTGAACCAGCTATCTTCATTCATAGCAGTTTTAACATCTTTTGGTTCGATCTTAGATAGTACGGAGTTGAAGAAGCACCATAAGGCATCGGTTGCGAGTTGCTTCCGGGTTGATACAGGACGAGAGGGATTACCAATGATGTTGTCTAATGGATGATCGTGAGTCCATTTTCTGAGGTGTTCATGTGGTATTTGTTGAGGAACTGAGGTAGCTGAGTCGATGTCTCCTGAAGAAGATGGTTCTGATGATGATTCAGGAGTAGCAAATATGTTTTCAAATGGAGCATCTTCAGGAGTAGCAAAGGGATTAACTTCATCATTGATGCCAGAAACATTTCCATGATGTACATTTGAAGAATGATGATTTGTTGATGAGACTGAAGGATCAGCAGCAGGTGCTTCTTGACTTACAGATACTGAAACTGATGGATTGACTTCATTCACTGGAATATGAGCATCCTCTGTTGTAGGGATCAGCACCTCATTAGTAGTAGACTCATACAGTTCATCAAACATGGGATCAAATAGTTTCTTTACATCATCTTCAGATGGAGGTACATATGGAGTTTCTTGAGAGGAGTTTGGAACAAGAAATGAACCAATAGGACTGTTTTGAAGTGCGGGTCCTGAGCTGGAGTGTCCAGGAGCCATTTGACCGGTCAGCTCATCAAACGTAACGTGAATTGTTTCCATGATATTTCGGGTTCTTTTGTTGTAGATTCGGTATCCCTTTTTGTTGGGTGCATATCCTACAAATACTCCAATGTCAGCTTTAGCTCTAAGTTTACCCAAGTCTTGACCCTCATTAGTTGGATAGCACAAGGCACCAAACACACGAAGGAAAGATAGATTAGGTTTCCTGTTGTGGACAAGTTCGTATGGAGTTTTTCCATGAATGGTGTGAATCAGGGAACGATTTTGTGTGTAGCATGCAGTGGCAATTGCTTCAGCCCAGAGAAACATTGGAACCTTTGAGTAGATCAGCATTGTTCTAGCAGCTTCAACAAGAGTACGATTTCGTCTTTCAACTACACCGTTCTGTTGAGGGGTTCGTGGAACACTTCTTTGATGGCTGATTCCAACGCTTTCATAGAATTCACTAAGTTGTTTGTTGACAAACTCAGTTCCATTGTCTGTTCTGATAATTCTGACAGTTTTGTTTAGTCTAACCTGCAGCTGTTTGATGAGTTTGATGATGATATCAGGAGTTTCATCCTTTGTCCTTAAGAACTTGACCCAGGTGAATCTAGAATAATCATCAACCACAACTAACACATATTTCTTCCCAAAGATATTCTGCACCCTCATTGGTCCACATAAATCCATATGAATCATATGAAGAACTTCTGTGACAGAGTTAGTAGGTTTGGGTTTATGGGCATACTTCTTGCTTTTTCCCAATTGACATGCTGAACAAAGATGATCCTTTTCATACTTTAGTCTAGGTAGACCTACAACTAAGTCCTTTCTGGAAAGATCGTTGATGGTGCCGAAGTTCAAGTGATTGAGACGACGATGCCATAACCATGACTTTGTTTTAGAAGCCTTTGATAACAAGCAGATTGGTGAAGCTCTCATCATGTCATCGATAGAGATAGTGTAAAGGTTTGAGCCACGAGTTCCTTTCAACAGTTCCTTTCCATTAAGATCTCTAACAAAGCAGGTATGTTTTCTGAAGGCTACTTCTAGGTCAGAATCACAGAATTGACCAACAGAGAACAGATTATGACCTAAACCTTCCACATAATACACTCTAGAGATGACACTATCACCAACAACATAATCTCCATAACCCATAATAGCACCGAAATGATCATTACCAAATCTAACAGTCCCGATGAATTTGCTCACGAAGTTCATGAGCCGTGACCGGTCTCCAGTCATATGCTTGGAACAGCCTGAGTCCAGGTACCACAGAATGATTTGAACGATCTGCAGTTGAACACAGACAAGAATGGATAACTGGATAATTGGGATCCCCATGCAAGAATGGGTTCCATTTGGTTAGTAGCAACAGTTGGACCACCCACATCAGAAATAGAAGCATTCATATCAGACAGTGAAGTAATGGAATCATTGTGAATAGATGCAATACTAGTGTCTGTATTAGCCCTATTTACAGTGTGACCACTTCTTAAGGGAATAGTTCTACCAGTAGGCATCCATTTTCTAGTGGGCATTATCTGATTAGTCTTATGACCAACAGGTATCCAATAAAAGCCTATTCTGCTGAATGTTCTTCCTGTGGGTTTCCATTGTTTTCTAACTCTCTTTCGCTTTTGCCTTTTAGCCTTTTTAGCATGAATTTTAGCATTAACAACATTAACTGGACAATTAACATCATTAGACAAAACATTAACATCACATTCATGATTAGAAACATAATTCAAGCAATCATCAGTACAAGGTTTGCAAATAGTATCAGAATTCGAATTAATTACAGTACGCTTATGGCTAATACTAGAATCAACACGATTCGTTTTATTCGATTCAAACTTAAGGTTCCTAGATTGTTCTACTACTTTCTTCCAGTGCACATTCTTAGCTTGAGAGGTCCTATCATTCCTTGTATTGTCTTGAGACTTTGACCTGCTCCCTTTAATGTCACTGATTACTCCTGTAGAGGGAATGGGAACATTAGTTTGTTTTACTACTCTTTGCACCACCTGTTTAGATGTGCTGGGATCTGAGCTACATGCAGGTGCACTAAGGTTCACTTTCTTAACATTAGAGGTACTGAGATTAGTACTCCTAGAAGGCACATTTGAGTTCACTTTCCTAGTATTGACAGATCTAAAATCTGAACTACTCACTGGTGCACTACTCCTCACATTCAAACCATTGGGAATCGAGTGCATGTCATGTTTGGCCTTAGGCATTGAGCATGGAATCAAGGGATTAACTCTCTCACCTAATGTTTTTGGGCATATAGTGATCAAACATTCTAAGATTTCTTGAGATCGTTTGGCATATAGGCATGCATGTCCAATTGCACTATCATGAGGTTTCTCTAGCTTATCCTCTTCAACAATCTCACGCAGGCATTCTAAGCAATCCTTAAGGGATGAGAAATATGTTTGAATGGCAAGTTTGTTGTTCCTTAGGTGAGGGGGGACATATGTCACAGATAAAGTAGATTTATTCCCAGAGTGAACCTTAGATACAACATTCTCCTCATTGATCATTGGCATTTTCCCTTTTACCTGACTCTTCAGATTCTCAATTTCCTTTTGCAATGAAGTTATTTGTTCGTTGTTTTTGTTACGAGTGACTTTAATTGATTCAAACAACTCATTGAAATGACGTTTAACCTTTTCATTCTCTTCTAGGAAACTTTCGTTTTCTTTTTGTAAAGCATTTACTAGGTTTTGAAGATGAAACGTTTGAGAATTCTGAGAATCTAAAGAAGGAGGCATTTGGGAACCTGTCATATTGTTCGTTTGACCCTTTAATTGAGAGATTTGGACTTTCAACTTTCTGATCGTGTTACACTGAGCGTGAATCTGTTCATCTCGTTTGTTTATTTGAAAAACTGCATCAAACTCTGGAACATCTGAAGATGTCTTGAAATTTGAAGTTTTGACATTTTCTTTGAGATGTTGATATTTTAGTTGTAGATTAAAATACTCAACTTCTAGTTTAGAAAAATGTTTAACCAAATTGTCATGATCATCCAGTTCAATTTTCTCATTAAGTTTAGAATTAGTTTTTTCAAGCTCAATGACACGATCATGGGAGACTTTCAGGGCCACAGATAGTTCATGAAATTTGGAAGCATTAATAGAGCAATTAGAAGCAGTGAAAAAGACATCTTGAGCAACACATTCAGTAATAAGATTCTCATTCAATGTATGCAGGTTCTTCCTCTCGATCTCATTATATTTTAATGCACGCTCATAATCACTAATTTCAACTATTATTGCATCAAATTCCTTTTCCATTCCCTTAATGTCTGTTTCTATCCCCTTTTTAAGACTCTCAAAGTGATCCTTTAAAAGTTTAAAGAAGGGCATGACCTCAGTTAAATAACATTCTTTCATTTGTTCAAAACCCCTTTCTCCTTCAGTTATGCCAGTGGGTGTGATCCTTTTCTTGCAAGTTTTCTCAAAATCAACAAATAGTTGAAAAATAACGTATTGGCTAATTAAGATATTGCTTTTAGTGGCAATTGTTCTAGGAACAAGATGCATTGGTGTGTTAGGAGGATACACAGTAGCTTTAGGCATTTTCCAAAGGGGAGGATTTGTTTCTACAATATTTTCGGCTTTCTGCTTATCTAAATCCATTTTCCAGAAGACTTGTTCGGGAGTCAACAAAGTCTGAGGCTTAAACTTGTTTAATGCAATCCAGTTTTCCTTCTTATAATCATGAGGAGTGATATTTATGTTCTTCTCTTTGCATTTGGGGTCATCTAGTTTTTTGTTCATCCTTTCCCTAGTGACTTCATCTGATTTCTTATCTTCCTCAGTGCACTCAACGCAACTAGGTTTCTGCCTAGGCTTAAGAATTTCATTACCATCATAAATCACCTTTTGAGTATTTCTAGCCTTTTTGATTACCTCTGGATTTGGTTCCTCAACAAGGGGAATGCTATGCTTATCGCTTAAGACTCGATGTTTGGTGACCATGTGAGCAGTCTGAATGGTGTTTCCTTGTATGTACAACTTGTTTTCAAGTTTGTTTTTCAAAGTTTTCAGATTAGAAAAATCTCTCAAGAGCTTTGATTCTTTTGCATTAAATTCTTGCTTAAGCATTTTCACGTTTTCTTGAAGTTCTTGTTTTTGCTTAGCTGTTTTAGAAAGTTTTTCTTGCAAAGAATTTAATTCTTGTTTCAATACTTCTTCTCTAAAGTTACTTTTTCTAATTACTGTACGCACTTGGTCATCCATTTCCTGCTCACGAGTGGTCAACTCAAATTTTGCACGTTGTTCATAAATAGCAACACGTTCCTTATAGGCATTTAGTTCAGAGATAATGGAATCATCAGGAGCACATGCAGTGAATTCATCAAAGACATAGTCATTGTTGACTGCAGAAGATGCATCACTAGGTACAACTTCACTTTCACTTTGTTTCACGTATTGATCATATGGGACAATATTGATATTACCCGTATTTTCAATATTTGATTCAACAGTTTCGGTTGGTTGTACTTTGTCATGCATCTGTTGCACATCAGCATCATCATATAGCTTTAATACCTCAGAAATGAGTTTGTCCTTGGATGGGCCAGCTAGTGGTGAAGAAGAGATCTTGGGAGAAGCCATTGGAGAGATGCTAGCCATAAGGATTGTGTGTGCAGTAGGTCCATCATCTACATCAGAATCGTATGCATCACAGTCAGCGACTTGAAAGGCGTTCTGATGATTGTGACCTATCTCCTGAACAGGCTGCTCATCCACATCTGCATCATAGGTCTTGGCATTGCCCTCAGCAAGAAACAGCAATTCCTCTTCATTCAATGCAGCACCATTGTCCTGAGCTTGTGCCAGCAACATCTTATCTCTGAAGTAATCAGCATTCTGTGGACGCTTTGGAGATGTGCAGTTCCTTGCAATGTGTCCTTCACCACCACAGTTGTAGCATTTGATTGTCTTAGCTTGACCTTGGTTACCATTTCTTCCTCGATTCTGGTTGCCCATATATCCTCTACCAGCACCACCCCTTCCCTGATCATACTGTCTTTCCTGAACCGGTTGCACCACGATCCTTCCATCTTTAACAGTGGCTTGATTATGTGGGTTAGATGCAGTTCTGAGGTTGTTGTTGGTTTGTGGGAGAGAATTCATGTTTTGACTAATGAGGAGAGCAAGTTGATTAATGATGTTCCCCATGTGTGCATCAGCATCAGCTTGTTTGTACTGAGGATCAGGGATGAGTTTGTGATTACCATTTCCCAAGGGTATGACTTGTGATGCTTTGGTTGTGATTCCAATGTTTGAGTAGAAAGCTGTTGAGTCATTAGACGAACTTGTCTCACCCTGGTTGGTTTTGAACTGATTGAGAATCAACTTTTCAAACATGGCATGTCTCTCATTCTGAAGGAGGAAGGCATAGAGTTGCTCATAGTTTGTATGCTTCAATCCTTTAGTGAGTTTCACAGATGTGACAAACTTGTGCCATTCGGGATTCATGTTGTTCACAAACTTTGAGTTCAGCTGAATATTAGGCATAGTCATTCTGATGTTCCTCATGTCATTCACTAACTTGTGAAATCTCACATAGTACTCATAAACACTCTCATCTGGTTTCATCTTGAAGTGCTCAAATTCGTCATAGAGTTGGGATTCTCTGTCTTCCATAGTTAATTCTGAACCTGAGAGAAGCATCTTAACGTTATCCCAAACTGCCTTTGCATCAGTGTTATGATTGATCAGCTTGTAGATGTCTTTAGGAAGACCTTGAAGAACAATGTTTGAAGCCCTGATATCTGCATCGAATCTCTTTTTCTCCTCATTATCAAGCTCATTGTACATCTTAGGTCTGTCCATTCCGTAGACAGGAGTACCATCTTCATTAGTATCAAGTATGTCTCTAGTCGTCTCAACTCGATATGGTCCTTCATCAATGGATTTGAGAATGTTGACACCATTTTCCTTTCCAAGGCAATACAATCTGATTCGTTGAGCCCAAGAATCGTAGTCAGTTCTGTCAAGCATTGGTGGGCGAGTATCTGAGCCAGCTGCTTGAACATCCTCGGCAACAGTGGAGATGACAGTGGGAACATTGGGAATGTTGGTAGACATGTTAACAGATTATACGGGATTTTATAACTCTATGATTAAACCGGGAAATAGATTCTTTCACGGGATTTTACTAAATCAAGAGAAAACCGTAAACAATCACTCAAGTTGCTAGATGATAACGTGCTAACTCGCTACCAAATAATGCACTAAGTCGCTAGAAATTAGTGCACTAAGTCGCTAACCCTTAACTCGCTACACGTCTAAGTCGCTAGAGTCCCAAGTCGCCAGCAGAAAAGCAAGTCGCTAAGTAGTAACTCGCTACAGACTAAGTTGCTAGCCAAATTTGTGCAGTAATTCGCTACACAAGTCGCTAGATATGCAAGTCGCTAAAGAGCAACTCGCTACAGACTAATTCGCTACCACAAGTCGCTAACCGTAGTGGAAATGCCACTACTTGTACTTTAACTCGCTAGCTCTAACTCGCTAGATTTTATAACTGTAAGTCGCTACCAAGAAAACAAGTCCGAGAGCTAATTCGCTAGCTTGAAAAACCAAATAACCTTCACTTTTCAATCCAAAAACAACCCAACCAAGATGATTCAAGCTTACCAAATGAAAACCTAAACACTTTTGATGATTCTAAACATAAAAGTACCAACAAAATTCAAACTTTAACACAAGAAATCAACCAAATGATGCAAAAACCACTAAACTTTTTCAAACTCAAAAAACCACCTAAAAACCACTATAAATCCAAAGATGTGCAAGATATGATCTAACCATGGCTCTTGATACCAATTGTAAGATATAACTTTTCACATACACATCAAACCATAACACAAGGTGGCGAATAAGATGGAATTCTAGAGAGAGAAAGTTAGAGGTTTAGGGAACTTAGTGAGAGAAAGTGAAAAATATTATTATGAGCTCCAACTCTCTACCTTGGAAGGTAGAGAGTATTTATAGTCTTACATAACTCGCCACACTTTGGGCTGTGGATCAGGCATACAGTGGGTAAAGACCCGTCCGTCCTCCACGGTGTTACTTAACTAAATTACTACTTAACTTAAAAGAACTACGACTACGAGCTTTCTAACGATTACATATACTTGAGGTGACCGACTCTTTAATACCGGGAATTTCTAATTCCTAACAATTCCCCAATCCTTTGATGAGCTCATTAAACGCACACGGTCCTTCGTCCAAGGAGAGGCCGCCGCGGCGGATAGCAAGAGAAGCTACTCGAACTACCGGTCACAAGAACAACCTGGAAGATAATCCACCGACCGGAGTAGTAACCGTAACAGGAATTATCGCAACCAAGGGAGTGGGCGTGACAATGACAAGTATATCCCGCTGACAAAGACTCCAAAGGAGATACTCGCAACAGAAGGCACAAATTTCCCAAGACCTCCACCAATGCGCACCCCAGAGGATCGGCGCGTAGGAAGTGGGTACTGCGACTATCACGGACAGAAGGGCCACACTACTAATGAATGTGTCCAGCTACGCCAGCTCATCGACAAACTAGTCAAGGAGGGTAGACTGGACCATTTGGTCAAGAACATCAAAGAAGGGAAAGATAGACAAAAGACTGGGAATAAGAAGGAGGGGCCCAAAGATAAGGCTGACACCATTTACATGATACAATCATGGCAGAGAGTAACTAGGCAAAAGGTCAGCCAGAAGTTTTCCCACGGAAGTGCAATCACTTTCCCTACCTTAACTACGAACAACGCAGTGGTAGAGCCGCTCATCATCGAAATTAATGCAGGGGGTCACGATATCCACCGCATGTATGCTGATGGTGGAGCGTCTGCAGACATAATGTACGAACACTGCTTTAAACAACTGCGCCCGAAGATACGCAGTCAGTTGAGCCCGGTCACGACAGTACTGACTGGCTTCACATGAGAAAAGATATGGCCTATGGGGCAATTACGACTACTAGTTAGAGTAGGTAATAACGACCACTCCACAACAGCCTGGATGGATTTTATGGTGATCAAATCCCCCTCGCCATACAATAACATTATCGGACGACTGGAGATATCAGCCATACGCGCAGTACCATCTACAGCACACGGGATGCTTAAATTTCAAGTGGAAGGAGGTGTCGTTACCCTCTACAATGCTGCCGTACCACCTAAAGAATGTAACGCGGTCACATGCGAAACGGCACCCATTACAGAACAGTGCGCGACCAAAACTCCAAATCTGAAGGTAGCAATTCATCCCGATTACCCCGAACAGGAAATATCGATAGGAGGATCACTGTCGGACGACGGCAAAGCAACAGTGTGCGCACTCTTGCAAAATAACCTAGACATCTTTGCATGGGAGCCAAAACACATGACTGGGGTACCACGTTCAATCACAGAACATAAGCTAAGAATCTGACAAGGATACTCACCAATACGCCAGAAGATGCGCGGCCAGGCTCCGGAGTGCGGGCAAGCAATCCTGGCAGAGGTACACAAGCTCGTAGAGGCAGGAATCATGCAGGAAGTCTACTCCCATGACTGGCTTTCCAACCCAGTTATGGTAAAGAAGAGAGATGGTAGCTGGCGGATGTGCGTAGACTTCACTGATCTTAACAAAGCATGTCGACAAGACTGCTACCCACTACCGGAGATTGACCGGAAGGTAGAATCTTTGTTTGGATACCCACTTAAGTGCTTCCTCGATGCATACAAAGGATACCACCAAATCCAGATGGCTAAGGAAGACGAGGAAAAAACGGCTTTTCATACAGGCCAAGGCGTCTACTGCTACACCAAAATGCCCTTTGGCTTGAAGAACACAGGCGCCACCTATCAACGGCTAGTAGACAGTGCGTTCGAAAAACAGGTTGGCCGCAACCTAGAGGTTTACGTCGATGACCTGGTCATAAAAAGCCATACTGAAGAGGAATTGGTGCGCGACATAGAGGAAACATTCAGGACACTTAAAGAGATCAACATGAAGCTCAATCCTAAAAAATGCACCTTCGGCGCTACAGAAGGCATGTTCCTTGGATACCTGATAGAACCTGATGGTATAAAACCGTGTCCAGAAAATACTAAGGCTGTCATCGAACTTCCTTCACCGCGCACGTTGAAGGAAGTCCAATCTATCAATAGAAAGCTGGCCGGTCTAAATAGATTCCTATCCAAGTCAGCAGACAAATCACTACCTCTTTTCAAAACACTCAAGAAGTGTATAAAAAAGGGAGATTTTCGGTGGACTACGGAGGCAGAAGAGGCCTTTAAATAGCTTAAACAACACCTGTCAATGCTCCCCACACTTGTAGCACCCCGACCAGGGGAATAGTTGATTATGTACTTATCCGCAACTAATTGAGCAGTCAGCGCGGTGTTACTAACGAATAGGAATTCAGTACAAACACCTGTCTATTTTGTAAGCAAAGCGCTTAAGAAGACGGAGATGAACTATAGCGCCATGGAGAAATTAGTTCTGGCATTAGTGTTCGCTGCTAAACGGCTACGTAGGTACTTCCAAGCGCACCCAATAGCAGTAATCACAGACCAACCGATCAAGCAAATCATCTCCAAGCCTGACGCATCAGGACGACTGAAAAAATGGAGTGTGTTGCTCGATGAGCACAACATCACCTACAGACCACGTACTGCATTAAAAGGGCAGGTACTCGCATATTTCATCATTGAAAAACCAGATGATGCACCCGCACCAAGCACAAAGGAACTACAAGATCCATGGATCTTGTTCACGGACGGATCCTCATGCGTGGATGGGTCAGGAGCAGGCCTCATCCTCACAAACCCGAAAGGAATGGAATTCACTTACGCACTGCATTTAGAATTCATAACCACAAATAATGAGGTAGAATATGAAGCCCTAATAGCCGGATTACGCATTGCAGCTCGAATGGGTGTACGTAACCTAGAAGCGAATGTAGATTCCAGACTAGTAGCCAACCACGTGTTGGGCGAGTACGTGGACAAGGAGGAAAACATGATTCAGTACCTCGACAAAACCAAGGCACTAATCCAAGGCTTTGACAGGTTTACCATCAAACAGGTTCCTAGAGGGGAAAACCAAAAGGCGGATGCACTAAGCAAAATCGCATCCATAAGCTTTGCACACCTATCCAAACAGGTGTTGGTGGAAACGTTGAAAAGAAAATCCATCTCAGAGTTGGAAGTATCTACAGTAATAGAGGAAGACGGACCTACGTGGATGACACCGATAACGGAATTCATAAGCAAGGGAGTATTACCCCAAGAGCAGAAGGAAGCCCGAAGGATACGGCGCACAGCACAAAGGTTTGAACTTCGGGATGACATACTATACTGACGCTCTTTCTTGCAACCATGGCTCCGCTGTGTTGGTCCCCTACAAGCAAACTATGTACTACGAGAAATCCACGAAGGTTCATGCAGCATGCATTCAGGACCACGGTCCGTGGTGGCGCGTGCTTTACGGTCCAGATATTATTGGCCCACCATGCACCGCGATGCGCGGGACTTAATAAGAAAGTGCAGTGACTGCCAAGTTCACAGACCCGTTCCCCGCCAACCACAACAGGAGCTAACACCAATTACGACCCCATGGCCATTCTCCAAGTGGGGTATTGACATCGCAGGTCCTTTTCCTGTTGCAGCAGGAGGATTAAAGTTCCTCATAGTCGCAATAGACTACTTCACCAAGTGGATCGAGGCAAAGGTAGTGGTAACAATCACTAGCAACCAGGTGAAACGCTTTATCTGGGAAAATATTGTATGCCGCTTCGGTCTACCTGGGAAATCATCTCGGACAACGGGAAACAATTCTGTGACAACCCTTTCAAGGACTGGTGCGAGAAGTTGCAAATCACACAGCACTTCGCGTCAGTTAAACACCCACAAACCAGCGGCTTAGTATAACGTGCGAATCAAAGCCTGGGTGAAGGAATTAAGGCACGCCTGGACAAGCACAAAGGAAGGTGGGTGGAAGAACTATCGCATGTTCTGTAGGCGCACCGCACTTCAATCAAAACCAGCACAGGGGACACCCCCTTCTCTCTAGTCTATGGGAAGGAAGCCGTCATACCAGCCAAAATCGGAATGCCAACTATTCGCACTGCTGAAATCAATGTGGCAACCAACGAAGACGAGCGACGTATCAACTTAGACCTGCTAGAAGAAAGGCGCGAACGCGCAGCAATACGTGAAGCAAAATCAAAGTCAAGGATGAAGGGATACTATGACGCTAAAGTACGAAGTGTTTCATTCAGACTAGGTGACTTCGTTTACCGCGCCAATGATGCGAGCCATGCAGAAGACACAGGAAAGCTTGGACCAAAGTGGGAAGGACCCTATGAGGTTACTTAAGCATTAGGAACAGGCGCGTACAAGCTACGAGGCTTGGATGGTCGTGAACTGCCACGCACATGGAACATCTGCAACCTTAAGCGATGTTATCTATAGGAATGGCTACGGTCCAGCGCACGGACACTACTGCACTTTAGTGAAGTGCCCAATAATAATCCGTGTATTTACTTTTTGTTTTACTTAGGCATATGTCTTATTTTCTTTCATACAAACTTGCAAGTATTAATAAAACGTCGCGGTTTCTAGCTAACTCCGCGACATATTTAATCTGTTATTTCCATATACTTTATGTCTTAACATTTTTTATCTCTTGCCTACATGGCGTGCATGCACTAAAATAAACCCACGATGGTAAAAGGATAAGTTAACCTAATAAACAACTTGTTGAGTAAGAGGGTTGCAAACCCATCAGCATTGGATCATGTATCCTTGTTAAACACCTTGTTCTCAAGACGTTGGAATAAGTTTTATACGCATCCCACAACGGGTGCGCAACAACGCATATGGTGCACGTTTAACAACTTAGGAACCAAGACACTTGATTCTTTGATATGATATTTACAGTACGCTGCATATTTCAACATACACGACTCTGATAAAAAAGCACTTAGAAATTATTTCTTACTATGATCTTCATACATGACTATGGATTTCTCATATTATTCGCACCTATGTACAACTTTGGCCCTTAGACAACAAACACGTCTTTTACGCAAAGACAAACAGGTAAGTATGCATATTACAAGTTGCAATAATATTAACACGCACTTAACAAAAGGAGACTTTTATTAATGACTACAAGTTATTACAAAAGGATTTCTATAAACACAAGCTCCTATATACTCTTAGACCGCTCAAGTGATGACGTTCCTACGCGGCTTGCAGCATCTCCAACCTCGCTAAGCCTCTTCAACAGGTCCGAGTCTTGACGAGACACAGTGGCGACACTCACTGGCACCCCTTCAGACCTGGGGAGATGAGTTGCACCAACCCAGCATAAAATCGCTTTACTTGTAATACCTTCCTTTTTCGCAAGTCTGGTAGCATGCGCTTCTAACACTTCCTTCAAAGGCATCTCTTTCTCTAAAGCAAAAGGGTTCAGCAGGTCCCTGGGGCGAGCAAAAACAGGAACTTGCAGCTGAGAGTCATCCGGTTTCAAGAAATAGTCCGACTGCGCTTCTGCATTCTCAGTACGATGGCGGGCTAGGGTCAACCCTTCCATAATAACATTTATGGGATAGTCCTGGTCGCGCTCCATTTCAGCAATCATGGGAAGCTCTAAGGCCTTCATCCTCTCGATAGCAGCAACCAGGTTGTTATAGGACTGCGCATCATAACCAGGTACCTTTTCAATAGGTACCTTCAGCAAGTCAGCTTTGTGCAGCGCTTCCACAGCCTCTGACTTCTCTCTCGCCAAGGCACATTGGACTACCCCACCGAATGCGTCCACTACTTCCTTGGACTCAAGGGTCCTCAGAGCAGCAAGGCACAGGCCATGGCTGATGAGCCACCTGCGATAGGCAATTGCAGACATGAGATGAGGATATAATTCCTCGTCATATTCCAAACTAAGCTTACGCAGCTTCATCTCTTGCGTCTTCGGATGCTCTTCAACAGTTGACCCAAGATCCCCCAACTGCTCCAGTAGCCTGTCCTTACCTTTTTCCAAGTACTTCAGCGCCCAGACGCAAGAAGATTTATACTGAACAGCTGCAGCGCGCTCCTAACTTATCTGCCCTAACAGAGCCATCTTTTCCTCAGCCAGCTTCTGGGCATACACACTCAGACTCTCCGCCTCAGCTTTGGTACTAGCCAACTGTGCCTCTAGCGATGCAATTTTCTTATCCTTTTGCGCGCCTTGGCTGCCTTCACCAGAAACCTTCACCTTTAACTTCCCTACTAGGGAAGCTTGATGCGCAGCCGCCTGCGCCAACTCTTCGACAAGCTGCTCCATTGGCGCATCTCCAGCCACCAATGGCTCAGATCTTTGGCTATGCGGCTCAGAAAAGGCAGAGAGTACAGGACTCTCTTTGGGTGGCGACTCAACAGCGTGCTCAGACCTACACACATACAAGTGGATTAGCAATTATTTCATAATATCAGATGGCATGCGACACAGACTTTTGCAAATAATACTTACTGAGGAGTAATGGTATCAACGGAAGGGGGAGGTGATGCGACATCGCATGACGACTCCACGGTAAGAACAATGGGACGTTTCTTCCTGGAAGAACTCGCGCCGTCGTCATCGCGCGTTCTCTTACGCTCTAATCTTTGGCTCACTTCCTCCTCCTCCTTTTCAATATCTATGGGTGCCGGCTCCACCAACGGGGTAGATACGCTCGGGCTCGGCACACTCTGTAGAGGGGTAGCTTCCAACGCATTGGGACCACTGCTCCTAGCCTCTTCAAGGTTTAGCTCCATGACACGCCCCGCAGTTGCTGTCAGTATGGGCTCTTCTCCTTCCTTCAGGGGCCGCGTCCCTACATTCACCTCAACCGGCTTCGCTAGTTGCACAACTGTGAATAGATCCATCTCTGCGCAACAGAAGACAATAAATACGCAGGTTACATAATGAGCAAAAAAGGAAAAGAAAGTTCTTACATTAATTAAAAAAGGGGATGCGGAGGAACGAGCACCCACCCTGTCCATCAGCGCCTAAGAAGATTCGCATCTCATCCGGCATACCAAAGTAATTGCGGCTAATGCCCATATGCACCAAAAATTCCTTAGGATAGGAACTAATGGGGATGCGGTTGGAATTTATCAGTTACGCATCCTCCGCGATATATGATCCAGGCAGGGGGCGCTCATCCTTCGGCAATGTCCCCTGGGTATAAAATTCAAAACGCGATGGGAAGCACACGTCGTCTACCCAGAAAAAAGTTTCTCTCCAGTTCCTGAGCGCGTCCAGTTTTTCTGTATAACACTGGAGGCGCCCAGCGCGTTTAGCGAATGAGACCCACCCGTGCGACCACGTTGTGTAGTAGAACACACGGAATAGGTGGATAGTCGGGTTAATCGCCAGTAATCAGCAATTAACCTCGAAGTTGGTGATCTTCGCTGCACCGATGCAGTGCAGCTGGGATAGGTGCAGACTGTAATAATTTAATACGTCGAACAAAAATAGGGATATGGGCACACGTTGATTCGAAAACTCGAAAAAACGTGTGTATACCCCTACTTTCCCTTCGGGGAAGTCCGAAATAGATGCTCGCGCATCCGGAACAACCGGATGCACGTCCAGTGGTATAAAATAATCCAAGGTGAACTCTAGAAGTTCACTCTCGGTGATATCGGAGGTGAAATCAGATAACTGTTTGACCATGGTATCATTTTTTTTATGCGCACGCGCGGTTACCTTTGGAATAGGCGGTTTTCTGGTTTGCAAATGCAAGGATTCTTAACAATGGCGGATTGAGTTTTTTAACTGTGAGAAACACAGTAAAATGAGGCAGATGGTTATATAAGTTTACTCATACACAGGATGAGCGACACGCGGATCCCACTGTCACCAACATGTGGTTCAGATCACTTGATGTGACGCTGTTGCAGTTACTTTCCCCCGATTTACGAGGCGTCCATTTTAAAATACTATGTCTAGATACAATGTATAGGCGGGTATCTTTTTTGCCTTCTTCACTGACTGCAGTTATTAGTCTAGGATCCGCAGTCCGTCACTGCGCACACTAGACTGGGGGGACATGATGACGTATAGTCTATATTCGGGTCACGAACCCGACCAAAGCCCGATACTAATAAGCCCAGCAGGAACTGGGCTACGCCGATAAGTGTTTGGGCCCACGAAGGCCCAAGCCCAATGTTAATTATGGAATACGATATCAGATATCTCCTAATTATGGAGATAATCATTCCCCAACCGACTTAGGCGGGATACGCCGAAGGTTGGGGAACACTGAACCAACAAGGATTCCGTGTGTATATAAAGGGAATCCTATCCCTCGTTAAAGGTATGATCTACAAACCCTAACTCTCTAACCCTAAACCGATTACTTACTCTCACGCCGGAGGATAATCGTGGGAGACAATCCCAAGATAAGCCTAACGGTGTTTTGTGTTACTTAATGCGCAGGTCTCAAGAATCAAAACTCAATTGGTACTAGAGCTGGAGCCCCAAACAAGGAACGCCCAACTTTTGTATCAACAGACATTGTTTCATGACTTACAATAGAGCATATCATTCATATTAGGTTGCAGATAGAGATTGCACCTCATTTCAGTGTATTCACTTTTGTCATCATAATCATTGCATCAGGTAAGTTCGTAGCCCCACTTTTACTCATTTAATCATTTTACAAACTTTTTGGGGGAGATACATGCTCAACTATTTTAATTTCAATTTCGATTATTTGTAAACTATATGTTGAATCTAAACTTAAACTATATTGTTTGAACTATCATGAACTTGTTAATCTTTTGTTTCACTCTTTATGCTCGTAAGTAGATTATGCCCGAACTAAATTGATTACTATGTTATGAACACTGTTATTTGAACCACTTTCCTTGATTTTGAACCCATCGACATATATATTTGAACTCTTTTAAATTGATTTGGACCTTTTAACATATATTTGAACCCTTTGACTGTTTTGAACCTTTTGATATGTTTTGAGCTCTTTGACTGTTTTGAACTTTTGAACTCGACTTAAATTCTTGAACTTAGTTACGAACTTTTGAATGGAACACTTGAACTTAATTATGAACTTATGATTTGTATTAATGAACCGTACTCACTTTATATTACGTCTCCCCATGTTACGGAGCATTATCGACTTAAAGTCTCCCCATGTTATGGAGCAGAACGTCTCACTATGTTACGGAGCGTTCTCAATCTAAAGTCTCGCCATATCGGTGGAGCGTTCAAAAGTCTCGCCGTATTGGTGGAGCGTTCTCAATAAATCTCGCCTAGGTGGTGGAGTGACAAAGGAGTCTCCCTTGTTGGAGCAATGCAAAGTCTCCCATGTTCGGAGCATTCTTGAATTATTATATACGTGGTGCTATATTGTGAACTATTATGACAACGTATACTTGACTACTTGACATACATATTTTGGCAGGGGGTTGTGAACACACAGGTTGCAAGTTTTGTATGGGCAGAACTTGGAACTGAGTGGATTTACCATGCCTTTGCTGGGTGATCATTTTTGAAAGGCTTTACAATTCAACTAAACTCTATGAACTCACTCAACCATTGTGTTGACACTTTAAGCATGTTTATCTTAGGTATTAGCATAACATCATGGCTTGCATGGAGTAGCTGAGCTGACGCGTCTCACATATATTTTTATGCACTTAACTGTCGTTTGATTGTAACAAACTCATTTTGGTACTTTGGAAATCTTTTGGGACCTATGTTTTGTAAACTCTGATTATTTTACTTAATCAAACGATATTTTCAAAACGACACTTTAGGTCGTTCGATATAACTGTAACTGTGATGCTATGACAGTCATCCCCCAGGTATTCTATTCCACTGCAAAACAGGTAATTTGGGGGTGTGACAGTTTCCGTTTGCAAAATTTTAGTTGTATGTTCTGATATGACACCAGAATGTGACACTCCTACCCTCGTCGGGTTGGGGTGTTACAAAAATTCTTTTGATAATTACTTCTCATACCTTACACTATTCTTTACTTAAACCTATGAACATACCAACAATATGTTGACCATTTTAGCATGTATTTCTCAGGTACTTGATTTTGGCATGGTTCATCATTTATGAAGTCTCGTTTAGAGGTCATTCTCTATAACTTGATATATGTATTATGAAGTAGCACCCTAGTGATGATGCCTTCCGCTGCTGTATTTTTGGGGGTGTTACTGATAAGGATTTAAAACATACGCTTTTAGGGGGTCATTTAAGCCCTAAATCGACCACTTTTATATCCGTTATTGCTTAATTTAGTTCCTTTTCACTTTTTAGGTCTCTTGGAAGCAAAATGGTGGAATGAAGCATATTTGGACGAAAAAGAGCAAATACATGAAGAAAATGCCAAAGTCAAGATCGAAGCCACTCAAAGCTGATCAACAGTACTTGGCGGCGTCCCAAAAACAGGGCGACGCCGTCCCTCTATGATGAATTTGATGGATCTAAACACACACCTTGTGTTATTGATATTTTGAGTTATATTATTAAGCACGCGAAATATACTTAGTAATACTTAGAAGACAGATGTAAGTAAACTAGAACAATAAACACATAGCTCCAATATTATTAAGAAATAATACGAGTGATCTTTGTTATCACTAGGATTACACCTTGAAGCTAATATGAATAATACATATCCTTAGCAATGACCTAGGATCTCCTTTTATAGCACAAGGATTCCTTAACAAGATCAGTATAAACCTAACAATATAGAATATACACAAGATCTTTTCTATACTTATCAATGCACGTTTACTTAACAGTTATCTAATAGCAGTGGTAGTATTTGTACTGGCAGTGGGAATGAGTTTCCACTGCTAGTGTAAACATCAGCAGTGTTAACCACAAGACTATCAGAGGTAACTGTTAGTATTATTCCCAACAATCCTCCCCTAAACTTATGATTTCTCTGCAAATCAATAAGTTTCTTCATTCTTTATTATCTGCAAGGATTTGGGGAATTCTTTCAAACACTTCATCTTCTTCTCAATGCTTGAATAGCTCTTGAACATTGATCTTGAATCCTGTGTAACAATGCTCTGACTTTCTCACTATCTTCATGAACTCTTATAGTAGTACACAGCATCACAGTGAGAGTTCTAGCTCTGAGTGGATATTCTTTCTCAGCAAGCATGAATGCATCTACTCCATTTGCTGTAGAAACATGATGAACTTTGTAGGACCTCGTTTTTACATCAACCTTACGCGTATACCCACGTTAACAAAAGATGAACACGTTAAACACAAACTATAAGATATGCGTAGAGATGAAGAAAAGAAAGGAAAGATGGTGACTTGATGATGTTACACGTGTATGTGTAGAGAGAAAGATGAAACAAGAACTTGTTATATTGCTTAAAGAAAAAAAAACACACACACACACACACACACACACACACACACACACACTCAAGCACACCCCTCAAATGGCCATTTGAGGGGTATTTATACTTCAAGTACTAGACGCCCTAATGGGATTTGGGATGGGCTTGGATTGGACTTGGATTGGATGACAACTTATACAAGGCTAGCTTAACATAACATCTATCCATTTAGCTTAGCCCAATCCATGAGCCCGTTGACTATTCTATCACGATATCTATCACACGTTACAAAGTTCCTAAACTTGAAAGACCATCACTTCTAATAAAAATGTTACGGCTAACAATCTCCCCCTAAGGGGTGGTCATTCAAAAGATGCTCCACTTGATTAGGTCTTTACATTACTTGAGCTTGAACTTTGCGTGTTGATATAGAATAGTCTTGATTCTTTGTTCCTTCATGCTTTGTGATCAATTAAAGTGGTTGTATGCCGTTGTCGACTTCGTTGGTTAGGTGTCTCCATGTCTTTCTCCACCATGCTCACACTTCTATTTGACTTTTAATTGCCAATGATGAAGTTCTCGAGTTTTTATACTTTGTGGATTCTTTGACATTGACGAAGAATCATCTTTAACTTTGTGTTGCCTTTGATTTTGATGAGAACTTTCATGTGTTGTTGGTATGAGCATGTGGAGAATCTGCACGATCTCTTCCTCCCACAAGCATCCATAAGAAGAAAACATAAAACATGGGTTAGAAGTAATCCAACACTTACAATTTTGAACTTCGAGTGTGTTAATAGCATAGTGTGAAAACACGTTTGATAACACTCAGATTGTGCATGTTTTTAGTAGCATTATGTGTACTTTTATATCTGTTATTTGGTTATATTTGCGTGATTTTAGTACTTAATCATATCTAGAGATGTTTGTCTAGTATTTATAACCAAGTGCAGGGAAATGGAGGAAAATGTGGAAATATGCATCTAATAGAAGATTCCCGTTTCAGTAAAGCTAAACCTTAAGCACTTTTGAAGACCTTAGTGATTGAAGAACCAAGTTCTACAAGACATAGTGAAGAGAAAGATCAAGTTTTGTATCTCAGAAGATCCAACCGGATCCGGTTACACCTTCAACCGGATCGGTTGGAAGTTGGTCGGAATTAGTATTTTTGCCATAGCCAACCGATCGGTCGCAACCCGCAACCGGATTGGTCGGCGTGTTATTATTGAAGACCAACCGGATCGGTTGGTCATATGACCGATCCGGTTGGAGAAGCTGCAGTTGTCAAATCTTCATCACTTAGCTTCCCCTTTGCATCCAAATGATTCTAGGTCCTTCTCTTGGTGTATTCTAGTTCCTTCCTTACTCCTTGGAGGCCAAGTTAAGCATTTAACACCCTAGGCCTTGGAATTAGTATAAATAGAGGCTAATTGTGAGCATATGAGACACACCTCAATTAC
This sequence comes from Chrysanthemum seticuspe, assembly GCA_019973895.1. Classification (NCBI taxonomy): domain Eukaryota; kingdom Viridiplantae; phylum Streptophyta; class Magnoliopsida; order Asterales; family Asteraceae; genus Chrysanthemum; species Chrysanthemum seticuspe. The sequence continues at coordinate 241,376,287 of BPTQ01000009.1, forward strand.
AAATCTCTCTACTCATCAAACCAAGCCTTAACCTCTTAAAATTCGTCCTTAGAAATCCAGAGAAGTTTGGAGTTCCAGAAGTTCCACCTTTGGAAGCCAAAACACCAAGAAGTCCACCACGATCCTTTGGGAATCATTACTTCATCATTTGTAATCTTATTCCAAGCATTGTAAGACTTTCAATCATGTTTTCTAATGATCAAAGTTATGAGTTTATGTTCATGTTTGCTATGAGTGGCTAGTTTCGTTATACACTTGCTTAAATGATGTTGATTATCATATGATTAGTTAGTGATTGTGTTAACATGTTTTAATTCAATTTCAAGTTAATTCTAAGATCCAATTGTGCTAAAGTTTCATAGTGACATTTGTTAATCAAGTTTGGCTAATTGATCGTAATCGTTGGGGTCGAAAGAACTTCGTGTTTTTCAACTAGTCATAATCATTTTGTCTATGAATGATTGTTTTTACCCATTATTCTTGATTATACAAAGGAACTAAGGTGTGGTTGTAATAGAAACGCTTTTTGATTATCAAATTGGATTGGTTGGAAACATCTAAATGGTCGTAAGATTAGTTGTTGAGAATCAATTGTAGCCTTTTGTCTATGATCGGTTACCTTTTGTATTGACCATTTCTTAAGCAATTTGATGAGCAAGCGGATGTTTTTGTGTTTAAGTTTATTGATGTAGACTTATGAAACTTGAATTGATCTTGAATTGATTGGTTAAACTTAAAGCTTGTTTTTATGAACTAAAATCTTGACGAAGGTTTAACTTGTAAAAACAATAGATTAGTTTTCAACTAATTATCACAACCAATATGTTAAGTAGTTAACACAATCACATTAATCTATGTTATGATACTAGTTTAAGCAAGTGTAGTTTTTAATCATCTGAATTTCATTATATCTATTTGCTTTGTTATATGTTTTTGATAGACTCCGTTAATTCAAACTTGTGCTTAGATTCACTCAAATCCCTGCGAACGATCCCGACTTACCTTCATAATCTTGCTATAACGGACGAGTATACTTGCTCGTATGTGTTATTGGTAATATTGGTAATTCACCTTTTATAAATTTAAAACTTGCACCAACCGGGCACATCAAGTTTTTGGCGCCGCTGCCGGGGATTTGATTGTGTTTCAACAAATTTTTGAATTTCCCAAAAGTCAATTCGAAAAAAAAAAAAAATTTCACAGAAACCTTAACCGGATCCGGTTGCTCCTCAACCGAATCGGTTACAATTTTAACCCTCACTCAACTGGTCTAACCGATCGGTCGCATCCCGCAACCGATCCGGTTACCTGTTCTGTCCCATAAAAAACTGTTTTCGTTGTTTGTCCGTGTGTTTAGATATTGCCTGGATTCTCTAGGACATTGTATGAACACTCGAGCAGCGGGAATAGAACCAATTACACCTCTTACCAACCCCGAACGTTTGATTCAAAGAAGAAGAAGAACACGTTTCATACCATTAGAAAATCGTGTACCAAGAGTACCAAACCCACCATTTGATAACCTCATTGAAGCCAAAGTTGTTTACAATCCTTTCACCAATTTACCTTTTCCCATGGCGGACGATCAACCCATGTGGGGAACCAACCGAACCGTAGCACCAACCCCCGAAAGTGCTATTGTTGCTATTAACCTTGGTGACAACTTCACCGTGAAGGGACATCACCTTTCTATGATCAAAGACCGACAATTCGATGGCCGTGCGCGGGCCGATCCGCATAAGCACATTGCCGAATTCATCGAAATTTGCGGCATGTTTCGTTATGGCGACACCGATGTCAATGCCATTAAACTCAAACTTTTCCCATCATCACTCGCCGGAGATGCTAAAGTATGGTACAATGAATTAACCCCGGGAATCATCAATACTTGGGAGGAGATGAGGCAAGCTTTTGTGAGCCGATTCTTTCCACCTGCCATGTTTGATCGATTAATGGGAGAAATTCGTGCTTTCAACCAAAACCCAAACGAATCACTTGTCGAAGCTTGGCTTCGAATGAAAGATTTGCTTCGTAGTTGTCATGGACATGGATTATCAAAAGGAACCATTATCCAAATCTTTTACCATGGACTAGATGAAATCTCTCAAGGCATCCTTGATGCTGGAGGAATTTTTCTCTATAAAACTCCCAATGATGCACATCAATTACTCGAAGATCGAGTACTTCTCAAACTTGATTGGTCCAAAGATTCCAAAACTAAACCTCTCTGAAAAACCGTTGCTTTTGTCGAAAACACCGATACCTCAAAACTCATGGAGAAGATGGAAGCGTTAACCTCACAAATCAACTCGCAATACAAGGATATCAAAGATGAAATGAAAGACATGCGAGACGGATGCAACAATTGTGGAGGAAATCACCCATCGTCCGAGTGTGACGATAAACATATGGGTGGACCGAAAGAAGGAGAAGCAAATTACGCTCAAGGAGGATACCGTGGAGGAGGATATCGTAGTAATTATTACGGTCGAAATTCTGGAAATTGGCAAGATCGCCGACTAAGGGATGACAACCGTGATTCTCAACCACGAACTGACGATCCACCACACCAAACTTTCGACAAAAAGACAGAAGAAACCGAATTCGAAAAAACCATGAGAGAATTCGTGGCTGGTCAAAAATCCGCAAATGATTTTATCAAAAATCAATTTTTCAATCTCAAAGCCAAAGTTGAGCAAGGACAGAAAAATCATCAAGCATCTATCCAAGATCTTGAAAACAAGCTTGGCAGACTTTCTGACCAACATTCCTCTAGACCATCTGGTTCATTGCCAAGTAACACTCAATCCAATCCAAAACCATCAAATGATAAGATGTATCGTCCACCCCAAACAAGAAATGAACATATCAATGCTGTTTTCACAAGAAGTGGTCTCTCGTACGATCCACCACCTAATCCTAATACTCCTGTCACCGTTGATAGTGAGGATGAAAACGAAGAACAAATCACAACTCAAACCACCAAAAAGAAAGACATTCCATCCGTCAAGGCGTATACACCAAAAATTCCTTATCCTCAACGCCTAAAGAAAGAAAAGATGGAAGAGCGTTATAAGAAGTTTATCGAAATAATCAAAGAGGTTAGACTCAATGTTCCTCTCATTGATGTTATAGCCGGAATGCCCAATTACAGGAAATTTTTGAAAGAACTTCTTAATAACAAAAGCAAGCTTGAGCAAATATCAGCAACTTTTCTTAACGAAGAATGCTCAGCCATAGTTCAAAACAAAATTCCACCAAAGCTCGGAGATCCTGGGAGCTTTCTTATTCCATGTACTTTCGGGAATAACGTTAAATGTGATGCTTTAGCTGATCTTGGAGCAAGTATCAATTTGATGCCTTATTCACTCTATTCCAAGTTGTGCAACAACAGCCTGAAACCAACAAAAATGAGCATCCGATTGGCAAATCATTCCTATCATTATCCTGTGGGAATCGCTGAGAATATGCTTGTTCAAGTCGGTAAATTCATTTTTCCCGTGGACTTTGTAATCTTAGAAATGTAAGAAGATAGTAAAGTCCCACTCATTTTAGGAAGACCTTTCCTAAATACCGCCGACGCAATCATCAAAGTTAAAGGAAAAGAACTCAACCTTGGAGTTGGGGAAGATCGAATCACTTTTCTTATCGATAAAGCAATGCGCTACCCACATTCCAGTGATGACACTTGTTTTAACATCGATGTTATTGATGAAGTCACTGATGAGGAATTAGATGCATTACTGAACGAATCAGATCCATTCATGACTACTTCTGAAAAAATCAATGAAACAGATTCTGACAAAGAGTTTGATGATTTCATGAAAGTAGAATTTGAAGAAGATAACTCAGAAGAAGAAGAGGAAGAGGAAGAAAATTTTGAGGAAATCACTTTCAATGACAAGATGCGAATAAAATCCTCTATCGAAGAACCACCCACGGATCTCAAACTCAAACCTCTCCCAAATCATCTTGAATATGCTTATCTGGAGGAGAACTCACTTCTTCCAGTAGTCATATCTTCATTGCTCGAGGATAATGAGAAAGAAAGTTTAGTTTCCGTGCTCAAAAATCACAAACAAGCTTTTGCTTGGAAAACATCTGATATCCCAGGAATTAGTCCTAATTTTTGCAAACACAAAATCAATTTTGAAGAAGGGATTAAACCTGTGGTAGAACGTCAACGTAGACTCAATCCCAACATGAAAGAAGTTGTTAAAAAGGAAATCATTAAACTTCTCGATGCTGGAATCATTTACCCAATTGAGGATAGCCCTTGGGTAAGCCCTGTTCACTGTGTTCCCAAGAAAGGAGGAATGACGGTTGTAACTAATGAGCGAAATGAACTAGTTCCAACTAGAACTGTCACCGGTTGGCGTGTTTGTATTGACTATCGTAAGTTAAACAAAGCCACCAGAAAGGATCACTTTCCGCTCCCATTCATGGATCAAATGCTTGAAAGACTAGCAGGAAATAAATTCTTTTGTTTCCTCGACGGATTTTCAGGATATTTCCAAATTCCCATCGATCCTAACGATCAAGAAAAGACCACCTTTACTTGTCCTTTTGGAACCTACGCATATCGGCGTATGCCTTTTGGTCTTTGTAATGCACCCGCGACTTTTCAGAGGTGTATGATCGCCATATTCCAAGACATGCTAGAAACCTCCATGGATGATTTTTCAGTCTTTGGAGATTCATTCGAAGCTTGCCTTTCTAATCTCGATAAAATGCTCGAAAGATGCGAAGCTGCACATCTTGTTCTCAACGGGGAGAAATGCCACTTTATGGTAACCGAAGGAATTGTGCTTGGCCACAAAATCTCTAGTGCCGGAATGGAAGTCGACAAAGCAAAGGTCGATGTCATCTCAAAACTTCCACCACCAACCAACGTCAAAGCCGTTAGGAGTTTTTTAGGACATGCTGGTTTTTACCGCCGATTCATCAAAGATTTTTCCAAAATATCTCGTCCGATGACAAAACTTCTTGAGAAAGAATCTATCTTTGACTTCGATGCTGATTGCATAAAAGCTTTCGAATCACTGAAATCTCAACTTACTAGTGCTCCAATCATGGTTTCACCTAATTGGTCACTACCCTTCGAACTTATGTGCGACGCAAGCGATTTTGCTGTTGGAGCTGTCTTAGGACAACGCGAAGGAAAACACTTTCGACCTATATATTTTGCCAGCAAGACACTGAATAGTACCCAGTAAAATTATACCGTCACCGAAAAAGAATTACTGGCTGTTGTTTTTGCCTTTGACAAATTCAGATCATATCTTGTGCTCTCAAAAACAGTCGTTTTTACCGATCATTCAGCACTCAAGTATCTATTCACCAAGCAAGACGCTAAACCACGTCTTATTCGATGGATTTTGCTACTCCAAGAATTTGACATCGAAATCAAAGATAAGAAAGGAGCAGAGAATCTTGCTGCTGATCACTTATCCCGTCTCGAAAATCCTAATCTTGAGGAGTTGAAAGAAGAAGAAATCGATGATTATTTTCCCGATGAAACTCTCATGGCCATCGATGGAAATGACGATCCTTGGTTTGCTGACTTTGCAAACTACCTCGCCGGAGGAATTCTCAGAAAAGGACTAACTCATGCTCAAAGAAGCAAATTCTTTTCGGAACTCAAATACTACTTTTGGGAAGAGCCATATCTTTTCAAAATGTGTCCCGATGGGATGATCCGAAGATGTGTTTTTGGTTCCGAAGCTCGTAAAATTCTTGACGAATGTCACCATGGCCCAACTGGGGGACATTATGGTCCTTCCACCACAGCTAAGAAAGTTTTTGATGCTGGATTCTATTGGCCAACAATATTCAAAGAAGCACATACACTTGTTCAAAACTGTGACGCTTGTCAAAGAACCACCAATCTCTCTCGAAGGGATGAAATGCCATTAACAAGCATTCAAGTGTGTGAAATATTCGATATTTGGGGAATAGATTTCATGGGACCTTTCCCTAAATCCCACAAATTCGAATACATTCTGGTTGCTATAGATTACGTGTCCAAATGGGCAGAAGCTGAAGCTTTACCGACAAACGATGCTCGTGTCGTCGTTAATTTTCTCAAAAAGCTTTTCGCCCGTTATGAAATTCCCAAAGCACTCATAAGCGATCGAGGAACTCACTTATGCAATCAACAAATGGAAAAAACCATGAAAAGATATGGAGTTCATCATCGATTTGCGACTGCTTATCATCCACAAACTAGTGGTCAAGTCGAAAATACCAACAGAGCTCTCAAAAGAATACTGGAAAAAACAGTAAAAGACAATCCGTCTTTATGGGCAAGAAAACTTGACGATGCTCTGTGGGCATTTCGTACGTCTTATAAAACACCAATTGGTACAACTCCTTACAGACTCTTGTATGGGAAGACTTGTCATTTTCCGTTCGAAGTTGAACATCGTGCTTATTGGGCGCTCAGACATTGTAACACCGATCTCAAAATAGCTGGAGAGAAAAGATTTCTGCAATTGCACGAACTCGATGAATTAAGACTCCAAGCTTATGAAAACTCCAAACTGTATAAAGCCAGAACAAAAGCTTATCATGATAAAAAGCTACGAATTCGAAAAGAATTCAAAGCCGGAGATAAAGTTCTGCTTTTTAACATGAAATTCAAATTCAAAGCTCCTAAGTTACAACCAAAATGGTTTGGACCATATGTCGTTAAACATGGATATCCATCTGGATATGTCGAACTCTATGAAAAACAAGGTGGAAGTTTCATTGTTAATGGACACCGAATCAAGTTATACTACGACAAGGAGCAAACGAATGAAGTTTCAGTTGCGACAGTGTCCTGGAGACACCATGAGAATGAATTCGAAACTATCACCTTTGTAGCACCATTTCCTGGAAGAATCCCACAAACTGTTCCATGGAAACCCACTGCTGAGTTCGTCTGGGACGATATTGAAGCTACTGGTGAAGAATTCATGTACATGCCCGAACTTTACAGAATGTTCAAAGCTGCCCTTGCAGCTGAATAAATTCGGGAAGACTCGAGTCAGGCTGATGACTCGATAATAAAACAAGCGCTTCTCGGGAGGCAACCCGTGTGTTTCAGATTTGATTTTCTATGGTCACTCCCCAAAGTTTTAAACCTTTGGTTGAACTTAAGTGTGGGGGGGTGCCATCCTTTTAATAAAACCTGTTGTTTGTTTATAAGATTGTGTGCAGGTAATGATTTCTCCAGTGGACGCCAGGAATGAAGAAGAAATTTTAAGCTGATAAACTCATTGACATATCTGGTTTCATCTCTATTTTCCCTATTTCTATACTTTGAAGTTCGTTTATCATTGAGGACAATGTCTAACTTAAGTGTGGGGGGGTGAATAGGAAAAATTAGAGTTTTCATGCTTAAATTTAAAATTTTGTTTGCCCTTGTGATCTAGTTGTTTTCACACTTTTAGGATTATCTATTAGAATAACTGGATCAAACCACTGGTAAAATTGGTAATATTTGAAATTTCGAGATGTGTTCCGATTACTATTGCAATCCATTCTGGGATCGATAACATTTGCTAACACATATTATACCCTTTCCACTAAATTGTGAGGTTTTGAGCCTATTTCTTATTAGCATACATCTTTTATGCTTAGAACTTTTGTTATGAGTGTGCCGGTGATTTTATTTATTCTAGAACTTGTGCTTGTAAATCATTACCAGACCGCAGTGAGATTGCATTCGTGCGATTTAAGTAAATTCGTGTGATAAAGAGGCACCTTAGGATTTAACCCAAATGGCCTTCCATTTTACATCTAATGAAATATTAGCTAGCCTCATTGGTTAGTTAACCACCCACATGGACCCATTTGTAGTGCTCATTTTTAGCACTAGATACCCCTAGTTACACCTTCCGAGCCATCCCTTTCATTTTTGCTTCACCCAGAAAATACAAAAAGATTTTACACTTTAAACCTTAGCCTATCCCATATCAATGTCTAAACGGTTGGTTGCTAGTTTCATGGAAAGTGAAGATTGTTCAAATGATTATGAGTACCACATCCTTTGTGATTGATTAAGCCATGCATTACGTTATGAGTTAAAAAAAAAAAAAAAAAAAAAAAAAAGGTTGTGTTGAAAGTATGGAAATAATAGCCAATGTGCTATGTTCGTGGAACAATTGTCATGGCAAAGCAAAAATTTGTGGAAAGTGGAAAAGAAGAAAGCAAAGCTATAATCATTTATTTGGTTCGTGGAATGTTTGATAGCTAGCAACATGGGTATTAGACTTGATTTCATTTTTATTTTAACACCAATTTCATTAACATTCCCATGCCTTATCCATACCCTTAACCCTTAGCCATATCATTATAACCCGAATAAAAGCCCTCTTTAGATGTTTTTACTTGGTGCTCACGCCACGTCGGTGGAGTTTTGTTTCTTGTACAAGCTTATGGTAATAATCTAATCACGACTGAACAATGAGTGTGATTTATCTTGTTACTCCACTAAAAATGAGTGATTGAGTGAATTATATTCCATTATTTTTCGTGAGGTGTTTTGAAATGTTATTCATGCAAGAAAATCATTGGATATTGTCAAACATCTTGATGTTTCACCTTTATAAAGCGTAATTGATGAATCCTCTCTCGTATTTATACTTGGTTGATTTGCATCACATTTTTCATAATCACGATCTTGTACCAGTGGATGTTTTTTTTTCCTAGATTTGCTTTAGGGCAAGCAAAGTTTAAGTGTGGGGGAATTTGATAACACTCAGATTGTGCATGTTTTTAGTAGCATTATGTGTACTTTTATATCTGTTATTTGGTTATATTTGCGTGATTTTAGTACTTAATCATATCTAGAGATGTTTGTCTAGTATTTATAACCAAGTGCAGGGAAATGGAGGAAAATGTGGAAATATGCATCTAATAGAAGATTCCCGTTTCAGTAAAGCTAAACCTTAAGCACTTTTGAAGATCTTAGTGATTGAAGAACCAAGTTCTACAAGACATAGTGAAGAGAAAGATCAAGTTTTGTATCTCAGAAGATCCAACCGGATCCGGTTACACCTTCAACCGGATCGGTTGGAAGTTGGTCGGAATTAGTATTTTTGCCATAGCCAACCGATCGGTCGCAACCCGCAACCGGATCGGTCGGCGTGTTATTATTGAAGACCAACCGGATCGGTTGGTCATATGACCGATCCGGTTGGAGAAGCTGCAGTTGTCAAATCTTCATCACTAAGCTTCCCCTTTGCATCCAAACGATTCTAGGTCCTTCTCTTGGTGTATTCTAGTTCCTTCCTTACTCCTTGGAGGCCAAGTTAAGCATTTAACACCCTAGGCCTTGGAATTAGTATAAATAGAGGCTAATTGTGAGCATATGAGACACACCTCAATTACAAATCTCTCTACTCATCAAACCAAGCCTTAACCTCTTAAAATTCGTCCTTATAAATCCAGAGAAGTTTGGAGTTCCAGAAGTTCCACCTTTGGAAGCCAAAACACCAAGAAGTCCACCACGATCCTTTGGGAATCATTACTTCATCATTTGTAATCTTATTCCAAGCATTGTAAGACTTTCAATCATGTTTTCTAATGATCAAAGTTATGAGTTTATGTTCATGTTTGCTATGAGTAGCTAGTTTCTTTATACACTTGCTTAAATGATGTTGATTATCATATGATTAGTTAGTGATTGTGTTAACATGTTTTAATTCAATTTCAAGTTAATTCTAAGATCCAATTGTGCTAAAGTTTCATAGTGACATTTGTTAATCAAGTTTGGCTAATTGATCGTAATCGTTGGGGTCGAAAGAACTTCGTGTTTTTCAACTAGTCATAATCATTTTGTCTATGAATGATTGTTTTTACCCATTATTCTTGATTATACAAAGGAACTAAGGTGTGGTTGTAATAGAAACACTTTTTGATTATCAAATTGGATTGGTTGGAAACATCTAAATGGTCGTAAGATTAGTTGTTGAGAATCAATTGTAGCCTTTTGTCTATGATCGGTTACCTTTTGTATTGACCATTTCTTAAGCAATTTGATGAGCAAGCGGATGTTTTTGTGTTTAAGTTTATTGATGTAGACTTATGAAACTTGAATTGATTGGTTAAACTTAAAGCTTGTTTTTATGAACTAAAATCTTGACGAAGGTTTAACTTGTAAAAACAATAGATTAGTTTTCAACTAATTATCACAACCAATATGTTAAGTAGTTAACACAATCACATTAATCTATGTTATGATACTAGTTTAAGCAAGTGTAGTTTTTAATCATCTGAATTTCATTATATCTATTTGCTTTGTTATATGTTTTTGATAGACTCCGTTAATTCAAACTTGTGCTTAGATTCACTCAAATCCCTGCGAACGATCCCGACTTACCTTCATAATCTTGCTATAACGGACGAGTATACTTGCTCGTATATGTTATTGGTAATATTGGTAATTCACCTTTTATAAATTTAAAACTTGCACCAACCGGGCACATCAACGTCTCTAATTCTCACAAAGGCCATTCCTGAACTGGAGTCCCACAAGTGAGATAACGCTATGTACCGAAGTACACCTACAGTTCAGGTGAGTCACTGAGGTACACCGAAGCATCACCCCATGACTGTAGACCGTTTGAGACACACTAAGCGTAATCCACAGGGAGTTACTGAAGTGACCTGTTGTCAGGGCTGCTTGATGTTGACCCTGGCAGGAGTTTCCATTGAATCATTGAAGATCACAGATGTGAAACTTCTCCCTTGTGTCCTTATTGATGAACAACAAGCGATGTCATGTCAAGTGTTCCTATGAGATCTTTTGATGAATCTTGTGGCTCTAGACTCAATAGTGCATTTTGGTTTTCCTAAGCGGAGACTAGGGAGAGGGTCTCCTTCTTCAATACCAACGATCTCTAAGAGAAAGCCGATAGTTTACGTAGGGTTCCTAGTGAGAATGAAACAAATCCTTTTAAGAGGAATTGAATAGCTAGAAGGTTTAGTGCAGTGCGTCATTGGGTCCATGACGTCTTTGTCTTCAATACCGGCGTCATCTAAGTGACAACCAGTAGCATATGTATTGAACCCGGTTTCTACCCTAAGGTTGATTATGGAGGGCTATTTCTTTTCACCCTTTCTTTTACTTTTTTTTTAATTCTTCAACCCCTTCTTTCTCCTTTCTCACATTACTCCTTTTTTCAATCATTCCTAAGGACTTCTAATACTAACTATTTGTGATGTCCTTGGGTAGATCCCTCCGGCTCTGGCGGATCATAGGACGGATTTACCTATCCTTAGTCACCTTATAACTCCATGACTGTCCCATGTTGCCATAAAACCTTTTCTTGAAAATCTCTCAGAGTGTTTATGATTGAAAACATGTTTGAAACACTCCAAGAGTTTTATATTTTCAGAAACACTCCCCCTTCACATATGCTTATAAGTTTTGACAGAAATCTGCACATAGAGGGTAGAGTTCGCACTTTTTGAATTGATCGGCTCATGATAGACAATTCCCCACAAGACACGGTTACGTTGCTAGTTAGAGAGTTCCATTGTCAGTTTTTAGGTGACAAATAGCTCTAGTAACTACCTTGAAGTTGTAAACACTTCTTGAAAAGAAGGTTAGACCCATGAAAGTGCATGTCTATCACAAGTTTCTCGAAATGGTACATTACTGACTTTGATTCCTCGTCAATTCAATGGTTTCAACTGAGTCGAGCTGTTTTGAGATTTAAACAACGATCATTAAACCTTTTTGATCACATTTTAATCACGTCTTCTCCCCCTCAAAAATAGCATATACGTGATATTTTTGATATCAACGGATTAAACATCATTTTTAGAATCTTTTGGGGAGACAAACGGATTTGATTTAAGCATGAATTTGGAAAATTTTGGTTTTATACTCCTCCTTTAATAAAGCATACTCAATTAAAGGGTTTTAGAGGGAGTTATCTTGAGCACAAAATATTTTGAAAGATTTTGAAAATCTTTTTGAACAATCTTGAAAAAGGTGCTCAAGATGATGATGATTTCTAACCAGTTTTAAATGTAGTGCACTGAAGCGTACACTAGATTTTTTGTTTAAAAAACACGAGCTTTGATTTGAAATAATCAAAAGTCATCATTTTTGTCCGGGTTTCGTACTGAAGTATACGAAAGCTATCTTTGAAGAAATTTTTGAGAAACGACATGTTTTAGAAAACAATTAAAGAACTCTCGCTCAAGCATCTGTACATGCCCGTATCATTTTTGAATGCCATTTCTAGAAACGTACAGAATATCGATTATACGAGAGACATGTCGTGAGAAGAATATTTTTGGATTTTTTTATTTTATATTGTTTTTGTATTTTTTGAAAGTTTTATATTTTTATATTTTACTTTTGTAGGTTTTTCAAATTTTGTATTTTGTTTTTCAAAAATATTTACAGCGAAGCTTTTTGGAAAATCATTTTCAAGAAGATTCGAGAAGACATTCTAACTCCTTAGGGGTTAGGCTTCGCATTCCAATTCGTCGAACTAAATCGTCAAACCTTTCTTTTGGAAGGGCTTTAGTAAATAGATCGGCGAGTTGGTAATCAGTCTTCACGAAAAATAATTCAACATCACCTTCTTAAACGTGTTCTTTTATGAAGTGATAGCGGACACGGATATGCTTAGTCTTTGAGTGATGAACAGGATTGCATGATATGGCTATTGCACTTTTCGACTCACAATACATAGGTATTTTATCGAAAGTAAAGCCATAATCTGTGAGTTGTGTTCTCATCCATAGAACTTGAGCACAACACGCAGATAGAGACACATACTCAGCTTCAGCGGTTGAAAGTGCAGTGCAATCTTGTTTCTTTTAAGACCAACTGACTAACTTTTCACCCAAAAATTGTGCTCCTCCTGATGTACTTTTTGCTGTAACTTGATCACATGCGTGGTCCGCATCTGAAAAAGCAATTAGATCAAATCCGAATTCCTTCGGATACCAAAGTCCCATGTGAATGGATGTCTTCAGGTACCGAAAGATCCTTTTAACCTCTTTGAGGTGCAGTTTAGTAGGCTTTGCCTCAAACCGTGCTAATAAGCAAACAGAAAAATGAATATCGGGTCGACTAGCAGTGAGGTACATGGGAGAACCAATCATGCTCTGATATTTCTTCAGATCAATAGGTTTCCCAAACAAATCGGCTCCAATTTTTGGTGAAGTTACCATTGGTGTACCGACCGAATCAGAATTATCCATACCATGATTTTTCAAAATCTCAGCTGTATATATAACTTGATTAATAAAAATTCCACGAGGGGATTGATGTATTTGTAAACCAAGAAAAAATTTAGTTTCCACATCATGGACATTTCAAATTTGCTTTTTATGAGATTTTCAAAATGTTTTGAAAGATTCGGATTAGTGGACCCAAAGATGATGTACTCCACGTAAATCTGAACAATCAAAATGTCATTTTTGCATTTTTGTGTAAACAAGGTAGGATCAACAGTTCCTTTGGTGAAATTGTTTAGGATAAGGAAAGAAGACAGTTCGTCATACCACGCTCTCGGAGCTTGTTTCAAACCATAGATTTCCTTTTTGAGTTTATAAACGTAGTCTGGATGTTCCATGTCTATGAAGCCTTCTGGCTGACTCACGTACTCTTCTTCTTTCTGAGTTCCATTCAAGAACACGGTCTTCATGTCCATCTGATAAACCGTGATGTTTTTGTGAGCTGCATAAGCTAAGAAAATCCTGACTGCCTCTAGTCTAGCTACTGGCGTGAATGACTCTTCAAAGTCTATCCCTTCTTCCTGTCTGTATCCTTTGGCCACAAGACGAGCTTTATTGCGAATTACAGTAATCTCTTCATCCCTTTTGTTCTTCCATAACCATTTGAGATCAATAACTCGAATGTTGATTGGTCTTGGAACCATATCCCAAGAGTCATGTAGACGGTATTGGAGAAGTTCCTCCTGCATCGCTTCTATCCATGCGGGTTCTGCCATTGCCTTGCGAATGTTCTTTGGCTCGATATTGCTAATTGAGCAAAGGTAAATGCACAAGTCGCAATCGGTGGTAAGTTGGCATCTCGTCTAAATTAGCCTTGAAGGTTCACCAATAACTTGTTCAATTGGATGGTCTTTTGTCCTCTTCAGAGTAGAAGGATACCGATGATTAAACGTATGCGAGTTAGATGGTTCTCGTAAGCTTGAAGATGATTCAGCTGATTCCGTAGCAAAAGGGTTTTTAAATAAGTCGTCATCTAACGTTGCATCATTCTGGTTTTGAGTAGGTTCTTCTTGAAATGATATGTTTTGGTTTTGATCATCAACTGCTGGTAAGACTGTTTCTTGAATTGGAGTTGCTGGAGTAGATGTAGATGAAGTTGATGGTGTTGGTGCATTGGTTTCGACCGTGGTAGATGCATCTTTTGTTGATGGTGGTAGATGATGTTGAGCGGGTGCAGCGGAATGATGGTTTGATGCATTTGTCGATGTTCCACCATAGTATTCATCGAATATTAACTCAAAGAAATTCTCCCATTCTTGTTCATGAGGTTTGTCAGCAAAAGTTGATGGAGCTCTTTATTGTACGAGTACTGAACTGTTGTGTCCAGAAGTCTGCTGGTTAGGTGCGAGTTCTAATCTGTTGTGATTAGAAGCCATCGGATTAAGTGCGGGTTCTAGAGCGAGTCTCTCAGAAGCCATCTGTGAAAGTTCATCAAAATTCACATTCATCGTCTCCATGATCCTCCTAGTTCTTCTATTATACACCCTGAATGTCCTCGAGTTATCTGAATATCCAATGAAGATTCCAATATCACCTTTAGCTTTCAGTTTTCCTAGATTTTCTCCGTCGTTTGTTGGATAGCACAAAGCGCCAAACACGTGAAAGTAAGAGATATCATGCTTTCTGTTGTTCACTAGTTCATATGGGGTTTTATTGAATCTTGGATGGATGAGGGATCGGTTCTGAGTGAAACAAGCAGTGGCAACAGCATCAGCCCATAGAAAAAACGGTGCACTAGAATAGATTAGCATTGTGCAAGTAGCTTCCACAAGAGTTCGATTTCTTCTTTCAACTGCCCCATTCTGCTGTGGAGTTCTAATACTAAGATATCAAATGTAAGATGCTTTATTTCATGAAAGAAATTGGATTACATTGATAAAGCACGAGTAGAAAAGGATTGATCCTATTTTAAAGACTACTAAGTTGCTTGAGCGTTTTTGTTCGAAGGATCATCAAATGGTTGATGAGTGTTTTCCGATTCGGGAATGAAGAACGTCTTCATGAGGGATGTGTTTAGAGGTTCCATCATCTTGTTTACGAGTACGTACGACGGACTTTGAAATTGAGGATGATGATACATGAGGTTATGATAAAGGCGCGTCATGAACATTCCATATGGAATAATTTTGTTCTTGGACCCTTGAAGATTTACCAATCGCCTTGCAAAGAAGTAGGCGAGATTATATGGTTGTTGTGTTAGCAAACAATACATTATGTGAGCACAACAAGCGGGAAGGATTTATCGATTTTCCCTAAGGCCCCAAACATTTTCACGTAGGATGAGTGCAAGGGGCTTGTAATCTTCTAAAATATCCCGTGTGTAGATGATGTTTGGATTGGAGAGATGGGGTTTGCATAATATGCGAATCAAGTCTTGCGGGGAAGGAATGTGAGAGCAATAGGGACTATTTTCTTCACGAAAGTTGAAGAGAGAGTCAAGAGACCAATCTTCAGTGAAGGTACATTGTCCATGATTAGGAGTTCGGAGGATGTTAGCAAATTGCCCAAGGGTTAGGATAAACTTTTGGTTTTTGATCCAAAACCAAAGAGAAAGAGAGCGATCCTCGTTACGAACGAGTTTGACTTGGCGGAAGAATCCCAATATGAACCTTGGACATATTTTCTCGTTGATTTCGAGAAGACATTCTAGTCCTATGGTTCTGAAGGAGGTATTGATATCTTCTTCGAATTGTAGAGGAGTGTCTACAATACGTCCTTCGTGGACATGACGCATTTCGAGATTATTGAACCCACGAACGTGGTTGCTCGGTGTGTTGGGCTCAAGGGAGATGTTTGGGGTGTAGAAGCTTGTGAGTGAAAAATCAAACTCGTATTCGTGCGACATAGTAGAATCTAGAGAAAAGACGAGTTAATAGAAAGTGATGTTTGTGGTCAATCAAAGATTATCTAACGTTTTTATTAGATTTTTATTAACAATGGTTTTTAACAAAAAAGGACACTTAACTCACTTATGGTTTTGACATACTAGTGGAGAATAACTTTTTGAAGAAAAGCGATTTTTAATTTGCATGAAAAACTGTTTTCCAGTAGGACGGATCCCACGGTTCCTTTTCAAAAGGGATATGGCTAGTATAACTTCCGGGATCCGTAGATCTGTAATTACATAAACAGATTTTATGAAAAGCATAGGTTTTTAGATCTCATAGTTTAATACCAAGATATGTGTTTTAGCATATATTTTCTTTTAGCATGCATACATGACTTCTATCACAAAAGAAAGATATAAAACAAAGAAAAATGATAAGCACATAATAACCTAGATAACTAGACTATTAGTAATATTTCATTTCAATACTAAGAATGATACAAAGGATTGGGTTTATAACCCCAATGTAGATTAACAACACAAAGTAAATGTCTCCGTATGTGAACTTCATCATAGGGAACACAAGTGCGATGAGTGTTAAGACGATGAGTACGAAGGCGATGTAAACCATGTTGAAGACGATCCTTCTTGGTTTCGGTTGGGATACAATGGAGAGGAAGATGAAGTTTTGAATGAAAGGGAATTTTTGAAATTGGAAGATTTGAAAAAGTGAGGATTGATAAAGTGGGCGTCGAGTGGAATATTTATGGGGAAGGAGTATTTTTTGAAATTTGTGTTTTGTTTTATTATTGGATTAAAAGAAACAAAACATAAGTTTTAAATACCACGACTTTAGACGAGAAATAAAACACGTATGTGAGAAAAAGGCTTCCTAATGAAGCTTCATGTAGAACATGTATATGCACAAAAGATAATCATATAAATACCTAAATAGGCATACTTAATTATCAAGCAAAAATAAAAAGAAAATCATACCTCTAGCGCACTTAGGAATGTCTTTACAAATGACACAACAAATGTCACTTAGACGAATCCCGCTCCTTTTCGTTTTAAGATACCTTCTTAAGGAAGGTATTCTTGTTACCAAGCGATTCCTATAGCTTGGTAGGTATGAGCTTTGATTAATCAACATGACAAAGAAGATTAGTGCAATTAAAAATAAAAAAAGTAAATAAAAAAAATGTTGTTATCAAATCAACATCCAAACATATAGTTTTCAAAGACATGGTGTTTGTTTTTATGAAAAACCTTCTTTGTCGTTTTCAATTAACCATGGATCGTATCATGTTTTTAAAGTACAATATACTTCAAGAAACTTGGTAACGAAGCTCTGATGCCAATTGTGGAAAACTAGAAGGGGGGTTGAATAGTTTTGCCAATTAAAACTTCCTTTTAAACTATTTAGATCGACTTATGTCAATCTATTCGGATGTGTGTGTTGGATTTTGATAAACAAGCATATAAAGCTAAGTAATGAAAAGATAAGAGTAAGGAGCACAAAACCACAACGCGAGTATTTATAGTGGTTTGGCTACAAGGACACCTTTCTTGCCCTACTCCACTCCCCGAGTCACCTACTCGAGAGTTCGTAAATACTACACCAATCTCCTTATGGCGGAGAAGCCTTCACAACGTCGCCTACCCTTTTTCCGGTGATAGGCTAACCACCGGGTTCTTTCACTCCAAGGTGAACCACACCTACACAACGTCGCCTACCCTTTATAAGGTACTAGGCTAAGTACATAGTTCATTCACTCCAAGGTGAACTACACCTTCACAACGTCGCCTACCCTTTATTAGGTACTAGGCTAAGCACCTAGTTCCATTTAAATGGAGGAACTACTACCAAACTACACCAATGAGAAATCCCAAAGGAGATCTACTCCTTTACAACATCATCAAGGATATCAATATCCATTCGATTTAACACTAGTCTATCTTGTACATCGAAACACACCATATCGAATGCACATCTAAGGTACCTTTCACTATTGCCTTTGACTAGATCTACAAGACACCCTTCACTATTATCTTGTGTCTTGACTTCTAAGCACCTTTCACTAATGCTTCTAGTCTTGACTTCTAAGCACCTACTACAAGTGCTTATGATATGGACGATAGATACCCTTCACTGATATCTTCGTCTTGACACTTGAGACATCTTTCACTAATGTCTTCAACACTACACTTCTTTGAAGAAAGAAAGGAATCATCAACAAGAAGACTTCAGTAGCCTTGATGATGAGGAAGCATGACAACTCATGGACTTGAGCTTGATTGACTTCAAAGGTGGTGATCTTGCCTTTAAGAGGAACCTAAAGATCACACAAAAACAAAACTACAGACATATATCTCTTGGATCTGAGGTTAGTGAGTTTTTAACTCAGGGAGAAAGTGTGTTAGAAAGGGGTGAGAAACAATGAAGAAATGGCTCAATATTTATAGAAGAAAAACTCTACTGTTCCCCGAATCCCACAGATCCCTTCCACAAGGGATCCGTCTAGTGTTAAGCTAGGGATCCGTGGGACGCTCCCTTTTACCCATGGGTATTTTGGTTATGGGTCATGGGTCACGGGTTGAACCGTGGATCTTTAGCTAGATACAATGTATCTTTGGGTGCAATGCACTTGGTTACTTGGGTATGGGTTGATCCATGGGTTATGGATATTATCCATGTATGATGTAAGCATGATGTAATGCAATGGGTTATAGGTCAAGCTCCATGGGTCATGGGCTTTGGGTTGTACCCAACTACATTCAATGTAGTTGCCCAATGGGTTATGATACTTAAATTTCTACCCATTTATATTACCCAATATACTACATACTAGTTATGTGTATGTTATACCCAAATATGTAAATACTAGTTGTTGTACATATGTATTACTAAATCATAAAATCACTTATACTTGTTTTAGTGTTTTATGAGAAAATGTGAATATGTTAGAAACTATTAGTTCAAACCATATACATATTTTTATTGTTTCATTAAAATTATTTTACGTTTGTTATCGACAAAACATTAGAAGATCGTAAAATATAAATAAACGTTTTTACGGCTTATTTGTATTAACAACGATTCCCAGTTAAGATATTAGTGCCATCCAAGTTTCTAACGAAGCAAACATTTTTCCTAAAAGCAACCTCTAAATCTGCATCACAGAACTGCCCGACTGAAAACAAATTGTGTCCCAACCATTCGACATAGTAAACCCGAGTGATCAAATAATTTCCAAAAGGTATATCTCCATAACCCATGATAGCTGCTACATGATCATTTCCAAAATGTACAGTTCCCATGAATCTCCAGACGAAGTTGATCAGCAGCTTCAGATTCCCGGTCATGTGCTTGGAGCAACCCGAGTCGACGATCCAAAGACATATTTCGATAACCTGCCAAGAACAGAAGAAGAAGATTTTGGAAACCGTTTTGATTTTGGTTCCTTTGGGTTAGAGGTAAAGTCCTGATCACACTCATAGAAGTTATCTACTGGGAAAACAGGTTCATCACTCATTCTACCATTTTGGAGTGTGAAAGTTCTACCCGTTGGTTTCCAAATGTCATCCCTATAGTAAAGACTATGCTTCTTATCAGTAGTGTAAAACCTAAGTCTTGCAACTAGTCTTCTTAAGGGTTTAGCATAAGTTCTTTTGGGAGCGTTCTTCTGAACAGGCTTAACAATCTCATTCTTAGAAACACAATCATCATGAACATTAGTTAAAGATTTCTTGCAAGTTAAACAAACAGATTCATTAAACTTAACAGAGTTCATAGGTTCATTACATTTAGATGAAATGTCTTTCTTATTACAAAGCTGTAAATTCCTAGGGTGTTCTTCTACTTTCTTCTCTTTATTCAAGCTTATACTCTTAGAGGCATGCGAGACTCTATTGTTCCTTGTATTGCTCTTAGGCTTTACTCTGCTGCTCCTAGAGGTGCTTCCTAGTCCTATAGAAGGTAAGGCACACTCATTAGGATTCACATTTTTATCAAGAAAAGAGGTTTCAACTATCCTAGTCTTTTTAGAGTGCTTTTCTAAACTTATGTCATTTGTTCCATATGGTTTAGATGTGGAGGCAGACGCATTACTGGTACTCATCTTAAAAAGGCCAGGTGCTAAAACTTTTGGTGTCTCCATAACCGCTTTTCCTTTTTCAACATTTTGTTTAGGCAAGGCAGGTGGAGTGATTGGTTTTGATAAATCATTTTTCTCATTGACTTTTGGAGGAGGCAGAGAAACAAACATTTTTGGTTTGAAAATCGGTTTGGGAACATTTGCTTTCTCCTCAGTCAATGGTTTTGTAATCTCAGTATCCACTGCCTTTCCTTTTTGACATTCCAGCTGAGCCCTCAAAAGATCATTTTTCACTTTCATTTCATTGTAGGCACGCTCATACGACAGTTTGTCATACTTGCATTCCTTAGTTTTTCGATCAAGTTGTTTAAAATATGATACATTTTATTTTTCAAGTTTTTAAAGAGCTGTTTCATATTTTGAAACAATTTCGGAGGTCTCAGACTGGAGTCTTTTATGATCTTCAACAGAATATGTTTGTAAAATAATGGACATAATATTAGTAGTCAGAACATCTTCGAAGAGAGAATTATTTAAATTTTCCAAAGCTTTGATGTGTTCAACGCTTTCATTAGCTTGCTTCACCAGGGATTTATGGTCCTTGACAAAGTCAGCTGTTTCTTTCAAAACTGCTTGTTCAAAATGAATTACCCTTGAGTTGATGTTATTCAGCTAAGGGGCAATTTCAGTTTCAAAAAACTTTTCATTTGCATTATCAAAACTAGAAACCAGATGTTAGTTGTAATATGGGGTTTAGTTTTAACAGTCTCTTGAAGTCCCGCAATTCTAGTTTTCACATTTTCTAAAATACTTCTAGCATCACTTTTGTTAATAGGATTGTTTGAAGACATTTGTTCAATGTTCGAAAGAGATTTTGAGACAACAACTAGTTTTGAAACTGATTTTGAAACTGGTGTTGACACTTTGTTTGAAACACTTGGTGTGATGGAAAACTTTGACTTTTCTTTTTGTGACACAAAAGTAATTCCATTAATTTTGTTCCATTTGTTATAACCGATTGGTTTTATTTCTGCATTCTTTTGTTTCATTTTTGATCTACTCTCATCAGATAAATCTAACATTTCAAGACAATCGGAACAAGTATAGGTTCATGCAAAGCTTTTCCATTGTTTAAAACATTCTGTTCTTTCTAAGATTTCTTGAGGAAACAAGGAGGTGAGTTACCTAGAGCCATTTTTTGTGTTGTATGAAAATACGGATTTGTTTGATTAATTAGCATATTAGTTGATTTAGCTGAATGACCCGTTGTAACAAGCAAATTTTCTAATTTTTTGATTTTTTCATCTTTATCAAGAATTTCATCAAGGAGAGAATCTTCTCGTTTTGAAAAATCAGTAATCAACTCTTTCTTCTCTTTTTCAAGATCAGAAAACATTGCTTTTTGTTTAGAAAGATGGTCATTTAGATCAGAAATTTCCTTGTTTAAATATTTTATTTTCAAGTTCAAATTCACATCAAGTGTGTTATACTTGATTTTCAATTGTTGTTCTTTTAAAATGGAATTTCCATAACCAGTTTCGAATTCTGACTCTTTGTTTTTGTGGAATTCAAAAGCTTTTGCGTTCTCCTTGTAACTCTCAAGCTCAGCGGTCAATTTAGCATTCGCGGCCTTACTTTCGTGATTGATCGTTTTAACTTTCTCGATTTCAATGCCACAGTTATTGATTAATTTTTCAAAATAATCACGTGTTTCCTCATCAGTCTCAGTATTTTGTGCCACACAGCCTCCACTAGGATCTACATTTGGAGTTTCAGAGTTAGTATTGCTACAACTCGGATTTTCCAGGTATGTATCATAAGTAGGTGCGGAAACCACAAAATGTTGTTCGTCATGAATAAACACATCAAATATGGCATTGTTATAGCATGGATCAATGATTGGTACCTCAGATACTGCATTGGCGTCATAGACAGGAGGTGCGTCAGAGTCAGTGTCGTACTTAGTTTCCTGAAGATTTGCCATGAAGATGCATTTTGCATTGATTTCCTCGAGGTCTTCCAAATCATCCATAATAGTGAAAAAATCATTTTCCTCAGCAGTCAACTACATCCCTGCTTCTGACTTCTGTGCTAATAGCATAGCTTTCCGAAGATACTCAGCATTCTTCTTTGTCGGCTTAGTAGGACAGTTCCTTGCCATGTGACCCACTCCTTGACAGTTTTAACACTTAACCTGATTACCCTGATTCACATTTCCATAATTCCCAATGACTGGAGCTGCAACATTCCCATTCTGATTACCTACTGCTCTATTCCCAACATTCTGTCCCATCTGATTTCCAACATTTTGACCCAACTGATTACCCTGATACGGAACTGCTTGATTACCCATGCGAAATCCAGTAGCATATCCCTGCTGATTCCCAATAACTCCAACCATTTGTCCTTGATGACCCATATTCAAACCCGGTTGTGCAATTTGCCTGTTGCGAATGTTTGATGAAATCCTTTGGTTGTTGTTAGTTAGTGTAGAATAGCGACTTCTGAATGCTTTACCCAAGAATGCAAATTCATGTGACAAAGCTTCTTCTTGTTCAGTTTCAGGATCAGTGATTCCTTGTTCCTGGTATTGTGGATACTGTTGTTGTTGAATGACTTGTTGTTCTGGTGGATAGAATTGTTGTTGAGGGAAAACAGCTTGTGGTTGTGGAATGTATTGCTGCAAGTTGTTGTTATTGGAAGATGATGAAGCTTGTTGTTGTGTATTCACTGTAGGTTGAGTCTTTGTAATTAGTGCCAATGGATCATGATTCTTTGCCAATCTTTCTTTCCTGATTTCATTCACTTCAGTTTGGTTTTGTTTCAGAAAATCGTTGAGTTGATCAAAGTTCACCTGATGTAAGTCTTTTGTTTGGTTGACAATAGTGACATATCGTCCTTATTCTTCAGGAAGATTGTTCAGGAATTTGATGTTACTCACGATAGTTCTGGGTTCCAACTTGTTTCTGATAAGCTCATTCATTTTAGCGCAAAACCTTCCATAGTAGGATTCAGTGGGTTCTCCTAGAGTAGATGTAAAATTCTCCTATGCAGTTAGCAGCTTTTTCTCCGTATCTTGTTGACCAATTTCTGTTCCATGACAAAGCCGTCTAACACGTTCCCACATATCGAAAGCAGTTTCACAACTGTCAACAGCAGCAAAGATGTCTCTTGGTAAACCCAGTTGGACAATATGAATTGCCATGTCATCTGCTTCGACTTGCTTCTTATCCTCTTCAGTGTATTCTGATTCATATTGAGTACGAAAGGATGATGGGATGGGAGGCGTTGCATCAGCATTTCCAGGGTCTTGGACTTGTCGAGGCTTGAAGGGTCCATTCGTATCGGATTGAAACATTAGTTGTCCATTAGGTTTGGTCTTGATGTAGTGGAGCATACGACTTGTCCATTGAAGATAACCACCTTTTTCCAACATAGGAGGACGGTTTTTGGCACCGGCTGCATGAATGTCTTGTTGAGTTGCCATTGATGAAGGTATTACTGATAAAGTTGATGTAGGATCGATTCAATGATAAAGGAGTTGTGTTTGATGAAGATTAAGCTCGGTTGTTGTATTGAAAATTTGGTCTAAAAACTTAAAAACCTCAAAAACTTCTTTTCGGAGCGTATTTAGGACTTGAAATTTTACCAGAATAAACTTTAACTAGATCGGCATGCCAATCTCCTCATTCTCACGGTCGTTTTGATGGGTAGAACACTGAAAACGGAGTTACGATTCAAAGTTATAGCCGTTTGAAGTTTTACTCAAAATCTTACTCGTAAACCTGTTCTTAGGCGTAGGATTGAGTGCTTATGCGTAGAAATTGGCTTAGGCGTAGACTGCTTATGCGTAACTTTCCTTAGGCGTAAGATGTTGCTCATGCGTAGACCCAGACTTACGCGTAAACTTAAGGTTCAACGTAAGATTATGCGTAAACTTTATACTTAGAAGTAGAGTACCTTACGCGTAAGATTTAACTTATGCGTAGAGTGCTTACTCGTAAGCTTTCTGCTTAGGCGTAAGATTAGGTTTTAAACCAAATCCTTCACACTCGTCCAAGCGTGAAAGATATCCACAAGTCGAAGTGTTCCACACACTAATCCAAGTGAGGGAAGCACTGAGTAACCGTTGTTGCACGAAGAAACTTCACCAAAAGCTTATGCATAAAACTCAAATCTTACGCGTAGACCTTACGCGTAGGAAACTAGAGTTTTGACTTTTTCTTACGCTTAAAAAGAGGGTTTTGACTTTCAGTGCTTACGCGTAAAAAATGCCCAGTTTTGCAAAAACGCAATTTTTCACCCAAAAACACGTTTGCAAACAATTTCTTTTGCAGAAACTTCTTCCAAAACACTTAAGTATCAATAAAAACTACAGCTTTAACCTTAACAACACGTAAAAATCAAAACTTTATGCCAAAAACTCACAGTTTTAAATAAAAAATGCACCCTTTTATGTAAAGTTTGAACAAAAAACGTAACACAACACTCCTAAACCATTGTTAGGTGATTGATACCAATTGTAGGACCTTGTTTTTACATCAACCTTACGCGTATACCCACGTTAACACAAGATGAACACGTTAAACACAAACTATAAGATATGCGTAGAGATGAAGAAAAGAAAGGAAATATGGTGACTTGATGATGCTACACGTGTATGTGTAGAGAGAAAGATGAAATAAGAACTTGTTATATTGCTTAAAGAAAACACACACACACACACACACACACATACACTCAAGCACACCCCTCAAATGACCATTTGAGGGGTATTTATACTTCAAGTACTAGACGCCCTAATGGGCTTGGATTGGACTTGGATTGGATGACAAATTATACAAGGCTAGCTTAACATAACATCTAGCCATTTAGCTTAGCCCAATCCATGAGCCTGTTGACTATTCTATCACGATATCTATCACACGTTACAAAGTTCCTAAACTTGAATGACCATCACTTCTAATAAAAATGTTACGGCTAACAAACTTCACATGAATCATAGTAGAACCATTTAGTACAGGACATGAACATGAGAATTTCCAGAAATCATCTTTAACATCTGGTTCATAGAGCCTTCTAAGATTAACCCACAACTGCATCTCCTTCATATCTTTAAGATCTTCAGCATCAAACCTTTCTTGAACTAACTTCCGTAGTGTATCAAGATCATCTCTGTCAAAAGCTTTAATGAGATCTTCAAACTGAATAAATGATGAAGTTTCACCACCTAGCCTTGTAATCTTCCATGTTAGAGCAAAGTTACTAGTAGTAAAAACTTCCCAGTCAATGATAGGATGTCTGACTTGCAGTGGTTCAGGGTAAAAATCTTCTTCTTCTATCACAATCATCTCAGTCTGTTGTTCTTCAGTGAACTTCTCAGTTGGAACTTCTTGTTCTTCAGCAAACTTTGTCTTCTTAGATGTCTGAGATTCACTGTCTTTGGCCTTTCTCTTCAAATTAGGATACCTTCTTGCTTTTTCTTCAGAGTCCATTGGAATAAAGTCTTTATCTTGTCTTTGAACTCTGTAGTAGATACTTTCAAATCTATCATCTGGCATTCCTTTGAATTGATGTCTCTTCCAACCACCAACCTTGCAGCAATAATCTTTCATCATTGAAATCACTTGTGCCTTTTGATGAGTGTGTAAATACTCATCATTTTTGTTCCTTCTGCACTGCAAAACCAGTCAAAAACACTTTAAAAAGTCTCAAAAAGACAGAAAAAATATTTAGACTGTGTTTTATTCAATAATTGTAAAAATCTAGTCCCTGGTTATTCAAAACTTGTAATTTTTCATAAAAGGCCCACAGGAATTTTTAAGTTGTCAAATTTAGCCTTATAAAGTCTAGTTTTGCAAAATGACAACTTGAGTCCTTGGAATTTTAAAGATTGACAGAAATTACTCTGGGACATTTTTAATTTGAAAATTATCATTTTTGGTCCTTGGGAAAATTAATCTTGTCATAATTAGTCCTTATGATGAAATTTGGAAAATTACAGTTTTGGTCTTTCAAGTTTGGTCAAATGGCAAATATGGTCCTTGTGTATAACTTCCAAATCAAATCCGGATCAAACACACCCAATTAATAAACCCAAAAACACTCCCACCCCTTGTTTTTCCCTCCTTCTTCAACCACTCTGCAACACTCACCATCACCTTCCCTCCAGTTCATCCTCACCATTCCTTGTCCCCTCCACCTCCACAACACAACAAGATGCATTTATTGCTCTCTCACCTGTCAAAGCTATCAGAACCAGTTGCTATATCTTTTTGGTGCCAAAAAGCTCATCAACGGCTAAAAAGGGTTCCACTCATCCAACGGCTCAAATAAGAAGTGGGAAATGATCAGAGTACAAGTGGGAAGACATCTTGTTGAATAAATAGAGGGAGAAAAGGGGAGATGAAGAGTAGTTTTTAATTTTCATTTTTCATATATGTCGTTTTTTAATTTTTATGTCTTAATTAAGTTCTAAATTGTAATTTTAATCTTCCTTGTACTGAACTAAGGCATTTTAGCCAGTTGTAACTCATTTTCAGTAATAATTCAAAGTTTGATAAAGTTCCCTGTTTTTACATTTTCTGTCATAAAATCAGTTTTAAATTTGCTAAAGCTCAAGCTCCAAGTAGCTTAATTCTAATCCATATAAGCTTACTAAAGCTGTCTGTAGCTTTTAGTGAGCTTAGAAATCCCTTTCAAGCAATATTATACCCTGGTCAACGAAAGTCAAAGGAGGGGGCTAACCTGTTCTTGGGATATTGGAGCAGGCCTGGAAACACTTGTGTGTGATATTTGAACTTGTTTAGGCTTGATTCAGATAGAAGTCAAGGTGTTCAGTTTGTTTCATTTAATTTTCAAGTTTATTTTTTTAGTGTAAAATTTACTTAATTAGTTATGTTGATCAATTGCTGATTAATATTGTTAATTTATGTTTCATTAAGGTTAATTTTAGTTGTTATAGGACTGTTTAGTGATTACATGCCCTGAGCTCACCTGTTGCTTTATAAATTTTCATTGTGGCCACTTTAAGGGAGTGTTTGGATTAGGATATAAACTGTGATTTAGTGCTTGATAGTGGTTGATATATATTGCTATAGTCTCATCTAGTCATATATCAGTCATTTTAGGTCTTAATTTTGTACCAGTTTGCTTCAAAAGTCAAAATCCATCTTAGATCTATTTAGCGTAAAAACTGTTAAGAGTTAGTAGTTGAAATAGCTTAGAACAAGTTTAGATTCTATTGGTTTAGCTTATTTGGGTCTTATTACATCTTATGACATTGATCTCAGTCCAAAAATTGCATTTGAATCTCATAAAAGTCAACTTTCATACCTGTCTTAAAAACAGTCAAAATGGTTAAAAGCAGTTTTTTTGTAAACTTTGTGGAATTTTCATAGCCTTATTACTGAACCAAAGTTTATGAGATTGGGATATGTTTTAGATTGGTTGGTCAAGATATTGAAACTGATTTTTGTCAAATTTATATAAACTTTTTGGATAGTGAAATAAGCTCTTGAACAAGCCTGGTTTTGCCCTGTAACAGCAAACAGTTGCTTTTTACAATCTTGCAGATAAGATAGTTTGTTCATTTGAGCTCATTAGGAGCTGATTTTTGGTCCATGTGTAGTCTGCTAGGTGATCTTTAAAATCCAATATATGTTTTTCCCCTTAGCTTATTAGGATTGCTTATGCATGTGCTTATAGTAGGGCTATAAGGGCCGTTTGGCGTGTTGAGAGTTAAAAACTGGTCTCGAGCTTTTTTTCTGTAGCTTGTGCTTTTTAGGTTCCAATCAGTTGCATTAGCTCAATATATGTTAGATTTAGGCTGTAGTAGCTTATGGTAGCTTTTGGATAGCTTATTGCTTATTTGAAGTGCTTATTCAAACTGCTTATTTGCCAAATTCAACTTATTAGTGGGCTTATCTAACTTTTTATATTTTTCCCAGGCTTAGTATAATATTTTAGATTTTCCATAAAATTTCCAGATTTTTCCTAGCTCATTTAGTCCTTTTCTTATTTAATATTAGTTTTTAAGTATTTTTAAATCATTTTTAATTAATAATAAATACATAAAAAGTCTAAAAAAATATATTTTCAGTTTTAACATTAGTTTTATAATATTTTAGATTTTTCTAATTTATAATTTCATTTTTTTTAGGTTAATTTCCTATTTTCTTGTATTTTAATATATTTTTAAATAGTTAAAAATAGTTTTTAATTAATAATAATTAGATAAATAGTTTAAAAATTAATTTTCTTTTTCTTAAAATTTTCTTTTATTGTTAGGATTGTAAAAACATAATTTTTATCATGTAGGTATTTTTAGATTTATGTTTTCACTTTTATTTTTTTGCGTAGACGTTTATTTAAACGTAAACGATTTTAAATATAGAATTAAAATGACTTCAAAGTCTTTTATTGATTCAGTTTCCTTATTGTGACCAATCATACCTCTTTTCCTGTTCATTATCACCTGATCACTACGCGTTTAGCTATTCAATCGCACAGCTCGTTGGGACTTAACGACCCGGGGAAACACTAAACTCTCCTGGATAATTGCATTCTGTTCTGAGCTGTTTGACTTTTATGGTTGACCATTCACAAGTGGTTGACTAATAAAAGACTGACCGTTTCTGGACGAATCAAATTTTGGCGCCGCTGCCGGGGAGCTGTGCTAATAATCTTACGTTTAGCAGATTAGTGATTTGAATATTCACTCCTTGTTCATACCATCTATATATATTTATATTTTCTTATAAAAATCCAAAAATCCAAAAACATCTTAAAACATATAAAACACAAAAATATTTTTCTTTTGTTTCTACATATATATAAAAAAAATATATATAATAATAATAAAACCCAAAAAGATTCTTCTTTTCCCATTTTCATAATTCCCTTGACTCTGAGATTTCTTAGAGTCAACTCTAGTGTATGCGCACTCGCTCTTCTAGGTCTGTGAGCCCATTTCGTGAGCTTGTCAGGATTCCAAGAAGGCGTATCCGTAGACGTTCTGCCCCATCAGTCGGATCTGAGATCCGGACTGCTCGCACTACTTCCGTTATCATGGCGGATGAACGTCCTATGTGCGAGCTTCTCCAGGCACCCATCGATGGGTATGGAGATGCTATTGTTATCCCAGCCATTGTGGTTGAAAATTTTGAACTCAAAACCGGGTTACTAAATCTTGTAACCTCAAGTCAATTCTATGGTTTTGAGAGGGATGATCCTCATGCTCATATTCGATGGTTTAACAAGATTGCATCTACCATCAAATACAAGAATGTCCCTACCGATGCTGTCAAACTTCTTCTCTTTCCATTTTCCCTCGAGGGACAAGCCCGGATTTGGCTTGAAAAACAACCCCCTCAATCGATCGAAACATGGGAAGACCTGGTGAAGAAATTTGTGAACGAGTTCTATCCACCTTCTAAAACCACGAGTCTTAAAAACGAAATCATCAAGTTCACACAAAAGTTTGATGAATCCTTCAGTGAATCGTGGGATCGTTTTAAGGAGTTGCTCCGCAAATGTCCTCACCATGGTTTCTCCGAGTTGATGCAACTCGATACTTTCTATAATGGAGTGAGTCAATCTGATCAAGATTCTCTCAATTCCTCCGCTGGAGGAAATTTCTTGAGCAAAACTGTAAAAGAAGCTTTACAGATAATTGAAAACAAGTCTAAAGTCCGAACTGCACGAAGCAAACCGGTTGTTTCCCAAGTCAGTGTTGGTCCTTCTGCTTCATCGCCCGTGAGTCAATCTAGCACCGATGCTAAGATTGACAAACTCACGGAAGCAATTCAAGCTTTGGTTCTCTCCAACCAAAAGAAAGTTTCTTTTCCACAAACTTCACCTCCTGCTGAAGTTAAGAAAGTGGAAGTATGTGTTACTTGCGGTGGCCCCCATGCCTATTACAACTGGATGGCCACCGATGGTAACCCTTTTGAAGCAAACGCTGTGGGTGGGGTTTCCAATTCAGGAGGCAACCAATACCGTGCTCCTATGGACCCGAACCACCGTCCTAACCACTACCCTGGACCACCCGGTTTCAACCAAAACCCAAACCGTAATCAAAATCAGAATAGAACGAACCAAGGTTTTCAAAATCAAGGTAATTTTAGTCAGAATAACGGTTTTCAAAATCAAAGTCAAAATTTCCAAAACCAATAAAATTTTAATAGAAACCAAGGTCAGGGAAATTTCAACCCAGGGTATTTTCATGGCAATAATCAAGGAAATTTCCAAAATCAAGGCCCTAATCCAAACAATAGAGGCCATAATTTTCCTACACAAAATCAAGCCATTATTCCAACTGGACCATCATCTGATGAGTTGTTGAAGCAATTCATGAAATCCCAAGAGGAAATGAATAGGTTGTTGGTTAGCCAGATTTCTGACATTAAGAAGTCTTTAAATGATCGACCCTCGGGCTCATGTACTTTACCTAGCAACACGATCGCTAATCCGAGGGGCGATGCAAAGGCAATCACAACCAGAAGTGGTGCTTCATATGATAGACCCGGTATTCCTACTACCTCTTCTTCTTCTCTCCCGAAGGTAGTGGAAAGTGAACCTGAGGCGACAAAGGACCAAGTGCAACCCACTAGCTCACAGAGCACAGCACATGTCCATCCTCAAGTTGTCCCGAAACCCAAATCCAAACCAGGAGTTGTTTTTTAACCTCCTGTAGCTCCAGTTGAAAACCCCAAATCCAAAACTTCTATTCCTTACCCATCACGTTTAAATGAGCAAAAGCTCCGCGAAAAAGCCAGTCATCAAATGGACAAATTTTTTCAAATTTTCCAAGAACTACATTTTGAAATAAGCTTTGCGGATGCTATCATGCTGATGCCCAAGTTTGCATCAACTCTCAAACACATGTTAAGCAACAAGGAAAAACTGTTTGAAATGGCTAAAACTCCTCTGAACGAGAACTGCTCAGCAGTTCTGTTAAAGAAGCTTCCCGAGAAGCTTAGAGATCCTGGAAAATTTCTTCTACCTTGTGTTTTTCCAGGAATGATTGAATGCTTTGCCCTCGCCGATCTTGGTGCAAGCATCAATCTGATGCCTTATTCAGTATGGAAGAAACTTTCTCTTCCAAAACTTATTCCTACCTGCATGACTCTTGAGCTTGCAGATCGTTCAATATCGCGTCCTCGTGGCATCGCAGAGGATGTATTCGTGAAAGTAGGAAAGTTCCATTTTCCAGCTGACTTTGTGGTTGTTGACTTCGATGCCGATCATCGGATTCCCCTCATTGTTGGAAGAGGATTCCTGAGAACGGGCCTTGCTCTCATTGATGTATTTGAGCAAGAAATCACATTACGTGTGGGTAATGAAGCTGTCACCTCTAACCTTGATCAAACTTCGAGGTACTCCGCAAACTATGATTCTGAGTCGGTTAACCGAATAGATATCATTGATGTTGCTTCTGACGAGTACTCTCAAGAAGTTCTCGGTTATGTTCATAATTCTTCGAGTGATAATCTCACTCATTCATCTCAACCCATCATTGCCAATTCTACTCCTTCTCTCACTCCGTTTGAGGGAAGTGACTTCATCTTGGAAGAGATTGAAGCATACATGTCTAGTGATTCGGTTTCATGGGAAATTGATCACGCTCCAATTGACATTGAGGGGGACATTCTTCTCCTTGAGAAGTTGTTAAATGAGGACACTTATCCTCCACTCCCTCCCATTAAGCTTCATAATAAAGAAGTTAAGTCAGTTGAGAAAACTGAAGAATTTCCTGAGGTTGAACTTAAGGACTTACCACCTCATCTCGAGTATGCATTTCTTGAGGGTGATGATAAATTACCCGTCATTATTGCTCGAGATTTGAGTAAAGATGAGAAGACTGCTCTCATAAAGGTTTTGAAGTTGCACAAGCAAGCAATTGCTTGGAGACTCTCCGACATCAAGGGTATTAACCCTGAATTTTGTACGCACAAGATTTTATTGGAGGATGATTTCAAACCAGCAGTCCAACATCAGAGAAGGGTGAATCCTAAGATTCATGAGGTTATCAAACAAGAGGTTCTCAAACTTCTTGATGCCAGTTTAATTTACCCGATCTCTGGTAGTCCTTGGGTCAGTCCCATCCACTGTGTTCCAAAAAAGGGTGGCATAACTGTTGTCACAAATGAAGAAAACGAGTTAATTCCAACTCGATTGGTTACGGGATGGCGTGTGTGTATTGACTATCGCAAGTTAAACGAAGCCACCCGTAAAGACCATTTTCCTCTACCCTTCATGGACCAAATGCTTGAGAGATTAGCAAGGAACGAATACTATTGTTTCCTAGATGGTTTCTCGGGGTATTTTCAGATCCCCATTGATCCACAGGATCAAGAAAAGACCACATTCACCTGCCCATACGGAACTTTTGCCTACAGACGTATGCCTTTTGGCTTATGTAACGCTCCTGGCACGTTCCAACGATGTATGATGGCAATTTTCCACGACATGATCGGGGAAACAATGGAGGTGTTTATGGATGACTTCTCGGTCATTGGGGACTCATTTCAAACATGTCTCTCCCATTTAGAAAAAATGCTCAAACGGTGTGAAGACACCAATCTTTGTCTAAACTGGGAAAAGAGCCATTTTATGGTCAAGGAAGGAATTGTCCTAGGCCATAAGATTTCAAAAAACGGGATTGAGGTTGACAAAGCGAAAGTGGATGTCATTGCCAAATTGCCTCATCCTACTACCGTCAAAGGTATTAGGAGTTTTTTAGGTCATGCCGGTTTTTATCGCAGATTCATACAAGATTTTTCTAAAATCGCTCGGCCTATGACTCATCTCCTTGAGAAGGATGCTCCTTTTATCTTCTCACCTGAGTGCATCGAAGCTTTTGAAACATTAAAGTAAAAAGCTTACGGAAGCACCCATTCTCGTTGCCCCCGACTGGGATTTACCCTTTGAACTCATGTGCGATGCAAGTGATTTTGCTATCGGTGTAGTCCTGGGGCAACGTAAAACCAAGCATTTTCAGCCTATCCACTACGCGAGTAAGACTATGACTGAAGCTCAAACCCATTACACCACTACAGAAAAAGAGCTACTAGCCGTGGTGTATGCGTTTGAGAAGTTTCGGCCATACCTAATCTTGACCAAATGCGTGGTGTATACGGATCACTCGGCTCTCAAATATCTCTTTGCAAAGCAAGATGCAAAACCGAGATTGCTCCGTTGGGTTCTCCTCCTGCAAGAATTTGATATCATTATACGTGATAAAAAAGGAGCTGAGAACCTGGCTGCTGATCATCTGTCCCGTCTAGAAAACCCTCACCAGGATGTGTTCGAGAAAAAGGAAATAAATGAAACATTTCCTCTAGAAACACTCAATGTGGTTTCTTTTCGTGGAGACTCTTCCACCCCATGGTTTGCTGACTTTGCAAATTACCATGCGGGTAACTTTGTGGTGAAAGGGATGTCGTCCCAACAGAAAAACAAATTCTTTAAAGATGTAAAACATTACTTCTGGGACGACCCCTACTTATTCAAAATTTGCGCGGATCAAGTCATCAGGCGATGTGTGTATGGTCAGGAAGCCAATGAAATTCTCAAGGCTTGCCATTCTGGACCTACTGGGGGACATCATAGCCCCAACTACACTGCCAAGAAGGTGTTTGATTCCGGATTTTATTGGCCCACGATTTACAAGGATGCCCACGAATTTGTCAAAACCTGTGACGCTTGTCAACGTCACGGAAATATCTCACAAAGAAATGAAATGCCGCAAAACGCCATTTAAGTGTGTGAGATTTTTGACATCTGGGGCATTGACTTTATGGGGCCATTTCCTTCATCTCGAGGAAATAAATACATACTCGTGGCCGTTGACGATTTGTCAAAATGGGTTGAAGCGAAAGCTTTGCCTACCAACGATGCCCGAGTTGTTGTGAAATTCTTAAAATCTCTTTTTGCTAGGTTTGGAACTCCACGAGCTATAATCAGTGATCGTGGTACGCATTTCTGCAATGAACAGTTTGATAGAGTCATGCAAAAGTATGGTGTAACTCACCGTCTCTCTACTGCGTATCACCCCCAAACAAGTGGGCAAGTGGAAGTTTCCAACTGAGGGATTAAATGAATTCTGGAGAGGACAGTAGGCGAAAACCGTGCCTCTTGGTCAGATAAGCTAGATGACGCACTCTGGGCCTTCCGTACAGCTTATAAAACACCCATCGGGTGTACTCCATACAAGCTAGTGTACGGAAAGGCGTGTCATCTGCCGATTGAGCTTGAGCACAAAGCATACTGGGCCTTGAAACATGCCAACTTCAATATTCAGACAGCTGGTGATCACCGGAAAGTTCAAATGAATGAATTAAATGAACTCCGTGATCAAGCATACGAGAACTCTCTGATCTACAAAGAAAAGACAAAGAAGATTCATGACTCCAAAATCAAGAACCGCGTTTTCAACGTCGGTGATCGAGTCCTTCTTTTCAATTCAAGATTGAAGATTTTCTCAGGAAAACTAAAATCCCGCTGGTCTGGACCATTCACCATCACTAAAGTATTTCCTTATGGAACCATTGAGTTATCTCAACCCGATGGTCCAAATTTTAAAGTGAATGGTCATCGATTGAAGCACTATTTTGGAGAGAACATTCCACCTGTGGTTGTCCCGGATCTACAAACTTTCCCCATGAACCAATGAATGCGGGGATCGAGTCAAGCTAGCGACTCGGGAATCAAAAACAGTAGCACACCATATGGGTTTTCACCCATATTTCTGACTTCTTTCTACTTTCTACCACCCTAGTGTGGGGGAGTTGCCCCCCGCTGTTGTATATAAGTTTTCATAAAAAAAAATAAAAAAATAAATAAAAAAATAAATAAAATAAATAAATAAATAGATAAAAATAATGGCCGTAGTATTTCCCTTTTACGTTCTATGTTTCGGCATAACCGCCGGTACTTTGAATATTGAGGGCAATATTCATTTCTAGTGTGGGGGGGAATTCTCACGAATTTTATCATGTAATTATACCACCCAATTCCCCCATTTTTGGCCAAAATGTTTTTTTTGGAGTAAGTGTTTTGCACTTACTCAGCTTACGGTTATCAGTCCGCCATGTCTAATAAACAAAAGGATTGGCTAATCCAGGAGCAAACGGCTCTTGGTAAAGATATCTCAAATCCGTTGACGGCTTGCAATTTGTCCAAAATTGTATGGTATTCAGCTCACCATATCTTTAATTAGTGAAGAGTTGGCTAGCCCGCAAGTTTATGGCTTGTGGTAAAGGCAGTTGGAAAACCATAATTGGTAATCGACTCACCAAAGATATTTTATCTAAGAGTTGGCTAGTCCAGAAGCAAACGGCTTCTGGTAAAGACAAATCAAAACCGTTGAAAGCTGGTGATTTGCTCAAAATCATTTGGTTATCATTGTACCAAGGTTCTTACTTGAACTAAAACAATTGGCTACTCCAGAAGTAATGGCTTTTGGTAAAGAGACTTAAATCCATTAAGTTTTCACAAAAGATTGCTAGGGACTAGCAATAGTTTAGTGTGGGGGATTGATGAGTGTGTAAATACTCATCATTTTTGTTCCTTCTGCACTGCAAAACCAGTCAAAAACACTTTAAAAAGTCTCAAAAAGACAGAAAAAATATTTAGACTTTGTTTTATTCAATAATTGTAAAAATTTAGTCCCTGGTTATTCAAAACTTGTAATTTTTCATTAAAGGCCCACAGGAATTTTTAAGTTGTCAAATTTAGCCTTATAAAGTCTAGTTTTGCAAAATGACAACTTGAGTCCTTGGAATTTTAAAGATTGACAGAAATTACCCCGGGACATTTTTAATTTGAAAATTATCATTTTTGGTCCTTGGGAAAATTAATCTTGTCATAATTAGTCCTTATGATGAAATTTGGAAAATTACAGTTTTGGTCTTTCAAGTTTGGTCAAATGGCAAATATGGTCCTTGTGTATTACTTCCAAATCAAATCTGGATCAAACACACCCAATTAATAAACCCAAAAACACTCCCACCCCTTGTTTTTCCCTCCTTCTTCAACCACTCTGCAACACTCACCATCACCTTCCCTCCAGTTCATCCTCACCATTCCTTGTCCCCTCCACCTCCACAACACAACAAGATGCATTTATTGCTCTCTCACCTGTCCAAGCTATCAGAACCAGTTGCTATATCTTTTTGGCGCCAAAAAGCTCATCAATGGCTAAAAAGGGTTCCACTCATCCAACGGCTCAAATAAGAAGAGGGAAATGATCAGAGTACAAGTGGGAAGACATCTTGTTGAATAAATAGAGGGAGAAAAGGGGAGATGAAGAGTAGTTTTTAATTTTCATTTTTCATATATGTCATTTTTTAATTTTTATGTCTTAATTAAGTTCTAAATTGTAATTTTAATCTTCCTTGTACTGAACTAAGGCATTTTAGCCAGTTGTAACTCATTTTCAGTAATAATTCAAAGTTTGATAAAGTTCCCTGTTTTTACATTTTCTGTCATAAAATCAGTTTTAAATTTTATAAAGCTCAAGCTCCAAGTAGCTTAATTCTAATCCATATAAGCTTACTAAAGCTGTCTGTAGCTTTTAGTGAGCTTAGAAATCCCTTTCAAGCAATATTATACCCTGGTCAACGAAAGTCAAAGGAGGGGGCTAACCTGTTCTTGGGATATTGGAGCAGGCCTGGAAACACTTGTGTGTGATATTTGAACTTGTTTAGGCTTGATTCAGATAGAAGTCAAGGTGTTCAGTTTGTTTCATTTAATTTTCAAGTTTATTTTTTTAGTGTAAAAGTTACTTAATTAGTTCTGTTGATCAATTGCTGATTAATATTGTTAATTTATGTTTCATTAAGGTTAATTTTAGTTGTTATAGGACTGTTTAGTGATTACATGCCCTGAGCTCACCTGTTGCTTTATAAATTTTCATTGTGGCCACTTTAAGGGAGTGTTTGGATTAGGATATAAACTGTGATTTAGTGCTTGATAGTGGTTGATATCTATTGCTATAGTCTCATCTAGTCATATATCAGTCATTTTAGGTCTTAATTTTGTACCAATTTGCTTCAAAAGTCAAAATCCATCTTAGATCTATTTAGCGTAAAAACTGTTAAGAGTTAGTAGTTGAAATAGCTTAGAACAAGTTTAGATTCTATTGGTTTAGCTTATTTGGGTCTTATTACATCTTATGACATTGATCTCAGTCCAAAAATTGCATTTGAATCTCATAAAAGTCAACTTTCATCCCTGTCTTAAAAACAGTCAAAATGGTTAAAAGCAGTTTTTTTGTAAACTTTGTGGAATTTTCATAGCCTTATTACTGAACCAAAGTTTATGAGATTGGGATATGTTTTAGATTGGTTGGTCAAGATATTGAAACTGATTTTTGTCAAATTTATATAAGCTTTTTGGATAGTGAAATAAGCTCTTGAACAAGCCTGGTTTTGCCCTATAACAGCAAACTGTTGCTTTTTACAATCTTGCAGATAAGATAGTTTGTTCATTTGAGCTCATTAGGAGCTGATTTTTGGTCCATGTGTAGTCTGCTAGGTGATCTTTAAAATCCAATATCTGTTTTTCCCCTTAGCTTATTAGGATTGCTTATGCATGTGCTTAAAGTAGGGCTATAAGGGCCGTTTGGCGTGTTGAGAGTTAAAAACTGGTCTCAAGCTTTTTTTTTCTGTAGCTTGTGCTTTTTAGGTTCCAATCAGTTGCATTAGCTCAATATATGTTAGATTTAGGCTGTAGTAGCTTATGGTAGCTTTTGGATAGCTTTTTGCTTATTTGAAGTGCTTATTCAAACTGCTTATTTGCCAAATTCAGCTTATTAGTGGGCTTATCTAACTTTTTATATTTTTCCCAGGCTTAGTATAATATTTTAGATTTTCCATAAAATTTCCAGATTTTTCCTAGCTCATTTAGTCCTTTTCTTATTTAATATTAGTTTTTAAGTATTTTTAAATCATTTTTAATTAATAATAAATACATAAAAAGTCTAAAAAAATATATTTTCAGTTTTAACATTAGTTTTATAATATTTTAGATTTTTCCAATTTATAATTTCATTTTTTTTAGGTTAATTTCATATTTTCTTGTATTTTAATATATTTTTAAATAGTTAAAAATAGTTTTTAATTAATAATAATTAGATAAATAGTTTAAAAATTAATTTTCTTTTTCTTAAAATTTTCTTTTATTGTTAGGATTGTAAAAACATAATTTTTATCATGTAGGTATTTTTAGATTTCTGTTTTCACTTTTATTTTTGTGCGTAGACGTTTATTTAAACGTAAACGATTTTAAATATAGAATTAAAATGACTTCAAAGTCTTTTATAGATTCAGTTTCTTTATTGTGACCAATCATACCTCTTTTCCTGTTCATTATCACCCGATCACTACGCGTTTAGCTATTCAATCGCACAGCTCGTTGGGACTTAACGACCCGGGGAAACACTAAACTCTCCTGGATAATTGCATTCTGTTCTGAGCTGTTTGACTTTTATGGTTGACCATTCACAAGTGGTTGACTAATAAAACACTGATCGTTTCTGGACGAATCACCTTTGTTGGTTGTCTTGGTTTCTTTTGGCCCTTCTTGACTGGAACAATAGCATCTTGAGGTGCTTGATTATTCTTCATCTGTATAAAGTCCTTTAACTGTGCTGTTCTTTGATCTTCAGTTAAAGACTTATCAGCCACTAAGTCAATTGCTTTCTTCTTGATCACTGGATCATTTGCAATCAAGAACTCAATTTCTTCTTCAGTAGGTACATAGCTGAACTCTGGAGTCTTCTCTCTTAATCTTGTAGATGGAACAGTGGAAAGTGGATCTTCTATTGGATCTTCCATTCTATCCAGCCTTTTAGCCTCCATAAAGCTTGCAATATCCATTTCTTCAACCTTTTTCTTTTCAGCAACTTCTTCTTCATTAATCTTTCTTGCAACTTCAGCATCATGAGCAATCTGAATTTGTACTTTCTTGGAAACCTTTCTTCTTTTTTACTCCTTGCTTTGCATAACAGCAGCTTTACCTTTGTCTTTCTTCAGTTTATCAATTTCTTCACTTGCAGTGGCAATATTATGTCCAGCAGTGGGAATATTTGGCTCTGCAGTGGAAATTGGATCAGTGGTAAAGTCATCAGTTGCAGTACTAAAAATGTCTTGATCTAGTTGCTCTTCTTGAGTAACAACTCCCTCTGCACCTTTACTAGAAACACCTTCATCTTCAAAATCAATTCTCCTCCCCTATGTTCCAGCATCTGTTTTCCTCCCCTGTTTGGGAGAATTTCCCAAATCTTGATCAAAATCAGCTGAATCACCATCATTAGGTGAGGATGAAGATGATATCACTAGCTTTACAGTTTTCTTCTTCCTTTTTAACCCCTGCAACTCTTCTTTCAAGGTCTGAATCTCCTCTTGCAAGTGTGTAATTGTGAAGATCGTTGTAAGCTCTTAGACTAGGTCTAATGTTATATCTAGGAACACATAATAATGAAAGCGGAATATTCAAACATAGAATCAACATTATTATGAACAAGGTTTTTCATTATCATAAACTAACTAACTAACTATAAAAAAGATCAAAGACTTGATCTAACACTAACTAACTAAACCCTAGGCGTTTTCCCTACGCCTAGGTTCCCACACACACACACACCCCTTTAGACGTCTACATCTTGTACGTCCTATAAAACTAATGACCCTATGTCTCTTTATATACTAAAGACATCTAGGGTTTACAAGAGTAATCATAATACAATTAGGAAACTAAATATTCTTTTAAGCACATCTTCTAGAATCTTCCAAATCCTCCATCTTTTTGTAGTTTCCCTTCTTGTCACTTTTAGTCCTTCATGTTTCATTCTTCTTGTTTTGTGTCATCAAATCTATAATAGACCCAACAATCTTCCCCTATTTGATGATGACAAAACAAACACAGTTCTTGTACGAACTTCCCTAGATGAAGTAGCAGAAGTTGAGATCATTAAATCTCACCATGAATGAAACACTCTTATCTTCCATGCTTCCCCTTGACTTGAACATGTCACTCAAACATCTCTTCCCCTTTTTGTTATTATCCAAATAGGGAACGTATGCAAATAATGATCTTGACCACCACGAACCAATATCATACTTCCAATCTAAGACTTCCAATGCTTCAAATCGCCCACCATTACGCATCATAAGAAAAATGGATCCAAAATAGTAGAAAACTTCAACTAGCAGTAGTAATAATGATCAACAGTAGTAAAAATCAAACACTTCCCCTTGAGTGATGCATGTAGATCAAATGATTCTTCAAATCTATTAGGCTTTATGTAATGATTACTTGTGAAGAAAACCAAATATAACGAACTTGATGAAGAAGTAAAATTTCCCAAACTTGTGTCTTAAATCTTTACAATCCACGGAACTCCATACTTATACCTACTAAATATAAGTAGACCGCAATCCCTTGACAAGAATCCTCAACTAGTATGAGACACTGAGCACTACAATGTAACTCCTTCAAGTGATAGCCAATGTGTGCATAGAGCATCATAAGAAAAATCACACATTGCTAGATTCATCAAGCTAGATGATAAGAACACAAACCAAGTAATTCCACTTCACCTTCAAATAAGTGATAAATAGTCCTCTTCGTAATCAATTATTCAATGAATCAAATACAAGCTTTTTTGAATCCTTTTAAGAACATAAATTTCTTCTTGTGTGTGTGAACCAAACAACCATTCTGTGGGTGTATCATCCAAAAATCCATAACCATTATCACGCTCGACTTCCCCTGAAATCGAAAACTATACGAGAAGCAGTACTTACGATAATAATAGTACTTTGAAACTTCCTCACAGTACTTTGAGAAGGAGCAGTACCTTGAGCAGTACTTTGAGAACAACAGTACTTTCAATAATAAGCAGTACTTTCAAATTCCAAGCCGTACTTTCGTGTCCAAGCAGTACTTTGCTTTTAGGGGACCAATAACGCACAGTAGTACTTTCAAAATACACAGCAGTACTTTCAGCAGTACTTTCACATAATAGCTCAGATGGAAGATCCCTTCAGTGGAAAGTTAGATTGATATATAGAGAACATCCACCCAAAATTTCGTTATGATCCAACGGTTAACGAAAAAGTTATGATCGTTTCAAAATAGTGCTGTTGTAACCTTACGAAAAATCAGCAGCAGACTTCGACTGCTTATATCTTTTGATTCAGGGATCCGATTGACAATCCCTTTGGTGAGATTAAAGATAGATATACTGAGACGCACCAGAAAAATTTTTAGCTCGATCCAACGGTTGAATAAAAAGTTATGCCCTCTTGAAAACAGTGCTGCAGAAGTATTACGAATTTTTGACAGCTTCGAATTTTTCTTCCTTCTTCTTCAAGAAAACCTTGTAGATCCCTAGATATCACGAGCCCCAGGCTCTGATACCAATTTTGAAGATCGTTGTAAGCTCTTAGACTAGGTCTAATATTATATCTAGGAACACATAATAATGAAAGCGGAATATTCAAACATAGAATCAACATTATTATGAACAAGGTTTTTCATTATCATAAACTAACTAACTAACTATAATAAAGATCAAAGACTTGATCTAACACTAACTAACTAAACCCTAGGCGTTTTCCCTACGCCTAGGTTCCCACACACACACCCCTTTAGACGTCTACATCTTGTACGTCCTATAAAACTAATGACCCTATGTCTCTTTATATACTAAAGACATCTAGGGTTTACAAGAGGAATCATAATAGAATTAGGAAACTAAATATTCTTTTAAGCACATCTTCTAGAATCTTCCAAATCCTCCATCTTTTGGTAGTTTCCCTTCTTGTCACCTTTAGT
Source organism: Chrysanthemum seticuspe (assembly GCA_019973895.1). Taxonomy (NCBI): domain Eukaryota; kingdom Viridiplantae; phylum Streptophyta; class Magnoliopsida; order Asterales; family Asteraceae; genus Chrysanthemum; species Chrysanthemum seticuspe. Next base: position 241,418,308 of record BPTQ01000009.1, read on the forward strand.
CCTTCATGTTTCATTCTTCTTGTTTTGTATCATCAAATCTATAATAGACCCAACAGTAATGTCCTTGGCATGCTGCTTCTTTATATGTGCCAGCTTGGCTAATTGTGTACACAAAACCATCAATTCCAATTGTTGCCCACTGCCCTCATCACTTCCAACTGTGTGACCTGTTGGGAGAGGTGAATCATGGGGCAATGGCTCAGATTCCACCCTAGATAGACTAGGTTGAAGTCTAGAACCACCACTGCTTGTTCCTAAACCAAAAGGTTCAAAAACATGTTGTGTTGTCATGAGAGAAGTTGGTTGTTTGCGCCTCCTCTCATAGGTGTGAGAAACAGGTGGAGTATAATCTATGTTTGGAACAGAGATTATGGGTGAGTTTTGTTCAGGTGAAATATTTGCAAGCATTTGAGGAAAGAGAGGTGTAAAAATCATGTTTCCATCTTTGTTCATGTTTTGAAAAACTTTAGGCTTGAGGCAACGGATTTTATAAACGTTAGTATGGGGTTGCAGTTGAAACTCATTTAACACTGCTTGCACAAACCTTGGATATATCAAAAATTTTGTTGAACTCTTTACATTGCCTTGCATACTTTGAAAAATATATTTTGACCAATTAAAAGTCCTATCTAAAGCTAGACAAACTAAAGGGTAAGCCATGGTTGAACTGAATTGTTCATAAGAGGTTTTCTTAGGACATAGGCAATGCAAAAGAGTATGTATCAAAAATCTCCAATGGGGACAAAAACCACTCTTTTCGAAAGTAGCCTTTTTATCAGTGGTATCATAACCCATGGATGAAAGATGTGTATGAATTTCGGGCATGGTTAATGTGATGAAACCATCGAGATCATCCAATTGGAGATTTCTCCTCAAGGATGCCTCAGTAACATCAATGGTTACCCCATCCACAGTGGCTCTAAGAGCATCCACTGTTTCATGTGTATCTCTATGTTTAATGGTTATGGACTGAGCAGAAGTCCAAAACTATTTGATTTGAGAGATATAGATTGTGGGATTTAAAAGTAAAGCATACCTTATATGGGTAGTATTAAGAAAGTCCACAATCTGGTGAAAAACAGGGCCACTCTTCTCGTTTGACTTTTGTAAGTAGGCCACTTGGTTGTGCTCATCTGCAAAAGTGATAGGTGCCATAGAATCTTTTGATGAAAAATAGATTGTGTCAATATAAATTGTATAAAGAACTCGCCAATTGAGAGAAAATATATAAAGAGTTAGGGTTTTAGCGTTTTGCGCAAGAAACACTATCTAAGGAAAATATTTATCTTAAGAAGATAAATTATAAGTAGGAAAGTAGATAATCTTCTAAAAATTTACCCTATTTATATATGGAAAGTAATTAACTCTCAACGGCTAACAAAAATTTAGTTACAGACACAACAGTTGTAACAGCTAGAACAACAGTGGTAAAATAACACTGTCAGTGGAAAATGTGAACTAGCAGTGGGAATTTTTCACAAAGATTTTCAAAGAGCAGTGGTAAAGAAAAACATTCAAAATTTTGACTGCCCTTTATCATAGTTTTTAGCAAACTATCAGCTATCAACGGATTTGATATGTATTTACCATGAGCCGTTTGCTATGGACTAGCCAACTCTTAATCATAAAGAATATGGTGAGTTGATAACCATATAGTTTTTGGTAAACTATAAACCATAAATGGATTTGATTAGTCTTTACCAGTAGCCGTTTGCTCTGGACTAGTTGATTCTTATATGGATTACACATGGCGAATCAATAACCATTTGTTTTGTATCTCAGTTATATACCTTTTAAGATCAACTCCCATCCACGATTGGTTATATACCTGCATGTGTTAGCCTAATACAAAGAATATGAATAACCAACTTGATTTAACCAAAGTTACTTTTAACCAAGCCACTATCTAAAAAATATCTTCCAAAGTCAACCCGATAATATCTATATTTACTCTTTAACCTACCAAAATAGGAAAAAGTAAATATACTCATTAATGAACACTTGTAACTGACTTTGTCTATATAAGGAGGCTTGGCGTATTGTAATCTTCATCAAAACACATTCAAACACACAAAATCCCTAAATATAATCATGAGCAATCCCTCCAACACCATTAACATCTCCTCTGATTTAGAGGAAGAGTTTGTGATTGAGTCAGAGTCTTTCTAAGAGGCATCAGGATGGGCTGGATACTTTCAACCATGGGCTGGAAGCACTTCAACCAAGAAGTACACTAAAGAGACTGCCAACCGTGTACCTGCTGCTAAACCTGCACCATCTCTTGAGTTTTATTCCAGCTCATCAGATGATGATGAAAAGAATGATGAGACCTATTCCATGGCCAAAGAGTTTCCAAGAGCTCTTACAAAAGCATTGGGAGCAGCTCTCTCCAACATGAAGCAGATATCCATACCAAAGAAGCCTGCAATGCTACCAAGGCCTCCTCCACAAGTTCTTGGTATTCCTTTTCCAAGAATGCAATCCACCTTTAGGAACAAAAGGAAGAGAGCACAGAAGAACAAGCATGACTATGTGGGCAAAGGCAAGAAGCCAATGGAGTTGCTGGCGTAGGGTGTAGGAATGTAGGAAGTTATCTTTTGTGTTTTGATTATGGTTGTTGACACTCTCTCTTAGATGTAATGAATCTTCTTGATGACTTGAATAAAATTTCTTTGTTTTACTGATTTCTCTGTGAGAGTACCTGTTACCACTGCTTGCATTGTAGTTTCCACTGTTAGACATAATTTCTTAATAAGATGTAGTGGACAACAAAAGATACTAGCACTAATCAGCAACATCCTCAATGTAAACAAAGAATCCTTCAAATCTTCATGTCACAAACATAAACCATACACTAAAAGCATTGTTAAGATTTGCAGTGGGTAGAAAATAACTAAAAGGGGATAAAGATTTCTGCTGGCAGTGGTTAGTTCAAAACTAAACCACCCAGTCAACAGGTCAACTTCAAGTCATTAATCCGGCCACCAAATTCAAAGACTTCATTTACTTCTCAACAACTTATACCTTCCCTTCATTAACTAACTGATTCCAACTTAATTGTATTTAAGAACCGATCACTCACAAACTTCTAACACACCAACACTTCTCTCACCTAAAATATGTCAAAAGCAACATTACCAAAAATTACCATGAGCAATTCAAACCCAATCAACATCTCATCTGACAGCTCAATTTTTGACGGCTTTTGGGATGTTGAGGCTTGGCATTATGTGCTCAACAATCCAGGAAAGAAGAAGAAAGAGGTGTTTGAAGCAGTTTCATCAAGAAAAGGAACTCATGTAGATGCTAATTCAAACCCTGTTGCTGCTGGTCCTTCTTCAACTCAACTAATGCCACAAGAAGCTGTCATCACTGAAGATAGCTCAGACTCCATGTCTAGCTACATTTCCCCATGTACAAGCACAAATGATGATGCTACTTCAGGGGTCTTGGATGTACCTCCCCTTGCAAGAATCCTTCCATCAGGAGAACTGCAGAGGCCTCCTTTTCCACCACGGTTGACAGCACCACCACAAGAGGGACCTTCATCATCCTCACCACCTGTTAGAAAAGTGGTGATGGGGCTAGCAAACCCTAAGGTATATAGCTGGATAGATATGCGTAATGCGCCTAAGGTGATGCCAACATGGGCCATTCCAAAGAAGCCATAGGTGGTAGATGGTGGTTAGATGGAGTATGGTTGGGGTAGGATGTGAAGCTTTTGTGATCAGTTTGTAGTTTAATGTTGAGTTCTATTTCTCTTTTATGTAATGATGCTTGTAGTATGAATCCAATGGATGTAACCTCTTCACTCAGAGTGCAGATTTGTGAAATATGAATAGCAATCCATGTCTTTTAATTTAAGTTCCTTGCATCATACTGGTTGTGTTAAAATTTTTACTCCAAAGCTGACAAACTGTCCATCATAATGTTCAAAATCTGAGAGATAGGACTTGTTGCCAGTCATGTGCCTTGAACATCCACTATCAGTGTAGCCTTGATCTGATCTTTTTGTCCTTGGATGTTCCTGCACATAAAAGTAAAGAGTTAGTTTCTTTTGGGGACCCAAGCCATGATTGACTTGGATTAGCCTCGTGTATCAATATAGTTAAATCTATCAAAGGTCATTGATACACCATTTGGATTAGTTGTAGAGGTAGTTCCTTTAGGTTTCCATTCCCAACGTGCTGAGGCCTTCACAGCATTGCCCATGTCCCCCTTTTTCTTGTTTACAACCCTTGCAGTGGAAACTTTTGAATGAGCAGTGGAAACTGCTGGTTTGGTTTTAGGTACCCACTGTTGGTTATAATGAACCTTTTTATTTTGAAAAGTCCTTTTCCCTGTTTGTGCAGATTTTGAAAAAGTTTTTTTGGACTTTGCACTTCTAACAGGTGACTTAGGGTGAGTAGTGTTAATAGTTTTTGCAGTGGCAAAAGTTTTGAGGCCACTTCTTAGTTGAACTGCTCTTGGGATCATTTTGCTGTGCTGATTAGGGTGCAAATTGTTGTTTTGAAACTTGTTAGACTCCACCCTTTTATTCCCATGGACTTCCCATCTCCCAAAATGATAGTCACAGTTAGCATGTAAATGATAAAAGCTACCACAGATATAACATGCTTTGTTGTACATCACAAAATCACTACCTAGTTGTTGAGATTTAACATGATCCCAACTCCTCTGGTTACCCTTAGGAGCTGGTGACTTGTTCCTATACATCTCAGCATACTTTACAGTTGGTCTAGGTTTATTAGCTTGTCTCCTAGATTCCTCTGTAACAGTATTAACAACTTTTGGGATAGAAGCCTCTACATTCTTTTTAACATTCTCATCTACAATAGATGAGTCACTAGCACTCTAAAAAACATCAGTTTCATGCTTAACCAGTTCCTCATCTTGTACAAATGTTTCTTTTAAAGGACCATATTCACGTTCAAGGTCTTGAAAATCTTCTAAGCCTGTATGAGCTAAATCTATACCTGGAGGTGATGGAACACCTCTTAGTGGTGGAGTTACTGTATTATAACCCATACCAGACTTAACTTTACTATGTATTTGAGCATTCCAAATTTTATCAATTGACTTAGACTGATGATAACATGTGTCTAAAGTTAAGTTGACATTTTCATTTTTCTTTTTAAGTTTTTCAAGCTCTTCTTGGTATGCTTCATTCACAGCTGTCTTATGATCTATCTCTCTTCTAAGAAGAATCATATCATCATTATATTTTGACTCATTTTCTCTATAGTGCTCTAGTTGTTTTTCTAATACAGCTATAGCTCTCCTAAGATTTGACACAACATAATTAGCAGCAAACAACTCTGTTCTTTGACTATCATAAGACTCATTAAGCCTTTCAACTTCTCTAGCAGCCCTACATATTTTAGAACAACTTTCAAAGTTTTGTACCTCAGAGTCAGAGAAAGCCATGAGAGCAAATTCAGTAGAAACAAGAGCAACATCTGAAGGTTCTTCCTCTTGTTCATCAGCCATGAAACTCCAATCATAGCTCACACCATCAATAGCCAACATTGCCTTTGGTTCTTCCACAGTTGGTTCCTTATTTTGCTTGTACCAAGTAGACCTGTTGTTAGGATTTAGTAAATCCAGTTATTAAAAAGTCGGTCACCTCAAGTATATGTAATCGTTAGAAAGCTCGTAGTCGTAGATTATTTAATGTGAAGGATCGTAATATTTATTGTGTTTGATGATTCGGGTGGTCTTGGATGATCAAAATACATGTTTACCATTTTAGAGAGAGAAAGTAGAGAGATAGGTGTTCAAGCTAGAGACTTGGTTCACAAATTATGGAATATCAGATTGAAAGCACCACCCCTTCCATGGATGGAAGGGGTATTTATACTTACACAATATTCGACCTCCTATCGGCCTGTGGATCAGGCATACAGTGGGTAAAGTCCCGTCCTTCCTCCACGGTGTTGCACTATACTATTCTACACTACAAACTAACTAATAAACTAATAAATAACGAAAATAACGAAAATAACGACAAGTCTACGAGCTAACTTATGCAAGATAATATTTGGGGTGACCGACTCTTCACTATGGAATTTTCTAATTCCTAACAATCTCCCCCTAAGGGAGGTCACCCCATGTTTTACATTTCGAATCCTAGCATTCTATTCTTGACTTTGTTCTTGAGCTCGTAGACTTCAATTCTTCATTTCAACATTTTTTGTGCTTTAGTAGTGATTCTTCAAAGTCCGCACTGATTTGTACTTTTAGTGGAGGCCTTTAACTGATCCATATCTTTGATGATCTTCGAGCTTTCATTGAGATCATCAGCCACAGTAAATCTCTGGATCACCCTTTATTGTGTTGCCATTATGTGAAGTTGTGACTTTTGGACCGACATGCTCACACTTTCTGGATCATGACATCTTTCCATCAGAGTAGCGGAAGCCTTACTGACTCATGATATTTGCAGCAGCGCAGCAGGAACATAGTATAGAAATATCAGAGCCAGGTTGTGTAGATTAGCACCAGTCATGATTTCATCAAATTAAGTGTGGATGCTGTGAGCATGCGGCTTTGGATTGACTCCTCAATTCTGATCAGCTACAACCGTCCAAATGTACCTGCAAACAACAGTTAGTAATAAAACACACGAAAGTGTCTTTGATCACTTTCATTGAATTGAGGTACACGGCCCACGGTTCCCCGTTGATCAGTACAAGTACTGCCTGTGATCAAGTAGGATTCCTAAGAATCTCCTTGACAGGGTTTCGCAGCTGTTCTAGCTGTTCTCAAACCGGAACATCTCAAAGAAGACAACACGGAGTGAGTGAACCAGCGAATTGAGATTCACTGATTGATGAAAAATGATTTAAAAAAAATCGCGTATTGCATAGAAGAAAGAGTTTTGCAATACGACGAAGGTTTTATAAGAAAGATCAATTTTTCAATCAAAAATACTTTTTGTATTTGAAAAGAGTACACATTCGACGTGCTAGCGAAAAGAAGATTCGCACATCAAACGGTTTTTCCAAAAGTATTTTTTTCAATCAGAGATACTTTTTATGTTTGAAAACATGAATACACATTCGGCGTGCTAGAGAAAAGAAGATTTGCACATCGAACGGTTTTTCCAAAAGTATTCGTCAATTCATTTCCTGGACCAAGGTTGATTCACGAGTGAATCGCCCCATCGTTTCTATCCAGTTGTCACAAGCTTGATCTTTTGCAAGATCTCACATGTCACCCACCAAGAGCTTGTTTGATGTTGGCTCTAGAAGGATTTCCATCTTCATCGTAAATATTTTCATATCACTCGGATGTTTTGGCAATACCACAAGGATAAAGCGTAGGACTCTTAATATATACTTACTTTCCACATTGTGAGAAACAGCAAGTCTTCATGGATTTTGTGTCCTAATGAGATATTATGGATGATCTCTTGGCTCTAGACTCGATTGTGCACATTTGGTTCCAATGCCGGAGACTAGGGAGAGGGTCTCCTTCTTCAATATCAACAATCTCTAAGAGAAAGTCGATAGATAATGTCGGTTCCCCGTGAGAATGAAACAAGCCCTTTTAAGAGGAACTTGAGTAGCTTGGGAAGTTTAGTGCAGTGCGTCACTGGGTCCATGACGTCTTGTCTTCAATACAAGTGTTAAGTAGCATATGAATTGAACCCGGTTTCTGCCCTAAGGTTGAATTGATGGAGGGCTATTTCTTTTCACCCTTTTCTCATTCATTTCTTTTTCATTCTTCAACTCCTTCAGTGCTTACCGAGACTTCATTACTAGAACCTTGTTGGGTTTATTCCAGTACTAGCTCTGTCTCAGTCCGCACTCTTCCCATTTCTCATTTTTCTCCTTTTTTCAATATACCTAAAGACTCTACACTATCTAGTGGATTGTCCCTGGGTAGATCCCTCCGGTTCTGGCGGATCGTGGGAACAAATACCTAACCTAACCATCCTTATAACACCATGCATAAAATAAATTGGTCGGTCTTTTGGTATTGTTCATTCCTTCTCGAAACCAATAGAAAAATCATTTGGAAAAACAATCAAGGTACTTGTGATATAAAATCAAAGCATTTTGTAACTTGATAGTTTTGATCATTTAGAAATGCTCCCCCTCAACATGTGCATATGATTTAGAAATTGTTTAGCACATGGAGGCAAGAGTTCTTTGAAACAAATTCTTGATCACAATTTCGTTAGAAAAAGCCATTTGATTTTCTTTGGTAAATTCTCCCCCTCAATATGTGCGTAAGATATTTTAAAAACATTTTTTATCACATAGAGGCAAGAGTTCTTTTGAAGTACATCCACGATCACAAAGGCCATTAAGAAACCATTTAAACACTCAATCAAGGTACTTTATAAATCACTTTAAAAAAGCTTTCGTACCTCGATAGTTTGTTTGCTCCCCCTCAATATGTGCTTCAAGATTTTAAAGTGTTTAGCACATATTGAGAGAGCAGCCTGCACAATTAAATAAAAAACGATCACCTTTTATCAAATTTCATTATTAAATCGCAAATTCTCCCCCGATCAAAAATATCAAACCCTTTGAGATTTTGGATCCCAAGTGATTTAATTAGGTTTAGAGAACATGGGAGAAAATGTGGCCTTGTTTAAATACTCATCTGGTTTTTTTTGGATAAATCCTCCTCCTCAACATGTGCATTGTGTATTTGAAATCGTTTGGCACATGGAGGCAGGAGTGCCTATAAAGGACTAAAACCGATTCCATTAAAACAGATAAGAGATTTAAATCACGATCTCTCCTTTGATCAAAAATATCAAACCAATTGAGATTTTGGATCCCGATTGATTTAGATCATTTAGAAAGTTTTAGGGAAAGACGTGTCAAGATTCAATTTTGAAAGGTGACAGATAGGGACCATTTTAAGACATTAAAGATTGTTAGTATCAGATATGATTGTTTTTAAGAGATCTTTTAAGTAAAACAAAACAATTTCACAATCAAACAAGAACAGAAAAAATTTCATTTTGAAAGACCTTGATTCAAAAGAAAAATCATACCATGACATAACATTAAATCTTTAGATCACCACATAATTTCATACAAACGGACTCTTTTGAAGATATATTGTTTGAAAATACTTTAATTAAATCACTTCCCCCTCAATCGATGACCGAAGTCGATAATTGAGTGACTTAAGTTTTGATAAAATGAAGTCCGGTGATTTTCAAAATTTATTCCAATATATTTTCAAAACAATATTTTTCCATTTTCGAAACAATTTAATCAAGTAATTCAAAATTGTTTAAAAAATGGTATCCTGCACAAAGATACATTAATGGTTGAGAAGCTTTTGTTGTTGTTGATGAGGGTCTGGAAGAAAAACCATCTGCAGAAGCAGTGAGACTTCTTTTTACGTTGCATTTTGAATGCCAACTGAGGTCAAATTAAGCTCCGTTTCTTCAATCACTTAGAAGAAAACCATCTGCTGATGCAGTGAGACCTCTTACGTTGCATTTATGCCAACTCTCCATAGAAGTCCAATTAAGCTCCGTTTCTTTATTTGTCAACCCAAGATATAGTTACCCTTTCCTTTCGGCATCCAATCATCTTCAATTGTGGGATCCGGATCGGGAACATTCTTTTATACCAATATACCTGCATATGTTAGTGAACACACATACAAATATATGGTGGTCGACATCACCCAAACAACAATCGACTAATTCAAGTCAATTCAATATATCAATCAGTTCATATAAGGCATGGGAATAATGTTCATCAATCTATAATCATCTAAACCTAACAGTCACATCCTAGAAACCTAGTCCTTCAACATAGGCAATTATATTTTTCAGATAAGCACGTAGGATGATTAAGAAAGCCCGTTAGATGATGTAAATATGAAAAATATTCTTCCCCTCAATCAATGACTCTTTTTCATGAAAAGTTTTAAAAGCGCTGAAGTCATTAATTGAGTTTTTTGTAATTTTATGAAAACTTGATTCTGATAGATTTACAAGCAACTCATTTACCACCATTTTTGAAAAACAACAAATATTTTTCTGAAGAATTATAGACGAAAAAACATTTGTGTAGAAACAGCAGTCTTTTTGACGACATGCTTTCCTTGATTGTTTTAGGATAAGTGCACGAAATATTTTGAAAATAGTTTAAGCGCAGCACTTTCCTTTCTTGAAGACCGGGTTGCTATATGAAATAATAGCAAACCATGGTTTAAGTACGGGTTACAGTCTGAAATAACTGCAAGCCATCATTTGAGACATGTTTTGAAAAAGAATATTTACACCTCCTGCTCGAACTTCATCTATGGTCCCGTGCCATTATTGAATGACATTTCTAAGACCGTAGATGTTATCGATACCAGAAGACATGTCATGAGAAAACATATTTTTGGTATTTTTGAAATTTTCTGATTTTTATGGGTTTTTGTTGATTTTGTATTTTTTCTAATTTGTTTTTGTTGGTTTTATATTTTTGTATTTTGTTTTTGATAAATATATACAAGGATAGAGTAGATGATATAATTTAAAAAGATGATGATACGAGTACCGAGATAAGGATATCGAACAGCACGTCGTAGAAGATAGAATTCGTCATCTCTTAAACTTCCACCACCAAAGCTTCCAAGGCTCTTGCATTGAAGAAAGAAATTGAACCATCTGAAAGTAAGACTTTGGAAGCTTTCCCCCCAAACCGAAAGTCCTTTAGCTGAGCAGATTCAAAGCTTTCTTACAAGCTTCTCTTAGCCAGGTGCACAAGGAAGCACACCGTTATCATAAATCCCGCTGCTCCATTTAAGAATGATGATCGAGGATCTCCATTCGGGGTTATATCATCAAGAAGAACAGCAATGTATCATCCCACACATAAAATAATCTTCTCAAATTTCTTTTCTACTGACGTCTGAAGTAATCCATTCCAAAAGGTGTCAAGAGACCACTTCCCCCAAGTAGTTGAAATGATGCAGTCAGTTTCTTTGTATAATGCTCAAGAACTCTCCCGAACACCCATCATGAGGGGAGTGAAAACACCTTCCCATGTTCACATTTTCCTTCCCGGATGATCGTGTATGAAGCTCAAGAACCCGAAGTACACCAATACCCAAGAGCTCTCCCGAATACACATCATGAGGGGAATGAAAACACCTCCCCATGTTCTCATTTTTCTTCCCTGGTGATCGTGTATGAAGCTCAAGTATCCGAAGTATACCAATACCCAAGAAAGGAATAACTGATAACATTGAAGAAGCAGGCCAAGTCACTGACAATCTCTGCGGATGTCAACTCCGGAATAAGTGATTATATCTCTAAATCACTGATTAAGCCCTCAAGTGAAATAGCTGAGCGCCCCCAATGTACACACTCTCTCTCCCCTGATCATTGCGATACCATCGAAATCACCACACACTAGTGTACCTCTTTTATCTTCAGAAACTTCCTCTAACATCACTTCCCCCACATAGTTGAAATACTAACACTAAAAGCCTTGATGAGTAAAACCTTGAGTTTCTCTGCGGTCATGACATTTGTTTTCCCGGGATATCTTCAATCACTTAGAAGTATTAAGCTCATCAAGTTTACTCGTCATGAGTCAAACCTTGAGTTTCTCTGCGGTAATAACATTTGTCTTCCCGGGATATCTTCAGTTTATCAAAAGTATTAAGTTCATCAAGTTTACTCGCTTTGTGTTTAGATGTGTGTCTCCTTGCCCCTTTCTGGTTTTGATACTTCAGAATCAGCAACAAATATAAGCCCAAATAATTGAAATCTTTATGAGAAGAACACTTGAACTATTGTGAGAATCAACTTGCTGAAGACTCTCTCTGACTATTTTTATCAACCCTTATGTAGACAATTTGAAGTGACCACTGATGAAGAAAACCCTATATACCATACTTGAAACTGAAGTCAACTTCCCCACATTTGTATCTTAAGCTTGCACCTAATGATGGAAGAACGGTGTCGAGAATTTATGCATCAAGCAAATCTCTAAGTACTCACTACCCAAACAAAATATGAGACATTAACACCTCTTGTGATTATCCACACCGTCATATGCGTGTGACACTGAGTAAAACAAAGTAACTCCTAATAGTGATAGTTAACCAGGTCTTCAACCATCCACCTCGACTGCTGGTAACTAGATAAACCAAGTCTTCAACTCAAATTTTTAAGCCCGAGCAAGTTATCAAATAAGAACACGCCTTTGTGAAAGTCAACTTCAATCTCAAATAAGTAATAAATGATTAACTCCGAAGTAATCAACTTGTGTTAAATGTCCAACACATTACAATAGTTAATATCAACGTCTCGAGGAGTCACTGCTAAAGAATGTGAGCAAGTCTAATTGGGGATTGAATCTGACTTATAACTCTCTCCCAATTAGTGCTCTCCCCTAAACCGACAATCTGTTTGATAAATGCCCAGATTAAGAAGAAGTCTTTAGATTGTTACATGCAACTCGTCTTTAGTCTTTTAACATGTAGAAAAAAATGTAGATCAGACTGTAGACTCGACCTTCTTCAAGATTGTGCAGTTGGGGAATAGATAGTTAACATCTTCAACTCACACCAAAAAGCATCCCACCAAAAAGCATCCCAATTAACTTACATCTTGCAAATCCCCTTAACTAAAATCCCTCCCAATCAAACAAGAACAGAAAGATGTTCATCAAGGAAATCAATAATCAGGCCGCGACGAACACACAAGATGGTAACACCAAACTACCAATCACATCAAACAAGAACAGAGAGTTTGTTCGGAATCATCATGTTGATGTATACGTGAAGCATTAACGGGAAGCACTTTGTCGATAAACTCATCAATCCGAGTGAAGATGTCAACCAACGGCTCTTAGAAGAGAAAAACTCCATGTGAAGATGACCCGATAAGAAGAACCTCGGTTCTTACATGAGTTTAGAGCCGTATGACCATTTATAATCTCAAATATCAATCAACAATGCAAAAAATTCACACTTCTTCTCCCCCTCAAGAATTGCATACGGAGATGCCATTCTTGACTAAATAAGTGAAATCATCCAAAAGTATTCTATTCACACTTCTCCCCCGCAAAAGTAGCACATGATTTCGCCATCGTCATTATAGTTGAGCAAGTGGAATAAGAAAACAATCAATGGTAGCCCGGTTCACTTGATGACTGAAGCGCATGGAAAAAGTATGAAGCATGTTGATGAGAATGGTCATTAATAAGAAGATTTCTCTTCTTCAGAAGATAAAGCGCACTGACACGTACACTTTTCTTTTCTTCGAGGAACGAGGCATGAACTTTTGTGTTCATACGTCATAATGTTGAAGTACCAGGCCTAAACTGATGTGAACAGACGTCATAATCTCTCTCTTTTCAATCTCTTTTTGCAAAACATGTAATCATCCCCATTATCATTCTGTAGGCTCTTTGTCGTGACAGCTGATGGAGAAAACCCAATATAATGAATTTGACTCTGAAGTAAACTACCCCGAACTTGTGACTTAAACTTGCACATATGAAACAAAGAGCGGTGCCGATTTCCATTAGCATCTCTAAGTACTCTCTATGTACTCTATACTCTTCAACCAACCAACCATCAAGTATAAGACGTACATTACCTCTTGAAAATCCACAATTGAATGTGACACTGAGCACTACAACGTAACTCCTTAAAGTGATAGTTATTTTGTAGTGGTAAGAGCCCAATTCCCTCAAGTGGTAAAAGAAAAGGTAAAAGACACCCAACAATAACTAGATTTCCAAGTCTTCGTTTTTTGATAATAAGCTCGAACAAGGATCATGAAGAATCTTCATCCATCTATCCCCGATACCTTCAGATACTAAGTACACTCGCCCGTGATAATTCACTTCAACCTCAAATAAATAATACTGAATTAACGCCTTTGTCACATCTTCTGAACTGCTTAAATCTAGCCTTCTTTGATATTTAAATGAACTTTGATAACGGTTTTCATCCCAACCATGGTTAAAAGCACATAACCTCGTAAAACCATGTAATAACCAAACTGCCATGAAGACAACCCAAACACACACCCAATTCATGAAGTACACCCTTTTATCCCTTCGTTGAAGCAGAAACCGTAGCACCAGCATCAAGTAAGATCTAGAATTACACTTTCTCTTCTCCAAGATGGTTCCATCATTACGGGATTTTACAACTTTATGGTTTAAACCGAGAAATAGTTTCTTTCGCGGGATTTTACAAAACCAAGAATAAACCGTAAGATAGATCCGGAAATGCACTTTACTAATACCAGGATGTCTCCATTGTCACGGGATTTTACAAGTCTATGATTTAAACCGAGAAATAGATTCTTTCGTGGGATTTTACAAAATCAAGACAAAACCGTAAACAATGTCAGCTTGAACGTATTAAGACCACTTTGGTTTCGGTGAATATTTGTTTTAGGGGAAAATGCAGCGGTTCATCAACGACTCTTTCACCAACAACAACCTCCATTAAACACTTTGGTAGACACACCATTCACGAATTATGTCAACTGTTATGGTGACCATATGGTGAAGTAAACCCGATATGCCAAACTTGATCATGAAGTAAAATTCTCCAGATTTGTTACTTAAACTTGTACTAATCCTCGTGAAGAAGAAACGGTGTACCCAATGTACAAAACCTCTTGACATATTCTCAACTGCGTGAGACACCGAAGTGATAGTTACGTTGTGGGTTAAGTAAGAAAGAGTCACAACCGTAACTAAATAGCCAAGTCTTTATCACATTCAATAAACGCCCAAACAAGTCATCTTCGCGGAAGAGTAGAAATAAAGAAGATGAACTAAGTAAGTATGCCCGAAAAACCTCTCTTTACAATCAAATAAGAAATACCGTCTAAACAACCCTGTAGTCAACTTTGCTCAACCATCAATTTAAACCGTGACATTATATTCTCCGTGAAAATGTATACACCAAAGTATCAAACCTCATAGCACAATAAATCTCATCTTCAAATCTCATCGATAAATCTCATATCACAAATCTCATCGTCAAGTCACTTTAACAAATCTCATAGAAACAATCCAATATTGAGAAGCCCATTTTTCATATGGTCCAAATAGCAATCCCATCGTCACGCACACAAAGTGCTGATCATGACTTAATATCCGATCCATTCCAACTATAGCCCACATGACATTCTCTAAATATTAGCAACCGGTATTAGGAGCCCATGTCCATATAATCTATGGTTAGCTCAAGATATAACAACCATATCATGAGACCACGAATTATACCAATGTATCCAAATTGTAAACATTTCGTATAGTAAAATCATAATACCATCTCATACCATAAGTAATACTCCACGAGTAATACTCCACAAGCCCACACCACATTTCGTTAGAGAGATAGAGAGGACCAACACCCAAATCCAATAACTAACGTTAACACCGGGTCCATGAAAATTAACAATTTACCAATCCACGACCCATTCCAGAAATATTACAACCCTAATTATTAGGGGATATAAAAAGCACACCATATCACCTGTAACCCTAATAATACTGGTCTCCATCCTAATTTCTCTCTCAATCAAATACATCACTGCCCCTTTCAAACGCAGCACGCAAAAATCTTATCAAAAATTAGATCAAAATCATTTCTTAATCATCGATCGAATGATAACCATCACTAACCCTTTTGAATCAATACGAAACAAACACCTAATATGCTTCACCCTTTACGTTTTATCACAACCCTCGAATGAAGAACACGGTGTAGACTAGAAGATCTTGTACGGGTATAAGGTAGGTCCTTATGATTGATGTCGTATACATTTTATTTTTTTTTATTTTTCATCTATGTGACAAAACAAAAACGAACCAAGAAAAGGTAAATAGCATAGTTGTTATTCCACCGATTCTTTAAGTTCGAATAAACAAAATGAAGCTTTTCTTAAAAAATAAAGGTCAATGATGAGTTGATTTCGTGAGATGGACCTTTGATAGCCTTAATGATTCAATGGGTAACACGAAATAATCTGAGATCTTTTCCTTCATTTGATATCGATTCTTGATGTATCCCATTTAACGAATAAATGATTAGTGTTAACACAATTGTTAAAAACTCTTCATTATTTTCGGATATTGTCAAAGGCTTTAAGATCAATGATGTTTTCCATTGTGAAGTTATGGATCTGAAAAAGGTCACGATAATACTATGAAAGATGAAACTGAGATCTAGCAATTTATTTCTGTTTGATTAGAACCGAATATAGCTTGAGACTGATGAGTTTAATGATTGTTTGTGTCTTGAAAAAAAAATTATGGATCGATGATTGTATAATGGAACTGAGGTCTTGATGGTATATGTAATTTGTTTTGTGCTCTTGGTCATTCTTTCTTCATCCTTTCGGTTTTGTCCCATCATCTATCAAGTCAATTCGCTAGTGTCAATGGTCTTGAGCCAACTCGCTAAGCCAACTCGCTAAGCCAAGTTGCTAAGCCAACTCGCTACGACTTGTAAATACAAGTCGCTAGGCATATTTCTTATACAACTCGCCACACCAAGTCGCTAAATATAAAGTACAATGTATTTGGACTCTTTTTGACAAGTTGCTAAGAAGAATGACCACAAGTCGCTAGTAAGATTTCTGAGTTTTTCCGACGTTATTCTGACCATATATCCGACCACCTTCATAGTTACCCAGAAAAAGTACCCGGTTTGACAACAAAAACGACCACTTAGACTATACTGAAATGATTGACCACATATATATGACACAGTTTTGGTAACAAAAAAATGTCAAAAAATGATATATATTGTTTGGACCAAAAGACACAAAACAGACTAGACTATGAAATGACCAAGACATATTTTGACCAAACTGAATACATCACAAAACAGTGAATACATCACAAAACAATATTGAAGCAGTTTACCAAAAGATAGCAAAACAGTGATGTGACAATCCGTACTTTCAGGTCATTCTCGACACCGTTCATGTCTCATTATTTCAACATTTTTAGTAAACTTGGTTTACTTGTTTCAAATTCGCGTAACCTTGGAGGTTTAGCGGCGAATTCATGATCATGACATCACGTACATTTCATATGGACTATGTTTAGTCTACATTTCATGGACATCATGTGCATCTCATTAGTACATGCACGACATTTCATTTCACCCTTCAACGCGTAATTTTTATGTTTAATAATTTTTATCGCGTGAGTTTTATTTTGATTATTTAACCCGTTACATTCAAAAATGATCCCGAGGTATTTTTAAACTTACATTTAGTTCATAAAAACTATATTTTTAGTTTTCTTAATGTTTCAAATTTATTTGGTATTTTAATCGTTAACGTTTAATTATTTCGTCGTTTTCTTAAAAATTTTACGATAATTATTTTATCACCCGATTTTCACAAGGAAAGTATTTTTACAATTTTTTATCAACTCATTACAATCTATTTTGATTTACCAAAAACTTACTTGCACCAAGATTTCACCATTTACCTTACAAGAGTATTTACTTACACATTTATACAAAAATCTTACAAATTACACAAAATATACAAGTACATTTGAAAAAGAAAAAAAAAAAAAAATATATGGGAGACAACCCTCCCCCAAAATCCGGCCAAGGGGGAGGGTATGTCTTAATTGATGTATGGCTTTCTTACTAAAATGTCTACACTATTATTAACACATTCATGAACCTATTTTCACATAGTTCCAAAGTGTTTTACAAAAATATTTCTCTCTTCTTTGCTCATCCTCAAACCGGCCATCATCAAGAGACAAAGGGATCAAGGATTTTTTTTATCAAGTGCAAGCATATTACAATCTAGTTAATACTCTTCTAAGATTTTGAAATAAAAATCTAGAGTATTTAGGTTAACCTTGTTACCTACACCTCTTCATATCACTAGTAAGCATATTCTTGTTATTTTTATGTTTCCTCTTCATTTTTATATGATTCTTATCATTCTTGAAGCTCATATGCATGTATTGTAGTTTATACCATTTATTTCTTGATTTTAAGGTTTTATATACATAATAGTCATCCTATAATTATTCCCAAGTTAATCTTTGGTCTTGATGGTGATTAGGAACCCATGACACCCTAAGAAGGTGTATGGTAGGATTAGATTAGTTTCGGAGTTGATTTGAAGGGATTAGAATAGGTTTTGTCCGTGAAAAACTATTTTCGGTATATATATTTTTGTATTCTGTCCTTAAATCGAATTTCTGGAAAAATCAGTGGATGGTACGAAAGTTTGGCCTTGATTTTTAGAAAATATACTTAAAAACGAATCCGTGGCCTTTTGAACGGATAAAAACGGACTTATAACGAAGCCGTGGTGAATTTTTAAAGTTTGACACCGACACGTATTATTTTCTGAAATTGACAGCATGCAGTTTTTGTATATTTCGGGTCAAAAACGAGCCTTAAGCTTCACAAATTATTTCGACTAGTCAAAAATATATTAGTTTACTTCGATACGAAGCTAAGGACATATTTTACGTAGAAAACGGATTTAAAACGACAAATATATAGCCGTTTTCATAAAGTTGCCGTAAGTATTATTTTCTGAAAATTATATTATTTTTGACGTAACAAGTTTTTTTTTTATTAGCTCTATCGTCCATGTTTGCGGCAGTTTTTACCCATGATGTGAAACTTTTTATAACAAAGTGTCTTCTAGTAAAATCAAGTTCACCGGCCACATTTTTCAAAACAAAAACCCGTTTGTCAAGCGGAGTCATAGTGAATTATTTACGGATGTTCAAACATTGGCCGAAACTTATTTTCTGCACGCGATTAGCAAAAATCACCAACTTTAGCCATTGATATCTTTATGATCGATACCTTTTGGACGAAAACTCCTGAACTGAAACTTTTAGATATGGATACAAATTTTCCAAAACCGTCGATTTCGTTCTCCAACGATCAACGTGCACCATTTTACGACCACTTTTCCGGAGTCATTTTTGTTGATTTCATGGTTTTTCCGACGACATTGTTTTGCGACGAAAAATGGTAATTTCACCAAAAATCATTATAAAACCATTGTAGGATGACATTTTGACGTAAAAACATGTAAAGTCATTTTTGAAGGGTCAAGACGTCAAAAGAGTATTTTTCGTCGACGAGTAATATTTTCAAAAACCCGTAAATGGTATAAATAACATACGTAGTGCATGCATAACATTACATTGCAACTCATGACATATCATATCATTGATAATAGGTCCCGGTTGACGCATTACATTATAAACCTCGGTGTACTCACTATTGCCGTTATTTCCAGTTTATCCAAGTGAGTTTTCATAGCCCCGTTTTTACATGCTTTCGATTATTTCAAACCCACGGGGGAGAATACATTGCACTACATTTTTTTTGTACGATACCAAGTATGTTAAATTCATTACATTGCTTAAGTTACCACATATGCCAATTTGAAAGTCCCCATTTCCTGAACCATGAACCGTTAATCTTTGAAGCGAGGATGAGTGGATAGATCTATCGAGGGTGACGCCTCCATCCGGGTTGGTGAATCCCAACCAGGAAAACGGATGCATTTCATTTGATTTCATTACAGAGTTGTCTGGCAAACACTCTGTGGAGGGGCATACATAATTATACAGTCTAGTTTCGGGGTCATGGGCTTAAGGCAATTGTAACATTATTTTTACGTGACGGGATTGTCATGCATATTCTATACTTGTGTAGTCGTATAAAATGTTTACATAAACCTATGATTTCTCACCAACATTATTGTTGACGTTTTTAGCAATGTATTTTCAGGTAACTGAGGCACGTTCATCATGACATGGTTAGGGACCCATATCTTGAGTCGCGGCGTCGACTTACATTATGTACATTATGGTTTATTTCAAAACATCGTTTGGATTTGTAACATATTTGTATTTTGGCAAACTTGTTAAACCTTTTGGGACCGATGTTGTACTCTGATTATGTTTTTATGAAATATCCAACGATGTGTTTTTAAAACGACACTTTAGGTCGTTCAATATAACTGTGATGTGGTGCTATGACAGTCGTTGCCCCCAGGAATTCCATTCCGCTGCAAAACAGGTAAATTGGGGGTGTGACAGATTGGTACCAGAGCTACAGTTATAGAGAACTAGGTTGCATCATTGACCCTAGACTATAGCTACATTATCATAGCATCTCATCATTTCATCATTGTACATGTTCATTTTTATCATGCGGATTCACTTACACTTTGTTCGAGATTATTTACATTTATTTCACATCGGTTGTCACGGACATGTCTTCAGATTCACATCCTATCACCATGTCATCGGACTCTAGTTCGGATGATGTTCCAGCTAACCCCATCATGGATGATGATTCATCACACTCCACGGAGATCGTATCTTCCATTGGATCTACTCCAGTCTTTCCACCTATCATGACCGACACTGAGACCGAACCCTTCGAGGAGGGCGAAGTTGCACCTACACCATCACGATCGCTATTGATTCACGATAGGATCAGGACAATTTTTATCACTCAGTTGGGACAGATCATACCATTGGGTAGAACTTATAGGCTTAGTCCTAATGAACCTATTTTCTTAACTCACCACAAGGATTTCATCATTATCATTATCATTTCGAGCACCATCCGTACCATCACATCTCATATACGATACTCATACACCTGACTTGCAGCTTGAGAAGCGTGCATGATTTGACACACCATTACCACCTACCACTAAGACTATAGACACTACACCATCTCATAGGGTTGAGGACTGTGAGAGTTCTAGGGCTATTGTTGCTAGATCGCCTACTACTCCTACACTTGAAACACGATTAGACCATCAACAGGAACAGATAATAAGCACCTTTCTAGCTAATGTAATCTTTATCATTTATTATCTCTACGATACATCACTGCTTTACTAGGGGCTAGGCCAACTTTATTCTCGACCAATTAGTAGACTATTATTACTCGATAAGGTTCTCCTATGTATTCTACAAACCATCCAACAAATTTTATTCCAAATTATCCTGCTACTATTTCATAAAATTATTTCATTTGATTTTATTTCGAATTATTTTATCACCATCTCAGAAACGTTGTTTCATAAAGTTTTAAGCAAGTTGTTTTATTATCTATTTATCAAATGGTTTCAGTCATTTTATCAACTATTTAATATACTCAGGCGAAACGGTTTTCATGTTACTCTAAAAAAAAAAAAAAAAAAAAAAAAATCATTGAGCCATTATTTTACAAAACAAAACGTTGAATACCATCTAAAACTTCGGAGGAACATAATACTATTTCAACAAAAACAAGCATCACATCATTTGTCCTTAATTATACATGGCCTGATCACCTATGTATAATTCAGGAAGAATTATGTCATGAAAGTAACAAGTATCATTTCAAATCTCCTAAAAACAATTCTCATTTAAAAGTAAAGTTTTATAAACCGATAAATCATGCATAAACATTTCTTTTTGTTAACACTCTAAAGGTGCTTACGCCATTTACCTCTCACTCAACCGATAAGTTAGGATTTGACGAGTGACATTTTAGGAAAGACTTCCTATACCAATTGTGAGGAGGATTTCTCGATACTAGAAAACAATGGAAGGATTTTGGAATTACCAACAAGGACTAGAACTAGGTGGTAGGATGATTCAAAACCCAACAAAAATCTTAAGACATCACGAGACCTTCCGAACCACTATTTTGGGTTAGAATCCAAACTCTATCATTCCAAAAGTATTAGTTAGACCGAGTTACGAGATTTTAGTACGAAGCAAATACACACGAAGCAACATTATAGGGATATACCAAGTTTTCTAACTGAGATTGTAGAACATTCTGTTAAGCATGGCCTCATCAATAGGTGAACTTCCCTACAATGAGTTTCCCTTAAAGGAAAATTAAGGTTATCGATATAAATTTCCCCTAAGGCATTGTGTCCTCTAGAAATTCCAAGTAACCTCACCTCTATATCAAGAGATGTCACAGGTTTGAACATATCAGACAATCAATGACTCCTCATCTACAAGTGAAGCTAGAACAGACATTCTTTGACATAGTATAAGCGGATATCTATTTTCTTGCTAGCATGGTAACAATATTAGTGATGAACTATTTTTGGAAGCACTCAATATCGGAACAAATCTTGGAAGCCAACCACATTAGACATATCATACAATGTCGAATTAGCTAATGGTAGCGTAGTTTGCACCAACACCATTGTTCGCGGTTGCACATTCAATTTTCTTAATCATCCCTTCAACATAGACCTCATGCCCGTAGAGCTTCATAGTTTGGACGCCGTCATCGGCATGGATTGGTTATCTAAGCATCGCGCAAAGATCATTCGTGATGAGAAAGTTGTTCATCTTCCCTACAACGGCGAAACTTTGATTATTCGTGGGGAACGAAGTAGTATCATATCGGTATTCAAAACGGAGAAGTACATTAAGAAAAGTTGTCTTGCTTTCTTAGCTCATGTAACCGAGGAAAAGTCGGAGGAGAAGCGACTTGAAGATGTTCCTATTGTCCGTGAATTTTCTGAAGTATTTCCCGAGGATTTACCGGGACTCCCACCGGCACGTCAAGTAGAGTTTCAAATTGACTTAGTGCCCGGAGCTGCACCGATTGCGCGAGCTCCGTACCGTTTAGCGCCATCCGAAATGCAAGAGTTGTCTAATCAATTGCAAGAGCTTCTAGACAAAGGATTCATTAGGCCGAGTTCCTCGCCTTGGGGAGCACCGGTCTTGTTTGTGAAGAAGAAGGATGGATCCTTCCGAATGTGCATAGATTATCGAGAGTTGAACAAGTTAACGGTAAAGAATCGTTACCCACTCCTCAGAATTGATGACTTGTTCGATCAGTTGCAAGGTTCTAGTATCTATTCCAAGATTGATCTTCGTTCGGGTTATCATCAGCTTCGAGTTCGGGAAAAGGATATTCCGAAAACAGCGTTTAGAACACGTTACGGTCATTACGAGTTTCAAGTGATGCCGTTTGGATTGACTAATGCACCGGCGGTATTCATGGATCTTATGAATAGAGTTTGTAAACCGTACTTGGACAAGTTGTTATAGTGTTCATCGACGACATCTTGATCTACTCCAAGAGCAAAGAAGAGCACGAAGAGCATTTAAGGACGATTTTAAGGCTACTAAAGAATGAGAAGTTGTATGCCAAGTTTTCGAAGTGTGATTTTTGGAACCACAAAGTGCAATTTCTTGGTCACATCATTGATAGTCAAGGACTAAAAGTTGATCCCGCAAAGATTGAAGCCGTGAAAGATTGGGCTACTCCAACAAATCCTACGGAAATTCGACAATTTCTAGGACTAGCCGGGTATTACCGAAGGTTCATCGAAGGTTTTTCGAAGATAGCGAGACCTTTGACCAAGTTGACATAGAAAAACAAGAAGTACGAGTGGGGAAAGAAACAAGAAGTTGCTTTTCAGTTGTTAAAGCAAAAGCTTTGCAGTGCGCCGATTTTGGCACTACCCGAAGGCATTGAGAACTTTGTTGTATATTGCGACGCTTCGCATAAAGGACTTGGGGCTGTTTTAATGCAAAATGAGAAGGTGATTGCGTATGCTTCTCGACAACTTAAGACTCATGAGAAGAATTACACCACTCATGATCTCGAGTTAGGAGCCGTAGTTTTTGCGCTCAAGATTTGGAGACACTACCTTTACGGTACAAAGTGCACAGTGTTTACTGACCACAAGAGTTTGCAATATATTCTTGATCAGAAGGATCTTAATATGAGGCAACGTCGTTGGTTGGAGTTACTCAGCGACTATGATTGTGAAATCAAGTATCACCCGGGAAAAGCCAATGTTGTGGCTGATGCTCTTAGGCGGAAAGAGAGGCCTAAACCTTTAAGAGTTCGATCATTGGGAATGACGATTATTTCTCCTTTACCATCGAAAATCCATGAAGCACAAGTCGAGGCACTTAAGGAGGAAAACCGACCAAGTGAAAAGCTTTATGGTATGCCCGAAAGCGCAAATGGTTTTGTCAAGAGAGCAGATGGAGTTCTATGTTTCAAGGATAGAATGTGGGTTCCATTGTATGGCGGAATACGAGAATTGATTATGCATGAGTCGCATAAGTCGAAGTATTCTATTCATCCAGGATCGGATAAGATGACCAAGATCTTAAGAAGCTTTATTGGTGGCCGAACATGAAAGCGGAGATTGCCACATACGTTAGCAAATGTCTTACCTGCGCTAAGGTAAAAGTCGAATATCAGAAGCCTTCAGGTTTACTCCAATAACCGGAAATTCCTCAATGGAAATGGGAACGTATTACAATGGACTTTGTTACGAAACTTCCTAAGACATCGGGAGGTTACGACGCTATTTGGGTAATTGTTGATCGCCTTACCAAGTCAGCCCATTTCATACCGATTAGAGAGACTTATTCTATGGAGCAACTCACTAGACTTTATGTCAAGGAAATAGTCTCGAGGCACGGAGCACCAATTTCTATCATATCCGACAGAGATAGTCGATTCACTTCAAACTTCTGGAATTCATTGCAAGATTCATTCGGAACCAGATTAGAGATGAGCACCGCATATCACCCACAAACCGACGGTCAAAGTGAAAGGACCATTCAAACATTAGAAGACATGCTGAGGGCATGTGTGATTGATTTTGGAAATGGTTGGGCTAACCATTTGCCATTGATTGAATTCTCGTACAACAATAGTTATCACACCAGTATCAAGATGGCACCATTCGAGGCACTCTATGGTCGTAAGTGCCGATCACCTGTTTGTTGGGCCGAAGTAGGAGACGCACAACTTACTGGTCCAGAAATGGTACGGGAAACCACGGAAAAGATCGTTCAAATTCGTGATAGACTTAGAACTGCAAGGAGCCGACAGAAAAGTTATGCGGATGTTAGACGCAAGGATTTGGAATTTCAAGTGGGCGACAAAGTTATGTTGAAAGTATCGCCCTGGAAGGGCGTGGTACGTTTTAGAAAGCGTGGAAAGTTGAACCCGAGATACATTGGACCATTCAAGATTTTGAGCAGAGTTGGTCCGGTAGCTGATCGACTTGATCTTCCGTCAAAACTCAGTCATGTGCACAACACGTTTCATGTTTCAAACTTGAAGAAGTGTCTTTCAGACGAATCGCTCGTTATTCCATTGGACGAAGTTCAGATCGACGACAAACTCAACTTTGTGGAAGAACCTGTAGAAATCATGGACCGCGAGGTCAGGCAGTTGAAACAGAGTCGTATTCCTATTGTGAAAGTTCGTTGGAATTCGCGACTAGGTCCTGAGTTTACTTGGGAACGGGAAGACCAGATGCAACACAAGTATCTTCATCTTTTCGCCGACACCGTTAGACCTAACAACGATTGAATTCAGGGACTGAATTCCTTTTTGGATGGGCGAATGTGACAATCCGTACTTTCAGGTCATTCTCGACACCGTTCATGTCTCATTATTTCAACATTTTTAGTAAACTTGGTTTACTTGTTTCAAATTCGCGTAACCTTGGAGGTTTAGCGGCGAATTCATGATCATGACATCACGTACATTTCATATGGACTATGTTTAGTCTACATTTCATGGACATCATGTGCATCTCATTAGTACATGCACGACATTTCATTTCACCCTTCAACGCGTAATTTTTATGTTTAATAATTTTTATCGCGTGAGTTTTATTTTGATTATTTAACCCGTTACATTCAAAAATGATCCCGAGGTATTTTTAAACTTACATTTAGTTCATAAAAACTATATTTTTAGTTTTCTTAATGTTTCAAATTTATTTGGTATTTTAATCGTTAACGTTTAATTATTTCGTCGTTTTCTTAAAAATTTTACGATAATTATTTTATCACCCGATTTTCACAAGGAAAGTATTTTTACAATTTTTTATCAACTCATTACAATCTATTTTGATTTACCAAAAACTTACTTGCACCAAGATTTCACCATTTACCTTACAAGAGTATTTACTTACACATTTATACAAAAATCTTACAAATTACACAAAATATACAAGTACATTTGAAAAAGAAAAAAAAAAAAAATATATGGGAGACAACCCTCCCCCAAAATCCGGCCAAGGGGGAGGGTATGTCTTAATTGATGTATGGCTTTCTTACTAAAATGTCTACACTATTATTAACACATTCATGAACCTATTTTCACATAGTTCCAAAGTGTTTTACAAAAATATTTCTCTCTTCTTTGCTCATCCTCAAACCGGCCATCATCAAGAGACAAAGGGATCAAGGATTTTTTTTATCAAGTGCAAGCATATTACAATCTAGTTAATACTCTTCTAAGATTTTGAAATAAAAATCTAGAGTATTTAGGTTAACCTTGTTACCTACACCTCTTCATATCACTAGTAAGCATATTCTTGTTATTTTTATGTTTCCTCTTCATTTTTATATGATTCTTATCATTCTTGAAGCTCATATGCATGTATTGTAGTTTATACCATTTATTTCTTGATTTTAAGGTTTTATATACATAATAGTCATCCTATAATTATTCCCAAGTTAATCTTTGGTCTTGATGGTGATTAGGAACCCATGACACCCTAAGAAGGTGTATGGTAGGATTAGATTAGTTTCGGAGTTGATTTGAAGGGATTAGAATAGGTTTTGTCCGTGAAAAACTATTTTCGGTATATATATTTTTGTATTCTGTCCTTAAATCGAATTTCTGGAAAAATCAGTGGATGGTACGAAAGTTTGGCCTTGATTTTTAGAAAATATACTTAAAAACGAATCCGTGGCCTTTTGAACGGATAAAAACGGACTTATAACGAAGCCGTGGTGAATTTTTAAAGTTTGACACCGACACGTATTATTTTCTGAAATTGACAGCATGCAGTTTTTGTATATTTCGGGTCAAAAACGAGCCTTAAGCTTCACAAATTATTTCGACTAGTCAAAAATATATTAGTTTACTTCGATACGAAGCTAAGGACATATTTTACGTAGAAAACGGATTTAAAACGACAAATATATAGCCGTTTTCATAAAGTTGCCGTAAGTATTATTTTCTGAAAATTATATTATTTTTGACGTAACAAGTTTTTTTTTTATTAGCTCTATCGTCCATGTTTGCGGCAGTTTTTACCCATGATGTGAAACTTTTTATAACAAAGTGTCTTCTAGTAAAATCAAGTTCACCGGCCACATTTTTCAAAACAAAAACCCGTTTGTCAAGCGGAGTCATAGTGAATTATTTACGGATGTTCAAACATTGGCCGAAACTTATTTTCTGCACGCGATTAGCAAAAATCACCAACTTTAGCCATTGATATCTTTATGATCGATACCTTTTGGACGAAAACTCCTGAACTGAAACTTTTAGATATGGATACAAATTTTCCAAAACCGTCGATTTCGTTCTCCAACGATCAACGTGCACCATTTTACGACCACTTTTCCGGAGTCATTTTTGTTGATTTCATGGTTTTTCCGACGACATTGTTTTGCGACGAAAAATGGTAATTTCACCAAAAATCATTATAAAACCATTGTAGGATGACATTTTGACGTAAAAACATGTAAAGTCATTTTTGAAGGGTCAAGACGTCAAAAGAGTATTTTTCGTCGACGAGTAATATTTTCAAAAACCCGTAAATGGTATAAATAACATACGTAGTGCATGCATAACATTACATTGCAACTCATGACATATCATATCATTGATAATAGGTCCCGGTTGACGCATTACATTATAAACCTCGGTGTACTCACTATTGCCGTTATTTCCAGTTTATCCAAGTGAGTTTTCATAGCCCCGTTTTTACATGCTTTCGATTATTTCAAACCCACGGGGGAGAATACATTGCACTACATTTTTTTTGTACGATACCAAGTATGTTAAATTCATTACATTGCTTAAGTTACCACATATGCCAATTTGAAAGTCCCCATTTCCTGAACCATGAACCGTTAATCTTTGAAGCGAGGATGAGTGGATAGATCTATCGAGGGTGACGCCTCCATCCGGGTTGGTGAATCCCAACCAGGAAAACGGATGCATTTCATTTGATTTCATTACAGAGTTGTCTGGCAAACACTCTGTGGAGGGGCATACATAATTATACAGTCTAGTTTCGGGGTCATGGGCTTAAGGCAATTGTAACATTATTTTTACGTGACGGGATTGTCATGCATATTCTATACTTGTGTAGTCGTATAAAATGTTTACATAAACCTATGATTTCTCACCAACATTATTGTTGACGTTTTTAGCAATGTATTTTCAGGTAACTGAGGCACGTTCATCATGACATGGTTAGGGACCCATATCTTGAGTCGCGGCGTCGACTTACATTATGTACATTATGGTTTATTTCAAAACATCGTTTGGATTTGTAACATATTTGTATTTTGGCAAACTTGTTAAACCTTTTGGGACCGATGTTGTACTCTGATTATGTTTTTATGAAATATCCAACGATGTGTTTTTAAAACGACACTTTAGGTCGTTCAATATAACTGTGATGTGGTGCTATGACAGTCGTTGCCCCCAGGAATTCCATTCCGCTGCAAAACAGGTAAATTGGGGGTGTGACAAGTGAAAACCACACATTAACCACGTACGAACCACATGAAACAAACACAACACAAAAACCTTGGCTCTGATACCAATTGAAGGATCGTAATATTTATTGTGTTTGATGATTTGGGTGGTCTTGGATGATCAAAATACATGTTTACCATTTTAGAGAGAGAAAGTAGAGAGATGGGTGTTCAAGCTAGAGACTTGGTTCACAAATTATGGAATATTAGATTGAAAGCACCACCCCTTCCATGGATGGAAGGGGTATGTATACTTACACAATATTCGACCTCCTATCGGCCTGTGGATCAGGCATACAGTGGGTAAAGATCCGTCCTTCCTCCACGGTGTTACACTATACTCTTCTACACTACAAACTAACTAATAAACTACTAAATAACGAAAATAACGACAAGTCTACGAGCTAACTTATGCTAGATAATATTTGGGGTGACCGACTCTTCACTATGGAATTTTCTAATTCCTAACATAATGTTTAGTAGTATTTAGTTAGGTAACACCGTGGAGGACGGACGGGTCTTTACCCACTGTATGCCTGATCCACAACCCGTAGGTGGCAAGTTGTGAAAGACTATAAATACTCTCTACCTCCCAAGGTAGAGAGTTGGAGCTCATAAGAATACTTTCATTTTCTCTCACTAAGTTCCCAAACCTCTAATTCTTTCTCTCTCTAAAACCTTAACTTATACGCCTATTTGTGCTTATGGTTTGATGTGTTTGTGAAATCCAATATGTTACAAATGGTATCAAGAGCCATGGTTTGATCATCTCTCTTACATATCCTTGGATTTCTAGTAGTTTTAGATAGTTTTTTAGTTTGAAAACGTTTTGTGGTTTTTGCATCATTTGGATCATTTCTAGTGTTAAAGTTTGAATTTTGGGTGTACTTTTGTGTTTAGAATCATTGCAAGTGCTTGGGTTTTGATTTGGTAAGCTTGAATCACTGTGGTTCAGCTTATTTTGGATTAAAAAGTGTGTTTTTGAAGTTTTTCTTGCTAGTTACTTGGTTCTCGTAGTTTTTTTCATCGTAGCGACTTGCTTCAGTAAAAGGTAGCGAGTTGTAGTGCTAATTGTTAGCGATTTGGTCCTAGCGACTTGTCTATTGAGACAAGCCGACAAACAATATAACTTAGTGGATTCTCCACTACGGCTAGCGACTTGGTGAAGTTAGTGACTTGCTTTCAATTTTGTTAGCGACTTGTACTTATGTAAGATATAACTTTTCACATACACATCAAACCATAACACAAAGTAGCATATAGATGGAATTCTAGAGAGAGAAAGTTAGAGGTTTAGGGAACTTAGTGAGAGAAAGTGAAAGATATTATTATGAGCTCCAACTCTCTACCTTGGGAGGTAGACAGTATTTATAGTCTTACATAAAACGCCACACTTTGGGCTGTGGATCAGGCATACAGTGGGTAAAGACCCGTCCGTCCTCCACGGTGTTACTTAACTAAATTACTACTTAACTTAAAAGAACTATGACTACGAGCTTTCTAACGATTACATATACTTGAGGTGACCGACTCTTTAATACCGGGAATTTCTAATTCCTAACAATCTCCCCCTAAGGGAGGTCACCTCAATTATGTACCAAAATTACATTGAATACAAATAGATATTACATTTAACAATTGATCTTGCATTCTTGATGTAGTCCTTTGCTCCTAAGCTCATAGTCATTGATTCTTCACATTGCATGTTTGGTTATTCCAAGTGGAGGTCTTTTACTGATCCATGTGATGATAATTTTGAACCATCATTTGAGATCATCAGCAATCAACAATCTCTGAGACATCCATTGTGGTGTTGTGACTTTGGGACCGTCATGCTCACATTCTGGATCATGATATCTTTTCATCAGAGTAGCGGAAGCATTAGTTGATTCATGATATTGGCAGCAGCGTAGCAGAAGCTTGGTGTGAAAATATCAGAGTCATTGATGCACTAATCATGATTTCTTTGAGTTGAATGTGTTAAGTGAGCATGCGGCTATGGATTGACCGCTTCATTCTGATCAGCTGCAAACGTCGGGTGTACCTGCATACAACAATTAGCAATAAATCGCACGAAAGTGTCTTTGATCACTTTCTTTGAATTGAGGTACACGGCCCACGGTTCCCCGTTGATCAGTACATGTACTGCCTGTGATCAGGTATAATTCCTAAGAATCTCCTTGACAGGGTTTCGCAGCTGTTCTAGCTGTTCTCAAACCGGAACATCTCAAAGAAGACAACACGGAGTGAGTGAACCAGCGAATTTTTAAGTCCACTGATTGATGAAAAGAGATTTGAAAAACAATCGTGTATTGCTCAATAGAAATTGTTTTTGCAATACAACGAAGGTTTTATTGAAAATCAATTATCAATCATAAAAATACCTTTTGGTTTGAAAAATGAGTACACAGTCGATGTGCTAAAGAAAAGAGTTTTTAAGCACAAAGACCGGTTTTTCAAAGGTATCCGTCAATCCATAACCTGAACCAGGATTGATTCAAGAGATTGAATCGCCCCATTGTTTCTGTTCAGTTGTCACATGGTTGATCTATATAATAGATCTCACATGCCACCTACCAGGAGCTTGTTTGATGTTGGCTCCAGAAGGCTTTCCATCTTCACTGTGAATATGTAAACACATCACTCAGATGTTCTGGCAATACCACAAGGATAATGCGTAGGACTCAAGATATAATCTCTCTTTTCACATTGTGTGAAACAGAGAGTCTTCATTGAAAGTGTCCTAATGAGATTTATTGATGATCTCGTGGCTCTAGACTTAATTTGTGCATATTTGGATCCTATAACGGAGACTAGGGAGAGGGTCTCCTTCTTCAATATCAACCATCTCTAAGAGAAAGTCGATAGATAATGTCGGTTCCCCGTGAGAATGAAACAAGCCCTTTTAAGAGGGACTTGAGTGGTTTGGAAAGGTGAAGTGCAGTGCGTCACTGGGTCCATGACGTCTTGTCTTCAATACCGATGTTACCATCAGTAGCATATGAAGTGAACCCGGTTTCTGCCCTAAGGTTGAATAAATGGAGGGCTATTTGTTTTCACCATATTCTCATTCAATTCTTTTTAATTCTTCAACCCCTTTAGTGCTTACCGAGACTTCATAGCTAGAACCTTGTTGGGTTTATTCCAGTACTAGCTCAGTCTTAGTCCGCACTCTTCCCTTATCTCATTTTTCTCCTTTTATCATCATACCTAAGGACTTCTACACTAACTAGTGGATTGTCCCTGGGTAGATCCCTCCGGTTCTGGCGGATCATGGGAACCAATACCTAACCTTATCATCCTTATATCACCGTACATAAAGTAAAGTTGGTCGGTCAATTTGGTATTGTTCGTCTGCCATTGGATCCAATTGAAAACCATTTGAAAATCAATTCAGATACTTGTGATATATTATCAAAGCATTTTGTACCTGAATTGTTTTTGATATTTTTAGAACGAGAACTCCCCCTCAACATGTGCATCAAGTATTTGAGAATGTTTTGCACACGGAGGCAAGAGAAAGAATTAACTTCTTTGATTACCATTTTCTAAAAGATATCAACATCACTTCCCACATCAGATCAAGTAGATATGGCATTTCCGGGAAGGATGAGGTTTTCATGAATTTGCTCCCCCTCAATATGTGCCTCGAGGTTTGAAAAGAGTTTTGCACATACTAGAGGGAACCTGCACATTGGGATAAATGATCACGTTTCAAATCATAGGTTTAGGATAGATGCTCCCCCTCAACATGTGCATTGAAAATTTGAAATCGTTTGTCACATGTGGGCAGGATAGCATGTACATCCGTTTATAACCATTTACCTAATTATCAGTTTAAATCTAATTTAAATCACACATTCTCCCCCGATCACAATTATCAAATCATTTGAGATTTGTGATATCGTATAGATTTAAATTGATTTTGAAAGCTTTTAAGGAGAATTGTGACTTGATTGTGAAAGTGTTTTAACTGATACGGATCGGATTTTGAGACTTTAAACTCCATTTATAAAACATGCATGTATATCTTTTGAAAACAATTTAATGCCAAATAACTTTTTAATTTAATTGAAATCATTCTCCCCCTCAATCAATGACATAGGTTGTTGATTGAGATATAGAGATTTTGACAAATAAGTCCAGATGATTATCAAAAATAGAGATCGAGTTATTTTTCAACGCATTTGGTTTTCAGCAGATAAATGTTTATAGAATCAGAGCATGGAATTTGAAAACATGGTGAAACATGGCTCTGTTCTTTCTTTTAAAACCTGGTTATTGCCTGAATATGACAATAAACCATTTCTCTTTCTCCCAAATTTTTTTTTTTTTTTTTTAAAGAATTCGAACAACATCTAAAGTCCCGTGTCATTCTTTGAATGACAGCACAAAGACCGTAGATATTATCGAACCGGAAGAAACATGACAAAAATGACAATATTTTTTTTTTTTTTTTTTTTTTTTTTTTTTTTTTTTTTTTAAGAATTTTCGAATTTTTCAAATTTTTTTATGGATTTTGAAAGTTTTATATTTTTCTATTTGATTTTTGAAGGTTTTATAATTTTGTATTTTGTTTTTCAAATATATATGTACAAGAGATAGATGAAGAAAGACCTTTACTCCTCGTCTTCCTCCTGAAGACGTTTGAGAGTTTCTGGTTGAAGGCTTTTCAAACCAAGTCGTGGAAGAATGAACTCAAAACGTTCTCTTGGAAGAGCTTTGGTGAAGATGTCTGCTAACTGATATTCAGACCTCACAAAATATAGTTCCACCACACCTTTTTCCACCTGTTCCCTGATGAAATGATGTCGAATGTCGATATGCTTTGCTCTTGAGTGTTGAACGTTGTTGCATGAGAGAGCAATAGCACTTTTATTATCACAGTACAGAGGGATTTTGTTGAATTCAAAGCCATAGTCAGATAATTGAGATCTCATCCATAAGATTTGAGCACAACAAGATGACATGGCTATGTATTCAGCCTCTGTAGAGGAAATAGAAGTACTCATTTGCTTCTTTGAAGACCAGCTCACAAGCTTATCACCCAAAAACTGAGCACCTCCTGACGTACTTCGACGTGTATCTTGACATCCTGCATGATCAGCATCTGCATAGGCCGTTAGTGACATACCGGTGTCCTTCGGGTACCATAGTCCCATATTGATGGTTCCTTGGAGATACCGAAAGACCCGTTTAACTGCTTCAAGGTGCTTTTTAGTAGGCTTAGCCTGGTATCTAGCACACATGCACACAGAGAACAGAATGTCTGGTCTACTAGCAGTGAGATACATCAGGGATCCAATCATACTCCGATATTTAGTTTGGTCAATCATGATCCCTGAGAGGTCCTCATCTAGTTTGGTTCGGTCAATCATGGGGGTGTCAACAGGGTCACTTGAATCAAATCCAAATTTCTTAAAATCTCTGTTGCATATTTAGATTGATTTATGAAAATGCCTCCGGGACTTTGAGAAATTTGTAATCCCAAGAAAAATGACATTTGTCCCATCATTGACATTTGAAACTTTGAACTCATTTCATTTGAAAAACGATCACATTCCATTGGGTCAGTCGAGGCAAAGATAATATCATCAACATAAATTTGAACATGAATCAAATGTTTGCCTGACTTCCTGGTGAACAATGTAGGATCAACTGCTCCTTTGATGAATCCGGTTGATAGAAGAAACTTTGACAGTGTATCATACCATGCCCTTGGAGCTTGATTTAAACCGTAAAGAGCCTTCTTCAAACGATAAACGTGAGTAGGATGCTCTTGATTCACAAATCCTTCAGGTTGGCTGACGTAGACGACTTCTTTAAGATCTCCGTTTAGAAATGCCGTCTTTACATCCATCTGATAAACTACCATGTTCTTACTAGCAGCATTAGCCAGAAAGATTCTGATTGCCTCGATTCGAGCAACTGGAGCAAAAGATTCTTCAAAGTCTATACCCTCCTCTTGACGATATCCTTTAGCAACTAATCGAGCCTTGTTCTTCAACACATCACCATGCTCATCAAGTTTTACTTTGAAGATCCATTTTAGAGCTATAATCATAGCACAGTCTGGAGCAGGTACTAACTCCCATACATCAAGACGATCAAACTCATGAATTTCATCTTGCATAGCATTGAACCAGCTATCTTCATTCATAGCAGTTTTAACATCTTTTGGTTCGATCTTAGATAGTACGGAGTTGAAGAAGCACCATAAGGCATCGGTTGCGAGTTGCTTCCGGGTTGATACAAGACGAGAGGGATTTCCAATGATGTTGTCTAATGGATGATCGTGAGTCCATTTTCTGAGGTGTTCATGTGGCATTTGTTGAGGAACTGAGGTAGCTGAGTCGATGTCTCCTGAAGAAGATGGTTCTGATGATGATTCAGGAGTAGCAAATATGTTTTCAAATGGAGCATCTTCAGGAGTCGCAAAGGGATTAACTTCATCATTGATGCCAGAAACATTTCCATGATGTACATTTGAAGAATGATGATTTGTTGATGAGACTGAAGGATCAGCAGCAGGTGCTTCCTGACTTACAGATATTGAGACTGATGGATTGACTTCATTCACTGGAATATGAGCAACCTCTGTTGTAGGGATCAGTACCTCATTAGTAGTAGACTCATACAGTTCATCAAACATGGGATCAAACAATTTCTTTACATCATCTTCAGATGGAGGTACATATGGAGTTTCTTGAGAGGAGTTTGGAACAAGGGATGAACCAATAGGACTGTTTTGAAGTGCGGGCCCTGAGCTGGAGTGTCCAGGAGCCATTTGACCGGTCAGCTCATCAAACGTAACGTGAATTGTTTCCATGATATTTCGGGTTCTTTTGTTGTAGATTCGGTATCCCTTTTTGTTTGATGCATATCCTACAAATACTCCAATGTCAGCTTTGGCCCTAAGTTTGCCTAAGTCTTGACCCTCATTAGTTGGATAGCACAATGCACCAAACACACGAAGGAAAGATAGATTAGTTTTTCTGTTGTGGACAAGTTCATATGGAGTTTTTCCATGAATTGTGTGAATCAGGGAACGATTTTGTGTGTAGCATGCAGTGGCAATTGCTTCAGCCCAGAGAAACATTGGAACCTTTGAGTAGATCAGCATTGTTCTAGCAGCTTCAACAAGAGTACGATTTCGTCTTTCAACTACACCGTTCTGTTGAGGGGTTCGTGGAACACTTCTTTGATGGCTGATTCCAACGCTTTCATAAAATTCACTAAGTTGTTTGTTGACAAACTCAGTTCCATTGTCTGTTCTGATAATTCTGACAGTTTTGTTTAGTCTAACCTGCAGCTGTTTGATGAGTTTGATGATGATATCAGGAGTTTCATCCTTTGTCCTTAAGAACTTGACCCAGGTGAATCTAGAATAATCATCAACCACAACTAACACATATTTCTTCCCAAAGATATTATGCACCCTCATTGGTCCACATAAATCCATATGAATCATATGAAGAACTTCTGTGACAGAGTTAGTAGGTTTGGGTTTATGGGCATACTTCTTGCTTTTTCCCAATTGACATGCTGAACAGAGATGATCCTTTTCATACTTTAGTCTAGGTAAACCTACAACTAAGTCCTTTCTGGAAAGATCGTTGATGGTGCCGAAGTTCAAGTGATTGAGACGACGATGCCATAACCATGACTTTGTTTTTGAAGCCTTAGATAACAAGCAGATTGGAGAGGCTCTCATCATGTCATCGATAGAGATGGTGTAAAGGTTTGAGCCACGAGTTCCTTTCAACAGTTCCTTACCATTAAGATCTCTAACAAAGCAGGTATGTTTTCTGAAGGCTACTTCTAGATCAGAATCACAGAATTGACCAACAGAGAACATATTATGACCTAAACCTTCCACATAATACACTCTGGAGATGACACTATCACCAACAACATAATCTCCATAACCCATAATAGCATCGAAATGATCATTACCAAATCTAACAGTCCCGATGAATTTGCTTACGAAGTTCATGAGCCGTGACCGGTCTCCAGTCATATGCTTGGAACAGCCTGAGTCCAGGTACCACAGAACGATTTGAACGATCTGCAGTTGAACACAGACAAGAATGGATAACTGGATAATTGGGATCCCCATGCAAGAATGGGTTCCATTTGGTTAGTAGCAACAGTTGGAACACCCACATCAGAAATAGAAGCATTCATATCAGACAGTGAGGTAATGGAATCATTGTGAGTAGATGCAATACTAGTGTCTGTATTAGCCCTGTTTACAGTGTGACCACTTCTTAAGGGAATAGTTCTACCAGTAGGCATCCATTTTCTAGTGGGCATTATCTGATTGGTCTTATGACCAACAGGTATCCAATAAAAACCTATTCTGCTGAATGTTCTTCCTGTGGGTTTCCATTGTTTTCTAACTTTCTTTCGCTTTTGCCTTTTAGCCTTTTTGGCATGAATTTTAGCATTAACAATATTAACTGGACA
Source organism: Chrysanthemum seticuspe (assembly GCA_019973895.1). Classification (NCBI taxonomy): domain Eukaryota; kingdom Viridiplantae; phylum Streptophyta; class Magnoliopsida; order Asterales; family Asteraceae; genus Chrysanthemum; species Chrysanthemum seticuspe. The sequence goes on from BPTQ01000009.1 coordinate 241,455,324, forward strand.
ATTAACATCATTAGGCAAAACATTGACATCACAACCATGATTAGAAACAGAATTCAAGCAATCATCAGTACAAGTTTTGCAAATAGTATCAGAATTCGAATTAATTACAGTACGCCTATGGCTAATACTAGAATCAACACGATTCGTTTTATTCGATTCAAACTTAAGGTTCCTAGATTGTTCTTCTACTTTCTTCCAGTGCACATTCTTAGCTTGAGAGGTCCTATCATTCCTTGTATTGTCTTGAGACTTTGACCTGCTCCCTTTAATGTCACTGATTACTCCTGTAGAGGGAATGGGAACATTAGTTTGTTTTACTACTCTTTGCACCACCTATTTAGATGTGCTGGGATCTGAACTACATGCAGGTGCACTACGGTTCACTTTCTTAAAGCTAGATGTACTTAGATTAGTACTCCTAGAAGGCACATTTGAGTTCTCTTTCCTAGCATTGACAGATCTAGAATCTGAACTACTCAAGGGTACACTACGGCTCTCATTCAAAACATTGGGAATAGAGTGCATATCATATTTGGCCTTAGGCATTGAGCATGGAATCAAAGGGTTAACTCTCTCACCTAATGTCTTTGGGCATATAGTGATCAAGCATTCTAAGATTTCTTGAGATCGTTTGGCATATGAGCATGCATGTCCAATTGCATTATCATGAGGTTTCTCTAGCTTATCCTCTTCAACAATCTCACGCAGGCATTCTAAGCAATCCTTAAGGGATGAGAAATATGTTTGAATGGCAAGTTTGTTGTTCCTTAGGTGAGGGGGGACATATGTCACAGATAAAGAAGATTTATTACCAGAGTGAACCTTAGATACAACATTCTCCCCATTGATCATTGGCATTTTCCCTTTTACCTGACTCCTCAGATTCTCAATTTCCTTTTGCAATGAAGTTATTTGTTCGTTGTTTTTGTTACGAGTGACTTTAATTGATTCAAATAACTCATTGAAATGACGTTTAACCTTTTCATTTTCTTCTAGAAAACTTTCGTTTTCCTTTTGTAAAGCATTTACTAGGTTTTGAAGATGAAACGTTTGAGAATTCTGAGAATCTAAAGGAGGAGGCATTTGGGAGCCTGTCATATTGTTCGTTTGACCCTTTAATTGAGAGATTTAGGCTTTCAACTTTCTGATCGTGTTACACTGAGCTTGAATCTGTTCATCTCGTTTGTTAATTTGAAAAACTGCATCAAACTCTGGAGCATCTGAAGATGTCTTGATATTTGAAGTTTTGACATTTTCTTTGAGATGTTGATATTTTAGTTGTAGATTAAAATACTCAACTTCTAGTTTAGAAAAATGTTTAACCAAATTGTCATGATCATCCAGTTCAATTTTCTCATTTAGTTTAGAATTAGTTTTTTCAAGCTCAATGACACGATCATGGGAGACTTTCAGGGCCACAGATAGTTCATGAAATTTGGAAGCATTAATAGAGCAATTTGAAGCAGTGAAAAAGACATCTTGAGCAACACATTCAGTAATAAGATTCTCATTTAATGTATGCAGGTTCTTTCTCTCAATCTCATTATATTTCAGTGCACGCTCATAGTCACTAACTTCAACTATTATTGCATCAAATTCCTTTTCCATTCCCTTAATATCCGTTTCTATCCCCTTTTTAAGACTCTCAAAGTGATCCTTTAGAAGTTTAAAGAAAGGCATGACCTCAGTTAAATAACATTCTTTCATTTGTTCAAAACCCCTTTCTCCTTCAGTTATACCAGTGGGTGTGATCCTTTTCTTGCAAGTTTTCTCAAAATCAACAAATAGTTGAAATATAACGTATTGGCTAATTAATGTCTTGCTTTTAGTGGCAATTTTTCTAGGTACAAGATGCATTGGTGTATTAGGAGGATACACAGTCGCTCTAGGCATTTTCCGAAGGGGAGGGTTTGTTTCTACAATATTTTCAGCTTTCTGCTTATCTAAATCCATTTTCCAGAAGACTTGTTCGGGAGTCAACAATGTCTGAGTCTTAAACTTGTTCAAGGAAATCCAGTTTTCCTTCTTGTAGTCATGGGGAGTGATAATTACTTTCTTTTCTTTGCATTTAGGATCATTTAGTTTCTTATTCATCTTCTCCCTAGTGACTTCATCTAATTTCTTGTCATCCTCAGTGCACTCAATGCAACTAGGTTTTTGTCTAGGTTTAAGAATCTCATTGCCATCATAGATAACACTTTGAGCTGCTTTTGCTATCTTTCCATACTCAGGGTTGGGTTTATCTATAATGGGAATGCTATGCTTATCGCTTAGAACTCTATGCTTAGTGATCATGTGAGCAGTCTGAATGGTGTTTCCTTGCTTGTACAACTTGTTTTCAAGTTTGTTTTTCAAAGTTTTCAGATTAGAAAAATCTCTTAAGAGCTTTGATTCCTTTGCATCAAATTCTTGCTTAAGCATTTTCACATTTTCTTGAAGTTCTTGTTTTTGCTTAGCGGTTTTAGAAAGTTTTTCTTGCAAGGAATTTAATTCTTGTTTCAATACTTCTTCTCTAAAATTACTTTTTCTAATTACTGTACGCACTTGGTCATCCATTTCCTGCTCACGAGTGGTCAACTCAAATTTTGCACGTTGTTCATAAATAGCAACACGTTCCTTATAGGCATTTAGTTCAGAAATTATGGAATCATCAGGAGCACATGCAGTGTATTCATCAAAGACATAGTCATTGTTGACTGCAGAAGATGCATCACTTGGTACAACTTCACTTTCACTTTGTTTCACGTATTGATCGTATGGGACAATATTGTTATTACCCATATTTTCAACATTTGATTCAAAAGTTTTAGTTGGTTGTATTTTGTCATGCATCTGTTGCACATCAGCATCATTGTATAGTTTTAATACCTCTGAGATGAGTTTGTCCTTGGATGGGCCAGCTTGTGATGAAGAAGAGACCTTGGGAGAAACCATTGGAGAAATGCTAGCCATAAAGATTGTGTGTGCAGTAGGTCCATCATCTACATCAGAGTCGTATGCATCACAGTCAGCAACTTGAAAGGCATTCTGATGATTGTGACCTATCTCCTGAATAGGCTGCTCATCCACATCTGCATCATAGGTCTTGGCATTGCCCTCAGCAAGAAACAGCAATTCCTCTTCATCCAACGCAGCACCATTGTCCTGAGCTTGTGCCAGCAACATCTTATCTCTGAAGTAATCAGCATTCTGAGGACGCTTTGGAGATGTGCAGTTCCTTGCAATGTGTCCTTCACCACCACAGTTATAGCATTTGATAGGCTTAGCTTGACCTTGGTTACCATTTCTTCCTCGATTCTGGTTGCCAACATAACCTCTCCCAGCTCCACCTCTTCCCTGATCATACTGTCTTTCCTGAACTGGTTGCACCACGATCCTTCCATCTTTAACAGTGGCTTGATTATGTGGGTTAGATGCAGTTCTAAGGTTGTTGTTGGTTTGTGGGAGAGAATTCATGTTTTGACTAATGAGAAGAGCAAGTTGATTAATGATGTTACCCACGTGTGCATCAGCATCAGCTTGTTTGAACTTAGGATCAGGGATGAGTTTGTGATTACCATTACCCAATGGTATGACTTGTGATGCTTTGGTTGTGATTCCGATGTTTGAGTAGAAGGCAGTTGAATCATTAGACGAGCTTGTCTCTCCCGGGTTAGTTTTGAACTGATTGAGAATCAATTTTTCAAACATAGCATGTCTCTCATTCTGAAGGAGGAAGGCATAGAGTTGCTCATAGTTTGTGTTCTTCAATCCTTTAGTAAGCTTCACAGCGGTAACAAACTTGTGCCATTCGGGATTCATGTTGTTCACAAATTTTGAGTTCAACTTAATGTTAGGCATAGTCATTCTGATGTTCCTCATGTCATTAACTAACTTATGAAATCTCACATAGTACTCATAGACATTCTCATCTGGTTTCATCTTGAAGTGCTCAAATTCGTCATAGAGTTGGGATTCTCTGTCTTCCATTGTTAATTCTGATCCTGAGAGAAGCATCTTGACATTATCCCATACTGCCTTTGCATCGGTGTTGTGATTGATCAGCTTGTAGATGTCTTTAGGAAGACCTTGAAGAACAATGTTAGAAGCCCTGATATCTGCATCGAATCTCTTTTTCTCCTTATCATCAAGCTCATCATACATTTTAGGTCTGTCCATTCCGTAAATAGGAGTTCCATCATCATTAGTATCAAGTATATCTCTAGTCGTCTCAACTCGATATGGTCCTTCATCAATGGATTTGAGAATGTTGACACCATTTTCCTTTCCAAGGCAATACAATCTGATTCGTTGAGCCCAAGAATCGTAGTCAGTTCTGTCAAGCATGGGTGGACGAGTATCTGAGCCAGCTGCTTGAACATCCTCGGCAACAGTGGAGATGACAGTAGGGACGTTGGTAGACATGTTAACAGATTATACGGGATTTTATAACTCTATGATTAAACCGGGAAATAGATTCTTTCACGGGATTTTACTAAATCAAGAGAAAACCGTAAACAATCACTCAAGTCGCTAGATGATAAAGCTCTAAGTCGCTAGAAACAAATGCACTAAGTCGCTACCAATTAATTCGCTAGACAGCCAAGTCGCCAGAATCCCAAGTCGCTAGATAGAAAGCAAGTCGCTAAGTAGTAACTCGCTACAGACCAAGTCGCTAGCCAAATTTTGGCAGCAATTCGCTACACAAGTCGCTAGATATGCAAGTCGCTAAAGAGCAACTCGCTACAGACCAAGTCGCTACCACAAGTCGCTACCCGTAGTGGAGAATCCACTACTTGTACTTTAACTCGCTAGATCTAACTCGCTACCTTCAACACTGTAAGTCGCTAAAAAAATGTGAAGCAAGTCGCTACCAAGAAACTATTCCGTGAACTAAGTCGCTAGCTTGAAAAACCATATAAACATCACTTTTCAATCCAAAAACAACCCAACCAAGATGATTCAAGCTTACCAAATGAAAACCTAAACACTTTTGATGATTCTAAACATAAAAGTACCAACAAAATTCAAACTTTAACACAAGAAATCAACCAAATGATGCAAAAACCACTAAACTTTTTCAAACTCAAAAACCACCTAAAAACCACTATAAATCCAAAGATGTGCAAGATATGATCTAACCATGGCTCTTGATACCAATTGTAAGATATAACTTTTCACATACACATCAAACCATAACACAAAGTAGCATATAGATGGAATTCTAGAGAGAGAAAGTTAGAGGTTTAGGGAACTTAGTGAGAGAAAGTGAAAGATATTATTATGAGCTCCAACTCTCTACCTTGGGAGGTAGAGAGTATTTATAGTCTTACATAAAACGCCACACTTTGGGCTGTGGATCAGGCATACAGTGGGTAAAGACCCGTCCGTCCTCCACGGTGTTACTTAACTAAATTACTACTTAACTTAAAAGAACTATGACTACGAGCTTTCTAACGATTACATATACTTGAGGTGACCGACTCTTTAATACCGGGAATTTCTAATTCCTAACAACTTAGTATTCTTAGCGACTTGGTGTTAGCGACTTGGACCTTAGCGAGTTGCTCTTTAGCGACTTGACTGTGTAGCGACTTGGTGCTTTAGCAACTTGTGTCCAGCGACTTGGGTTTTAGCGACTTGGTCTTAGCGACTTGGTTCATAGGAAATTGAGATCTTAGCGAGTTGCTACTTAGCGACTTGGTTCAAGAATTCTTAGCGACTTGGTTGATTTTTGTCTGTAATACGGTTTTCTCTTGATTTAGTAAAATCCCGTGAAAGAATCAATTTCCCGGTTTAATCATAGAGTTATAAAATCCCGTGTAATCTGTTAACATGTCTACCAACGTACCTACAATCATCTCCACTGTTGCTGAGGATGTTCAAGCAGCTGGTTCAGATACTCGTCCACCTATGCTTGACAGAACTGACTACGACTCTTGGGCTCAACGAATCAGATTGTACTGTCTTGGGAAGGAAAATGGGGTCAACATTATCAAATCCATTGATGAAGGACCTTATCAGATTGAGACTACAAGAGACATAATTGATACAGCTGTAGATGGAACAATGATCTATGGATTAGACAGACCAAAGACATATGATGAGCTCAATGATAAGGAGAAAAAGAGATTCGATGCTGATATCAGGGCTTCAAACATTATACTTCAAGGTCTTCCAAAGGATATCTACAAGCTTATTAATCACAACACCGAAGCCAAGGTTGTTTGGGATAATGTCAAGATGCTTCTCTCGGGTTCTGAATTAACTAAGGAAGACAGAGAATCATAGCTGTATGATGAATTTGAGTACTTAAAGATGAAACCAGATGAGAGTATCTATGAATATTATGTGAAATTCCACAAGCTTGTGAATGATATGAGGAATATCAAGATGACTATGCCAAATATTCAACTGAACTAAAAGTTTGTGAACAACATGAATCCCGAATGGCACAAGTTCGTTACCTCTGTGAAGCTAACCAAAGGATTGAAGAATACAAACTATGAGCAATTGTATGCCTTCCTTCTTCAGAATGAGAGACATGCCATGTTTGAAAAAAGGTTTCTTGATCAGTTCAAAACCATCCAGGGAGAAACAAGCTCATCAAATGATTCAACAGCTTTTTACACCAATGTTGGAATTACCACCAAAGCTTCTCAAGTCATACCCATGGGTAATGGTAATTACAAGCTCATCCCTGATCCAGCATATAAGCCTCCCGACTCAAACACACTCATGGAAAACTTCATTAATCAACTTTCTCTCATGGTTAGTCAAAACATGAACTCTCTCCCACACACCAACAATAACCTCAGAACGGCATCCAATCCACACAATCAAGCTACGGTCAGAGATGGGAAGGTTATGGTGCAACCAGTTCAAAAAAGGCAGTATGAACAGGGAAGAGGTGGAGTTGGTAGAAGTTATGATGCAAATCAGAATCGGGGAAGGATTGGAAATCACGGTCAAGCAAAGCCAATTAAGTGCTACAACTGTGGTGGTGATGGACATATTGCTAGGAACTGCACATCTCCAAAATGTCCACAGAATGCAGAATACTTCAGAGACAAGATGTTGCTTGTGCATGCTCAGGATAATGGAGCCGCTTTGGATGAAGAGGAGTTGTTGTTTCTTGCTGAGGGAAATGCCCGAACCTATGAAGCTGATGTTGATGAACAACCAATTCAGGAGATAAGTCATAATCATCAAAATGCCTTTCAAGTAGCTGACTATGATGCATTTGACTCTGACGTCGATGATGAACCTACTGCCCAAACAATCTTCATGGCTAGCATCTCACCTATGGTCTCTCCAAAGGTCTCTCCACCACAACAAGCTGGCCCATCCAAAGACAAAATCATTTCAGAGGTATTAAAACTATATGATGATGTTGATGAGCAAAAAATGCATAATAAAGTACAATCTCTTGAAACTTATGAATCAGATATTGATAATGAGGGTAATACCAATATTGTCACATATGATCAATATGTGAAGCAAAGTGAAAGTGAGGCTGTACCAAGTAATGCATCTTCCGCAGTCAATGATGACTATGTTTTTGATGAATACACTGAATGTGCCCCTGATGATTCTGTTATCTCTTAACTGAATGCCTATAAAGAACAAGTTGCTATTTATGAACAACGTGCTAAGTTTGAGTTAACCACTCGTGAGCAGGAAATGGATGACCAAATGCGTACAATTATTAGAAAAAGTAATTTTAGAGAAGAAGTATTAAAACAAGAGTTAAATTCCTTACAAGAAAAGCTTTCTAAAACTGCTAAGCAAAAACAAGAACTTCAAGAAAATGTTAAAATGCTTAACCAAGAATTCAATGCTAAGGAATCAAAACTTTTGAATGATTTTTCCAATCTAAAAACTTTGAAAAACAAGCTTGAAAATAAGTTGTACGTACAAGGGAATACCATTCAGACTGCTCACTTGATCACTGAGCATAGAGTCTTAAGCGATAAGCATAGCATTCCCCTTGTTGAGGAACCAAATACAGAGGTCATTAAAAAGGCTAGAGCTGCTAATAAGGTACTTTATGATGGTAATGAAATCCTTAAGCCTAGGCAAAAACCTAGTTGCGCTGAGTGCACTGAGGAAGATAAGAAATCAGATGAAGTCAGTAGGGAGAAAATGAATAAGAAGCTAGAAGATCCTGAGTGTAAAATGAATAAGATAACGATAAAACCCCATGATTACACTAAGGAAAATTGGATATCCTTAAACAAGTTGAAGCCTTAGACTCTATGAACCCCTAAACAAGTGTTCTAGAAAAAGGATATGGATATGCAAAAAGCTGAAAATCTTGTTGAAAAGAATCCCCCTTGTAGGAAATTGCCTCAAGCAACTGTGTATCCTCCTAACACACCGATGCACTTAGTTCCTAGATCTATTGCCGCTAATGACCTTAATCAGCCTGTATGTTATTTATCAGCTGTTTGTTGATTTTGAGAAAATGTGTAAGAAGAGAATCACACCTACAGGGATAACTGAGGGGGAAAGGGGTTTTGAGAAAACTAAAGAAGGTTATTTAACTGAGGTCATGCCTTTCTTCAAACAATTAAAAGGTCAATTTGAGAGTCTTCAAAAAGGGATAAATTCAGATATTAAAGAAATGGAAAAGGAATTTGATGCAATGATAGTTGAAGTCAATGATTATGAACAGGAACTCAAATATAATGAAGTTGAAAGGAAGAACTTGCATATCTTAAATGAGAATTTGATTTCGAGTTGTGTTGCTCAAGATGTGTTTTATACTGTTACTAAGCACTCTATTACTGCTTCTCGATTTCATGAATTATCTATTGCATTGAAAGTTTCCCATGATCGTGTTATTGAGCTTGAAAATAAAAACTCAGAACTAAATGAGAAAATTGATCAGGATGATCACGATAATTTGGTAAAAAATCTTTCTAAACTAGAAGTTGAACATTTTGATTTGCAACTAAAATATCAACATCTTAAGGAAAATGTCAAAACCTCAAATATCAAGACATCCTCAGATGCTCCAGAGTTTCATGCAGTTTTTCAGATAAACAAACGTGACGAACAGATTCAAGCTCATTGTAACACGATCAGAAATTTGAAAGCTAAAAATTTCACAATTAAAGGGTGAAAATAACAATGTGACTGGCTCCCAAATGCCTCCTCCTTTAGATTCTCAGTATTCTCAAACTTTTCATCTTCAAAACTTGGTTAATGTTTTACAAAAGGAAAACGAGAGTTTTCTAGAAGAAAATGAAAAAGTTAAACAACACTTTAAAGAGTTATATGATTCAATGAAAGTCACTCGTGACAAAATCAACAAAAAAATAACTTCTTTACAAAAAGAAATTGAGAATCTGAGGAGTCAGGAAAAAGGGAAACTGCCACTTGTTTTTAATGAGAATGTTGAATCAACGTCATCTACAGACTGCAAATATACTGTGGCTGTTAAATACATTCCTCTTCATCTTAGGAATAATGAACTTGTGTTTCGTAACTACTTCGCTCACCTTAAGGATAGTCTAGAATGTCTCTGTGAGATTGTGGAAGAGGATTTCATTAATAAACCTCTTGATAGAGAAATTAGGTTTGTTTGCATTCAGGCCAAACGATCTCAGGAGCTGCTAGAATGTTTAATTGCAACATGTCCTAAATCCTTAGGTGTGAAAGGTAAAGCTGTGATGCCTTTTTCTATGCCTAGTGCCAAGCATACAAACCATTCTATGCCCAGTTTTAAGAAAGTGAACACTAATGTGCCTTCAAGTAGTTCAGATCCCTGCACGTCTAGTTCAGGAATGCAAAAAGTAGATCAACCAACCAATGTTCCCATAATTCCCTCTATAGGAGTAATCAGTGACATAAAAGCAAGCGGGTCAAAGCCTCCAGGCAATACCAACCAAGATAGGACCTCGCAAGCTAAGAATGTGCATTGGAAGAGAGTAGAAGACCACCCTAGGAACTTTAAGTTTAAGTTGAATAAAACGAATCATGTTGATTCTAGTATTAGCCATAGGCGTACTGTAATTAATTCGAATTCTGCTACTATCTGCAAACCTTGTAATGATGACTGCTTGATTTCTGTTACTAATCATGAATGTGGTGTGAATGTTTTGTCTAATGCTGTCAAATGCCCAGTTAAAATTGTTAATGTTAAAAATCAAGCTAAGAAGGCTAAAAGGCAAAGGCGAAAGAAAGTTAGAAAACAGTGGAAACCCACAGGGAGAAAATTCAGTAATATAGGTTATCAATGGATACCTACTGGCTGTAAGGTTAATGAGTTTTGCTCTAAATTTGCTAATACAATGCCCACTAGAAAATGGATGCCTACTGGTAGAACTATTCCCTTAAGAAGTGAACATACTTTGAATAGGTCAAATACGGACACTAGCACTGCATCTATTTCCAATGATTCCATTGTTTCTGCTTCTGATGTGGGTGTTCCAATCACTGTTACTAACCAAGTGGAACCCATTATTGCATGGGGTTCCCAATTATCCAGTTATCTACTCTTGTCTGTGTTCAACTGCAGATCGTTCAAATCGTTCTGTGGTACCTGGACTCAGGTTGTTCCAAGAATATGACTGGAGATCGCTCGTGGCTCATGAACTTCGTGAGTAAATTCATCGGGACTGTTAGATTTAGGAACGACCATTTTGGAGCAATTATGGGTTATGGAGATTATGTGGTTGGTAAAAGTGTAATCTCCAGGGTATACGATGTGGAAGGTCTTGGTCATAACTTGTTCTCTGTTGGTCAATTCTGTGATTCCGATCTAGAAGTGGCTTTTAGAAAACATACTTGTTTCGTTAGAGAATTGATGGTGTGGAATTATTAAGAGGTACTCGTGGTTCAAACTTATACACCATCTCTATCGAAGACATGATGAAGTCTTCTCCAATCTGCTTGCTGTCAAAGGCTTCTAAAACAAAGTCATGGTTATGGCATCGTCGTCTCAATCACTTGAACTTCGGCACCATTAATAATCTTTCCAGAAAGGATCTTGTCAGAGGCTTACCCAGATTAAAATATGAAAAAGATCATCTTTGTTCAGCTTGCCAATTGGGAAAAAGCACGAAATATGCCCACAAACCAAAACCCAAAAACTCAGTAATGGAAGTTCTTCATACCCTTCATATGGATCTGTGCGGACCAATGAGAGTGCAAACGATAAATGGGAAGAAATACATTCTAGTAGTTGTTGATGAATACTCTCGATTTACTTGGGTAAAGTTTTTGAGGACAACGGATGAAACTCCAGATGTCATCATCAAACTTATCAAACAACTTCAGGTTCGACTCAACAATACTGTTAGAATTGTTCGAACAAAAAATGGCACAGAGTTTGTTAACAAAGACTTAATTCAGTTTTATGAAAGTGTTGGAATCAGTCATCAAAGAAGTGTTCCACGAACTCCTCAACAGACCGGTGTAGTTGAAAGATGAAATAGAACTCTTGTGGAAGCCGCAAGAACAATGCTAATTTATTCAAAGGTTCCAATGTTTCTATGGGCTGAAGCCATTGCCACTACTTGCTACACCCAAAATTGTTCCCTTATACACACCTCTCATGGAAAAACTTCATATGATCTTGTCCATAAATGAAAACCTGATCGATCCTACCTTCGTGTGTTTGGTGCTTTGTGCTATCCAACGAATGACGGTCAAGATTTAGGAAAATTAAGAGCTAAGGCGGACATTGGAGTTTTTGTAGGTTATGCATCAAACAAGAAGGGTTACCGAATCTACAAAAAAAGAACTCGAGATATCATGGAAACTATTCACGTCACGTTCGATGAGCTGTCCGGGCAAATGGCTCCATGACAATCCAGTTCTGGACCCGTATCTCAACCTTCATCAAGTAGTCCTATCAGTTCTACTCTTGTTTCTAATATCTCTCCAACAACTCCTTATGTATCTCCATCAGAAGATGATTTAATGAAATTGTTTGATCCAATGTTTGATGAACACTATGAGCCAAATGCTAATGAAATGTCAATTCCATCAACAGAGGCTGCTCCTATCCCTGTCAATGAAGTCAACCCTTCAGTTTCAATATCATTAAGTCAACAAGCGCCTGCTGCTGATCACTCTGTCTCATCAACAAATCATCAACCATCGAATGTACATCATGGAATTGTTTCTGGCACCCATGACGAAGTTGATCCCTTTGCTACTTCTGAAGATGCCCCATTTGAAAACATATTTGCTCCTGAATCATCATCAGAACTATCTTCATCAGGAGACATCGACTCTGCTACTTCAGTTCCTCAACAACAACCACATAAACACCTTAGAAAATCGACACATGATCATCCATTGGACAACATCATTGGAAACCCCTCTCGTCCAGTATCCACACGGAAACAACTTGCAACCGATGCCTTATGGTGCTTCTTCAACTCCTTACTCTCTAAGGTCGAACCAAAAGATGTTAAACTGCCATGAATGAAGACAGCTGGTTCAATGCCATGCAAGAAGAAATTCATGAGTTTGATCGACTAGATGTATGGGAATTATTACCTGCTCCAGAGTGTGCTATGATCATTGCTCTAAAGTTGATCTTCAAAGTGAAACTTGATGAGCATGGTGATGTTTTAAAGAACAAAGCTCGATTGATTCCAAAAGGATACCATCAAGAGGAGGGTATTGACTTTGAAGAATCATTTGCTCTAGTTGCTCGTATCGAGGCAATCAGAATCTTCTTGGCTAATGCTGCAAGTAAGAACATGGTAGTTTGTCAGATGGATGTAAAGACGGCTTTTCTTAACGGAGATCTTAAAGAAGTCGTATACGTCAGCCAACCTGAAGGCTTTGTGAATCCAGAGCATCCTACTCACGTCTATCATTTGAAGAAGGCTCTTTACAGTTTGAATCAAGCTCCAAGAGCATGGTATGATACGCTATCAAAGTTTCTTCTATCTACTGGATTCAGCAAAGGAGCAGTTGATCTGACATTGTTCATCAGAAAGTCAGGCAAACATTTAATTCACGTTCAAATATATGTTGATGATATTATTTTTGCCTCGACTGATCCCAATGAATGTGATCATTTTTCAAATGAAATGGGTTCCAAATTTCAAATGTAAATGATGGGACAAATGTCATTTTTCTTGGGATTACAAATTTCACAAAGTCCCGAAGGCATTTTTATAAATCAATCTAAATATGCTAATGAAATTTTAAAGAAATTTGGATTTGATTCTTGTGACCCTGTTGACACTCTCATGATAGAGCGTACTAAACTGGATGAGGACCACTCAGGGATCATGGTAGACCAAATGAAATATCGTAGTATGATTGGATCCCTGATGTACCTCACAGCCAGTAGACCAGACATTCTGTTCGCTGTTTGCATGTGTGCTTGATATCAGGCTAAGCCTACCAAAAAGCACCTTGAAGCAGTTAAACGGGTCTTTCGGTATCTCCAAGGAACCATAAATATGGGACTTTGGTACCCGAAAGACACCGGTATGCCACTAACAGCCTATGCAGATGCTGATCATGCAGGATGTCAAGATACACGTCGAAGTACGTCTGGAGGTGCTCAGTTTTTGGGTGATAAGCTTGTGAGCTGGTCTTCATAGAAGCAAATGAGTACTTCTATTTCCTCTAGAGAGGCTGAATACATAGCCATGTCATCTTGTTGTGCTCAAATCCTATGGATAAGATCCCAATTATCTGACTATGGCTTTGAATTCAACAAAATCCCTCTGTACTGTGATAATAAAAGTGCTATTGCTCTCTCATGCAACAACGTACAACACTAAAGAGCAAAGCACATCGACATTCGACATCATTTCATCAGGGAGCAAGTAGAAAACGGTGTGGTGGAACTTTATTTTGTGAGGACTGAATACCAATTAGCAGACATCTTCACCAAAGCTCTTCCTAGAGAACGTTTTAAGTTTATCCTCCCACGACTTGGTCTAAAGAGTCTTCAATCGGAAACTCTCAAACGTCTTCAAGAGGAAGACGAGGAGTAAAAGGTCTTTCTTCATCCATCTCTTATAAATAGTTATTCGAAAAGCAAAATACAAAATTTCAAAACTTTCAAAAATCCATAAAAGTTTAAAAAAATCTTGAAAAATTTCAAAAGATATTGTCATTTTGTCATGTTTTTTTCGATTCGAAAATATCTACGGTCTTTGTGATGTCATTCAAAGAATGACACTGGTCTTTAGATATTGTTCGAACGTTCTTAAAAAAATCAAAAAATATTTTTGGGAGAAAGTGAAACTATGGTTTATTGTCATTTCAGGCAGTAACCCATTTTTCAAGGATAGAACAGATCCATGCTTTATCTTGTTTTCAAATCTCATGCTCTGACTCTATAAACAATTACTTACTATCTAATGAAAACTAATTGCTTTGAAAAATAACTCGAACTCTATTTTTGAAAATCATCTGGACTTAACGCTTGTCAAAATATCTATCTCTCAATCAACAACTTTGTCATTGATTGATGGGGGAGAATGGTTTCAATTAAATCAAAAGGATATTTGTCATACAATTGTTTTCAAAAGATGATCATGCATGTTTAATCAATGGAGTGTAAAGCCTCGAAATCCGATCCTTATCAGTTAAAATGTTTTCATAATCAAGTCAAAATTCTCTTCAAAAGCTTTCAAAATCAATTTAAATCTACAGAGATCACAAATCTCAAATGATTTGAAAATTGTGATCGGGGGAGAATTCGTGATTTAAATTGGATTTAAACTGATAACTCGATAAATGGTTTCATAAGTGTTTAGCAAGCTTTCCTCCCCACATGTGCCAAACGATATCAAAATTTTCATGCACATGTTGAGGGGGAGCATCTTTTTCAAACCACAAAGAATTGAAACGTGATTGATTTGTATCTAAGTGTAGATTCCCTCTAGTATGTGCAAAACTCTTCAAACCTCGAGGCACATATTGAGGGGGAGCAAACTTTTGAAAACCTCATCCTTCCCCAATATGCTTTATCTACTTGATTTAATCAGGGAAGTGACGATGACATCTTTTAGAAAATGGTAATCAAAGAAGTTAATTCTTCCTCTAGCCTCCGTGTGCCAAACGATTTCAAATACATGAAGCACATGTTGAGGGGGAGCTCTTTTTCTAAAAATATCAAAAACAATTCAGGTACAAAATGCTTTGATAATATATCACAAGTATCTGGATTGATTTTCAAATGGTTTTCAATTGGTTCCAATGGCAGATGAACAATACAAAATAGACGTACCAAATTTACTTTATGCATGGTGATATAAGGAAGGTTAGGATAGGTATTCGTTCCCATTATCCACCAGAACCGGAGGGATCTACCTCGGGACAATCCACTAGATAGTGTAGAAGTCCTTAGGTATGATGAAAAAAGGAGAAAAGTGAGATATGGGAAGAGTGCGGACTAAGACTGAGCTAGTACTTGAATAAACCCAACAAGGTTCTAGTTATGAAGTCTCGGTAAGCACTGAAGGGGTTGAAGAATAAAAAAGAATTAAATGTGAAAAAGGGTGAAAAGAAATAACCCTCCATTTATTCAACCTTAGGGCAGAAACCGGGTTCAATTCATATGCTACTGGTGGTTACCAAGGTAACATCGGTATTGAAGACAAGACGTGATGGACCCAGTGACGCACTGCACTAAACTTCCCAAGCTACTCAAGTTCCTCTTAAAATGGCTTGTTTCATTCTCACGGGGAACCGACATTATCTATCGACTTTCTCTTAGAGATTGTTAATATTGAAGAAGGAGACCCTCTCCCTAGTCTCCGGCATAGGAACCAAATGTGCACAATTGAGTCTAGAGCCACGAGATCATCATTAAATCTCATTAGGACACTGTCAATGAAGACTCTCTGTTTCACACAATGTGGAAAGAGAGATTATATCTTATGAGTCCTACGCATTATCCTTGTGGTATTGCCAAAACATCTTAGTGATATGCAAACATATTCACAATGAAGATGGAAAGCCTTCTGGATCCAACATCATACAAGCTCCTGGTGGGTGGCATGTGAGATGTATTCAATAGATCAACCATGTGACAACTGAACAGAAACAATGGAGCGATTCAATTTATTGAATCAATCCTGGTTCAGGTTATGGATTGACGGATACCTTTGAAAAACCGGTCGTTGTGCTTAAAAACTCTTTTCTTTAGCACATCGACTGTGTACTAATATTTCAAAATAAAAGGTGTTTATGTTTGATAATTGATTTTCATTAAAACCTTCGTTGTATTGCAAAAACAATTTCTATTGAGCGGTACACGATTGTTTTTCAAATCTCTTTTCATCAATCAGTGAATCTCAATTCGCTGGTTCACTCACTCCGTGTTGTCTTCTTTGAGATGTTCCGGTTTGAGAACAGCTAGAGCAGCTGCGAAACCCTGTCAAGGAAATTCTTTGGAATTTTACCTGATCACAGGCAGTACTTGTACTGATCAATTGGGAACCGTGGGCCGTGTACCTCAATTTAACGAAAGTGATCAAAGACACTTTCGTGCACTTTATTGCTAACTGTTGTATGCAGGTACGCCCGACGTTTGCAGCTGATCAGAATGAAGCGGTCAATTCATAGCCGCATGCTCACTCAACACATTCACTTCTAAAGAAATCATGATTAGTGCATCAATGACTCTGATATTATCACTCCATGCTACTGCTACGCTGCTGCCAATATCATGAATCAACAAAAGCTTCCGCTACTCTGATAAGAAGAAATCATGATCCAGAATGTGAGCATGTCGGTCCATATGTCACAACATCACATAATACCAACACCACAAAGAATGAGTCAGAGATTTTTGACAGCTGATGATCTCAAAGCTGGCTCAAAACTCATTATCACGTGGATCAGTAAAAAGACCTCCACTTGGATTAACCAAACATGCAACAATGATGAATCAATGACTATGAGCTTCAGAGCAAAGAACATTTACAAGAATTCAAGAACAATCTTATTGTAATATCTGTTTGTATTCTATGTATTTTTGAGGTGAACTCCCTTAGGGGGAGATTGTTAGGATTTAGTAAATCCAGTTATTAAAGATTCGGTCACCTCAAGTATATATGTAATCATTAGAAAGCTCGTAGTCGTAGATTATTTAATGTTTACTAGTATTTAGTTAAGTAACACCGTGGAGGATGGACGGGTCTTTACCCACTGTATGCCTAATCCATAGCCCGTAGGTGGCGAGTTGTGTAAGACTATAAATACTCTCTACCTCCCAAGGTAGAGAGTTGGAGCTCATAATAATACTTTCATTTTCTCTCACTAAGTTCCCAAACCTCTAACTCTTTCTCTCTCTAAAACCTTAACTTATATGCCTATTTGTGCTTATGGTTTGATGTGTTTGTGAAATCCAATATGTTACACCTGTTGTCCTTGGTCTTTGGTTTTCTACATTCTCTAGCAAAGTGTCCCAACTTGTGGCAGTTAAAACAGTCCACTTTATTCTTATCAAAGCCTGCAGTTTCACCATCATTTATGTGAATAGGCTTGCGAGTCTTCTTGTAGAATTTCCTAGCCCTCATGCTGAGAAAAGCTATTTGCCATTTTATATCAATATCCTTCAAGTCATCTTCATCAATGTGCTCTATGTCTTTATGAGTTAATATAGAGCCATTAACTTGAGTGGAGATAAAAGCATAAAAGGAAGGATCTCCAATACTAGCAATCTTCTTCTTTGAACCTGCAGTGGTAACACAAACATTACCAGTGGAAACTATAGAACCAGCAATGGCAATATCATCATCACTGTCATCTTCAGAATCATCATTGTCAACAGAGGTTGACATCAAAGCCAAGCTACTTGATCTTGTACCAAGTTTCCCAGCCTTCTTTAGTCTTTGTTCAACGAGTTTAAAGTTGTTGTAAAGATCATTGAGCTTCATTGTTTCAATATCTGCTTTGTTTTCCCAGACAGTAACATTAGTTTGAAACTCTGAAGGCAAACTTCTTACAAACTTCAAATCGAGGTCTTCCTTTTCTACCTCAATGCCAAACACAGTCTGTTGTGTAACAATCTTCTAGAGTTTGGTGAAGATGCTATCAAGTGAATCATTGCTTGAAGCAGAGAAGTTTTCATAACTTTGCTTCAACAATGTCTTTTGTGTCTTCTTTGTAGCATCATTACCACCAAACACTGAGTAAATCTCTTCAAAAAGTTCTTTAGATGTCTTGAACTTGCTGAATGCTATGATCTGGTCCCTAGGGAGAGTCATCAGAAACAAACTTCCAGCCTTTAGATCATTCTTCTTCAGTGCTTTTTCAATATTGGTCTCAGGAACAGAAACTGTCACAACATCTGTGTCACCAACCTTCTGAGTACTAGTCACTGGCTTGAAAGAATCACCAATTAAGATGATCTCCCATAGAGCGTAGTCTTGAATGAGAAAGTATTGCTCAATCAGTATCCTCCACATCTCAAACTCATTAAGTTTGACCTTAGGAAGTCTTCGAGTAGAAGAGTTGGACTGGTTGTTTTCCGTCTCCATTGAATTGGGTGAGTTGGTTAAGCTTATTCCTTGGATCTTCTAAATCAAAATATCAGAACCTTTGCTCTGATACCACTTGATGGATCTAAACACACACCTTGTGTTAGTGATATTTTGAGTCATATTATTAAGCATGCGGAATATACTTAGTAATACTTAGAAGACAGATGTAAGTAAACAAGAACAATAAACACAAAGCTCCAATATTATTAAGAAATAATACGAGTGATGTTTCTTACACTAGGGTTACACCTTGAAGCTAATATGAATAATACATATCCTTAGCAATGACCTAGGATCTCCTTTTATAGCACAAAGAGTCCTTTACAAGATAAGTATCAACCTAACAATATAGAATATACACAAGATCTTTTCTATACTTATCAATACACGTTTACTTAACAATTATCTAATAGCAGTGGTAATATTTGTACGGGCAGTGGGAATGAGTTTCCACTGCTAGTGTAAACATCAGCAGAGTTAACCACAAGACTATCAGAGGCAACTGTTAGTATTATTCCCAACATACTTGATAAAAACATGCACGCGATGGCCCGTTTGACTTATAACCTGACGACGTCACGCCTTAAAGAAGAAGGGTGTCACTCACAATTTTCAACTCAGATAACCCAGATCTAGAATCAAGACGACGTCCCAACTGAAGCCCGACGACATCACAACTCTAAAGTGACGCTGTCCCATTAAACAGTATCTTAGGGTCCCATACCATATTTTAGGGAGGTAGACTTTTGGAGAAAAAACCCTAAATCGTTTGTAGTCCAAATTGGACAGTATCTTAGGGTCCCATACCATATTTTACACATCGAGATAAGTCTTTTAATCGAAAGTAACATTATGTCTATCCTGAATTTGATTGATTGTATGTATGCTTTCTTGTTTACCATCTCTAGCTAAATTTATTGTGTGTTTGCTTAGATCTATGAAACCTAGTTATTGGTTATTGTTATGTTGTTTCTTATCTTAATTGTAAATTGGCTTAGGAGTGAAACTAGGCATCATTCGTTATATTTAATGCTTGAGTATGCTTTATGAATGTGCGGCTTATAAATGAAATAGCTTAGGCTTGCCGACTTCGTATGTCATAAACGAGAGATAACCTCAAAGAACTAGGGGGCACGCATACCCTACGACCTCATACAACGCGTTAAGAAAAGGTCTGACAATTCAACCGACCAATAAAAGATAACTAGGGAGTAATAGTATCTAGGTAAACACGTTTTTAATCATCATACGAGAACACATCAAATAGACATAGCTACCCGTAGTAACTAGATGATTAGATAAGTAGAAGTAATCGGTAGAAGTATCACCCCCAAACCAATTTCCCCGAGATATTTACCTTAGCTTTCTAAAAAACCAATAAATAGATAAAAAAGAATCATCCTAAACCCCCACCTTCTCGTCATATATTTCTTACTAGCATTCCTATTCCCCTAGAGAACGATATCAATCCCCAAGGTTTACCCAATACTACACTACAACTATTAGGTTCACTGCCTAGGAGGCTGAAAAACTTGCTCGACAAAAATGAAGTTTCCTTTACCCCGAACACACTCCGTACGCGCATCAAGTTTTTGGCGCCGCTACCGGGGAATAGAATAGCTAGTTTGATTTATATCTCGTTTAGGTTCCCTTGCTTGATTCCGATAAAGTAAGATTTTTTCTCATTTTTATTAGCTTCTTTGTAGTCTATCCCCCTTCTTCGTGTATTTGTTCGTAACCCCATCACTTTTAATCATGAAAGGTGATAACCTACCACCAAATCAACCACTTCCCATCGACCCACCAGCAATTGACCCGCCAAGAGGCCGTACTAGGAATAGTAAATGGAATGTGACCAAAAATCCAGTTAAAGAATCTGTCGGTTCTAACGACATGGTCAACAATCACTATCTAGAAGAAGCTAGGAAAAAGGCACAGACTCAAAAAGACGGAATTCTATGTGCAACATCTAGGGTGATGAATTCTACAAAATTTCAAGGCACTGCTAGTAGTAGTAAACCATTACCTGGGAACTCTCTACAAAAGACTAGGGATTGGCTTACATCTAAGAGTAGTTGCACAAAAGAAAATGTTATGCCCTTAGAAAACAACACTAGGAATTCTAAGTCTTTTTCGAATAAGAATCAATGTCCAACAGACTGTAGTGACAAACCCGTTGACAAAATGAACATGGAAAAGAAACCTAATAGGTGGATCTCTTCAGGACGTAGTTTTTCCAAAAATGAGTCTTCCGCTGCATCTGAAAAGAAAACAACTCCTAGATCTTACCTTAGGTGGAAACCTACGGGAAAAGTTTTCAACCAAGTTGGTCTTAGATGGATCCTCACAGGAAAGATTTTTGATACTTGCACCAACACAGATTATAGTGCCAATCAGGAAGTAGAAACCATTATAACTGTTCCCAGTGAACACCCTCAGAGTGAGGAATCAAATACTTCTAACACTGTTATTTGTGAAAACTCTTCTTCTTTGGGTGCAGGTGAATCAAATATCTCAGAACCCAGCTCATCAGAGGGTTCCAATTCTGTAAACTCTTCTTCATCATTCTTTCTATCTTCTATTATTGATTTTCCATTTCTGTTATAAAACCAACAAAAGCAAAATATAAAAATATAAAATTTTCAAAAAATACAAAAACAGCATAAAATCAAAAAAATCAAAAATATTCTTCTCCGACATGTCTCTCGTATAATCGATATTCTGTACGTTTCTAGAAATGTCACTCAACAATGATACGGGTATGTACAGATGTTTGAGCGAGAGTTCCTTAAATGTTCTCTAAAACATGTCGTTCCTCAAAATTTCTTCAAATAATGGCTTTCGTATACTTCAGTACCAAACCCGGACTAAAATGATGACTTTTGATTATTTTTCAAATCAAAACTCGTGCTTTTATAGAAAAAATCAAGTGTACGCTTCAGTGCACTACATTTAAAAATGGTGAGAAATCATCATCATCTTGAGCACCTTTTCAAGATTGTTCAAAAAGATTTTTCAAAATCTTTCAAAATATTTTGTGCTCAAGATAACTCCCTCTAAAACCCTTTAATTGATTATGCTTTATTAAAGGGGGAGTATAAAACTAAAATGTTCCAAATTCATGCTTAAATCAAATCCGTTTGTCTCCCCAAAAGATTCTAAAATGTTGTTTAATCCGTTGATATCAAAAATATCACGAATATGCTATTTTTGAGGGGGAGGAGACGTGATTAAAATGTGATCAAAAATTTTAATGACCGTTGTTTGAATCTCAAATGAGCTCGACTCAGTTGTAACCAACGAATTGACGATAATATAAAGTCAGTACTCGAAAAGACTTGTTCCTGGACGGGTAATAATTTTAAGTTGGTCTAACCAGTGATGTAAGCGTGTCACGAATAGGACTTGTCTAAGTAGAATGTACCATTTCGAGAAACTTTCTTTGGACTTGACCAGGCCGGGTAATAATTTCAAGCTAGTTCACTAGTGATGTAAACGTGTCTCGAATCGTTCTTGTCTATTGAAAGTCGATCAATTAAAAAGTGCAAACTCTACCCTCTATGTGCAGATTTATGTCAAAACTTATAAGCACATGTGAAGGGGGAGTGTTTCTGAAAATTCAAAACTCTCAGAGTGGTTCAAACATGTTTTCTATCATAAACACTTTGAGAGATTTTCAAGAAAAATGGTTTTATGGCAACATGGGACAGTCATAGAGTTATAAGGTAACTAAGGATAGGAATATTCGTCCTATGATCCGCCAGAGCCGGAGGGATCTACCCAAGGACATCAAAAATAGTTAGTATTAGAAGTCCTTAGGAATGATTGAAAAAAGGAGTAATGTGAGAAAGGAGAAAGAAGGGGTTGAAGAATTAAAAAGAAAAGTAAAATAAAGGGTGAAAAGAAATAGCCATCCATACTCAACCTTAGGGCAGAAACCGGGTTCAATTCATCTGCTACTGGTTGTCACTAAGTTGAAACTGGTATTGAAGACAAAGACGTCATGGACCCAGTGACGCATTGCACTAAACCTTCTAGCCACTCAATTCTTTTTAAAAGGATTTGTTTCATTCTCACTGGGAACCCTACATAATCTATCGACTTTCTCTTAGAGATTGTTGATATTGAAGAAGGAGACCCTATCCCTAGTCTCCGCTCAGGAAAACCAAAATGCACTAATTGAGTCTAGAGCCACGATATTCATCAAAAGATCTCATAGGAACACGTGACATGACATCGTTTGTTGTTCATCATTAAGGACACAAGTGATATATTATAGAGTCCTACGCAGATCTTAGCAATCTGCCAGAACATTTATGAGAAGTTTCACTTCTGTGATCTTCAATGATTGAATGGAAACTCCTGCCAGGGTCAACATCAAGCACCCCTAACAGCAGGTCACTTCGGTAACTCCCCGTGGATTACGCTTAGTGTGTCTCAAACGGTCTACAGTCGTGAAGTGATGCTTCGGTGTACTTCAGCGACTCATCTGAATTGTAGATGTACTTCGGTATATCGTGTTATCCTTCTTGAGGGACTCCAGTTTAGGAACGGCCTTTGTGAGAATTAGAGACGTGTTTTCACACTATGCTGTTAACACCCTCAAAATTCAAACTTGTAAGTGCCGGAATCCGCTTATTACTAACCTGTTTTTATGTTTTCTTCTTATGGAAGCTCCGGAGCGGATGGATCGTGTAGACTCTCCACATGCTCATACCAACAACACATGAAAGTTCTCATCAAAACCAAAGGCTTCTCAAAGTTAAAAGATGATTCTTCGCCAATGTCAAAGAATCTACAAAGTTTAAAGACTCGAGAACTACATCAATGGTAACTAAAAGATAAATAGAAGTGTGAGCATGGTGGAAAAAGACGTGGAGATACCAAACCAATGAAGTTGACAACGGCAGACAACCACATTAATTGATCACAAAGCATGAAGGAACAAAGATTCAAGAATACTCTATATCTACACACAAAGTTCAAGCTCAAGAAAAGTAAAAACCTAATCAAGTGGAGCATCATTTGAATGACCACCCCTTAGGGGGAGATTGTTAGCCTTAATAGTTTTATTAGAAGTGATGGTCATTCACGTTTAGGAACTTTGTAACGTGTGTTAGATATCGTGATAGAATAGTCAACGGGCTCGTGGACTTGGGCTAAGCTAATTGGTTATAAGTTAAGTTAAGCTAGCCTTATGTATGATGTAATCCAACCCAAGCCCAAACGAGCCCATGGAAAGCCTTTTAGGGCATCATGTATTCCAACTATAAATACCCCTCAAATGGTCATTTGAGGGGTGTGCTTGAGTGTGTGTGTGTTTTCTTTGGAATATACAACTTATTGTTTTCATCTTTCTATCTTCACATACACTGTTTCATATATTCAAGTCACCAACATCTTAATCTTTCCTTCTTTATTTACGCATAGGTTTGTGTTTGTGTTGTTCGTGTTCTACGCATAACGTGGTGGGTTTGTGATAAGGTTGATAGATTTAAGGTCCTACACTTATATTTGTGATTTCTACAGAGAAATGTTGTAGGTTGTTTGAGTTCGACACGGATTCCACCGAACCCGATCGTGACCAAGTATTGCCAAAGGAATGCAAGGAAGAAGGTTACATATAGCTTGAAAGTTGAGGGGGATGCAAACTTGAAGTTTAAGGATCTTACCAATGAGGAGAAACATGCTTTTAGGGAACGTTTGTCAAAGTTTCAAAATAGAACTATTTCGGTTCCTAGGTTGGTAGATTTGGATTTGTTTAACGAATATGAGTGTGAGAATGAGTTACGGGGTATGATGCGGATGTCTTATGTATATCCGATTGATGGAGATTTGTTTGAAGGTTTTTCATGGGAGAGAGCTTTTAGCATTAATGAAGAAGTTTACTGTGAATAGTGTATGCAGTTCTTTTTGACAATGTACTTTAAAAGGAAGGTAAATGTTCGGAATATCAGGAATGAATTTTGTGTTTGGTTTAGGCTTTGTGGGCAGGATCACGCATATACTTTGCCGGGTTTTGCTGTTTCTCTTGGATTGTAAGAACCGGATGAGGTTAATCATCGATTGTTTGAAGCTCATTTCTCAAGGCTTAGGAGATTTGAGAAAGATTACCCTAGTGTTCCCGCGTATTGGAATCATGTGGGAGATCCTTCTTGTACTCGTAGGAATTCTGCAACCCTTAGGAATCCATTGATGAGAGTGCTATATAAGTTGCTAGTATTGGGGCCATGTCACAGAATTGGGAGCCGGGGACAAATGCCAAAAGCCAGACTTGTGGATAATGATGTTGTTGGAAGAGACCAAGGATGGGAATGCGGCTTGGCTCATAGCCGAGTATTCGTCTAGGAAAGCCCCGGGTATCAAAGGTAATAGCAACATATGTGGAGGTCATTATGATACGAGGTTAGCAAAGAATCTTGGGTATTACAATAGCGATGAGTTGGCTAATTGTGGAGATCTAAAGGTTAGAGAGATATGAGATGCAAAGAGTTTTGAAAAAGCTTTGAATAAGAGGACAAAGACTTTGGGAGCATGGATTGAACCACCACCACCACAGTAGCCGGGCAATGTGCCAATGGGCAATGCGCCAATGGGTAACGTGCAAACGGGTACGACTAGTAGTTTTGACTCAGGTTGGGGAGATTGGAACCGACATTTGAATGAAATTGAGTGTAGGGATATTTGGAGAGATTCGATGATGTTGAGGAACAACTACATTAATGATTATTCGATCCCGTTCTTTCAACACATGGCTCAAGAAGCCAATTATGAGTTGCCTCCCTACAATCCACCTAATGTTCCACCATATCCTTTCCCCTACACCTCGTATCCTGGACCATATCCGTACCCATATCCTGTCTATGCACCATGCCACCATTTCCCGACCCAGTGCCTGAGTATGGTAGCTTACCCAAGGTTGGAGGATCTAGCTATGATGTTGGAGGATCTTCATCGGGAGCTGCAGGAAAGAAGAAGAGGAAAGTTTGCGCGGTGTTTAATGAGGAAGAGAACTATGAGACCGAAAGTGACGTAGATGATGATGATGATGAAGGTGATGAGATGAGTGAGGATGACGAATGATCGTGGATCATTCTTTGGATTGTGATTTCAAAAACAATGCCTATGTGTGTTGAACAATATTTTCTCTATCTCTATCTCTTAACTATTTCTTTAGGATTATTATCATACTTTGTTGATCCCATTTGAGCAAACAATCCTTATAGAAACTGACTTAAAAATAACTTGTTAAATACTACGCGGAATATAATATTTAACCTTAAGAAGAAGAACAGTAATAACACTAAACACCTCAATATTATTATTAATACGAATACTCTGAATAGTATTAGGGTTTTACAACCTTGAAGTGTATCGACCTTAGATATATCAAAACACACGTATATCTAATCTAACCTAGGACCTCCTTTTATAGACTAAGGAGTCCTTTACAATATACAATACGTATCCTACAAGATAAATATCTTTTCCATATTTATCAATTACAATATATTAAACCGACTAAACAGACTAGCAGTGGTTACAATACATTAGCCGTGGTTATACAATACTACTAGCCATGGTTTAAGTCAAGCAGTGGATTCCTTCTTCTAGCTGTGGTTTCTTCTACTCTAGCCGTGATTCCATACTTAGAGTAATTCCATTAAGTAGAACCTAAAACCCAACAATCCTCCCCTAAACTTGATATTTACCAACAAAAACATCAAGTTGCTTTTAAGCCCAGAACTTCTTACTTGGAGGATGTATCCAAACACTTATCAGAATTCAAAATCTTCTCAAACTTCCTTTTCAGTTTCTGATTCAGATAAGTAATCCACAACTTTAGATCTATCAGTCTTCCTTGAGGTTTTGATTTTAGTGCCAAAGAACCCTCTAAATCTGCTATCTTCTCAATCTTCTGAATAGTTGATCAATCATAGGATTAGTGGGCTTTATCCCCTATGGAGCAAGTTTAGTTTCAAGCATCTTTCTGGCAACATTCTTTGATAATGGATAATCCTTATCAATGAACATAAATAACTTCTCTTTTGTAGTTTGCACAGCATGAACTCTGCAAGATTGATACAGCATCCAATCCACCACCTCACAGTCATTCCAAAATTCATCATCTGGGTTAGGCTGGCACAAATTCTTCACAAAAGTCCATACAAACTTAGCTAACACTCCGGTTGGCCCATACTTCCCATATTTAAACTCTAATACTTTCCATAACTATTCCATATCAGCCTTTCTCAAACTAAACAACAGAGATCCAAAATTGAAGTAAGTAGTCTTCCATCCATCACCCATTGTAATTTCAATTTTCTCTCTCTCTCTCTCATTATCTGTGATGATCTGCAAGTCTTCAATAGGATGAATAGCTCTTAATGAAGTAGGATTGATAGGCTCAGGTTTGTCACACTCCAAAAGATATTGGTTCACTCTTTCTTCTTTCTC
Organism: Chrysanthemum seticuspe; assembly: GCA_019973895.1. Lineage (NCBI taxonomy): Eukaryota > Viridiplantae > Streptophyta > Magnoliopsida > Asterales > Asteraceae > Chrysanthemum > Chrysanthemum seticuspe. The sequence goes on from BPTQ01000009.1 coordinate 241,482,242, forward strand.
CATTTCCTCATCTACCTTCTGTTTCTTAGAAATAGATTCTTCATGAACTCCAACTTTTCTCTTTTGTTTATTATTTAACCACTCAGCTTCTTTTTCAGAGTTCATAGGAAGAAAATCTTCATTTATTCTCATACATCTCTGATAAATCTCTAAAACTCTCTCATATGTACACTTTCTTAAATCTTCACTAACATACATGTCCATGTTCCTGATAATCTTTATCATTTGATTTCTCATTTGACTCTTTGTAGGAGGTTTCTTCCTTTTGACTTGCTTTTTCTCTTGGCTTATCTTCCTTGCCCTTGTAGCCAACACCTTAGCTCTCTCATCAATAGATAACAGTGCCCATTCTTGAGTAGTATATTCAGTTTTTATTATTTCAGAGGCTTGAAGAACAAATTGTTGATCCTTCCATTCTGCTATCAATTTCTGAGTAGCTTCTTCATCATCTTTCTTTTGTTTTTCTCTTGCTGCTAGAGCTTCAGCATCCTCCTTTTCTTGTAATTCTTTTGAGATCATTGCATCATAATCAATCTGCTCTTTTCTGTTCTTAAACTTCAATTCAGGCTCAGCAATACCTTTCCCCTTTTCAATGTCTGGAAAAACCACCTTATTCTTCAAAGGCTCACCAATTTTCAAACTTTTACTTAAAGGTTTAGGTCCAGTAAGTTTAAGAAATAACGGAATAGTATGTTTAAGAAATAATGGAACAGGTTCAATTATAGGTGTAGGGTTGGATGATGTTTGACTTAATTTTATTAAGGTACTAGCAGCCTCCTTCTCTACTTCTTTAGATTTGGGTGGTGATATAATAGTGGTTGTGACTATGGTAGATGTGGTTGTTACAGCAGTGGGTATATTTAAACAAGCAGTGGATAAGTTTACCTCAGATGAAGTTGCAACAGTGATTTCAATTGAACTAGCAGTGGTTGCAGCAACACTAGCAGTGGTTGTTGTCTGCACCACTTCCTTCTCTTTGTCTTCAACTACACACTTCAAAGTTTCAAGCACTTCTTCATTTCCATCCCTATCAGACACTACATAATCACCTCCTTGATCGCCACTATCCAAATCATCATTCATGTTCACAGCCTCCCCTGAATCTATGCACTCACTCCTCCCCTGTTTGGGTACATCCTCCAAGTGCACATCCTTAGAGGAGTTGGCCTTCTTACCCTGCTTTCTAGCTTTCCTCACTACAGCAATCCCTGGTCTCCTAACTCTCTCCAAAACAGACACCCTATGTTGTAGTCTTCTGATATGTCTTCCCTAAAACACTGCAAGCTCCTTAAGACCAGTGATAGTTTCCTCCATTTTGGTACACTTAACCATCAATTCATGCAATTGTTCAAGAATATCCTCCCCACTTCGACCTGTGTCAACTGGTCTGAGAGGTGGTTCATTGGAAAAGTCATCATGTACCTATTCAGGATCCGTCAATTCAATTTCATGTTCCAAACTACCCTCATCACTTCGAGCTACGTAACCTGCTCCGAGAGATGAATCCTTGGGTAAAGAAAACATAGCATGAGACCTAGGCTGATCATCCATGCACCCTGAATTAGCCAGTTGGCTAGGGATTCCTCCACTTGTGTTGAGTTCCAAGGAACTCTCCACATTAGGAGTTGCCAATGGTTGGGTCTTATTGATGATTCCACTGTCCTGACCAGCATCTAAGCATGAGTCAGTAGTGGAAGCCATTCCAATCATGTCACCTCGACTCCTTGTGATAGCCTCATTAGCCTGAGGTAGCTTGGCGCCCTTCCTTCTCCTTATAGTAAACATAATCCTATTTGGTTTAGAAATGGTAGGTAAAGGCTCAGCAGTGGGTTCATGTGGGCAGCAGTGGTTACAGTTGTTGTAGCAGGGGCTTCAGCTATGGTAGCAGGGGTTGCAGCATCAGCGGGTTGGGAAGGTTGTGGTTCAAGTACATCATCAAACTAGGAATATCTGGAAAATGTATCATATTAGGAAACAATGAGGTAACTCTTCCTGTGAAATTAGGATTCTGATGCCTCATGTGTGCAAATACTTTAGGAAGCATATGATGGACCTCATACTTCCAATAGGTTCTTCAATCTGACTATCCACAATCAATTGAACAAACCTAGGGTACAAGTAATATTTACCATTTTCCCTAATATTCTTCAAAAATCCATCAAAAATCATCCTAGACCAATTGAATTCCCTCCCTTCAGAAAGACAGATAATGGCAGTTGCAATTTTGGAGGGAAATTCATCAAACCCTGTGGTCTTATTGCTCACACACATCAGCAAAGTGTGGATCAAAAACTTCCACTAAGGGGAAAACATACCATTAAGAAATTTAATTTTAACTCCCCTTCTTTCATATCCTAACCTTTCTAAACCTTCAAAATTGTCATCATTAGAAAGATTAACTACTGCAGCAGCATCATCTAGCTCCATAACACTTCTAATTACATCCTCATTGACCAAAATCTCATTTTCATCCACTACAGTCCTAAGTACCTCTAACCCATCTCTCTCCTATATCTCAGCATTTCACCAAAATTGATGTACATATGTTTTAAGGATTGTGGGTGCTACGGTCAATGCAAAGTGGATTGGACTGTGGTTAAAAAAATCAATCATCTCACGAAAGCCTTCTGATTGATTGTTCTTGATAAAATATGCAACTAGGTTATGGGTTTTGGAATACAAAGACGGCATTGTGATTCGTGATGTGATGTGATGTGAGATTGTGAATTAAACAGTTGGGAGTGGTTAGGGTTTGTGTTAAGCACCAATTGGAAGTGAATTGAAGATCAATTAAATGATCTGGCAGTGATTTGGTGGAATAAATACGTTATCATCAAAGTTACAAAACAGCCCCTCAAGTATCCATCATCAGCAAAACACTAGCAGTGGATTGAAAACCATTAGCAGTGGTTTGAAATGTTCTATCAGTGGATACAACAACCACACTCTAATATTTTGACTAAGACTGCAGCAATCAAATCTAAGCAAAAAATAATGATATCAAGCATTAGTATGAAGGATTACAAAAGATTCACACTTTTTTTTAAACAAGCACAACAACAGCTCCATAAAGCTCCTAATAATTCAAAAGCTCATGTTCTTGAGTGCGGTTTGCGCACCTTCGTGGTGTTTGTTGATGTGATAGGGTGAAATGATTTTGGTTTGATTGGGTATGATTTGGTCACTACTCTGTTTAGGTGTGATGCCTTGAATCCATCCCATGATTTGTCTATTAGGTGACTGATTAAGCTTCTTGGTTAGTTTGAAAGTTATTGAATGTGATTTGTTTGAACTATTATAGATTGAGTTTTGAATTGTTAAGTGTAATTGACTGCGATTATGGAATTTCTCTTGGATGTGTTTTAAAAATATGTTCTTGATTGCGATTTGCCCTAGACTATGTTCTTGAATACATTTCTGGGTTTCTAAGAAGTTTCTTGAGTTCGATTTAGTGTTAAATGCTTGGATGAGTGTTGTTTAAAATGTTATTCTTGGTTTCGGTTTGTTGAACTACTCTGGAATGCGAGTTGATTATATCATTCCTGGTTGCAATTTGATAGAGTTTTTATGATGCGATTTGATTATGCATATTTGATTGCGATTTGATTAAATTACTCTCGGTGCGGTTTGTGTCAAAACGCAAGGATACACACAAACTGATAGTTTGGATTATGATGAAGATTTACACTTGTTGCCAGAATTGAAGCTATAAGATTGATTTTGGCATATGCTTCATTCAAAAACTTTGTTGTGTATCAAATGGATGTTAAAAGTGCCTTTCTGTATGGTACTATTGATGAGGAGGTTTATGTTTGTCAACCTCTTGGTTTTGAAGATCCTGATCATCCTGATAAGGTCTACAGGGTGAAAAAGCTATGTATGGTTTGCATCAAGCTCCAAGGACATGGTATGAATGCCTTTCTACTTATTTGATGGACAATGGTTTCAAGAGGGGACTGATTGATAAGACTTTGTTCATAAGGAAGCTCAAGGATGATATATTGTTGGTTCAGGTTTATGTTGATAACATTATCTTTGTCTCAACTGTAGGATCATAAATATTATGTTATTTGATGGTTCGGGTGGTCTTGGATGATGGAAATACATGTTAGCCATTTAGAGAGAGAAAGATAAGAGATGGGTGTTCTTGTTAGAGAGTTGCTTTACAAAATGAAAGGTTAGATTCAAAGAAGCACCACCCCTTCCAAGGATGGAAGGGGTATTTATAGTTACAAATGATACGCCCTCCTGACGGGCTGTGGATCAGGCATACAGTGGTTAAAGACCCGTCCTTCCTCCATGGTCTTACACTAAACTAAACTACGCTACAAACTAACTAATTAAATACTAAAAAACGTAAATAACTACAAGTATACGAGCTAACATATGCTAGACCATAATTGGGATGACCGACACTTTAACATGGAATTTCCAATTCCTAACAATCTTCCCCTAAGGGAGGTTACCCCATGAAATACATTTTGCATCCTAGCATTCTATCTTTGTCTTTAGTTCTGAGCTCGTAGACTTCTATTATTCAAGTTCCGCAATCTTTGTGATTTTGTAGCGATTCTTTAAAGTGTGCATAGTTTTGTACTTTGAGTGGAGGTCTTTGAACTGATCCACATCTTGATGATCTTCGAGCTTACTTTGAGATCATCAGCCACAGTAAATCTCTGGATCACCCATTGTAGTGTGTTGCCATCATGTGATGTTGTGACTTTTGGACCGACATGCTCACACTTTCTGGATCATGACATCTTTTCATCAGAGTAGCGGAAGCTTCTACTGGTTCAAGATATTTGCAGCAGCGTAGCAGAAGCATAATATAAAGATATCTGAGCCAGGTTATGTAGATAAACACTTGTCATGATTTCTTCAAATTAAGTGTGGCTGTTGTGAGCATGCGGCTTATGATTGACTTCTCAATTCTGATCAGCTGCAACCGTCCAAATGTACCTGCAAACAACGGTTAGCAATAAAACATACGAAAGTGTCTTTGATCACTTTCGTTGAATTGAGGTACACGGCCCACGGTTCCCCGTTGATCACTACAAGTATTGCCTGTAATCAAGTATAATTCCGAAGAATCTCCTTGACAGGGTTTCGCAGCTGTTCTAGCTATTCTCAAACCGGAACGTCTCAAAGAAGACAACACGGAGTGAGTGAACCAGCGAATTGAGATTCACTGATTGATGAAAAATTGATTTGAAAAACAATCGTGTATTGCTTGAAGAAAGAGTTTTGCAATACGACAAAGGTTTTATGAGAAAGATCAATTTTCAATCAAAATACTTTTTGTATTAGAAAATGAGTACAAATTCGATGTGCTAGAGAAAAGAAAAGATTTACACATCGAACGGTTTTTCCAAAAGTATTTTTTTTCAATCAGAGATACTTTTTGTGTTTGAAAACATGAATACACATTCGACGTGCTTGAGAAAAGAAGGTTTGCACATCCAATGGTTTTTCCAAAATTATTCGTCAATTCCAATCCTGGACCAAGGTTGATTCACGAGTGAATCGCCCCATCGTTTCTATCCAGTTGTCACAAGCTTTATCTTTAGAAACAATCTCACATGTCACCCACAAAGAGCTTGTTTGATGTTGGCTCTAGAAGGATTTCCATCTGCATCGTGAATACTTTTACATATCACTCGGATGTTCTGGCAATACCACAAGGATAATGCGTAGGACTCTTAATATATATACTTACATTCCACATTGTATGAAACAGCAAGTCTTCATTAATTTTATGTCCTAATGAGATATTGTGGATGATCTCTTGGCTCTAGACTCAAAAGTGCATTTTGGTTTCCTATGCCGGAGACTAGGGAGAGGGTCTCCTTCTTCAATATCAACAATCTCTAAGAGAAAGTCGATAGATTATATCGGTTCCCTGTGAGAATGAAACAAGCTCTTTTATAAGGACTTGAGTAGCTTGGGAAGTTTAGTGCAGAGCGTCACTGGGTCCATGACGTCTTGTCTTCAATACCGGCGTTACCTTAGTAACAACCAGTAGCATATGAATTGAACCCGGTTTCTGCCCTGAGGTTGAATTATTGGAGGGCTATTTCTTCTCACCCTTTTTCACATTCATTTCTTTTTCATTCTTCAACCCCTTCAGTGCATACCGAGACTTCATAACTAGAACCTTGTTGGGTTTATTCCAGTTCTAGTTCTATCTTAGTCCGCATTCTTCCCATATCTCACTTTTCTCCTTTTTTTTTCATCATACCTAAGGACTCTACACTATCTAGTGGATTGTCCCTGGGTAGATCCCTCCGGCTCTGGGGGATCGTGGGAACAAATACCTAACCTAAGCATCCTTATAACACCATGCATAAAGTAAATTGGTCGGTATTTTGGTATTGTTCATTCTTCCTTGAAACCAATTGAAAAATCATTTGGAAAATCAATCAAGGTACTTGTGATATAAGATCAAAACATTTTGTACCTTAATTGTTTTTGATCTTTTAGAAATGCTCCCCCTCAACATGTGCATAAGATATTAAAATTGTTTAGCACATGGAGGCAAGAGTTCTTTTGAAGTAAATTCTTGATCACAATTTCCATGGAAAAAGCCATTTAATTTTCTTTGGTAAATTCTCCCCCTCAATATGTGCATAGGATATTTGAAATCATTTTATCACATAGAGGAAAGAGTTCTTTTGAAGTACATCCACGATCACAAAATCCATTAAGAAACCATTTAGAAAATCAATCAAGGTACTTTATAGTGAAACATAGAAATCTTTGTACCTTGACAGTTTATTTTCTTATGAAATGCTCCCCCTCAATATGTGCTTCGAGATTCGAAAGCGTTTAGCACATATGGGAGAGTAGTATGCACATTTGAATCAAAATGATCACCTTTTATCAAATTTCATTATTAAATCACAAATTCTCCCCCGATCAAAAATATCAAACCCTTTGAGATTTTGGATCCCAAGTGATTTAATAAGGTTTAGAAAACATGTGAGAATATGTGCCTTGTTTAAATACTCTTTTGGTTTTTGGTTAAATACTCCTCCACAATCATGTGCATTATGTATATTAAGATCGTTTGGCACATGGAGGCAGGAGTGCCTTTGAAGGACTAAAACCAATTCCATTAAAACAGATTAGAGATTTAAATCACGATCTCTCCCCCGATCAAAAATTTCAAACCTTTTGAGATTTGTAATCCCAATTGATTTAAATGATTTAGAAAATTTTAGGGGAAAGACGTGGCAAGATTTTAATTTTGAAAAATGACAGATAAGGACCGTTTTATGACATTAAAGATTGTTAGTGTCAGGTATGATTGTTTTAAGAGATCTTTTAGGTAAAATAAAACAATTTCACGATCAAACAAGAACAAAAAAAATTTCATTTTGAAAGATCTTTGAGTTTTAAAGAAAATCATACCATGACATAACATTAAATCTTTAGATCACCACTTTATTTCGTACAAATCGGAACTTTTGTGAAGAAATATCGTTTGAAAATATTTTATTTTAAATCACTCTCCCCCTCAATCGATGACCGTAGTCGATGATTGAGTGACTTAAGATTTGATAACATGAAGTCAGGTGATTTTCAAAATTAAGTCCAATTAATTTTCAAAAAAAATATTTTTCCATTTTCAAAACAATTTTAACAAATATTTTGAAAAATGGTATTATTCACTATTTATCCTGCACAAAGATACGTTAGGTGGTTCAGAAGCTTCAGTTGTTGCTGTAGGGCTGGAAGAAAACCGTCTGCTGATGCAGTGAGACCTCTGACGTTGCATTTGACATGCCAACTCTTCATAGAGGTCCAATTAAGCTCCGTTTCTTCATTTGATGATGAAGAAAACCATCTGATGATGCAGTGAGACCTCTCACGTTGCATTTCATGCCAACTCTCCATAGAAGTCAAATTAAGCTCCGTTTCTTCATTTGTCAACCCAAGATATAGTTACCCTTTCCTTTCTGCATCCAATCATTTTGTTTTGTGGGATCCGGATCGGGAACATTATTTTATACCATGATATTTGCATACGTTAGTGGACATACAAACAGATATATGGTGGTCGACAACACCCAAACAGCAATCGACTAATAAAAGTCAATCCAACATATCAATCATATCATAAAAGGCATGGGAATAATGTGTTTATCAAACTCTAATCATTTAATCCTAACAAATCATATCCTAGGCACCTAGTCCTTCAACGTAGGTTAACATCATTTTTCAGTTAAGCAATTAGGATAATTAGATAAGTCCGATAGATGATATAAATTTGAAAAACATTCTCCCCCTCAATCAATGACTCATTTTATGAAAAGATTAAAAGCGTTGAAGTCATTGATTGAGTTTTCAATTTTTACGAAAACTATGAAACTGATTGATTTTCAAGCAACTCATTTACCACCACTTTTAAAAACAACAAATATTTTTCTCAAGAATTTTAGACGGAAAAACATTTGTGTAGGAACAGCAGTCCTTTGACATACTTTTCTCAGTTTGTTTTTAGGATAAGTGCACGAAATATTTGCAAATTGGTTTAGCGCAACACTTTCCTTTTATGAAGAACAGGTTGCTATCTGAAATAATAGCAAACCATGGTTAAGCGCGGGTTACAGTCTGAAATAACTGCAAGCCATAGTTTGTGACATGTTTTGAGAAAGAATATTTACACCTCCTGCTCGAACTTCATCTATGGTCCCGTGCCGTTATTGAATGACATTTCTAAGACCGCAGATGTTATCGATACCAGAAGACATGTCTTTGAAAAACAATATATTTGGAAATTTTCAAATTTTCTAATTTTTATGGGTTTTTGTTGGTTTTATAATTTCTATTTTGTTATTGAAAAATATTTACACGGATAAAGTAGATGATATAGTTTAAGAGGATGATGATACGAGTACCAAGATAAGGATCGAATAGCACGTCGTAGAAGATAGAATTCGTCATCTCTTAAACTTCCACCACCAAAGCTTCCGAGGCTCCAGAATAGAAGGTAGAACATGAGCCTTTGAGAAAGAGAGACTTTGGCAGCTTCCCCCCAAACCGAAAATCCATTAGATGAGCATATTCGAAGCTCTATTTCAAGCTTGCCTTAGCTAGGTACACATAGAAGCACACCATTATCATAAATCCCGCTGCTCCTTTTAAGAACGATAATCGAGATTCTCCATTTGAGGATATATCATCAAGTAGAACCACGAAGAATCATCCCACACTTGAATTAATCTTCTCAAATTCTATTTCCACTGAAGTCTGAAGCGATCCATACCAAAAAATTGTCAAGAGACCACTTCCCCCATGTAGATGAATTGATGCAGTCAGTCTCTTAGACTAGAGCTCACGAATACACAATTACCCAAAGACAAAGAACCTTATAACATCGAAGTAGCAGATTAAGTCCAATAGCCAAAGAATAACCCCGATTTACACTTTGCTCTCCCCTAAAGAAAGTGTATGAAGATCAAGAACCCGAAGTACCCGAATGCCCAAAGAGAGAATGACCGATAACATTGAAGAAGCAAGCCGAATCACTGATTATCTCTGCGGAGGACTATCTCTGGGGATTTCAACTCCGGAATAAGTGATTATATCTCTGAATCACTGATTAAGCACTCAAGTGAAATAGCTGAGCATCCCCAATGTACACAATCTCTCTCCCCTTATGATTACGATAGCATCGAAATCATCACACACTTGTGTACCTCTTTTATCACCAGAAACTAACTCTTTCGTCTCTTCCCCCACATAGTTGGAACAAGAACACTAAACACCATGAGTCAAACCTTGAGTGTCTCTGAGGTAATGACATTCGTCTTCCCAGGATATCTTCAATCACTTAGAAGTATTTAGTTCATCAATTTTACTCGCTTTTAGATGTGTGTATCCTTCCCCCTTGCTGGTTTTGATACTTCAGAATCAGCAAAACATTATAAGCCCAAATACTTGAAATCTGTTGAGAAGATCGCTTGAAGTCATTGTGAGAATCAACTTTCTAAAGAATGTGAGCAAGTCTAATTGGGGATTAAATTTGGCTTTTCACTCTCCCCCAATTAGTGCTCTCCCCTAAACCGACAATCTTTATGATGAATGCTCAGATTAAGAAGAAGTCTTTAGATAATCAAATGCAACTCGTCTTTAGTCTCCTAACATGTAGCAGAAAATGTAGAACCGACTGTAGACTCGACCTTCTTCAAGATTGTCCAATTGGGGAATAGAAAGTCAACATCTTAAACTCACCAAATGCAATCCCGTCAACTTGTATATAGCAAATCCCCTTAACTCAAATCCCTCCCAATCAAACAAGAACAGAAAGATTTTCATCAAGGAAATCAACTCCGCAACTGGAAGCACTTTGTCATTAATCAAATCAGCCCGTGTGAAGATGTCAACCAACGGCTCATATAAGAAACACCATGTAAAGATGACCCGATAAGAAGAAGCTCGGTTCTTACATGAGTTAGGAGCCGTTTGACCATTTATTCTCAAATATCAATCAACCATGCATTGAATTCACACTTCTTCTCCCCCTCAAGAATTGCATACGAAGTTGCCATTCTTGATTGAATAAGTGAAAAAATTCTAAATGTATTCTATTCACACTTCTCCCACGCAAAATTAGCACATGATGTCGCCATCGTCATTATAGGTGAGCAAGTGGAATACGAAAACAATCAACGGTAGTTCGGTTCACTTGATGACTGAAGTGCTTGGAAAAAGCACGAAGCATGTTGATGAAAATGGTCATAAATAAGAAGATTTCTCTTCTTCAAAAGATAAAGCGCACTGAAGCGTACACTTTTCTTTTCTTTAAAGTACAAGGCTTGAACTGTTGTGTTCAAACGTCATAAGAAGATTTCTCTTCTTCAGAAGATAAAGCGCACTGAAACGTACACTTTTCTTTTCTTTAGAGAACGAGGCTTGAACTGTTGTGTTCAAACGTCATAAGAAGATTTCTCTTCTTTCGGAAGATAAAGCGCACTGAAACGTACCCTTTTCTTTTCTTTAGAGTACGAGGCTTGAACTGTTGTGTTCAAACATCATAATCTCTCTTTTCAGCTCTCTCGGCAAAACTTTTCATCAATCCCATTATCATTCAATAGGATTTTTGTAGTGACAACTGATGGAGAAAACCCAATATGATGAATTTGACCTTGAAGTTAACTAACCCGAACTAGTAACTTAAGCTTGCACATATGTAAAAAAGAGCGGTGCCGAGAATTCATCCTCCATTGAATCTCTAAGTACTCTATACTCTTCATCCAACCAACCATCAAGTATAAGACGTACATCAACTCTTGAAAATCCACAATTAAATGTGACACTATGCACTACAACGTAACTCCTTAAAGTGATAGTTATTTTGTGGTGGTAAGAGCCCAATTCCCCCAAGTGGTAAAAGAAAAGGTAAAAGTCACCCAACAATAACTAGATTTCCAAGTCTTCATTTTTTATAATAAGCTCGAACAAGGATCTTGAAGAATCTTCATCCAACCATCCCCGATACCTTCAGATACTAAGTACACTCGCCCGTGATATCTCACTTCAACCTCAAATAAATTATAGTGAATTAACGCCGTGGTCACATCTTCTGGTTAAAAGCTCAAATCTAGCCTCCTTTGACGTTTTAAGTGAACTATGATAATGGTTTTCATCCCGATCATGGTTAAAAGCACATAACCCCGTAAAACCATGTAATAACCAAACTGCCATGACGAATATCCAAACACACATCCAATTCATGAAGTACACCCTTTTATCCCTTCTACGAAGTAGAAACCGTAGCACCAGCATCAAATAAGATCCCGAAACACACTTTCCTTTCTCCAGGATGGTTCCATCATTACGGGATTTTACAATTCTATGGTTTAAACCGAGAAATAGTTTCTTTTGCGGGATTTTACAAAACCAAGAATAAACCATAAGATAGATCTGGAAATGCACTTTACTATTACCAGGATGCTTCCATTGTCACGGGAATTTACAAGTCTCTTATTTAAACTGAGAAATAGGTTCTTTCGCGGGATTTTACAAAATCAAGACAAAACCGTAAACATTGTCAGCTTGAATGTGTTATGACAACTTTGGTTTAGGTGAATATCTGTTTTAGGGGAACATGCAGCAGTTCATCAACGGTTCATTATCCAGCATCAACAATATCATCAACCATCCAATAAACACTTTGATAAACACATCATTCATGCATTCTGTCGGCTATTGCAGTGACAACATGGTGAAGTAAACCCGATATGCCAAACTTGATCATGAAGTAGAATTCCCCAGATTTGTTACTTAAACTTGTACTAATCCTTGTGAAAAAGAAACGATGTACCCAATGTACAAAACCTCTTGACGTATCCTCAACTGCGTGAGACACCGAAGTGATAGTTACGTTGTGGTTTAAGCGAGAAAGAATCACAAATGTAACTAAATATCCAAGTCTTTATCACACTCAATAAATGCCCAAACAAGTCATATTCGTGGAAGGGTAGAAAGAAAGAAGACAAAATAAGTAAACGCGCCCGGAAAACCTCACTTCAAATCCAAATAAGAAATATCGAAAACAAACCCCTTAGTCAACCTTGTGTAACCATTAATTCAATCCGTGACATGTCATTCTCCGTGAAAATGTGTATACCAAAGTATCAAACCACATGACACATCAAATGTCATCATCAAATCGCTTCAACAAATCTCATCAATCCAAATTTCATAAATCCGATCTCATATTGAGAAGCCCATCTGACCGTCATCTACATCAATAATCCTTATCTCAAATATTAAGCTCAAGCCATGAATTTGTGTCCCTCCATGAAATTTTATAATACCAATACCACTTTTTACAAAAAAAAATGCCTCCAAATATTTTGTCTAAAATATTCGGATATCCTTTTTCTTGTTTCAATCAGCACATCATAAATTTAAACACTCAATGAATACAATCCTTCATGAGATCCATCAGCCTACCAATCGAAAACTCAAAGCCCAAGATCATATTCGGACGTACTCAGATCCACCAGTTCACGTACTCACCTCTTGATGTCAGCCCAGTCCATAATATTACACGGTTGTAATATATGCTCCTAAACTCACGCTTCAATTAACCTAATCACAACTTGTGAAAAGTAACGCCTACCACATCTCTCTCCTCACCAAAATTTTCACATCACAAATCTGATATCTCATTTCATCTTAAACCTCAAAGGCGAATCACAATCAAATCAAACATACGCCTATCATACCCCGTTTCTGTTTTGCTCTTCAGATAGAATAAACCTTAAGGATGTCTTCAAGATCGTTTAAAATGGGGTCACAGGTAGGTTTTTGCTTATGATTTGTGTTTTGAGATTTTGAAAAAAACCAAGGAAAGGTATAACATACTTGTTGTAATCTTTCTTTGAGATTCGAATATTATTGAATCTTTGACTTTGTAAATGATCAATGATGGATTAATGATTCAATCGAAACAATCTTGAAAAGATTGAAGAAAAAATGAATCGAATCTGAGATTTTAAGAGGGTTTTCTTTGTTGTTTGAGAGTTGGGGAGTGACATGTGAGGGTCTTGGGTTGAGTCTAGATGTAGGATATGTGTTTCGGATCTTGTGATATTGCTTCGATTATTTTCGTTTTCTTGAACTGAAATGGACCAATGATGCAATTAAACGGAGGTCGTGATATTATTATTGGTATTTGGTTTTAGATATTGTGGTTGTGGTCTACTTGTCATTCTTCTTCTTCTTCATTTTTCTGTTAAGTTGCAATTTGTCACAAGGCTTCTTGTCACAAGTCGCTACGACAGTTGACTCAATAGTCAACTCACTTTGAATACAATGAATCTGGACAACTTGTCAAGACAAGTCGCTTTTGACTTTTTTACTTTTTGCTCCGGCGAGTATTCCGACCATTTTACGACCATCTTCATACAAAACCCAGAAAAACAGCATAAAGATATGTTTCATTTTGCCCAGTTTGACCAAGTTTGACCACATATAACTCACGGTATGGTACAAAAAAATCTGTAAATGATAATATTGTTGACATGAATCTGTTTGGACAACAGTGTGACACAACACAGTTATGACAAGATAAAAAGACCATAAGACTTTCTTGACCAAAACAGGAATACAAATAATATGTAGAAACTGTTTTGCCACAAAGATAGGAAAACGAATTTTCCAGCCAATAAAACTAGTAAAAAAAACAGCTTAAACACGGTACAAAACCACAATAAATCATCAAAACACAATAACCATGGCTCTTGATACCATTTGTAGGATCATAAATATTATGTTGTTTGATGATTCGGGTGGTCTTGGATGATGGAAATACATGTTAGCCATTTAGAGAGAGAAAGATAAGAGATGGGTGTTCTTGTTAGAGAGTTGCTTTACAAAATGGAAGGTTAGATTCAAAGAAGCAACACCCCTACCAAGGATGGAAGGGGTATTTATAGTTACAAATGATACGCCTTCCTGACGGGCTGTGGATCAGGCATACAGTGGGTAAAGACCCGTCCTTCCTCCACGGTGTTACACTAAACTAAACTACACTAAAAACTAACTAATTAACTACTAAACAACGTAAATAACTACAAGTCTACGAGCTAACATATGCTAGACCATAATTGGGGTGACCGACACTTTAACATGGAATTTCCAATTCCTAACATAAACCAATAAGGAGCTATGCAAAAATTTTGAGAAAACTTATGCATGATAAGTTTTAGATGAGTTCTATGGGTGAACTCACTTTCTTTTTGGGGCTACAGGTTCAACAAAGGACTGATGGTATTTTCATTAGTCAAGACAAGTATGTAGCAGATGTTTTGAAGAAGTTTGGGTTTCAGGATGTAAAGAGTGCTAGTACACCAATGGAGACTCAGAAACCACTGCTACCAGATGATGGAAGTCCCAAAGTTGATTTGAAGCTGTATAGATCCATGATTGGATCTTTGATGTATCTCACTGCATCTAGGCCAGATTTTATGTTCTCAGTATGTGTGTGTGCAAGATTCCAAGTCACACCAAACACAACACACTTGAATGTTGTGAAGAGAATATTTAGATATCTTAAGGGTTATCCTAAATTGGGCCTTTGGTATTCTAAGGATTCAGCATTTGATTTGGTGGCCTATACAGACAGTGATTATGCTGGAGCTAGTTTGGATAGGAAGTCTACTACTGGAGGATGTCAGTTTTTGGGAAGCAGGTTAATCTCACGGCCGTGTAAAAAGCAAACAATTTTGGCCAATTCCACCACTGAAGCTGAGTATGTGGCTGCTGCTAGTTGATGTGGTCAAGTGCTTTGGATTCAGAATCAATTGTTAGACTTTGGGTACAATTTTATGCATACTAAGATTTACATTAATAATAACAGTACAATCTGCATAATTAAAAATCCTGTTTTGCATTCTAGAACTAAACATATTGAGATAAGGCATCATTTTATTAGAGATTGTAATGAGAAAAGGTTAATTCAAATGGTAAAAATCCATACTGATTTCAATGTAGCTGATCTTCTCACTAAAGCTTTTGATGTTGGGAGGTTTCAGTACCTTGTAGTCAGTATTGGAATGATAAATCTCTAAATCTCAAATTTGTTTTGTACAAGTTTGTAAAAGTTATGTACTGTTATTAGTTGGTCTTAGTATTGCCTATTTTGTTCAAACCACTGCTTTTTTCTTTTTGTTTCCACTAACTATTTTGCAGATCAAGGAATTATATCACTTCCAGTATGATGCAATGGACTTAAAAGGAAAACATGGTTCTATTATTCATAAGTTAACTGCATACTGAGATGCAGATGTTACAACCTTGGGATACAGACTACCAGCAGAGTATATCAAAAGACAACATACTAAAACAACCATCTAAGGATACAAGCTTCACAACATTCCCCAACACCACCTACGGCTTCTTTGCAATGCCCCACTTTGGCATCTCCTTTTGAACTCTTGGTCCTCCAATCACATGCCACACTTTGGGCCATGCAAGCCCAATCACCCTTTCTCTGATGGGTGGTGATGAAGAAGATGGACCAACTGGTGGTGGAAGCAGTGCTTGCATAGTAGGAGCTTGTAGAGGTTCTGGTGGTGGTATTGAAGCAAGGGGAGGAACAACCAAGACTCTTGAAGAGGTCTCATCATTAGTGTCTTCATAGGGAGAGACATAGCTAGGCACAATTACACATAGCTTAGGATTGGGGCAAGAGATTCATTGGGATATAGATATTATCAATAACAAGTGCATATATCAATCTTAACATCTAAACCCAGCAACTTATAATGTAAATTGAGACAAACCTATTGTGCGAAAAAAGGAAGAATCAAATGAGAGTTACACAAAGTTGCAATTTAGATTACAAATTGGTTGAATGATCATGTACAATATATCATTTAAGTGATATTAACCATTAGTTCAACATATACCTAGAGTGGAGACACACGGATCAAAACGCAGCTAGGAGGTTTTTGGAGAGAAAGTAAAGATACACTTTGAGATTTGACTAGTTTTTGGAAAAGTTTGACTGATCAACTCGCATCCTCTTTTATCCCTACACTCACAAGTTTTCAGAAGTTGACACAAGTTGTCCCTCTGTTTGTCAAAACGTATTAGTATTCTTTTTATTAGACAAACCGCATAAATGATCTTTTATTTGACAAATCTCACTCTCAATTTTAATAATTATCATCTTTTGACAAATTTGGCCCTTTATAATGAACAAT
Source organism: Chrysanthemum seticuspe (assembly GCA_019973895.1). NCBI lineage: Eukaryota > Viridiplantae > Streptophyta > Magnoliopsida > Asterales > Asteraceae > Chrysanthemum > Chrysanthemum seticuspe. The sequence goes on from BPTQ01000009.1 coordinate 241,498,963, forward strand.
TGCACTCTTGACCTCAAATAATATCATGCAAAATCCAATTAGTCTTTTGATTTTCTTAACTGTGTATTTTTGTCATGATCTTTTCAGATTTGAACCCTACAAACCATTACATGAGCATATAGAGATACACAACTACACGGGAAAGCAAGATGACTATAATTACATGAATATCTAGGAAACAACTAGCAGATAGCAATCAATATCCTAAATATAACACATAATCAGCTTATGAGACCAAATTGGACAAAATGCAAAGCCGGGATAGAGTTTAATACGATGAAGCAGCTTGACAGATAATCATAAATTTTGACCATTAACTCTCCCCCTCAATCAATCACTCGATTTTGAATAAGCATGAGTAGTCATTGATTGTTTATGAAAAATTTATGCACCCATGAATCCCATTGATTAAAAACATTAATACAGTATTTGTGTAGGCATGTTTTGAAAAACACATATAAACTTATGTTTGAAATTCATCTAAAGACCCGTGTCATTATTGAATGACATTTCTAGGACCGTAGATTTTATCGATACCAGAAGACATGCCTTTGAAACATATTTTGGTATTTTCTGATTTTTCAAATTTTTATGGGTTTTTGTTGGTTTTATAATTTTCTATTTTGCTTTTTGATGAAAATATTTACAAAGAATCATATATTTACAACTTGGAAAACTGACTAGAGTATACCAAAGTTGGAAATACTCTCAAATGAAGTGGGTTAAAGTACGAGTTCTGAGCTGAAGTGATCAAGAATCATAGAACATGCTCATCCATTCTGACATGCTGGAGCTCCTTAAATAGGAGGCTTCTTTTCCTTTGGAACCCAGACCAATGAGTCTTTTCTTGATTGAGTTAAGCATTGTACCTACAAAAGAATGAGGAATACCTGCACTAACAACATAAGAAGGTATGCATTTAAGTGGGTTAGCGGCAACAGTATCCAGACTTTTAGGAGTTTCACAATCAACCTTAGTGTTGCCATTGGTGGTTAGTATGCTGGTAGGAATCCATGTGAGTCCAACATTCTACTAGTTGTTATCCACTTAAGGCAAGATCTAGGAGTGTTTGATTTCTTAGGCAAAGTGGAAGATGTAACCTCTTTCCTATTCCTAGTTTTTGAAGCTTTGTCATTAAATCTTTTCTTAGGAGAGGGGTTAGCATTCTGAGACTTCTTTAGTGCACTAGAAGATCTTTTTACATTCCTAGTCTTAGAAGATTAAGCTTTAGCTTGAGCATTAACCTTCATTTTATTGGGATTAGGTTATGAAGTGACTGGTTTTGACAAAACTTTGTTCTCATCAACTTGGGAGGCAAGCCTTGTCTTTAAAGGTTTTTTTCTTTCAGATATAAACGCAGTAGGCTGCCTAACAACTGGCCAGTCTCTAATAGGATGAGAAACTGGCTTCCCCAAGGTTGATGGTTTTGTAAACTTAGTGTTCAAACTTTTCCCTACAGTTTTTCTAAGCTCATTCTTTAAGGCAACTATCGCGAAACTCTTATCCTGAAGTTCAGCTTTGAATTCATCAATTTTAGCTATCAAAGAGTTTGTTTGTTCCAATGACTTAGTTCTAGCTTCTTTGACAGAGTCACTTAGTTCTATGTGATGCTTTTTCAAAGACTCATTTTCCTTAATTAATTTGGCCATGCAAATTGCTAATTCATCATTTCTTGTTTTAATAGCATCAACAGCATCAATATCATTATTATTGGTAACCAAATTAATTTTCTCTTGAATATTAGAAATATGTTTCTTCAAATTGCAGATTGTCGAGTTTTTGTCCTGAAGCTGAGCTTTTAAATCATTTATTTCAAAAAATTCACGTAATTCATGAAATTACAGATTTTTGCATGGTTTCATAGTTTGAAAACTTTCTTCTTTTCTTTGTATTGCAATTTCAAGTGAAATGCAACGTTTTTCATGTTTTGAAAATTTGTTTGAAATTTCATCAAAAGTTATCTTATCGACCATATCATTAGTTTTGAAACATGTATGACAGACTCGGCTTCAGTCACAGAACATTTAACAGAGTCATGTTCTGTGGCATGATCAGTTTGCACAAGAGAATTGGTAGATTCATCATGTTGAAGAGTTACTAATACCTCGGCACCTGATACTTGTTCATTTATCTGTATAATTTCAGCATCCACTTCTTGTGTGACCAGAGTTACTGAACATCTGGTTACATCATTCTTTGTTATCTCTGATATTCTGCATTCAGCAACACCCGATCCTTTAACTAATAAATTACCCGACTCATCACAACTATCTCTCGATTGCACCCGACATTCATTCACTTTGTCATTATTCTATGTAATTTCCTCAATATACTTCTCAAAATTATCCATGAGTTGGATTAATGTTTCTCTGAACAAATTTGCTTCCATCCCAGTGTGATTCTTGAAGGACATTTCAGTCATATGTCTATCATAATCCGAAGTGTATTCACCATTGAGGAATGACCGAATTTTTTTGTGGATCACCTGAAGTGCAGCTTTAGAACTTGCTTCTTGAACCTTTTCTTTGTCAAGTTGTTGTTCCAATTGTTCCAAGTTCAAGAATAATGTGCCCGTGAGCGAAGATAATTCTTGACGAAAAGTGCAATAACTGCTCGTTCGATTCCCATTGTATATTTGTCTTCAGTTCAAAGTAACGTGAGGTATGAATGAAGTTGTCGAAAAGGTTTAATGCAACTTTCCTTTGCAAGAACATGATGTAACTTAGACTGGTGCACTTCTCTCTCTTTAGAATCTAAACACAAAGATCTCACATCCTTATTGATTGATTCAATCATCTTTAACCATTCAGTATAGCTAACATTCTCATGGTTGTCCACAGCATCATACAGTTTGAGTACTTATGAAATCACTGAATCAGGAGTGTAAGACATGATGTTGTTGTGAATTTGAACGTCTTATGATAAAAGTTGGATCGATTCAATGATTACTGATTTTACGTTAAAAAGGGATTTTGGAATGATTGGATTAGGTGAATTTTTGTTTAATTATGATTTGATGATGTTTGGATCAAATTACAAGTCTCAATCCTTGACAAAATGCAACCCTTGACAAATCGCAGTATCACCAAACCGCAGTATTGACAAACCGCAGTAACAAAACGCAAGATTACCAAACCGCAACAATCAAATAGCAGGATTACCAAACCGTAGCAATCAAATCGCAGGATTACCAAATTGCAGCAATCAAATCACAGGATTACCAAACCGCAGCGTCAGAAACCGCAGTGTTTGACAAACCGCAGGTCGCTATCACCCGTACAGTACTTTTGTCCTTTTTCCTAACAACTCGCAGTCCAATAATATTAAAATAATCAAATTGCACTCAGAACTGATCAAATCGCAGCTTTAAGGGGATAAACCGCAACCAAGAAATTCATCTGAGAGACAAACCGCATAGAAGAATAAGTACCATTTTTCACCTAAAACCACCTAAAGTTCACCCTTTTGAACGTTTTTGCTTGGTTTCTTTTGCACAACTTGATCCTAGAAGGTTATAAATATCTTAAAAACACTTACTTTATCATAAAAAAACATGAGAATCAAAGGAACACTTATGAGTCCAAAACCAACTTTTTAACCTAAAACCACCAAGATAAATGCACATACAACCTAGCTAATCAAACCATGGGCTCTGATACCAATTGTAATATATTGGATATCATAACACCACAAGGAAACAAGGTATGGATCGTGTGACTTCTGGAGAGAGAAAGAGAGAGAAATGGGATGTTTGTAGAGAGAGAGAAAAACGCAAGGTTAGATTAACTTGTGAACATCCAGCCCTCTCCCTTGTGGGGAGAAGGCTATTTATAAAATATTCTACGCCCTCCTTCAGGCCGTGGATCAGGCATACAGTGGGTAAAGACCCGTCCTTCTTCCACGGTGTTATTTAACTACTGTAAACTAAATAAATAACGTTATGTCTACGAGCTAACTTATGCTAGACTATTGTTGGGGTGACCGACAATTTAACATGGATTTTCTAAATCCCAACATAGAGTTAGGGCATTTGGCATCTCCCTGCAACTAATAACAAGGAATACAACGCTTCAATTTAAACAAGGATGTGACAATTCGACTACTCAATAAGAGATAACTATGTAGTAAAGAAATCTAAATAAACACATTTTCATATCATAAGAGTTACCACCAATTTACATTTCTTGCACGTAGTTTAATTTTAGTTTATTTAGTTTTGTTTTAACTAGTTAGTAGTTAAAACGTCCACTATTCAAACCTCGAGATTTTAATTTGCTTTCTAAAATATATAAAAATACAGAAGGACTCATCCCTCACCTTTCGACCTATCTCGACATACACTTCGGTCTTCACAACACTATTCCCCTAGAGAACGATCTATCACATGTGTCCTACCTATACTACACTACAATGATTAGGTACATTGCCTAGGAGGATTGTTAAACTTTTGTGGTTTTGCAAAATTCCGCTATCACTAACAAACTAACATTCCTACTAAACCATAACAACAATTAATCCTCAATCACAACTAATCTTCAATCAATAATCTTAACTGATAAACTTATTTTTGTAGTTGTTGAAATATCCATCTCCAAACAATAACCTTAATTAACAAACTAACATTCCTACTAAACCATAACAACAATTAATCCTCAATGACAACTAATCTTCAATCAATAATCTTAACTGATAAACTTATATTTGTTGTTGTTAAAGTATCCATCTCCAAATAATAACCTTAACTAACAAACTAACATTCCCACTAAACCATAACAACAATTAATCCTCAATCATATAACATCAGTTGATGACAGCCTTAAATTTCAAACAATAACCGTAACTAATTAAGTTATTTCTACCAAAACATAAGAACAACTAATCATCAATCCTGAAACAGTAACCCTAAAAAATAAGTCTAATCTTCAAACAACTATCCAACAATAAAATACAACCGACAAAAGTTTATGAGGTTAGTAAACTAAAACAACCACAACATAAACAAAGTTGCGCACCTAAAAAATACGCAGTTTTTTCTAGACAGCAAAAGGAAAAAACAAATATGAAACAATGGAAATAGCAACCGATAAACCCTAAATACAACTTTCCAAAAAGTGAGAAACATGTGTCGCGCATACAAAAACGCCAACAATGAGACATCATCAAGAAAAAGGTGGAGTGCACTATTCATAAGAATGGATCCGATTACTAACAACAAAGAGGATGGATCGGATTAAGAAGGAAAAAAATTGAGGATCCAAGCTAGCAAATCTAAACCGTAGAAAATGATGTGAGCGAAAAAGGTGGCGTATAACAACGGGTAGAGTTAAAACCTGTTTTGTTATAAACGTGGGGCAGAAAAAGGAATTTCGCTCGAGGTACGGGTTCCCCGCTAAATGTACTTTAGGTAAGTACGGGGATTTTAAATAGTAAAATTGCTAGATACTAGCTTAAATTGAGTTGTTTAGGTTTCAAATAGTGTTGTATGTATAATATAGTAATAGGTAATTTGTTTGGCCATGCTAAGCACAACTATGAGAAGTTATTGTTTACTTATATGAGTAGTGTAGATTTCATAAACATCCAATTAAAGAAGAGGAAAGAAGTTCACTGATGAAGTATATATGTATCTAGCAAATGTGGATAACACAAAAACTATAACCACTATAATACCACTATCACTCTAATATGATGAAACGTAAAATGGAAGTAGTATAATTCTAGTAAACTAACTTATGTATGAAAATGTATGTTTTTTCATGTAGGTGAGAATGTTGTCGCCGCTATCTCGTCAAATTGAGTCGCCGCCGCCGCTATTGGTGTAAAGTTCATGTGAAAGTTTGTTATAAAATTTGTTCTAAAGTTCATGTAAGGTTGGTATAAATTTTGTTATAAAGTGTATGTAGTTATGTAATAAGATCGTGCTTTTTTTTGTGAAGACATATTTTTTTATTTTGGTGTGTAAATTTGTTTTATAAGTTTATTTGTGAGTTGGAATAGTATGTGTAATCTACCTCCTATATAAAGCAAGCTTGTCCTACTATTTCTCTCTCCAAAATTCTAATCAATTGCCACGTGGAAACTCATTTTATCTGGACCGTCGATGTTATTTTCGTCTGATTTGGGCGGAATACCTATTCGCTGCTCATTCGAAACAACCGATTGTGTGTGAAAAAACACACACACAATATACTCCTCTGAAATCCTCTTCAAACCTAATTATGTTGATTGATAACATCAAATAGTCCTGAATATTAAGTGTCAATTTCCCCCGATAATGCTCGTTATTTATATCATTTTATGGATTTACGCTTGTTTTCCATTGTTTTCCACTTTCAGGTAAATTACGAGCATTGGAGCTAAAGAGATGCGGAAATGGAAACATATCTAAAGATATATTACAGTATGCTATTTTGAAGAAGTTACGGCGTAACTCATATCTCACATTACGCCGTAACTATTGCATGACTCAGTATGCCAACTTATCAGAAGGTTACGGCGTAACTCCTCCCAAAGGTTACGACGTAACTACATTAGGTCAAATGAGGTTCCACGCCGCTGATACTTACGCCATAACTACTGCATCTCTTACGACGTAACTGAGTTTATTGAAGACCACAGTGTAACCACTCATTAGGTTACGCCGTAACCAGCAGATCTAATGCATTTTACGAAGAAGTAAAAGGTTACGGCGTAACTCCTATATTGGTACGCCGTAACCCAGATCTGGCCTATAAATACCCCACGAATTCAAGCATTTCTAATCATCCCATTCCACACACAACACTCTGAGAACGTAGGAAAAAGCTCAAGGCACGTCTAGAGGAGCATAAGGAGTTGTTTCCAAGGAAAAAGTCACTCCATTACGATAAGCATTAGCGTTTTATATTTCTTTTACTTTCAATTCATGTATCTCGTACCTTTGAATATTAAATTGATTTGCATGATTAATATGAGTGGCTAAGCACCTTTTGGTTCTATCCTAGTTATGATTCCTTAATTGTTTTGTTTGCGTTTACTTTACTTCCGTACAATTATTTCTAAGTGTATGCATGCATAGTTCATTGGTAGCCACCCTTGGTTCGGTAGTTTTGAATGGCGGTAGAGGCCAATTGCCTAGGAGATATGACCAACTGACCCTAGGTGAGCGGACTGAGACGGGAAGGGTAAGATATGACCAACTGACGACCCTTTCTACTTGTGCGATTTGACCAACTGATCACCAATCGTTTGGATGAACTTAAGAATTAGGGGGTGTAGTTTCTAAGTTCCTAACGGCCGGCCACTCACTATTTTGAATCTAGCATGTAGCGGTACTTAATGACTTGGCTTAGGGGACCAGGAACAACAGGACTTATGACGGTGCGCCTGATTTCTCCTATGGTGGCATCTTTGCTGATAGGTTAGGGCGAATTGACCAAATGCTATCCTCTCGAATTTGACCCCACCTGAAGTAATTGGAAGTAAGTAGACGTAGACATAACTAGCTAGGATGATTAACTAGGTTAGCACCACTTCTCTCTATTGATTTCTCTTTGCCATTTATCTGCCTTTATTCTGCGTTAGTAGTTTAATTAATTAAATACCTATCAAAACTATTATTCTGTGACAATTAGACTTAGTAATAATCTAACACACATAGCTCTTGGGACGACCTCAACTTTACCATTTACTACACTACACACGACCGGCTACACTGCCTGTTAGTGCACTAGGGTAGACCATAGGTATTGCGAGACACTCTAAATTTAAGACGTGTTCAGTAAAACCTACATCAAGTTTTTGGCGCCGCTGCCAGGGAGCTATTTTAGGATTTCATATTAAGTCTGTTTTTAATTTTCTTTCTGATAATGTTAGGATACAAGACTCGCAGCTCGAGGCCTTTTCTGGCCACCCCATTCGATGACCCGGAGAAGCAATTTCGAAGAAGGAAAGTCTACTCTCCGGCTCCTATTCACAACATCTTCTCATTTTACGAATCAGACCAGTCGAACGCAGAACCGGAAGTCATCAATAATAATAATATTGAAGACCTAACTATGGAGCAGTATTTGGAGCGACCGAATGAGAACTGCCAACGAAGCTTCACTCAAGATTCTCACACTGAAAAATACTCTATTCCAGATCATATTATTCGAGAGTTACATGAACTTAAGTTTTCTGGAAACAAAGATGAGGACGCTCAGGATCACATAGAAGAAGTTCTCCACTTGTCCTCTCTTTTCAACGTCAGAGGTACTCCGAGCCATTCAGTCACTGCAAGGATTTTTCCTATGACTCTTTCTGGGACAGCAAAAAGATGGTATAACAAACTCCCTCACGATTGTAAAGGAGCGTGGGATAAACTTAGAAAAGAATTTGTCCTGCAATTTTGCCTTCCTTCAAAAATGGCCAAGCTTCTTGGGAAAATCTATCAATTCATTCAGGTTGGAGAAGAAACGCTTTACCAAGCATGGGAAAGACTTAATGAGCTTCTCTATCGATGCCCTACCCATGATTTAAACAAACATCAGATCGTATACGTCTTCTATCGTGCGATAAATGCGCGAACACGAGAACTTCTCGATTCACCAAGACCTATTCCTAGCATGACTCCTGATCAGGCCCTGGAATGTATTCAGTGGATTTCTGAACATTGCTACAAGTGGCACATGGATACAGGGTACGGACTGAGAGACAATTTCGATCATAAGGTAAAAAAGACGATAACAAAGCAAGAATACAATTATGGGGAAATTTTCGAAAAACGAAGGTTAGAAAGAGAAGCTGAAGCATGCAGGGTTGAAAAGGTTAAGAGCGTGTTTGGGACCAAAACTGGGAGCGACCTTGAAAGAAAAATTCTTGACCACATCAGGGAATCAAGAGAACAAGATGATAGGATTGAAAAATTGATGAGGACATTCGTGGATAATGCAATCTCTTCTCTCAAAATGCATGATGATAGGATTAAAAGATTAGATAAGAGTGTTAGTTCATGTTCAGAAGCTATCTCTGATTATTTAGCAGCTAGGGAGGAGGAAATTTTCCACATTGTAGAAACTATCCTCGAAGAACCTTTGACCTTTTCGGAAAAAGTTAAGCGACGAATCAGCATGGAGAGACAGTCACTTATGGACCAAACTTTGCCGATAAACCCTCCTATCAATATTTCTTGTTAATACAAATAAGCCGTAAAAATGTTTATTTATATTTTACGATCTTCTAATGTTTTTTCGATAACAAACGTAAAATCATTTCAACGAAAAAATAAAATACGTAAACTATTTGAGCCAATAGTTTTCTAACACACTGACGTTTTCCCATAAAACACTAAAACAAGTATAAGTGATTTTATGATTTAGTAATACATATGTACAACAACTAGTGTTTACATATTTGGGTAAAAATATACTTAAAGTAGTATATACTAAAATGGGTAAAAACTAACAAATGGTATTGACCCATAACCCATGGTTTTATCCAAACCATTTGACTAGGTACATTGAACTCTTGAGATACATTGTATCTAATAAGAAACCCATGGATCAACCCATAACCCATGACCCATAACCAAAATTCCCATGGGTAAAGAGGAGCGTCCCACGGATCCGTAGCTTTACGCTAGCCGGATCCCTTGTGGGAGGGATCCGTGGGATCCTGGGAACAGTGAATTTTCTCCTCTATAAATAGTGAGTCATTTCTTCCTTTTGGCTCACCACTTTCACACATACTTTGTCCAAGTATTGTACCTCTTTAACCACTGATCCTAAGGTATCTTTCTATGTAGTTTGTCTTTTGTTTTTGTGTGATTCTCTAGGTTTCTCTTAAAGGCGAGATCGCCACTTCTTGAAGTCGAGCAAGCTTAAGTCTATGAGTTGCCATACTTCATCATCATCAAGACAACTGAGGTTCTCTTGTTGATAGTTCTTTCTTCCTCCGTAGATGTTGTGTTGAAGGCATGAGTGAAGGATGCCGAAAGAGTTAAGACGAAAGAATTAGTGAAAGGTGCTAAACGTGCGTGTCAAAAGCATTAGTGAAGAATGCTAAAGGTGTCAAGACGAAGACATTAGTGAAAGGTGCCAAGCGTTGTGTCAAAGGCATTAGCGAAGGATGCCTTAGAATCAAATCAAGTGGCATTAGGGAAGAATGCCTAGGTCATATAATCGATGAGGTGCATCGTTATACATATAAGTATTTGTTTATTTCCAAGGATGGTGATATCCTTGATGGTGTTGTAACAAGGAGTGGATCTCCTTGAGATTAGGTGTTGTGTTGTGATGGGTAGTAGTTCCTCAATAGTAATGGAACTAGGTGCTTAGCCTAGTACCTAATAAAGGGTAGGCGACGTTGTGATAGGTGTGGTTCACCTTGGAGTGAAAGAACCCGGTGGTTATCCTAGTACCGGAAAATGAGTAGGCGACGTTGTGAAGGCTTCTCCGCCATAAGGATATTGGTGTCGTGTAGTGTTTACGAACTCTTGAGTTGGTGACTCAGGGAGTGCAGTAGGGCAAGGAAGGTGTCCTTGTAGCCGAACAACTATAAATACTCGTGTCGTGGTTATGTGCTTCTTACTCTTTATCTTTCATTACACGTTTATATATCTATCTATCAACGTCCAACATAAACAACCAAATAAATTGACATAATTCGATCTAAATATTTAAAAAGGAAGTTTTAATTAGTAAAACTATTCAACCCCCTTCTAGTTTTCCAAAATTGGCATCAGAGCTTCGTTACCAAGTTTCTTAGAGTATGTTTTACTTTAAAAACTTGATACGATCCGTGTATGTTTGAAAACTACAAAGAAGGATTTTTTTTGTCATGTTTTAAAAAATCATTATAATATTTATTGTTGGACAATGATAGAATGTTCTAACATTTTTCTTGTTAAGTATTCTCCATACTTGGATTTGGGGTTACCAAGAAGATCATGAAGAATCTATCTAAATATTTCTTTTCGCAAAAAGAATGTTTAGTATTGTCCTTCTCACAACATGAATCTGGAGATTCCAAGAAGATCACAAAGCATTTCATCTAAATACTTCTTTTCTTAAAAAGAATATTTAGCAAAGGTATAATCGCTAATAATTTACTTTTAATTTTATTATTGTTAAAATCTTTGTTGCATGATTTATATCTATTAGTAATTACTTAAGTAGTTATCTATATTAAAGTCATTATCAAGAATAGTATTCTTCGACTAATTTGTATATTATTAACTTGTAATAATGATATCTTGGTTATTCGATAGCCTCAATCATTATTCATCACAAAGGACTTATTGAAACTTCATTTATGTCAATAAATATCCATGTGAAACTTCTTATATTATGATAAAATGGGATTTTATTATAATGTTTGAAAAACTCCCCAAGAATTATGACTAATTCTTAAAAAGGGAACCATGTCAAATAGGAATAGGATAAAATCTTCAAAACCTCAAATCACAAGTTTTAGAGCCTTAACATCAAAACACTAGGCGTTTTAGAACTCCCAAACCAAAGTTATCAAGGAATGTTTGAGCTGATTTTTGCTGTCATGCCGGATCCCTGCGTTTACACTAGCCGGATCCCAAATGAGAGATCCGCGGGATCCATGCAACAGAAGAAAAACATAAGTTAAAGAATGATCACTGTGGATGTTCCATAATTATATTCACCTCAAAGACTCACGAACAAGAACTCAGCTACTGTTCAAAGGAGCAATTTGATCATTTCTCTCAAGCTTAACAATCACTTGTGTAAGTATAATCTTCACTACATTGTTAATTAATTCCTTGATTTCTAGGATTACAATCTCTTCATCTTTAAGAGTTGGGTTCAAATGGGTTTATCATAATTTGTCACCATATTGTTTTTTAAGATAATCTAAATCAAAGAATTAACATTGTTCATACAAATTAAACACATTTCTTGAATTCAACAAAGATGATGAGAGCAAAATTTTAATCAAACCCTCTAGGTTACTATTCATAATTAACACCACATTGTGGTTGTATTATTTAGGAACAATCATGCCAAGCAACAAACAACAACATTACCAAGACACCGCTCACTACATACCCATGTACCATAGGAAAGATAGACTAAGTCCGGATGATAGGAAAGCCTTTAAGATGCTTGAAAAGAGACTATTTCACGAAGGTAGAGTTGTTGATCCATCATTTCTTGCAAATACTGACATAAGGGAAGTTTTTGGAACTATTGGGTTTGATTGTTTATTGGATATAAACGAACAAATTTGCCCGGTCTTTGTACTTGAGTTCTACAAGACAATGGGGATAATTAGAAATGATGATGGGTCCATCTCAATTGAATTCACCATAAATGGACATGAGTACACTCTTTCGCTTGAGGAGTTTGGAAGAATAATAGGGGTTCCATCTGACGGTGTTTACATGTATTCTAATGAGTGGTCGTTGGAGGAGATACACTCTATGGTTGATCATCACGAAATTTATCACACGATAATCCCGGAAGCAACCACGGTGAGGGACACCGTGTTTATGCCAAGATCCTCCCCATCAAGGGTTACTAGGAAGTAGAAAGTGATCTATAGGGATCCTTTCCAAATGGAGCTCTCCGAGATGTACGGATTGTATAGGAAATGGGAAGATGTGATAAGGGAGAATGTGGTGTGCCTAGTAGGAAACAAGGATCACCCCAACGCATGTCTAAGCTTCATGATCTATTTCCTAGTGATCGAGACTCGCTTTAACCTTGCCTACTACATGATCAAGAGAATGGCAAGTGTAAGAAGCATGGACAAGATGGTGCTCCCGTATGCAATGCTCCTAACCCATCTTGCTAAATTCATCTTTGCATTAGATCCTTCTCCACAAACCTATGACCATAGCTTTTGCACCAAGGTTATGGTATCATTGACCGAGGGAAGAACCACAAGGTTTATAGTAGATGGCAAAAGGCCTCACCCACCCAGGGATTCCTCGGAAGAAAGGGAGAGGCAAAGAGAAGGTGAAGGAAGTAGCAACCCACTCGGAAATACCAAACTCGACCCCTTGGAATATATCAACCAATTGTCGGACGTTCCTGGTGCATCACCCGAATGGCAACAAACCAAGGGAATCTTCAAGTGCTTTGCCAACTTCTTGAAGAAAAAGAGTTAGAAATGGTATGATAAAGAGTGGAGGACGGGTGAAGACGGGATGGGGAGGAGAAATGAGGTAAGGTCATAGGACCTAAATTTGTGAAGAACAATTTCAAACAATGGGTTGTAACACTTAAACAATGCTTATGTAGGATAGTGTAGTATGTAGGTCTTGCCATATCTTGGCACTAAACAATATTAACTTAGGAACTTGAAGAATGAGATTTTACGACTCCTTGAAAACATTCAAGTGGTTATCGTCACTCATTTTAGGAAATTTTAGGTCTCCTTACTCTGCTATGCCTGATATTTATTGTGTTCTTGCATTTAGTCCCTATAGAAACAACCAGGAGAAGCATTTACTAAAAAGTGCAAAGTTGCACATTTGTTGAAAGCCTTCTGATCTGCAGTAGGCGGATCCCAGCATTTGAACTATCCGGATCACTCCCAGAAGGGAACCGCGGGATCCGTGACCACTGATGAGCAATACAGACTTGCTTACATCAAAATAGCTTACTAGATCACCTCACACTAGTCAAACATAAGATACTAGAGCCAACTAAGTCTTCCTCAAATAGTTGACAGCCTCACACTCATCTATGACTTACCTAGGATATATTTCAAAGTGTTTTTGATTTATCAACTCATCAAAACTCACCATAATTCCGCTCCAACGCTCACACATTATTTATCACATCTCATAACACTTAGTTAGGTATATCCATCAATTTTAGCAAATTGATCTTAATCACTTTTTGACTCAAAATTAGGCTCAAAACTAGTTTTTCATTTTTTCTTTATTTTAAGGATTTTAGTAAATTTTTCTTAAGTCATCAGCTGACTTCTAGGACTAATTACCACCATTTCTCCATATCAAATTAAATGGTATCCTTGTCAAACACATAGTTAGACTACCTAAAGTCAATTTTCTTACCCAAAACCATCATTAAGCACCATCACTCATTATGGTTGAGCATTTAAGATATCCAACAGTTAAAAACATCAAAATTAAGTCAAAACCTCGAAAAACATAGGAAATACACCTCACAAAAGCATAATCATTTCACCTAGAACATGTCTGACAGGCGGATCCCTGGCTTATAACCAGACGGATCCCTGTTGAGCGGGATTCGTGGCAATAGAAAGCTGAAACCAGCTTCCCTCTTCAATTTTAACTACCTTTTGGTTATCGAACCACTTTTAGCTTTCATTTATTGTCTCTAGAGCTGATCAAAATCCTAAGTGCATGCTTAATCCTCTTAGTGGCCAAGAATTTAATTCTCTAAATTCAAATTACCCTTTATAAACTAAACACTCTTAAGGTTAGGGCATCACTTCCACCTAGCTCTCAAAAATCAGTTACTAAAAGCTCATTTAGCATCCTTACCACCACCATGACTAAAGTTCTTAGCAACAACTCCTCAACAAATGGCTCATCCAAAAGAAAGGGTCATATGATCCATGAAATCTCATCCACCGAATCATCTCCCATAAGAGATAACAATGGGAGAATCCCACCTCAACAAACTCATTCAACAATTTCTAAGAGAACCGCAAGGATTAGCATCAAACCTTTTGGACTACAAAAAGGGTCATCTAGTTCAAAACCAAACATTGCTAGTTCTAGCAAGCCGTCTAAGTCCTCATTTCTTGAGCATAGATTTGACGAGCCTCTTCCTCACCCAAATCTCTATGCATTAGAGCACTCGCCACCAAGAACCTCCCACTCACCAACTTTCTCATTAAATAGGGAACCACCCACAACACCGAATAGTCCATCATGGGAAAAAAGGAACAATCATGGACATGATCATATGGAGGAATTTCCACTACCACCACCCCCAGCTTTAGTAGAACCTCATCCCACACCTCAAGATGAAACCCCTCAATCATTCGTAGAGCCTCCTCAAAACATCCATTTTCCTCCAGTTCCCAATCAAGGAAATAGTTGCCCAAATTGTCTAATCACTCAAGGACTTGTTCAAGAAGTACAAAATGAGTTACATTTCATGTTTAATCATCTTCTTGAAAGATTGGATCAAATCAACAAGTCTACTCATCCTTAGACTCGAGCACTTTCTTGCATTCTAGGCCTTAGTAACTTATTAGTAGAAAATGTATGGCTAGATCATTCTCTTAGTTTTAGAGATTTGTTTGATTATCTATTGGTTTTATTGAATGATTAATTATATGCCATGTTACTTTGTGTTTATGCTTTCTAATTATATACATATCTCACCTCATTATTAGCATTGTTTGGCATATCTTCATTACTAAAGAAACTGTCACCAGACAGCGGATCCCTAGAAATGGCCTAGACGGATCCCTACATAAAGGGAACCGTGGGATCCGTGGTCCAGAAACACAAATTACTACTAACTTGAGTCTTATTTGCAGGAAATTATGCACTATACTCTTGATTTCTAACTTTTATTTTGTATATTTTCAAAATACACATGAATATTTTGACACCATAAAGCTAGGGGAGCTTTGCGTCAAACTATACATTGCAAATTCACTTGCAACTTAATCCTTATTTGGATTACTCTTCGTGACACCCCATTGAAAAGTTACAATCTTCAAGGGGGAGCATTTTTTCACAAGGACGAACCAATTACAAACATAATTGCAATACATTAGCTCACTTATTTTTATGTACTTGATGCCCTCACAAAGGGATGGACTCGTCAAGGGGGAGTTAAGACGAGAACCATTCCCGTCACTTACTCACTTTACATCTTTCCTTTTACATATTTTTCTTAAAACTTTGTGTTAGTTTCTTTTCGACGCTCTTTTTGTTTCGACAAAAAGGGTGAGAAGAGAGTAAAAACTCCAATTCGAACTTTTACAAATTTTAGTTTTTCCTTAAAATAATTTTATGTTTTGTCATCAACAAAAAGGGGGAGATTGTTAATACAAATAAGCCGTAAAAACGTTTATTTATATTTTACGATCTTCTAATGTTTTGTCGATAACAAACGTAAAATCATTTTAACGAAACAAGTAAAATACGTAAACTATTTGAGCCAATAGTTTTCTAACACACTTACGTTTTCAAATAAAACACTAAAACAAGCATAAGTGATTTTATGATTTAGTAATACGTATGTACAACAACTAGTGTTTACATATTTGGGTAAAAATATACTTAAAGTAGTATATACTAAAATGGGTAAAAACTAACAAATGGTATTGACCCATAACCCATGGTTTTATCCAAACCATTTGACTAGGTACATTGAACTCTTGAGATACATTGTATCTAATAAGAAACCCATGGATCAACCCATAACCCATGACCCATGACCCATAACCAAAATACCCATGGGTAAAGAGGAGCGTCCCACGGATCCCCAGCTTTACGCTAGCCAGATCCCTTGTGGGAGGGATCCGTGGGATCCGGGGAACAGTGAACTTTCTCCTCTATAAATAGTGAGTCATTTCTTCCTTTTGGCTCACCACTTTCACTCATACTTTCTCCAAGTATTGTACCTCTCTAACCACTGATCCTAAGGGACCTTTCTATGTAGTTTGTCTTTTGTTTTTGTGTGATTCTCTAGGTTCCTCTTAAAGGCGAGATCACCACTTCTTGAAGTCGAGCAAGCTCAAGTCCATGAGTTGCCATACTTCGTCATCATCAAGACAACTGAGGTTCTCTTGTTGATAGTTCTTTCTTCCTCCGTAGATGTTGTGTTGAAGGCATGAGTGAAGGATGCCGAAAGAGTCAAGACGAAAGCATTAGTGAAAGGTGCTAAACGATCGTGTCAAAAGCATTTGTAAAACCTGGAAAATCTAAAACCTGATTAAAGACTAAAATACCCTTGGAATCGAAATTTATAAAATACGTAAAATACATTTATGTCATTTAACGAAATTTAAAACTTAACTTGCGAATAATTAAACCTAACTAAAATGTGTACGTGATCGATTTTGGTACGACGAAGATTTAACGTCTCGCGTAAATAACTTGGGCCGCGTTTGTTTTGTTCGATGGATCAAGGGCCGAAGCCCATATGGGCGTGCGTTTGGTTGTGTTCGGTTGGACCAAGCCGAGCCCATGCCCCCTCCTAAAGCCCTAAACCAAAATTACTACTACTATAAATATAACTCATAAACACAAAAGTGAAACCCTAGTTTAGTTTTTGCCTCTTTTCTTTCTTTGCTCCATTTGGCCGAACCATAGCACCCTTTGGTGTCGAGTTTTTGCTTCAACCAAGTTAAGGTATAACATGTTCTCATCTTCCTTTGATGTACCTTACGTTAATATATTGTAATATGTTTTGTTTAGTCGAGGTTTGCGTTTTCTTTTTGTGGCCGAGCCGTGTGAGTCCAAACAAGAACAAACCATATGATTTAAACCTTATAAGTATTAAAGAGTATGTTACGTAATAAGTATTATTGAATCGGATCATGAATATGTCGAGTATATAAGGACCGAACCATATGTATTCATAACCGAACCATGTAAATAATTCGGCCAAGGTATAAAACTTGATAACTTGAATATGTAAAGTACGTAGATGAGTTAAGACTTGCGTAATAACCTATTAGCCGATACCCTAGATTGAACCGAACCACATAAAGAGTTTTTGAACATGTATTAAACGAGTAAGGTCATGTAAACATAAACCCTAGTTTGATATGTGAACCGAATAAGGTATGCCAAACCCTAATGGTTTGTGAACTGTGTCTCATATGGGTGCGTTATTATAAGTCAAGTGAACTTGTAAATGTGTAAACGTGTAATTAATCCGAGTAATAAGTAACTTGTATGTCACATAAAATCATAAACGTGCAAGGTGAAACATAAAAGGAAAGATTGTTTTCATTACGTGTTAGGTTAAGTAACGAGTCATTTATTGACGTAACATATAAAGTAAATGCACATTAATATGATATTAAAAGAATGAGAAAACCCTAGAACATAAATGAGAGTCGATTAGGGTTTGAAACTAAGTGTGTGTTAATTCGTTATTTCATGTGTGAGTTATGACGTTTAAACTATTTTCACATTTAACCCTAAACTTTAATAAATGACATAATGAACCTTAATCTACGATATTGTTTATAAAACACTTAAGTCTCATTTAATTATAAAACCCTAAAGTATTAAGATCATTAAATACATTAAGTATGAACACCAAATATTAAAAGATCATTTCGACGATTATGGAATCATAATAACATGTACGACTGTTAATGTGTATAGGTTCTGTGAAGAAGGAGTAATCCTTTGCTTTCCGTGTTTCTGCTTTTCGATCATTTGCTTTGGAATAAGGTACAGATATTCTGACCTTTTCAGTAAAGGTTCCTTATAACGTTTTCTTTTCGTTAGCTTTTATATTAGGATTTCCTAAGCCTTTGCTATGAACCCTATTTTGTTATTTGAGCTGTTGCTTATCTGAACTTGATTTTTGAATCATAAAACATTTGATTTTGAACTATATGATATGAAAACTTTGACTTTGAAAACATGATTTAATCTTTGATAAAGTATGATCTATGTCAGTTTTGACATTCTAATTTGACCTAAGATAGTTTGACACCCGAGCCAAATAATAACTAGCCATGGGGGTTCCATGTCCGTGTCAGTGATGCACTTCTGACATGACTCTAGGGCAGTAGAGTGAAGTTCTGCCACGTCCCTTATTTGTTATCTGTTATGAGCTCAATTTATATTTTGTTACCAATTTATATGTTTGTGGGGCGTATGGGTGCATCCTAGATCTGTTATATGTTATATATTATATGTTATATGATGTATGTTGTCTGATGATTGATGTTGCGTGCATGCACGTCTTTCATAACTCTGGTAGGTCTCCCCTACAAATGTTGCCTTGTGTGATTATGAATATGAATATGAAATGATTATGATATGGCATATGTGTCTGGGATCGAGGTAGTTAGCTATAAAACTTATTCTATTATTCTGATTTATCTTCTGAAATGATTATGATTTTTCTATCTTTCTTTCACTTTATTTCGTATTCGTTTTCGTTTCGTATTCGTTTTGCTTGTATATCTGTTCACTGGGCTTTTGAAGCTCAGCCGCATTTCTTTCTTCCGCGGCAGGTATCTAAGCATTGGAGCTGGGTATTGCTTTGGGATGAGTGCTGAGTGGACTTACCTTAGAGATATTTAGCTTGATCTTATGATGCCATTTAAGACTTTACTATTTCAAATATTTCATTTGGAGTTTATTTTTCCGCTGGGACCTATGTATTGAAGTCATTTTGACTTGGATTATTTCAATATTTATGTTAAGATTTCTTTTGGATATTTATGTTTGCTTTGATATGACACCATTACTTGTGATTCTTTTACCCTTGTCGGGTCGGGGCGTTACAATTTATGGCATCAGAGCCCAGGTTTACGACTTGTAGTCAGGACCTGTGACATATGGAGCCTAGGTTTTGAGACCCTTAGAGCTTAGGATTTGACCTGTGAGGATTTGGGTAGACTTTAGGATTCCTTCTGCGTACTTCCATTTCGTATCTCACCTTTGTTCATTTTGCTAATCGTTTGAATATCGTCCAGATGGTTCGAACTCGTACTACTGGTAGCGCGGATGGAGACGATGATGCTATTAACATCGATGCTGCGATTGCTAATGCTCGCAACACTCTTTTCCCTGGTCTTACTACACCTGAGATGATGGAACAGGTGATCAATAACATTCGTAATCAGACTGGTGCTTTGGGTAGTGGTGGAGGAAATCAACCCGTCGGCATTCACACTTGGCTCGAGCATTTCGGTAAGCTCAAGCCTCTTTCGTTTAGCACTGCTGCTACTCCCACTGAGGCCGAGGACTGGATCACTCATATTGAGAAGCTGTTTGAAGTACTGGGTTGTGGAGACGAGTTTAAGACTCGTTTGGCTGCATTCAAATTGGAAGGTGATGCTTTAAATTGGTGGAAGGCACTCAAACAAGCAAGAGGAGGAGATGCTTTTTCTATTACTTGTACCTGGACTGAGTTTCGGACTATCTTCTATAACTGTTACTTCCCTGATGCTGAGCAGCAAAGGTATGAGAGGGATTATCAGGCAATCTACCAGCTTGATCATGAGAATTCCAATGAGTACATGAGTAGGTTTATGAGGCTGGTGAGTTTTGTGGGAGCGATTGCTGGAGAAGGTAGGCCTCAAGCTAAGCACTTCAAGTGGGGACTGAAGAAGTGGGTGTTGGACCGACTGCTTAATATTGAGTATGAGAATGTGCCGGCCTGCAATGACGCAGCTCGTAACATTGAGATCTTTCATGAGGTTTCGGGTTCCAACAAGCGTAATCGTGATGGTGATCGGATTCAAGGTAGGACTCAAGGCAATGATTATAAGGGAAATTCTGGTGGGAGTTATGATTCGAGGGGTCAAGTGGATAGGAGTTATGATCAGCGGGGTCAGTCAGGAAGGAATGTTGACTCTGGGCGCCCTGAGACGAGGAGTCAAGATAACAGAAATGCTGGTAAGAATGGAAATGATTGTCAGAATCAAGGTAGCAATAACCAGCGTTACAACAAGGATCAGTCAGCCCGGGGATCAAATCAGGGTCGTGCTTCAGGATCATCTGGTCAGCAAAGGACAGCTGAGGTTTTGCCTCCCCCACCTATTTGTACTACTTGTGGAAAGGCTCATCCGGGACAGTGTTTCAAGGCCACTGGTGGTTGTTTTGCTTGTGGCTCCACTACTCACAAGATCAAAGATTGCCCTAAGAAGAACCCGGCGATTCCTGGAAACTACATCAAGCCGCCGACTACTACTGGACGTGTTTATGCTACTACTCGGAATCAGGCGGAGCGCACTTCAGGTACCATTACGGGCACTCTTTTCATTGATGATTATTCTGTCTTCGTTTTATTTGATACCGGTGCCACAAACTCCATTGTGTCTGTCACATTTGCTAAGAAATTTAACATGAAGCCCAAACCATTAACAAATCACTTATCGATTTCTACACCTATGAAAAACCACATGATCATTGATCATAAATACGTTAAGTGTCCTCTTCGTTTTGATGATCGTATTCGCTTTGCAAATCTGTATCCTCTCGATATGGTCGACTTTGATATCATTCTAGGCATGGATTGGTTGGCTTATCATAGAGCTTCAATTGACTGCTATGCTAGAACGGTGATCTTTGGAGACGTAAAATATCCTGAATTCGTTTATCATGGTTCTCAACCTCTCAAATCCGTTAAACTCATTTCTGCTATGAAGGCACGGACCATGATTGCTCATGGATGCCAAGGTTTTCTAGCATCTGTTAAGGACACATCTTTGGAGAGTCCTAACATTGAAAATCTTTCTGTTGTTTGCGAATTCACCGACGTTTTTCCTGATGAACTCCCTGGTCTTCCCCCAGCTCGAGAAGTTGAGTTTAGCATTGAGTTAATTCCTGGTGCTGAATCGATTTCGAAGGCTCCGTATCGTATGGCACCTGTAGAACTGAAGGAGTTGAAGGAACAGCTGCAAGAGATGATAGAAAATGGATTTATTCGCCCCAGTGTTTCTCCATGGGGTGCACCTGTCTTGTTTGTGAAGAAGAAGGATGGAAGCATGCGTCTATGTATCGACTACCGTGAACTCAATCGTATTACCATTCGTAACCGTTATCCTCTGCTGCGTATTGATGATTTGTTTGATCAACTGCAAGGAGCTAAGTTCTTTTCGAAGATTGATCTGAGGTCTGGTTATCATCAGCTACGTGTGAAGGAGCAAGATGTTCCTAAGACCGCGTTTCGTACCAGATATGGTCATTACGAATTCCTCGTTATGCCTTTTGGTTTGACCAATGCGCCTGCTGTGTTTATGGACCTGATGAATCGTGTTTTCCATGAGTTCCTCGATAGATTCGTTATCGTTTTCATCGATGACATTTTAGTTTACTCCAAGTCTGAAGAAGAGCATGAAGAACATCTCCGGATAGTTTTGGAGATTTTGAGGAAGAAGAAGTTGTACGCCAAATTTTCGAAGTGCGAGTTTTGGTTAAGACAAGTCGCGTTCCTTGGTCATATTGTATCAGCTGATGGTATCACCATGGATCCGTCTAAAGTTGAGGCTATCACCAAATGGCCAAGACCTACGACAGTGACTGAGGTCAGGAGTTTTCTAGGACTTGCTGGTTATTACCGACGTTTTGTTGAAGGTTTCTCTCGCTTAGCTCTACCCCTAACCCAACTGATGAGGAAAGGTGAAAAGTTTGTATGGACGGATGAACGAGAGAAGAGTTTTGAAGAGTTGAAATGGAGATTGGTGTCCGCTCCTATTTTGACTCTTCCATCTAGTTCTGGAGGATTTCAAATTTACAGTGATGCATCTAAGAAAGGATTAGGCTGTGTTCTGATGCAACATGGAAAGGTAATAGCTTATGATTCGAGGCAGCTAAAACCTTATGAGGAGAATTACCCAACTCATGACCTTGAGTTAGCTGCAGTGGTGTTCGCGTTGAAGATCTGGAGACATTACTTGTATGGAGAGGCGTGTGATATATTCACTGATCATAAGAGTCTCAAGTATATTTTCACTCAGAAGGAACTTAACATGAGACAAAGAAGATGGTTAGAACTTCTTAAGGATTATGACACCAACATTCAGTACCATCCAGGTAAGGCTAATGTAGTTGCTGACGCACTTAGCCGGAAATCATGCATTCTTGCAAGTATCAAGATTGAACCTAGGATTATTCGTGACTTAGAGCGTTTGGATGTTGAGCTATGCGTACGAGGTTTTGATGGATACTGGGCTAGTATGAAGGTGGAGTCGAACCTTATACTGCAAATTAAAGAAGCTCATAAAGATGATGGTGAGCTGTGGGCCGTGGCGCAAAATGTTGAAGAAGGTAAGCAAACGGAGTTTAAGGTTGATAATGACGGAATTGTATGGTATGAAGATAGGCTTTGCGTTCCCAATGATCAGGTACTTCGTGAGAAAGTTATGACTGAAGCTCATAGTTCTCCTTTCACTATCCATCCTGGTTCTACCAAGATGTATAGGGATTTGAAGCAGTACTTTTGGTGGAATGGCATGAAGCAAGATGTGGCGACGTTTGTGTCGAAGTGTATGGTTTGTCAGCAGGTTAAGATTGAACATCAAAGGGCTAGTGGATTGTTACAAGCCATTGGATATTCCAACATGGAAGTGGGATAAGATATCTATGGATTTTGTGACTGGACTACCTCTTACTCGGAAGAAGCATGGTGCGATTTGGGTAGTTGTTGATCGACTAACTAAATCTGCTCATTTCTTACCAATCAGAAAGGATTATGGTATTGGGAGATTGGCGGAGATTTTTCAGCAAGAGATCGTTAGACTTCATGGTACTCCGGCATCTATTGTGTCCGACAGAGATCCGCGTTTTACTTCTCGTTTCTGGAAAGGTTTGCAAAAAGCTTGGGGTACTCGACTTAATTTTAGTACGGCATTTCATCCTCAAACAGATGGTCAGTCAGAGAGGACTATTCAGACCTTAGAGGATATGCTAACGGCTTGTGCTTTAGAATGGACTGGTAGTTGGGATGAATATTTATGTTTAGTAGAGTTTGCATACAACAACAGTTGGCATGCTAGCATTAAGGCGGCACCGTTTGAACTTCTTTATGGAAGGAAATGTAGAGCACCTACTTGTTGGGATGAAGTAGGTGAGCGCTTAATTGAAGGTCCGGAAATGATTGAGATCACTAATGAGAAAGTAGCTGTTGCTAGAGAAAGGTTGAAGGAAGCTAGGTCTCGTCAGAAGAGTTATGCCGACAAGCATCGTCGTGATTTAGAATTTCGGGTTGGAGATCGTGTATTTTTGAAAGTTTCGCCGTTTAGAGGTGTGAAACGTTTTGGAATCAAGGGCAAGCTCAGTCCTCGATTTATCGGACCTTTTGAAATTCTGGAACGTATAGGAGAAGTTTCGTATCGATTAGCACTTCCGCCTCAGTTATCGCATGTTCATGACGTTTTCCATGTATCACTTCTAAGGGGATACAACTATCATCCGTTACACGTTGCTTCTTATCCGTTTGATCAAATTCAATCCGATATGTCCTTATCTGAAGAACCGGAAGCTATTCTAGAAAGGCAAGAAAGAGTCATGAGAAATAAAGTCATTCCGTTCGTTAAGATTCTTTGGAAAAATCACCCGGAACGTGAGGCTACTTGGGAAACCGAGGAGTCGATGCGCGCTAGTTATCCTCATTTCTTTGAATAGTTTGGTATGTTCTCATTTCGTTTTCGTTTTCGTTTCGTTTCATTTCAATTTTCGAGGACGAAAATTTTTCTTTAGAGGGGAAGAATTGTAAAACCTGAAAATCTAAAACCTGATTAAAGACTAAAATACCCTTGGAATCGAAATTTATAAAATACGTAAAATACATTTATATCATTTAACGAAATTTAAAACTTAACTTGCGAATAATTAAACCTAACTAAAATGTGTACGTGATCGATTTTGGTACGACGAAGATTTAACGTCTCGCGTAAATAACTTGGGCCGCGTTTGTTTTGTTCGATGGATCAAGGGCCGAAGCCCATATGGGCGTGCGTTTGGTTGTGTTCGGTTGGACCAAGCCGAGCCCATGCCCCCTCCTAAAGCCCTAAACCGAAATTACTACTACTATAAATATAACTCATAAACACAAAAGTGAAACCCTAGTTTAGTTTTTGCCTCTTTTCTTTCTTTGCTCCATTCGGCCGAACCATAGCACCCTTTGGTGTCGATTTTTTGCTTCAACCAAGTTAAGTTATAACATGTTCTCGTCTTCCTTTGATGTACCTTACGTTAATATATTGTAATATGTTTTGTTTAGTCGAGGTTTGCGTTTTCTTTTTGTGGCCGAGCCGTGTGAGTCCAAACAAGAACAAACCATATGATTTAAACCTTATAAGTATTAAAGAGTATGTTACGTAATAAGTATTATTGAATCGGATCATGAATATGTCGAGTATATAAGGACCGAACCATATGTATTCATAACCGAACCATGTAAATAATTCGGCCAAGGTATAAAACTTGATAACTTGAATATGTAAAGTACGTAGATGAGTTAAGACTTGCGTAATAACCTATTAGCCGAAACCCTAGATTGAACCGAACCACATAAAGAGTTTTTGAACATGTATTAAACGAGTAAAGGTCATGTAAACATAAACCCTAGTTTGATATGTGAACCGAATAAGGTATGCCAAACCCTAATGGTTTGTGAACCGTGTCTCATATGCGTGCGTTATTATAAGTCAAGTGAACTTGTAAATGTGTAAACGTGTAATTAATCCGAGTAATAAGTAACTTGTATGTCACATAAAATCATAAACGTGCAAGGTGAAACATAAAAGGAAAGATTGTTTTCATTACGTGTTAGGTTAAGTAACGAGTCATTGACGTAACATGTAAGTAAATGCACATTAATATGATATTAAAAGAATGAGAAACCCTAGAACATAAATGAGAGTCGATTAGGGTTTGAAACTAAGTGTGTGTTAATTCGTTATTTCATGTGTGAGTTATGACGTTTAAACTATTTTCACATTTAACCCTAAACTTTAATAAATGACATAATGAACCTTAATCTACGATATTGTTTATAAAACACTTAAGTCTCATTCAATTATAAAACCCTAAAGTATTAAGATCATTAAATATATTAAGTATGAACACCAAATATTAAAAGATCATTTCGACGATTATGGAATCATAATAACATGTACGACCGTTAATGTGTATAGGTTCTGTGAAGAAGGAGTAATCCTTTGCTTTCCGTGTTTCTGCTTTTCGATCATTTGCTTTGGAATAAGGTACAGATATTCTGACCTTTTCAGTAAAGGTTCCTTATAACGTTTTCTTTTCGTTAGCTTTTATATTAGGATTTCCTAAGCCTTTGCTATGAACCCTATTTTGTTATTTGAGCTGTTGCTTATCTGAACTTGATTTTTGAATCATAAAACATTTGATTTTGAACTATATGATATGAAAACTTTGACTTTGAAAACATGATTTAATCTTTGATAAAGTATGATCTATGTCAGTTTTGACATTCTAATTTGACCTAAGATAGTTTGACACCCGAGCCAAATAATAACTAGTCATGGGGGTTCCATGTCCGTGTCAGTGATGCACTTCTGACATGACTCTAGGGCAGTAGAGTGAAGTTCTGCCACGTCCCTTATCTGTTATCTGTTATGAGCTCAAGTTATATTATTTTATCCAATTATATGTTTGTGGGGCGTATGGGTGCATCCTAGATCTGTTATATGTTATATATTATATGTTATATGCTGTATGTTATCTGATGATTGATGCTGCGTGCATGCACGTCCTTCATAACTCTGGTAGGTCTCCCCTACAAATGTTGCCTTGTGTGATTATGAATATGAATATGAAATGATTATGATATGGCATATGTGTCTGGGCTCGAGGTAGTTAGCTATAAAACTTATTCTATTATTCTGATTTATCTTTTGAAATGATTATGATTTTGCTATCTTTCTTTCACTTTATTTCGTATTCGTTTTGCTTGTATATCTGTTCACTGGGCTTTTGAAGCTCAGCCGCATTTCTTTTCTTCCGCGGCAGGTATCTAAGCATTGGAGCTGGGTTTTGCTTTGGGATGAGTGCTGAGTGGACTTACCTTAGAGATATTTAGCTTTGATCTTATGATGCCATTTAAGACTTTATATTTCAGATATTTCAGTTGGAGTTTATTTTTCCGCTGGGACCTATGTATTGAAGTCATTTTGACTTGGATTATTTCAATATTTATGTTAAGACTTCTTTTGGATATTTATGTTTGCTTTGATATGACACCATTACTTGTGATTCCTTTACCCTTGTCGGGTCGGGGCGTTACAATTTATGGCATCAGAGCCCAGGTTTACGACTTGTAGTCAGGACCTGTGACATATGGAGCCTAGGTTTTGAGACCCGTAGAGCTTAGGATTTGACCTGTGAGGATTTGGGTAGACTTTAGGATTCCTTCTGCGTACTTCCATTTCGTATCTCACCTTTGTTCATTTTGCTAATCGTTTGAATATCGTCCAGATGGTTCGAACTCGTACTACTGGTAGCGCGGATGGAGACGATGATGCTATTAACATCGATGCTGCGATTGCTAATGCTCTCAACACTCTTTTCCCTGGTCTTACTACACCTGAGATGATGGAACAGGTGATCAATAACATTCGTAATCAGACTGGTGCTTCGGGTAGTGGTGGAGGAAATCAACCCGTCGGCATTCACACTTGGCTCGAGCATTTCGGTAAGCTCAAGCCTCTTTCGTTTAGCACTGCTGCTACTCCCACTGAGGCCGAGGACTGGATCACTCATATTGAGAAGCTGTTTGAAGTACTGGGTTGTGGAGACGAGTTTAAGACTCGTTTGGCTGCATTCAAATTGGAAGGTGATGCTTTAAATTGGTGGAAGGCACTCAAACAAGCAAGAGGAAGAGATGCTTTTGCTGTTACTTATACCTGGACTGAGTTTCGGACTATCTTCTATAACCGTTACTTCCCTGATGCTGAGCAGCAAAGGTATGAGAGGGATTATCAGGCAATCTACCAGCTTGATCATGAGAATTCCAATGAGTACATGAGTAGGTTTATGAGGTTGGTGAGTTTTGTGGGAGCGATTGCTGGAGATGGTAGGCGTCAAGCTAAGCACTTCAAGTGGGGACTGAAGAAGTGGGTGTTGGACCGACTGCTTAATATTGAGTATGAGAATGTGTCGGCCTGCAATGACGCAGCTCGTAACATTGAGATCTTTCATGAGGTTTCGGGTTCCAACAAGCGTAATCGCGATGGTGATCGGATTCAAGGTAGGACTCAAGGCAATGATTATAAGGGAAATTCTGGTAGGAGTTATGATTCGAGGGGTCAAGTGGATAGGAGTTATGATCAGCGGGGTCAGTTAGGAAGGAATGTTGACTCTGGGCGCCTTGAGGCGAGGAGTCAAGATAATAGAAATGCTGGTAAGAATGGAAATGATCTTCAGAATCAAGGTAGCAATAACCAGCGTTACAACAAGGATCAGTCAGCTCGAGGATCAAATCAGGGTCGTGCTTCAGGATCATCTGGTCAGCAAAGGACAGCTGAGGTTTTGCCTCCCCTACCTATCTGTACTACTTGTGGAAAGGCTCATCCGGGACAGTGTTTCAAGGCCACTGGTGGTTGTTTTGCTTGTGGCTCCACTACTCACAAGATCAAAGATTGCCCTAAGAAGAACCCAGCGATTCCTGGAAACTACATCAAGCCGCCGACTACTACTGGACGTGTTTATGCTACTACTCGGAATCAGGCGGAGCGCACTTCAGGTACCATTACGGGCACTCTTTTCATTGATGATTATGCTGTCTTCGTTTTATTTGATACCGGTGCCACACACTCCATTGTGTCTGTCACATTTGCTAAGAAATTTAACATGAAGCCCAAACCATTAACAAATCACTTATCGATTTCTACACCTATGAAAAACCACATGATCATTGATCATAAATACGTTAAGTGTCCTCTTCGTTTTGATGATCGTATTCGCTTTGCAAATCTGTATCCTCTCGATATGGTCGACTTTGATATCATTCTAGGCATGGATTGGTTGGCTTATCATAGAGCTTCAATTGACTGCTATGCTAGAACGGTGATCTTTGGAGACGTAAAACATCCTGAATTCGTTTATCATGGTTCTCAACCTCTCAAATCCGTTAAACTCATTTCTGCTATGAAGGCACGGACCATGATTGCTCATGGATGCCAAGGTTTTCTAGCATCTGTTAAGGACACATCTTTGGAGAGTCCTAACATTGAAAATCTTTCTGTTGTTTGCGAATTCACCGACGTTTTTCCCGATGAACTCCCTGGTCTTCCCCCAGCTAGAGAAGTTGAGTTTAGCATTGAGTTAATTCCTGGTGCTGAATCGATTTCGAAGGCTCCGTATCGTATGGCACCTATAGAACTGAAGGAGTTGAAGGAACAGCTGCAAGAGATGATAGAAAATGGATTTATTCGCCCTAGTGTTTCTCCATGGGGTGCACCTGTCTTGTTTGTGAAGAAGAAGGATGGAAGCATGCGTCTATGTATCGACTACCGTGAACTCAATCGTATTACCATTCGTAACCGTTATCCTCTGCTGCGTATTGATGATTTGTTTGATCAACTGCAAGGAGCTAAGTTCTTTTCGAAGATTGATCTGAGGTCTGGTTATCATCAGCTACGTGTGAAGGAGCAAGATGTTCCTAAGACCGCGTTTCGTACCAGATATGGTCATTACGAATTCCTCGTTATGCCTTTTGGTTTGACCAATGCGCCTGCTGTGTTTATGGACCTGATGAATCGTGTTTTTCATGAGTTCCTCGATAGATTCGTTATCGTTTTCATCGATGACATTTTAGTTTACTCCAAGTCTGAAGAAGAGCATGAAGAACATCTCCGGATAGTTTTGGAGATTTTGAGGAAGAAGAAGTTGTACGCCAAATTTTCGAAGTGCGAGTTTTGGTTAAGACAAGTCGCGTTCCTTGGTCATATTGTATCAGCTGATGGTATTACCATGGATCCGTCTAAAGTTGAGGCTATCACCAAATGGCCAAGACCTACGACAGTGACTGAGGTCAGGAGTTTTCTAGGACTTGCTGGATATTACCGACGTTTTGTTGAAGGTTTCTCTCGCTTAGCTCTACCCCTAACCCAACTGATGAGGAAAGGTGAAAAGTTTGTATGGACGGATGAACGAGAGAAGAGTTTTGAAGAGTTGAAACGGAGATTGGTGTCCGCTCCTATTTTGACTCTTCCATCTAGTTCTGGAGGATTTCAAATTTACAGTGATGCATCTAAGAAAGGATTAGGCTGTGTTTTGATGCAACATGGAAAGGTAATAGCTTATGCTTCGAGGCAGCTAAAACCTTATGAGGAGAATTACCCAACTCATGACCTTGAGTTAGTTGCAGTGGTGTTCGCGTTGAAGATCTGGAGACATTACTTGTATGGAGAGGCGTGTGATATATTCACTGATCATAAGAGTCTCAAGTATATTTTCACTCAGAAGGAACTTAACATGAGACAAAGAAGATGGTTAGAACTTCTTAAGGATTATGACACCAACATTCAGTACCATCCAGGTAAGGCTAATGTAGTTGCTGACGCACTTAGCCGGAAATCATGCATTCTTGCAAGTATCAAGATTGAACCTAGGATTATTCGTGACTTAGAGCGTTTGGATGTTGAGCTATGCGTACGAGGTTTTGATGGATACTGGGCTAGTATGAAGGTGGAGTCGAACCTTATACTGCAAATTAAAGAAGCTCAAAAAGATGATGGTGAGCTGTGGGCCGTGGCGCAAAATGTTGAAGAAGGTAAGCAAACGGAGTTTAAGGTTGATAATGACGGAATTGTATGGTATGAAGATAGGCTTTGCGTTCCCAATGATCAGGTACTTCGTGAGAAAGTTATGACTGAAGCTCATAGTTCTCCTTTCACTATCCATCCTGGTTCTACCAAGATGTATAGGGATTTGAAGCAGTACTTTTGGTGGAATGGCATGAAGCAAGATGTGGCGACGTTTGTGTCGAAGTGTATGGTTTGTCAGCAGGTTAAGATTGAACATCAAAGGGCTAGTGGATTGTTACAACCATTGGATATTCCAACATGGAAGTGGGATAAGATATCTATGGATTTTGTGACTGGACTACCTCTTACTCGGAAGAAGCATGGTGCGATTTGGGTAGTTGTTGATCGACTAACTAAATCTGCTCATTTCTTACCAATCAGAAAGGATTATGGTATTGGGAGATTGGCGGAGATTTTTCAGCAAGAGATCGTTAGACTTCATGGTACTCCGGAATCTATTGTGTCCGACAGAGATCCGCGTTTTACTTCTCGTTTCTGGAAAGGTTTGCAAAAAGCTTGGGGTACTCGACTTAATTTTAGTACGGCATTTCATCCTCAAACAGATGGTCAGTCAGAGAGGACTATTCAGACCTTAGAGGATATGCTAACGGCTTGTGCTTTAGAATGGACTGGTAGTTGGGATGAATATTTATGTTTAGTAGAGTTTGCATACAACAACAGTTGGCATGCTAGCATTAAGGCGGCACCGTTTGAACTTCTTTATGGAAGGAAATGTAGAGCACCTACTTGTTGGGATGAAGTAGGTGAGCGCTTAATTGAAGGTCCGGAAATGATTGAGATCACTAATGAGAAAGTAGCTGTTGCTAGAGAAAGGTTGAAGGAAGCTAGGTCTCGTCAGAAGAGTTATGCCGACAAGCATCGTCGTGATTTAGAATTTCGGGTTCACTACTACATAAAAGGTTATAAACACCCCAGATAGACACTGGTTATATAAAACCATGTTCCTATGTTAAGAAAGTAGCGGGAATGGAACGAATTAAAATTTGTTTTCTTGAAAAAACCAGTTTTCATAATACAATATGCATAAAAACTGGTTTTGCAGGTAAAAATCAGTCTTTTTACACAATCACAGATACTGGTGCGTAAGAAAAAACATGTCTCTATGTGTTTATGTTATAGACACCATTTTTTTAAAAAGAATCGGTGTGAGTACTCTCTATTTCTGAACTCCCATCCCTCAACGACTCTCTACCGTCTTGCACACCTAAACTCCGAAAATAACGTGCACTTAATTATTATAAATCACCATAAATGATCTTAGCATAAGCAAAGCCACCACAATTTCGCAAATGAAAAAAAAAAATTGTTTTAATAGAGTATTCATGATTTTATTCCTTTTGATAGATTATTAATTCATAATCACACAATTAATTATAGATTTCACCCTCACTATATATTTGTTTTAAGAGTTGATTCATGAACGATGTTGTCACGTGATTAGATATATCACCTCCCAATATATGGTGATCAATTTATAACTATTTCATTTTTATTTAATCATATACACCTAGGGATGTTATCGGGTAGGGTTAAATCGGGCGTTGAATTTCTTTAAAATGACTCGCAGCCCGTGTGCGCAAGTCATTTAATATAAATATCTCGATTAATGATACTTTATTATATAAGTCAACTAAATTTCGTGCTTTCATTTTGATTTATTATTGTAGGAATAATTTACGAAGGGTAAAAGATATAGAATAGCCACGTACTTTCAAATTTGTGCTGACTTGAAACACATACTATTTTATTCAATGACTTCAATAACGAACTTTCAAATTTTGCCCTACTTCACTAATATGACCCTAAAATGACTATATTACCCTTATCTTCTTGAACATGATCACATCTTTGTCCTCTTTAAATGGTCCCTCACTTGCATTGTTAGTCCTTTATACTAACGTCTATTAGTCCTTTTGCACGTTTTCGTCCGTTTTTACAAGTTTTCGTCCATTTTTTACGTTTTCGTCCATTTTTTACAAGTTTTCGTGCATTTTTTACGTTTTTGTCCGTTTTTACACGTTTTCGTTTGTTTTTGTACATGTTCATCCGTTTTACACGTTTTCTTCCATTTTTACACGTTTCGTCAATTTTTTGTTTTTGTCCGGTTTTACACGTTTTTGTCTATTTTCACACGTTTTCGCTCGTTTTTATATGTTTTGATCCGTATTTACGTGTTTTTGTCTGTTTTTACACATTTTCGTCCGTTTTTATACGTTTTGATCTATATGTACGCGTTTTTGTCCGTTATTACACGTTTTCATTCGTTTTTTCACGTGTTCGTCCGGTTGTAATGTTTTCTTCCGTTTTTATACGTTTTGATCCGTTTTTACACGTTTTCGTTCATTTTTACACATTTTTGGTTCTTTCTTTCACGTTTTCGTCCATTTTTTCACGATTTCGTGTGTTTTATACGTTTTTGTTCGTTTTTTACGTTTTTGTTCGTTTTTTACGTTTTCGTTCGTTTCGCATGTTTCATTCTGTTTTTACACGTTTTAGTCTATTTTTACACGATTTCGTCCGTTTTATATGTTTTTGTCCATTATTTGACGTTTCCATCCGTTTTTCACATTTTTGTTCATTTTTGCATATTTTAATCCATTTTTAAATGTTTTTGCTTGTTTTTACTTATTTCGTGCAAAGATGGACAATATGTGCAAAAATGAACGAAAACGTGTAAAAATAAACAAAAACTTAAAAAATGGACGAAATCATGTAAAACAGATGAAAGTCTGTAAAACTGGACGAAAACGTGCAAAAACGAACGAAAACATGTAAAAATGGACGAAAACGTGCAAAAATGAATGAAAACATGTAAAAACGAACGAAATCGTGTAAAAACGGACGAAAATGTGTAAAACTGGACGAAAACGTGCATAACTGAATGAAAACGTGTAAAAGCGGACGAAACGTGTATAGACGGATCAAAACGTTTAAAAACGAACGAAAACGTGTAAAACAGACGAAAACGTAAAAACGGATGAAGACGTGTAAAAACGAACGAAGACGTGCAAAAACGAACGAAAACGTGTAAAAACGGATGAAGACGTGTAAAAAGGACAAAAACGTGTAAAAATGGACGAAAAACGTGTTAAAACGGACGAAAATGTGTAAAAATGAACGAAAACGTTTAAAAACGGACTAAAACATGCAAAAACGAATGAAAACGTGAAAGTATGAATGAAAATGGTAAAAAAAGGGACAAATCGTGTAATAACGAACGAAAATGTATAAAACGGACGAAAGCTTGCAAAAGGACTAGCAGACTTTAGTATAAAGGACTAACGATGCAAGTGAGAGACCATTTAAAGAGGATAATGGTGTGATCATGTTAAGGAGATAAGGGTAAAATAGTCATTTCAAGGTTGTATTGATGAAGTCGGACAAAATTTGAAAGTACGTTGTTAAAGTTATTGAAGAAAACAATATGTGGTTCAAGTCGGTATAGATTTGAAAGCACGTGGCTATTCTGTAGCTTTTACCCTATGAAAAAAGGTGCGTTTAGTTGGGGGAAAACGCCGTTGTTTTTTCCATAAAATGTTTTGTGAAAAACAGAGATCGCGCTCAAATAAGAGTTTTCCAACAAAATGTTTTGCAAAACACAAAATCTCTTATTTTCTAACTTAAGAATGAAAATTACAAAACAAATTTTAGTTGTTTTTCTTTTTAAATCACGACCCTCCCTCTCTCCCATTATTCAAAATAGAAAATGCAAACATCAACTAAAAGCGTTTTTTATATTTTCAAGTATTTTGTGAAAATAATTTCCTTTTTTATTTTTACAAAACTAGAAATAAAAAAAATAATTAAAATCTCCGACCAAACTAAACGCACCCTTGTATAGAGGATTCAAAGTCACCAACTTGTAAATAACATTACTCCCTCCGATCATTGCCATAAAAACTACCAATCTGATCATTTCCATAAACAATACTCCCTCCTTTTTCTTCATTACTTCCCTACTATCTCTCTCAAATCCCGCTAAAAATGATGAATAAAAGGCATAAACTTCTTACACATATCATTATCACGAACCCTAAACATCACCACCATCTACACCTGAATCCTAAACCACCAAACACCTCTCCTGCCAAGATCAAACTCCTTTCTTCTTAATAGAGTTGAGCAACAAAAATGGTATATCTTTCTCTCTTAATCAATCGTTTATATTCGATTGGTATTTTTGTTTAGGTTGATTTGTGTTAATTAGTGTTTTTAAATTGTCAAATATGTGTTTATGTGTTTAGTATGCGCCGGCTATCGAAACCCCCCATTGAGGCTTTTGACCCTTGTGAGATTATGAATTCGCTACTTGTTAAGTGCTGAGGTTTATTAACAAAATGATTACATAATTATTAAATTTGTTGAACTTGTTTGAAGAAGTGTTTCTAGAATTGGTTATGCTTTTGTGTTTACAGCCAAAGACTAATTGAACTTAGTTATTGCCTTTCAAGTGTTTATTATATTGCCTGAAAAAAACAAACTTAAATCAATTAGTAGAGGTTCACATGGATAATCGTAAGATGCATGGTTGCAAGTGCAGGTTGAACGACCAAATTATAGTTTTTTAAGAATAAAATACCAACCAAGAAAGTGAATCAATTTACGTCTTCTTATCAGTAGTTGTAGCATTATAAAATCTAGTATGCCAACTTGCAAAAGTGAATCAATTTATCTACTAATCAGACCATGTACTAATGTTAGACTATATATATAACTATATATTAATGATCTAGTACAGACTAAGTAGTGTTGAACTTGCAGGGGCGGAGGCAAGAATTTTTGCTCGAGGGGGCACTCTTTGATAAATTTTAGAACCTAAACTATAAATTGGTTCTTAGGAGAGGCAAATTACAAAAAAACGCTAAATATTTTTGAAAAATTATACTACAATTTTTTTTCTCTAGGGGGGCACGTGACCCTTGTGACCCCCTTTATCTCCGCCCATGTGAACTTGGCACGGTTGTGAAACAGTTGGCTCCACTGATTCAGGCCCCTCAACTTGTTGAGCTGAGCCATGCTAGACTGTATATTACTATATATTAAAAAGTATGTATAAGTGTCTACTAATGGAAATCATCTTGGTTGAAACTATGACATGATATGTATATCATGATCTCATATCATGATCTCTATGTTAAAACTTACTAGTCGGATACCCGCGCACAGCAGCGGCGATAAATATAGTTATATAATAAAATATAGTAAATGAATTGCTAACTCAACTCTCCTCGCAATTCTCTACCCGCTTAGTGAATTCATTTCACAACACTCCAAATGTATATGTGTTACTTGTATGTATTTGTTTGGGTTTTCCGTATCTTTCCCGTGACATCATTATTCTCGCATATAAAAAGACCTTCACAAACTCTTTCCCGTCAAACACTTTCCCAAAAGTAAATGATTTTGATAAATAAAGTTTGTATTGATTGAAATAAAGGTTAAAGTTATAAAAATTTGATCAAAATAAAATAAACCTAATAAAAATGTAAAAACTAAAAACTCATAAAAATATATCAAAATGGATGTTGAATTAAAGAGCACAAAATTTTAAAAAATATTGTGAAATTAGATCATAAAAAAATTAAACGAATTAAAAGATATTTAAATTTAAAAATAAAGATGATTAATTAGTTAAGAAGTGACATGTGTCACTACATTATTGGAGCTCCTTATTTTAGTTTGTTAGAGCTCCTCCCTTTTTGTTATTTTTTAGTTAGAGAAGTGACACATGTCACTTAATGATTGGAGCTACTTATCTTAATTTTTTGTGGAGCCCACAACTTAAATGCTTTATATAGTAGTATAGATGTGTGAGGCAATTCTTTCCATTATAAGCAAGCAAAAAAGTCTGAATTTTTAAGCCTTCTAATTTTAGAAGGCCTAAATGCATTATAAAGTAGTATAGATTTTCTATATTTTATTAAGTAAGTGATTAGGTAATTTAGTTAGTCAACTACTTAGTTTGTTAGTTACTTTGACTTAGTAACTAGGTTTCACCATTCCTTGTATAAAAGGTACTGTAATATACTTTACCAACTAACAGTTCAATATACAGCAAACTTTCCTCTGAAAATATTTCTAATCTGCCATCAAGATTGAGCTTAGCGTGCCACCTTTTTTTAAGGTTTTTGTTTGACTAGGCTTGCCCATCTTCATGAAGGTAAATACCTTCAAATCAAAACAAAAGTCTCTAGTATTACTCAGATGACCGGCATTGTTGGTCTCTAAAATTAAAAGAGCTGTTGTACATTGCTTTTGCTATTGCATACGGCCTTTTGGAATTCCAGAAACATAACAACAGAAGCTAACTGATCCTCACACAGGATTACTGTAATGTGTTTTTGAGCTTGATTAAAAAGTCATAATGAGCTCAACCAATATATAAATGTATAGTTGCACACATAGAAAATCAGGTTTTATCTCGCACTGTATCTACAAGGGTACCATATGTTACCATCTTAATTATCATTGCAGTATTGTTCCTATGGTTATTGTTTTTTGTTTTTTTTTGTTTTTTTTAAACTAAAACATGTACACAAAATGCAGCCATCAATATGTGCTCTTCATAATTTGCCCCAAACACGGATTGGGATTTATTTTGAATTCTTCTAAGGATTCAAACAAGGAGGAAAGTTACAGGCTCACTGGACTTGTGCAGGCGTAAGAATTATCTTTAATTGTTTTTAGATTTGACATTTGTTTCTATAAATTGTAACTTACACTCTATTGGTTATTTCATTTTTAGTGTCGCTGGTAGTCTGAGGTGGGTATTCCCTACTGTAAATCGCCATCCTTACGATTGGGAGTGTGGATTTTATGTGATGAAATGGATGCATGACTTTGTGCTCACATATAAAACGACAATTTCCCGAACAAGGTAAGTGCTAGGAGTGTGAAAAAGTTTAGTGATATATTAAACATGTAAACTCGTAAAACTTGTAGTAGAATGCGATAGTAGTCCAAAGGTTAATGTCTGATTTAGGATAATTTTTGTATACTTAAGGTTTTAGGCTAATGCGCGCTCGTTAATTGATTTTACTTTGATGCTAATAACATGATTGATTGCCTTATGATGTGTGTCATTTGTCATTGTTAAATAACTTGTAAGTTTGTTTCTTGCACTGAAAACCGTCTTATATGTTGTATAACCCTTTGTTTCATTAATTTACATGTAGGTACCTTGAAGTGACGAGCATCTATTAGAGAACAAAGAGTTGAACGCCATCATTGGTGCATCGTTTAGATTGTGGCGCGATTAATCCCAGAGAATTGTGTTCAGTTATGTTGAATTCTAGTGTTTTTCTTTATAGTTTGTTGAATTCTAGTATTTTAATTCGGTTTTTTTCTAAGATTTATGTTTAGTTGAATTGACGTATTATTTTAATTTACTTTGTTGATTTCGAAATTTGTGGTGTATTTTAATCACTTTATATATTTGCTGCATTTATATTTATTTATTTTTGTGAGTCAATTGAAGATTATAGAATTTCTAAAAATTAGAAATTTTAGAAATGATTTATTATTATTATTATTATTATTATTATTATTATTATTATTATTATTATTATTATTATATATTTTTTATTATAACATCACTTTATTATTATTATTATTATTATTATTATTATTATTATTATTATTATTATTATTATTATTTTTAATAAAATAGATGTACAAAGAAGACAGGTTTTGAGATAAAAACATATCTTCTTACCCTATATAAAGATAGGTTGGATGTTTATATAAAGACAGGTTATGGGAGAACCGGTGTCAATGTCCAATAAAAATTTGTTTGTTTACTTTATAATGGAGACTGATTTAAGGAGAAAATCGGTGTCGATGCTTCTGATAGAGACCGGTTGCCAAACCGGTTTGTATATGTTTCGATCATGGAGATACCCCCCTTTAAAGAGTGGTTCCAAAACCACTCTATATGGGCTATTTTGACCGGTTTCTTTGAGATTTTTTGTAGTAGTGGTTGGAGATCGTGTATTTTTGAAAGTTTCGCCGTTTAGAGGTGTGAAACGTTTTGGAATCAAGGGCAAGCTCAGTCCTCGATTTATCGGACCTTTTGAAATTCTGGAACGTATAGGAGAAGTTTCGTATCGATTAGCACTTCCGCCTCAGTTATCGCATGTTCATGACGTTTTCCATGTATCACTCCTAAGGGGATACAACTATCATCCGTTACACGTTGCTTCTTATCCGTTTGATCAAATTCAATCCGATATGTCATTATCTGAAGAACCGGAAGCTATTCTAGAAAGGCAAGAAAGAGTCATGAGAAATAAAGTCATTCCGTTCGTTAAGATTCTTTGAAAAAATCACCTGGAGCGTGAGGCTACTTGGGAAACCGAGGAGTCGATGCGCGCTAGTTATCCTCATTTCTTTGAATAGTTTGGTATGTTCTCATTTTGTTTTCGTTTTCGTTTCGTTTCATTTCAATTTTCGAGGACGAAAATTTTTCTTTAGAGGGGAAGAATTGTAAAACATGGAAAATCTAAAACCTGATTAAAGACTAAAATACCCTTGGAATCGAAATTTATAAAATACGTAAAATACATTTATATCATTTAACGAAATTTAAAACTTAACTTGCGAATAATTAAACCTAACTAAAATGTGTACGTGATCGATTTTGGTACGACGAAGATTTAACGTCTCGCGTAAATAACTTGGGCCGCGTTTGTTTTGTTCGATGGATCAAGGGCCGAAGCCCATATGGGCGTGCGTTTGGTTGTGTTCGGTTGGACCAAGCCGAGCCCATGCCTCCTCCTAAAGCCCTAAACCGAAATTACTACTACTATAAATATAACTCATAAACACAAAAGTGAAACCCTAGTTTAGTTTTTGCCTCTTTTCTTTCTTTGCTCCATTCGGCCGAACCATAGCACCCTTTAGTGTCGAGTTTTTGCTTCAACCAAGTTAAGGTATAACATGTTCTCGTCTTCCTTTGATGTACCTTACGTTAATATATTGTAATATGTTTTGTTTAGTCGAGGTTTGCGTTTTCTTTTTGTGGCCGAGCCGTGTGAGTCCAAACAAGAACAAACCATATGATTTAAACCTTATA
Source organism: Chrysanthemum seticuspe (assembly GCA_019973895.1). Lineage (NCBI taxonomy): Eukaryota > Viridiplantae > Streptophyta > Magnoliopsida > Asterales > Asteraceae > Chrysanthemum > Chrysanthemum seticuspe. Next base: position 241,538,489 of record BPTQ01000009.1, read on the forward strand.
AGTATTAAAGAGTATGTTACGTAGTAAGTATTATTGAATCGGATCATGAATATGTCGAGTATATAAGGACCGAACCATATGTATTCATAACCGAACCATGTAAATAATTCGGCCAAGGTATAAAACTTGATAACTTGAATATGTAAAGTACGTAGATGAGTTAAGACTTGCGTAATAACCTATTAGCCGAAACCCTAGATTGAACCGAACCACATAAAGAGTTTTTGAACATGTATTAAACGAGTAAGGTCATGTAAACATAAACCCTAGTTTGATATGTGAACCGAATAAGGTATGCCAAACCCTAATGGTTTGTGAACCGTGTCTCATATGCGTGCGTTATTATAAGTCAAGTGAACTTGTAAATGTGTAAACGTGTAATTAATCCGAGTAATAAGTAACTTGTATGTCACATAAAATCATAAACGTGCAAGGTGAAACATAAAAGGAAAGATTGTTTTCATTACGTGTTAGGTTAAGTAACGAGTCATTTATTGACGTAACATATAAAGTAAATGCACATTAATATGATATTAAAAGAATGAGAAAACCCTAGAACATAAATGAGAGTCGATTAGGGTTTGAAACTAAGTGTGTGTTAATTCGTTATTTCATGTGTGAGTTATGACGTTTAAACTATTTTCACATTTAACCCTAAACTTTAATAAATGACATAATGAACCTTAATCTACGATATTGTTTATAAAACACTTAAGTCTCATTTAATTATAAAACCCTAAAGTATTAAGATCATTAAATACATTAAGTATGAACACCAAATATTAAAAGATCATTTCGACGATTATGGAATCATAATAACATGTACGACCGTTAATGTGTATAGGTTCTGTGAAGAAGGAGTAATCCTTTGCTTTCCGTGTTTCTGCTTTTCGATCATTTGCTTTGGAATAAGGTACAGATATTCTGACCTTTTCAGCAAAGGTTCCTTATAACGTTTTCTTTTCGTTAGCTTTTATATTAGGATTTCCTAAGCCTTTGCTATGAACCCTATTTTGTTATTTGAGCTGTTGCTTATCTGAACTTGATTTTTGAATCATAAAACATTTGATTTTGAACTATATGATATGAAAACTTTGACTTTGAAAACATGATTTAATCTTTGATAAAGTATGATCTATGTCAGTTTTGACATTCTAATTTGACCTAAGATAGTTTGACACCCGAGCCAAATAATAACTAGTCATGGGGGTTCCATGTCCGTGTCAGTGATGCACTTCTGACATGACTCTAGGGCAGTAGAGTGAAGTTCTGCCACGTCCCTTATCTGTTATCTGTTATGAGCTCAATTTATATTTTGTTACCAATTTATATGTTTGTGGGGCGTATGGGTGCATCCTAGATCTGTTATATGTTATATATTATATGTTATATGTTGTATGTTGTCTGATGATTGATGCTGCGTGCATGCACGTCCTTCATAACTCTGGTAGGTCTCCCCTACAAATGTTGCCTTGTGTGATTATGAATATGAATATGAAATGATTATGATATGGCATATGTGTCTGGGCTCGAGGTAGTTAGCTATAAAACTTATTCTATTATTCTGATTTATCTTCTGAAATGATTATAATTTTGCTATCTTTCTTTCACTTTATTTCGTATTCGTTTTCGTTTCGTATTCGTTTTGCTTGTATATCTGTTCACTGGGCTTTTGAAGCTCAGCCGCATTTCTTTTCTTCCACGGCAGGTATCTAAGCATTGGAGCTGGGTATTGCTTTGGGATGAGTGCTGAGTGGACTTACCTTAGAGATATTTAGCTTGATCTTATGATGCCATTTAAGACTTTACTATTTCAAATATTTCATTTGGAGTTTATTTTTCTGCTGGGACCTATGTATTGAAGTCATTTTGACTTGGATTATTTCAATATTTATGTTAAGATTTCTTTTGGATATTTATGTTTGCTTTGATATGACAAAATTACTTGTGATTCCTTTACCCTTGTCGGGTCGGGGCGTTACAGCATTAGTGAAGAATGCTAAAGGTGTCAAGACGAAGGTATTAGTGAAAGGTGTCAAGCGTTGTGTCAAAGGCATTAGTGAAGGATGCCTAAGAATCAAATCATGTGGCATTAGGGAAGAATGCCTAGGTCGTATAATCAATGAGGTGCATCGTTATACATATAAGTATTTGTTGTGATATCCTTGATGGTGTTGTAACAAGGAGCGGATCTCCTTAAGATTAGGTGTTGTGTTGTGATGGGTAGTAGTTCCTCAATAGTAATGGAACTAGGTGCTTAGCCTAGTACCTAATAAAGGGTAAGCGACGTTGTGATAGATGTGGTTCACCTTGGAGTGAAAGAACCCGGTGGTTAGCCTAGTATCGGAAAAAGAGTAGGCGACGTTGTGAAGGCTTCTCCGCCATAAGGAGATTGGTGTCGTGTAGTGTTTATGAACTCTCGAGTAGGTGACTCGGGGAGTGGAGTAAAGCAAGGAAGGTGTCCTTGTAGCCGAACCACTATTAATACTCGTGTCGTGGTTATGTGCTTCTTACTCTTTATCATTCATTACACGTTTATATATTTATCTATCAACGTCCAACATAAACAACCAAATAGATTGACATAAGTCGATCTAAATATTTAAAAAGGAAGTTTTAAATTGGTAAAACTATTCAACCCCCCTTCTAGTTTACCACAATTCTGTTAATTCTAATCATCATGATATTGCGCATGAATTAAGTATTGATGAGACAATTCACCTTAACGAAAGATGCTCAGCGGTTTTGAGGAACGAGCTACCGCAAAAGGAAAAAGATCCAGGATGCTTCACTCTCCCTTGCTATATCGGGAGTCTAAACATGTGTAATGACATAGCTGATCTTGGAGCAAGTATTAGCATAATGCCTCGTTCGATGTTTTCGCGTATGGGAATTGGTAACTTAAAGCCGGTCAAGATGTAAATTGAAATGGCTTATCGATCTATGCAATCGCCGTTGGGAATTTTTGAAAATGTGTTGGTGAAGATTAATAAATTCCTTTTCCCAGTAGATTTTGTGATTCTTGACATTCCGGAAGACAACAGAATACCAGTCATTTTAGGAAGACCTATGCTTGCCACTGCTCATACTAAGGTGGATGTCTTTGCTAGAAAGTTGACTCTTGAAGCTAATGGAGAAATTGCTACTTTCGGACCTAATGAACATTTTTCTACCCCAGAGAAGGTATGTGCAATTGACCCCGTAGGCAATTTTGGTGAAGCTTTAGAAAAATTTCTTAGCGACCCCCCGGATCCTGGAGAGGTTGACTAGGGGAGAGATTTTTATGTTTTCGTCAATTTTGAGGAAGAGGATAACTTAGGATTGAGTGCTGAAGACCTCTCTAGTGACGTCGAGATGGCCCATTGATAAGATAACTCTGGTAAGACTTTTTCGCAACCAGACCAACCTAAATTTCATGAGGTAGGAACACGCATACATCATAGAAACCCATATTATCTTAAGATCTCATGCAAAATCGGGTTCATCGACTTCCACCTATTTATTGACACTACTTCCCCAGTCAACATCATGTCAAAAGAATGCTACAACCAAGTTATGAAGAAAGAGTTAGAATATAAGGGGAATAATTTTCTTGGATTTGCAACTAACATCCATGTCTTCGTTGGAACTCATTCATTTTTGGTAGACTTTATGGTTCTAGACGACGTAAGTGAATTTGTGGAGGATGGTCTTACGGTAATTTTAGGGAAGCCCTTTCAGGAAATGTCGAGTTTAGATAAAAATGAAAAAGAAGGGTTAGTATGGTTGAAGATTAATGATGAGAAGACTATTTTCAAAATGCCGAGAACGATCAAGAACTTTAGAAATTGGACCAAGAGGCAGTTGAGCCAAGCTCAACCCTTACTCGATATCAGTGAGGAAGACAAAGAAAAAGGCATTGATCACCCCTACCAGAAAATCAAAAGTTTCTACTTAGGTTGTTTAGAATTGGGAAATGACTACAAAAGGGATGAGAATTTGGTAAGTTGGATCCAGCGTGGAGATTGCCATGTCCACGAAATGACCAACAAGCATTGGTAGCCCCGCGGCTCCGAGTCTAACTTAAAGACTCATAAATAAAGAAAACTGCTCTTTTGGGAGACTACCCGAATCATCCCTTTCTTTTATTTGATTTCCTTTTCTGTTGGGTTTTGTGTTTTCTAACTATTTTTGCAGGAAACGAGGAAGTAATTGCTGCTGCAGTTTGCTGATCTGCACAGAGTTACAGCGTAACTCATCTTGGTGATTACGCCGTAACCAACATTTTGGCAGCAGAACTCTTGACGCATTACCAATTATGGCGTAATACCATCTCAGTGGTTACGCCGTAACTACATGCTTTGCAGCTCATTCCAGGTTTTACCAGTTATGGCGTAACTCCATCAAAAGAGTTACGACGTAACTTTCCTCTGCTTTAATTCTTTCATTTTAAAACACAATAACCTTGTATTAGTTTTTAAATGAACTTTGTGGGTATGTTCCCTGTAAACCCTCACGAGACTTCACTCGTCCACTTGGGACACCAAGTGGTTTAAAGGCTTGTTGCATGTGCTAAATGCAACCGTGATTCCTACGAAAGTGAGTTAGGTTTTTTTTTCATTTTTCATTCTTTTTCTTTTTAGAATTATGCTTGTCGGTATTGTGATTTCAGGGATTGAAGTTTGTTCATGACGCTTATACAAAGGCATGTTTCTTTTTCATCGGCCTTCTTCTTTATGGAGCAAATTTCAGGGAAGTTCTCGCTCTAATTCTACCTTTCTCTTCACCTTTATTTTAATGCCTAGTACAAAAGGGACTTTATACAATTCAAGTGGGGGGACGAGAGTAGAATTATCTCTTGAACTTTATTTCGCCCTCATTTTTCTAGTTTATTTTGAAAAATTATGCCATTTTTAAAATTTTGACATGTTTTTCTTAACCTAACTAGATTAGACCTTAGCCGAGCACATACAACCCTTGATATTATATGGTGAGATTAGCCTTATCCGTTTCCAATATTTTACCCCAAATCCACCAAATTATGAGTGTGCCGGTAGCTTGTAAACTTTAGAACTTGGCCTTTGCATCATTTTGAGACCATAGACGAGGTATGTTGAGTTAGCTCGATGTATTTGGACTTTTTAGTTTTAGAAGGCAATATTATAGGATTATCACCCAAACAGCCTACCATTGTGAGTCTATCGATTAGTCACCTCGACTTTTCGACCCCCATGTAAAACCCTTTTTGTTGCACTCATCCTTAGTGAAAGATACCCCTAGATACACCCTTCTAAGCCATTCCTTTCATTTTGTTCACCAATATATTGTTTCGATACACCTATACACCTTAGCCTACCCTGTAGTCTTTATTTGTAATTGGGAAGTCATCATTTGCCTAAGTTCAAGGTTCGAGTGGAAAGGTTCGGAAATCACGCTTTCATCGACAACATTTCTGAAGATCATTGAAGACCCCCCGAATTCCCATTGTTCATCTCAAGTGGGGGGATATTATGTTAATATTGATTGTTATGTTAAAAATAATAATAATAATAAATAATAATAATAATAATAATAATAATAATAATAATAATAATAATAATAATAATAATAATAATAATAATAATAATAATAATAATAATAATAATAATAATAATAATAATAATGACTTGGTTATAGATTTAGACTACCTGCTTGTTTTTTATTTTACACCATTTATATATCCCATGTCTTATCCTACCCTTTTAGTCATGAAGCGTGTCTAGGTGATGCAGCGAGCAATCTTTGGTTTCTTGGCCATGGATTTGGTCATGTATCATTGATTTTGTCCACTTCGCCATGACATGTTAGTAATGACGAGTCACCCCTTAACCTTTGTCGTGTCTACCCATATTACCTTCGAGAATAGTTTAGCCCTTAACTCTAGTGGTGGAGATTTGTGTAACCGCCAAGCTTATGATAGAATACATGCTATGACTGTGCGATTGAGTGATCACCCCGAAATTGACACATAGAATAGTTGAGAGATTTCGTGAGGTGTTCGGCTTTGTTTTATTCTAGCATAAGGGATTTGTAAACTCATATTTTCCAGGTTATGGGAGATATCTTTTTAGGAATCTATCTAATAAGGTCTACTTGAGGGCAAGTAGAGTTCAAGTGGGGGGATATTTGATAACATTAAATAGTCAAGAATATTAAGTGTCAATTTTCCCCGATAATGCTTGTTATTTATATCATTTATATGGATTTACGCTTGTTTTCCATTGTTTTCCACTTTCAGGTAAATTACGAGCATTGGAGCTAAAGAGACACGGAAATGGAAACATATCTAAAGATTTATCACAGTATGCTATTTTGAAGAAGTTACGGCGGAACTCATCTCTCACATTACGCCGTAACTATTGCGTGACTCAGTATGCCAACTTATCAGAAGGTTATGGCGTAACTCCTCCCAAAAGTTACGACGTAACTACATTAGGTCAAATGAGGTTCCACGCCGCTGATACTTATGCCGTAACTACTGCATCTCTAACGACGTAACCGAGTTTATTGAAGACTACGGCGTAACCACTCATTAGGTCATGCCGTAACCAGCAGATCTAGTGCATTTTACGAAGAAATAGAAGGTTACGGCGTAACTCCTATATTGGTTACGCCGTAACCCATATCTGGCCTATAAATACCCCATGAATTCCAGCATTTCTAATCATCCCATTCCACACACAACACTCTGAGAACGTGGGAAAAAGCTCAAGGCAGGTCTAGAGGAGCATACGGAGCTGTTTCCAAGGGAGAAATCACTAAATTACAATAAGCATTAGTGTTTTATATTTCTTTTACTTTCAATTCATGTCTATTGTACCTTTGAATATTGAATTGATTTGCATGATTAATATGAGCGGCTAAGCACCTTTTGGTGCTAGCCTAGTTATGATTCCTTAATTTTTTTTTTTGTGTTTACTTTACTTTCGTACAATTATTTCTAAGTGTATGCATGCATAGTTCATTGGTAGCCACCCTTGGTTCGGTAGTTTTGAATGGCGGTAGAGGCCAATTGCCTAGGAGATATGACCAACTGACCCTAGGTGAGCGGACTGAGACGGGAAGGGTAAGATATGACCAACTGACGACCCTTTCTACTTGTGCGATTTGACCAACTGATCACCTATCGTTTGGATGAACTTAAGAATTGGGGGTGTAGTGTCTAAGTTCCTAACGGCCGGGCACTCACTATTTTGAATCTAGCATGTAGCGATACTTAATGACTTGGCTTAGGGGACCAGGAACAACAGGACTTATGACGATGCGCCTGATTTCTCCTGTGCTGGCATCTTTGCTGATAGGTTAGGGCGAATTGACCAAATGTTGTCCTCTCGAATTTGACCCCACCTGAAGTAATTGGAAGTAAGTAGACGTAGACATAACTAGTTAGGATGATTAACTAGGTTAGCACCACTTCTCTCTATTGATTTCTCTTTGCCATTTACCTGCCTATATTCTGCATTAGTAGTTTAATTAATTAAATACCTATCAAAACTATTATTCTGTGACAATTAGACTTCGTAATAATCCAACACACATAGCTCTTGGGACGACCTCGGCTTTACCATTTACTACACTACACACGACCGGATACATTGCCCGTTAGTGCACTAGGGTAGACCATAGGTATTGCGAGACACTATAAATTTAAGACCTGGTCAGTAAAACCTGCATCATTGATCATAATAATTTCATCAAACCAACACGACAACAGATCCATAAAATCGAATGGATCATGGATTCCACAACAACATTTGAGCGAATTCATTGATCTACAATAAATTATGTGTATTGTAGATCTTTTTGTTTAATCGACATAAATCAGGTATTATGTCCATTTAGATTAAACGATTTTGTTTGATTAGTTTGTTAATCTTTTTGATTTTGGTTTATTATATTTTGATTGGATTTCATCTATATTCATATTCTTTATTTTGTTTTTTCTCTGTTTATTCTATTTTTATGAGACATGTACACCATATGTTTGATGAAATGCCTAATTAGCAATAACTTCATTTGCTAACCACAAAGTAATGATTGTAGATCCATTGTTTGATGAAATGCATCGGTTATAGATAACATCATAAAATAGATCCATTTCAGTGTGATTGATGAATTATGTTTTAGTTAGCATCATGTTTATCGGCATGTTATGTTGTGGTCCATTTCAGATTATAACATATTCTTTCTACTTATTTTATGGAATGTTTCAATGATATAAAAGCATCATAACTTTTGTTTTATAAGATTTTTGCAGAAATATTGGTTCATATGACTTTTGTTGTGGTCCAAATTATTGATGTCCTATGTTTTAGTTGATATAGGATTTTGCGTTCATTCTGTGTTGTTTTTTGTGTTTCAGGATAAACAAGGTTGTCGAATGTTTGGTTCATTGACAATCGATTAATTTGCAACATCTGAGTAGCAGAGTATTACAAGATAAGTCATGTTCTTTGTGGTTGCTTTTTAGACAACGATAATTGATAAGTGTCATTGAAGCTTATTTTTGACTATATCGGTAAACTTTCTTTTCTTGGAATGCTAAATTATTGATGACTTATGTTTAAGTTAAGATAACTTTTGCGTTTCTTCTGTGTTGTTTTTTGTGTTTCAGGATAATCAAGGTTGTCGAATGTTTGGTTCGTTGACAGTGGAGTAAGTTGCAACATCTGATTAGCGGAGTATTACAAGATAAGTCATGTTCTTTGTGGTTGCTTTTTAGACAAAGATAGCATTTTTAGTGTCATTCAAACTTTTTGTTGACTATATCGGTAAACTTTTTTTTGTTGGAATTGTAAATTATTGATGACTTATGTTTAAGTTGAGATAACTTTTGCGTTCGTTCTGTGTTGTTTTTTGTGTTTCAGGATAATCAAGGTTGTCGAATGTTTGGTTCGTTGACAGTAGAGTAAGTTGCAACATCTGATTAGTGGAGTATAACAAGATAATTCATGTTCTTTGTGGTTTCTTTTTAGACAACGATAGCATTTTAGTGTCATTCAAACTCTTTGTTGACTATATCGGTAAACTTATTCTGTTCAGCTTATTAGCTTATTAGTATAATCTTACCGCATCTAATGGATGTGACTTTTTAAAAATTGTAGTACACCAATGCTTTTAGAAAAACAAGCTTTTTTGTGTTGGATACATTAGTTTTTTTAAAAGTAAGCTTATTGTTGAATATGCAGTTCCATTGTTGATTTTATCAGTCCATAAACTGTGTTCTGCAACCTAATAACCAAATGTAATTGGCTTTGTTTAATATTGTAGTATACCTGTAACCAATCAAATAATCTGTAATAACATTCTATATGTATCCTAATTAAGCATATCTGTTCAGGCTATATGTTCTTTTAATCCTGTTAAAAACAAAGTGGAAATTAAAATTTTTATATTTTCAGTTAATTAATGTTATTATAAGTTTTTATACATAAAATTTTTAAAATGTTATAAGATAATACAAGAATGTTTTAAATTGTATTCAAAAAATTTATTGCATATTAACTAACATAAGTTATTTTTGCTAAACCTTCTAAAATTTCAATCCTTGCCTTACTTAACATCCTGATTTTTAGCTACAATTTTTAAATTTTAATTTTTTGAATTACTGAAATCTCTCAATTTGCTTCATTTAACCTAATTCCCACCACTATATACTTCAGTGCATCTTTAACCACTCCCCATTCCATCTCTTATAACTTCATCTTCATACAGTCATAAGGTATTTGAAATGCCTAATCCTAATCAGTCATTTATATTTTTGTCTCATCTATTGTTTGAAATATGATATTCATTATACATGATGACATATTTTACAAATATATTAATTTATTTTCTCATTTGTAGGCAAAATAAATGGCTCAACAGATTACTGCTTTGAGTGACATTGACCCTATGCTTGATGACGCAAAAATTTTGGTGAGGGTTGTACGTATATGGAAAGCTCATCCCATCACTAAGCCAAATGAAGTTTCGAGTTTAGAAGTGCTATTCCAGGATGAACACGTTTTAACATTACCATATTCTTTTTTATTTTGTGTTTTTTTCCATATACAATAATTTATGTTCTTTGTAATTTTTTTATATTTATCCACTTTAGTTTCTATTTATTTGAATCACATATATGGTTGTATAAATAAATATATATTTAATCTGGATCTCTGCATATTTACATAATTTTACAGGGAAACCGTATTCAGGCTTCTATTAAGAAGGCAGATATGAACAAGTTTCAAGCTATTCTTGATGAAGGTTCCTACTACAAAGTGGGAAGCTTTGGGGTTGGTGAGAATGGAGGAAAGTTCCCGTTGCTGAGTCATCGTTACAAAATCAGATTCTATAAGAATACCTCTGTGACAAGAGTTGCTCCCTTTGACCATAATACCCGTGGTTTTAGATTTGAACCATTCCAGAACTTTACAATAAAGCGGTTTTCATAGACTGATATTGTTGGTAAGAATTATTGATTATTTTTTAATTTTATTTTATATTTTTTCATTTTTGCATGCTGAAATTTTATTAAAATAAGTCTGCATAATAATAGATGAATAGCCATTGGTTGTACATGTTAACTTACATAGCACCTATATAAACGCAGATGTCACTGGGACAATAATTTCCATATCTGAACCAATACCGTATGAAAGTTATGGTAATCAGAAATTTAGAAAAGTCACCTTGGAAGACATTGAGTAAGATTACTACTCTTGGTTTATACAAAATCGTATGATATATTTAAGTTACTTACATATTTCAATTTAATACAGTGGAGTAACTCTGGATTGCTGTTTCTTTGACGGATGGGTTGAACGGTTTAACAGTTTGGCTCAGCAATTGGATAAAATGCGAAATATTGTAATGATCCTTCAAATTGGAAAAGTCAAATACTTTAATGGTAAAATTTACCATATACTTTTCTGATGATTATTTTTAGTGGTTTATTTAATTAAAGGTGACTCATGATAATATTCTACTATTGCAGATAAGTTGTCTGTTAGCAATGGGGCCTTTGCAACTAAGCTGTATCTCAATGATAACATTCCAGAGATTAATGTATACAGTAAGATGTAAGTATTTCATTTATAAAACTAATGTTTACAGCATAATTGAGAAGAACATTTGGCTTGGATCATGAATCACTGTGTTCTGTTGTCTAGGTATCAAGAAATGGATGGTTATGTTGAGAAGAACATCATTTTAAATGTGTTTTCACCATCCAAAAAGAAATCACTTCTGATGATTTTTTTGAAAACGCTGTTAGGAAAATGGTTGGATCTATTCGTGAATCTGAATACGTAAGTTATCTGTTATTATTATTATATCTGTGAATGTCATTTTTCTATACTAACACATGAACAATATTATGCAGAGTTTTGAATGTATCATATACGCAAAGATACACAAGGTTCATCGAGAACATGGTTGGTGGTTCCTTGCATGTATGAAATATGGTTGTGTGGCCAGAGAACCTGAAGAAAATGGTGAATCTTCATCATCAAAAAAGAAATCCAAGACTAAGACGTATTCTTGCAAAAAGTGCAAAGATATCAATAATGTTACACCAAGGTAATGGTTTGTAATCCAATACTACGACGTATTTTCTTCAGTAAAATACTTATAGTCCCCAAATTGCTGAATGTTAAGTACAAAGTAATCATTCGTGTTATTGACGACACCGGCTCAGCATCTCTTTTGCTGTATGAAGATATTATCACTATGATGATTGACGTCCCGTGTTATAAGCTTAAGGCGAAGTATGGAGATCAGACTGATGATATCTTTCCCGATGAATTGGTTCCCATTGTTGGAAAAAAATGTTGTTTCGTTTTTTGTATTCTTCATATAATATAACCAACAACAATCACGTTTACCAAGTCAAGATGATTTCAGATGATGCAAATATGATAAAGACTTTTAAACATGGATTCACCAATGAGGTTTTTTTTTAATATGTTTTCGTATACTCTATTCATTTAATTTAGTAAACCTTCATACTGTCTAATACATTCTTACCTGACTTATCACAGGATAATGATGGAGAAATGCAAACTCCAGTTACCCCTGCTGTTACCACAAGCAAGTTGAATGCTATTGATAACATTCCATTCGACATGGAACTCACTCCAGGAGGGAAGAAGGGAGATGAAAATCACAAATTGTTAAGTGGCAGCTCTGGAAATTCAAAGCACGGTCCAGAAGTGACTAAAGACGTGGAAAATGCTGAAGTGTTAGGTGGCAGTTCTGGAAAATCAAAGCGTGATACGATTGTTCTGGATGATTCTGTGTAGGATGATGCATCTGCAAAGAAAATTAAGAGTGTTGATGTGGTTCAATTGGACAATGGCAAGGATGACTGATGCTCATTCTCCGTCACATCTCAGCATCCCAAAATATCTTCAATAATCATTATTTCGTTTTGTTAAATGTTTCTTTAAAGACATTTGTCCCAGTTTGTTTTATGTTTTGTTTTGTTTGCAGACAGTTTGTTTTGTGTTTTGTCATTTGATGACAAATACATTTTATTGGTATGCTTGAATTGGTATTTAATTATGATTAACAATTGTTCTCCTTTACAAATATTGTTACCAACAAACCTACTTGAAATGCATTGGATAAGTAGGTTTTCTACTTATTTCAACATTTACCATAGACATTGTGATAATCAAGTTTTGTTTATTAAAAACTATTGATGTGAATACTTTGTCATGTACTATAGTATTCTTGGTTTGGTCGGCAATGTTTATGATCAAATGTTAGATAGTTGGAATTGCTTATTGCAAATATGGATACAATTTCTGAATACACTAATATTTCCAAACTATGCTGCAACATTAGTTGTGGAATATACATTCTATTTTTTTATAACAAATAGACAAACATGTTTATAAAAATTTATTGGAAAACACTATGATCCTTTACTAAACTTTTTGAAACAAACTTTCAATATCTTAATTTTTATCATTTACTTAACTTTTAAACTTTCTTTTCATCCATATCATTCCCTGAACTACCATTGTATGTAAAGGTAAATGTTGGTGACAATGTAGATGTCTTTGAAAATGATTATATCTAGATAATGTCTAATGTATACAAAATAATAACAACATTTTCCTAACAGCATAACTTCTAATTTATATCTTTATAATTTAATGTATTTTAGCTTCATTTTATCAAAATGTAACTTACTTACTTTTGGGTGACTTATTCATCAAGCTAATTTATTTACAAATTAAACCTAATGATTTATTGTCAACTTTATTCAACATAACCCATTGTATTTTAAAACCAATATATCATGTTGGTTTGACTATAATCCTATACTAAAATAAACACAACAAACATTCAACTTTTGAATTATATGCTTCAATCCACATTTTAAATTATTGATTACCGTATCATTTCCTAAAATTTGAATTATCATATCTATAAATATTGTCAACATCATCATAAAAATGATAACCTATTTTTAAAACTCATCTGGCATTATAAGAATGGAGCAGCCTAAATCACCTAAGGTAAATATGTTTTTGTGGAAGTAAAGTTGTCAATGACTAATCGTAATAATGTATACAAGATTTATTTTTAAAAAACTCATTATTTTTTTATGTTTGAAGGCAGAAGAAGATCATAATGAACCAACTCATGAGGAGATGAATAACCATGTCATTATCCTATCTGATGATGATTTGGTATGTGTGGCATATTATAAGAGTTTGATCAATTATGTTTTTCCTTCTAACTTATTCAAATAACATACAGCCTGTTCCCATTACAAAGAAACGCGGAAGACAATCAAAAGACATTGGTCAAACGAGCAACAATGTTATTTACATTATATCTTCTGATGATGATAAGGATAAGTTGTTGTCTAATACTACTAAGTGTGAAGATCTCACTAAAAATTATGAAGAATTGGTAGACTCATACGATATACATTGTACATCTTTTATTTTTAATTAATAACTTAACATGTTCCGAGTATAATTGTATACATCACTTATTTGTTCTTGCTTTTTTTGAATGCTATTAACTAGACTTAGGATGATGAGACGCCAAACAGATTTAAGCGTTCAAAAAGGCGTAAGAGAACTCGATTCTCAAAAAAACATGTTTATAGTCTTATAGATGAAGCAACTGATGAAGAAGATGATGAATATATAAATATGACACAACAGTTTGGAAACTTAATTTATGATGAGGCAAAGGACGATTTACAAGACATTAATCAAATGATTGATGGACAAACAAATGATGAAATTGATTTAGAAGACACTATTGATGATGAAGTTTCACAGGATGATCCTACTGATGAATTTGATAGTTTTATTGATGATGCTGATATGGATGATGAAACTATGGACACTAGTTCACCCGAAAAAGATGTTTGAGAATAGTGATTTATAGTTTATATTCCATGTTATGAATAATTTATTATGCAGTGTTCCGTTCCGCATATTTTAAATGATTTCTATAAAATTATCAACCTGTACTTCAATCGCTTTTGCGTTAACAATCGTTGAATAAGTTACTCCATTAACTCTGTATGATTTAAGCTGCTCTAAATATAGTCATCTTAATTTGACAATACGATTTATAATGTACATTATCATTACTAAAACTTCAATCAACATTCAACTGGATTCTAAATCATACAACCAACATCTAAGAACCAAACATGTAATCATAATACTTTAAAACAGACTACCATAATTTACATACCATACGTCAGTTTTATCATGCATGACACCGTTCAAACCCCGATCGGTTTTTATCATAATACATAGCAACCATATCCAAAAGACTAAATAACAGAAGTTACCCATACTTAAACAAGTTTCCTAACACTTAAGTTGTTCCAACATAAACATCAAAAGAAGCTGAGACATACCACATTTGTTCGATAGTATCTAACAGACATGAAAGAAGGAATAACGTGTTGGTTGATGACCTTCCAAATATGTGACAATTTACATCAACCTGAACCTTAACATCTTTTTGTAATTAAAACCACATTCTTGACCAAAGAATTTCCATTCACCGAACATATTGACATGATTTGTTCTTCCCGGATTCTCATAATGACGGTCCATCCTGACAGAAAATGGCAATTCAGTTTGGTTGTGTTTCAACACATCTTTTCTGTACAAATGCATTGGATGACGTTCCTGGAAATTTTCCTGTATACACTGTGATTGTACAAAAAGATACAAAATAAAATATAGCGCCTCATTACGACAATTAAAACTTAACCGCTTAATGAATAAGTATTGAATAACACTTAAAAGACGATTAAAAGCCAATATTTCTGCAAAACTCTTATAAACCACATCCGTTCTTTCATTGAAGTGTTCGATATGCGTAGGCCAGATGCATATATGGGACATTCGGTCATCATCTGCAAATCAACATAAAAAATATATTTTTAACACGTTTAACTAAATTTGTTAATAATATCACTTCTATATTCAGTTAATTAACATGCAATAGTATATAAAATTTACGTTTATTATTAACTTACTTTCTTTTTCATATGCTAACTTTGGTCGAACCAAATTCAGCCGTGTTGCACCAAGGAACTGCACATCTGTTTTGCCACTTCCATCACTGTTGAACACCATTAGATTTAACAGATCATTCCTTATTTTTGTGAACACGACAACATCACCATATTCCAGATTTTTTTCACCACATAATGTGTTCCAATCAGCTTGGTTCAGTACAAATTCAGGAAGAACTGTATTATCAAATGGATTGACACGGCTAACACGGACATCAAATTCATCAGCTTCACATCTAATCGTTATTGTCTCTTCGTTTCCCAAACCAGCTACAAATTCAGCTAGAATTGTCTGTAAAATGGTACATTTGGTTTTAATAAAGTGCAACTTTAATTAAATTCTAATGGTGTTCAAAGGAATACAATGAAAGTATCTAATTGCATTGATATTGTTTTGTTTAAAATTTCATTATTACCTGAAGTATGAATGGAGGAGGCATCACACGTGTCTGAAATCGAGAGTATCGCCTCCTAAATCCTTCATAGCCTCCTATTTCTATTCCCTCATTGTCATATCCGGTTACATAGAATGAGTCATCCCTTTCCTCTATAAAGTGCAATAACTTAACCTCATCATGTATGTTCTCTGAAACGAATTCAGTCCATCGTTGTCCTCTAATTTCAAGAAATCCTTCTGTTGTTTTCACTATTGTAACCCTCTTCCGGTTTCTGGTTATTCTTGTCAAGTACAAATGCCTGTTTCCAGTGTAGGTATCATAATCGAATACTTCAGGTAGTCCCAATTGAAGAGGACACTCTTTATGTTTGTCGAGTGACACGACAAATTCAATCGGAATTTTCCTAAAAAATAATCAAACCTTAAATATTACAACACATTATAGCTACCATATATATTAACGTATAACAATAAATCATAATCGCGTTTCATGTCATATTTTTTTTCTTTACTAAAAGAAATATTTATCTTCTAAACACTTCAACATACATCTTCATCATTGGTTACTTTTTAAATACTATTTGGCAAATCAAAGGTTTTATGTTTAATAAACTACTTAAAAATCTACAAGCCATATACCAAAATCAAAAAAAGCATTTTCAATACATCATACCAAAGTCAACCATCTTTCAAATAAACCTAAATCAAACATAAAAGTCTAATAGTTGGTGTTTAATCTGTAATTCATCAAATCTATAACAGTTGCTAAGCCCTATTCTTAACCACACTCATCCTATTCGAGGGATAATAACATCAACGACATGCATCACATATTATGCAAGTTATAGTAAACAATTATAAGCAAGAACATTAAATATGTTATAATAATCAACTACAAGATGCATAACATACTGAAAATTTTATAAATTAAAATAAATGAAAGTAGTGATCGGAAATCATGACCAATATAAACAAGATGATGATTCTTTACTGTTTATCTTAGCAGAAATCAAATAAGAATCAAACTGTAGATGATGGTTTGTTACCGGTAGAAGATGGAGAGCAATTATGTGTCGAGGAAGTAATGCTTAGAATCCCAATGTCAAATATTTTTTTACTAATAAATCTTGGTAAGTATGTATTGTATTTAGAAGATTAAAAAATCTATACAAGATATTGTGTAGGTTTAAGGCTACAACAAGAAATCATTAGACTGCATGAAAAATATTTCATTCAATATTTAATATTATTGTATAATATTGTATCAAAACTTTCATAAATTACAAAACACAAATAAATGAGAAGTTGGGCTTTTATAAACTCATACACTTATTTGGTATATATATTGGGCCTCATTTAATTGTTAATAGGTTACAAAATTGTATTTGAATGTCATTAACTATTTTCTGATCTGCAATAATTTTTTTTTTTTTTTGAATCAAACATTCAAATATGGAATCATTTACTTAACAATATTCATAATTGTATCTCCCTCTTTTCATATCACATTCATATATTCTTATATGAATTACCAATGAAAAATATATAATTAATCGATTCAAAGGAAGAGACAATTTGATAAGGGTTACATAGATCAATGGAAAAGGTCGTTGGTAATCAAGATAATCAAAGTTCAAACAATATTTCTTCATCATGTTATAATGAATCAAATATGTTACCCGATCCAAGAATGAATGATTGTTCATGTAAGTTTGTTTTTCTTTTATTTTGTTTTTGTAAAATACAAATATATTGATTCGTCGTTATAGTTATTGGTTGTTTGTATAAATATTTAACAACATATATGTATTTACCCTTATCATTTTGTTTGGTTGTATAATCAGTATACCCATTACATGGCAACAAGAGAAAGTCAGCAATGGTGGACAAAACCCTAAATGGTGACGTTTTATCTTTCAATGATTTGCCATACAATAATGTTATTAACTATGACCCTCTATATATGCCGACTACTGCTACAGCTATTGGTACGTTATCAAATAACTTTTTATATTGATAGTATAATTTTATTACTATTACATGTATTTTTTCTTTGCATTATGTTTAATGTTACTCAGAATTAAATATTGATGTTTCACGTTGTTTATCACTATAATTTCTTTATAGGTACTCCGCATAATTATGAATGGCAGAAACGAACATTTATGTGTAACAAGATCAGTTATCACTCTAAATCAGCTTATCGTGATAGACACAAATTGTCTACTATTAGTCAAGATTTCAAAAATCATTATAATGTAGACATGTCAATAAATACCATACAACGTTCGAGAGATTCAAATGTTCTTCATGTATTACCTAATATGCAATCTCAACGACCTCCTCTACCTGACATAACTACGAGTAATGTTATATCCAAATTCATAATGCAATACTTTTTTTTACGTTGTTTACAACTGATTTGATGATATTTGTTAATATAATAGGTATGTATTCAAACATGAACCAAATTTTTCAAACCTCTCAAAAAAGGAATAATGTACCCATTTTCACAAATCCTACACCACTTAAGAGAAAAGTTGGACGTCCACGCAAGCCAGATGTAGTACCTGTCATTTCACCACAAGTTGACTCTCGCCGACCTACACAGTTTGATATACCAATCACAATTCCTCATGTTCTTAGTGAAGTTACAAATACGGTAGGAAATACAACCCGACCTGGACGTCCCCGTAAGAATCCTATAGTTACTCAGCTATCACCAAACCTTTCTGAAGGAGCATCAACAGTTGTTAATACAAATATCGTCATTAAACGTTATTTATATTTTTGATCTTTGCCTAAGTTTTGTTAACGACAAAAGTAAATTTAATTTATAAAAGCTTAAAGCTTGTCAAGTTTATTAGATATTAAAACAAGCTTTCTCAAACAATATATTCATCATTCAAGCATTTACATTCATGATTAGTAACGTCTTGATATGACTCTAATCATTATGTATGATAGTAGTTTGTAGAATGTGTTAGGTTCTTAAAACCAAACACTACTTAAGCATTTGCATATTTCTATTAATAGTAATACAACATTTTGACATCATGTATTATATCATGGAGATCATTGGAAGATTCCATTAGATATTTTGTGAAGATTTGTACTCTTCATATCTTGCACAATCTTACTTAGATAGAGTTGACTTTAGGCAAGATTTGATATCTTGACTGTCAGACTGGCGGTACCAATTGGGTACACGGGCGGAACCCTTTTTAGGGGTCCGCGGTCCGTGGACGCTCCTGTCCAAATTGGCTATAAATAGCAATGCCAAGCCAAGTAGTTTCTCATCCCTTTCTAACATACTCTCATACATATCTTCTCTCTAACCTTTCTAACTCAGTTTCATATCATATTAGTGATCTCTTTTGTAGCAAAGAAGATCAAGTCATATTCAAGCTTCAACGAGAAGTTGGAAGTCTTGTTTATTTAGTGTTGTATGATCTAGTGTTGATCCATACTTCATTGTTGTATCAAACCATCATAATCTTGTGAGTGTGAGTGGTTAGTATCTTAGTCCTCAAAATACATTGTGTGTGGGAGTAGTTGTACCCTTGGAAAGAACTCGACATCTAGCTTAGTGTCGGAAATAGTGTAAGCGAAGTGTAAAGGTTTTCTCCGCCGGTGAAAGGAGCTTGTTGACTAGTGAAGTTAAACTCTCGAGTGTGAGACTCGGGGAGTGGAGTAGGGCAAGGAAAAAGAGTCCTTGTAGACCGAACCACTATAAACAACTTGTTGTGGTTTGATCATTTCTTTCCTTACTTACTTATTACATATTGCTTGCATATTTCATTAACATACTTAAGATCAATATCAATTGATCTTTCAATAAGTTTCAAAACAAAGTTTTTAATCGGTAAACTATTCAACCCCCCTTCTAGTTTTCTACAATTGGTACCAGAGCCTCGTTGCTCAAGAATTTCTAAAATAACGTGTATTTTATAAACTTGAAACGATCCATGGATTCTGAAAACTTTAAAGAAGGGCAATCTATGCAAAGACCACCACTCTTTGAAACCAATGGATTTATCTATTGGAAAAACCGTTTTGAAACATATGTAAAATCAAAAGATATAGATCTTTGGTTTATTATTGTTAAAGAAGATTTTAGTTCTACAACAAAGGATATTTCCGTTGATGAACAAAAGAAATTAGTTGCTAAAAATAATGAAGCTAAAATGATGCTTTACAATGCTTTACCTAGAAAAGAATATGAAAGAATTTTTATGTGTGAAACCGCCAAAGATATTTGGGAATCTTTAATTGTTACACATCAAGGTAATTCACAAGTCAAGGATAACAAAATTGATCTTCTTGTTCAACAATATGAACAATTCGTTATCCCTGAAGATGAAACCATTGATTGTGGCTTTGCTCGTTTTAACACTATCATTACATCACTTAAAGCACTTGACGAATCTTTTCGTAGTAAGAACTTTGTCAGGAAATTTCTTAGAGCACTCCATCCCAAATGGAGAGCTAAAGTGACCGCTATTGAAGAATCAAAAGATCTCTCAATAATGTCACTAGACGAGCTAATTGGCAACCTCAAAGTTCACGAAATGGTAATGGAGAAAGATTCGGAAATCATCAAAGGAAGAAAGGAGAAGATCAAATCCGTTGCTCTTAAAGCAAAGGCGAAATCAAGCGATGATGGTGAATCTTGCTCCGATAGTGAAGATGAGGAATATGCCATGGCCGTTAGAGATTTTAAGAAGTTCTTTAGAAGAAGAGGAAAGTTTGTAAGACAACCTCGAGAAGAAAAGAAGCCATTCCGAAAAGATCGGGATGATAAGAAGATTAAAGGTGAAAGAAAGTGTTTTAGATGTGGTGATGCAAGTCATCTCATAGGAGAATGTCCCAAACCACCTAAAAGCAAAACTCAACGAGCTTTTGTAAGTGGTGCTTGGAGTGATAGTGAAGACGATGAAGAATCAAGCAAGGAAGAGATCGCTCTAATGGCACATGAGTCAAATGAGGTACTTTCCGACTCTTCTTATTCTTCTATAGATGATGATACCTTGCAAAAACAATATAATCAATTGTGTGAGCTAAGTCTAAAAATCATAACTAAAAATAAATTTCTAAAAATCAAAAAGGAGTTTTTGGAAAATGAGGTATATGAGTTAAAAGAAAAAGCAAAACGTCTTGAAAAAGGGAAAGCAAATGACGATGATTGTAAATCATGTCAAGAGCTTAATCTTGAAATAGAAAAACTAAAACTCACACAAGAAGTTTTAATAGAAAATAATTCTAAGTTTAAAAGGTTTAACAAAAACATCGCTCTTGCCGATGAAATAGTTAAAATCCATAAAACACCAGGAGACAGGAATGGGCTAGGTTTTAATGAAGTATTAATCTCAAAGAGTCAAAACAAAACGGCCGAAAAGGACGAACATTCTGTCAAAACTGCTGCAGTACAGCACGGACCAGACGGAACCAAAATAAGGGTTTCGTCCGTTGTGCAAAAGGGTACCGCGGGTACTTCAGCAGAACAGAATGTTCGCAATACGGACCGTACTGAATTTGTTAAAATAACAAAGAAAACCAATGATAATGTTAAACTAAAACCAGCCATTATATCAGGAGTAGGACTTGTTAAAAATGAATTTAGATCAAAAACTACTCAACAACGATATAAAACCTCTTTTGCCAAACGCCCCTTTCCTAAGAGCAACCACAACGTTCAACCTAACTACCAACACAACGGTTGGAATCAAAACATTCCTAGACCATATCAAACCCCAGATTACATGCCATGGAACCCTTACCCATCATTTCCATACATGAATCAAATAAATGGTATGTTTAACCCAAACGGACCCATGAGATATTGGGGACCAAATGTTTGAGTTATTCGCTTCTTAGGTATGCTTAAAAGTTGGATTGGAACCTGATGAATGGATAAAAGATAGTGGATGCTCACGACACATGACAGGCAACAAAAGTCTCTTCTCATCATACCAAGAGTATGACGGAGGTAATGTCACTTTCGGTAGCAATCTCAAAAGCAAAATCATTGGCAAAGGTACGATTGCTCATAACTCTCTAACTATTGAAAATGTTGCTCATGTGGATAGGTTAGGATTTAATCTACTTAGTATTAGCCAACTATGCGATAAAAAGTATAAAGTACTATTTGATGAAAATGGTAGTAAAATACTAAAAGATGGTATCACCATAGCTAAAGGAGTTAGGAAAAATAACATATACGTCATGAAAATAGATAAAACATATAATGACAAACTTTGCCTAACAACATTAGACGATAGCTCATCTCTTTGGCATAGACGCTTAGGTCACGCTAATATGAGACTTATACAAAACCTATCTTCAAAAGAATTGGTTAGAAATTTACCAAAACTAAAATATGACCAACACTTTTGTGACGCTTGCAAAATTGGTAAACAAACACATAGTAGTCACAAATCTAAAAATATGGTGTCCACTTCTAAGTGTCTAGAATTATTACATATGGACTTATTTGGACCATCCGCTATAAGGAGCTATGGAGGCAACTTATACACTTTGGTCATAGTAGATGATTACTCAAGGTTTACTTGGACATTATTTTTGAAAACCAAAAATGAAGCTTTTGATAAATTTGAAATACTTAGCAAGAAAATTCAAAAT
>BPTQ01000009.1:241570920-241795937 GCA_019973895.1 Chrysanthemum seticuspe
TTATGTACTACAGTTTTACAACATAATGATAATTATCTTTATACGTTTACGAATTCATCACAAACCAAAATTCTTGGATTGTGTAAGATGTTTGATGATAGTATGTATTACTAATCTCAGTATAGTTCTACAATGATTAGTACTTACATTTACGAACTTACTACTTATATAACAAACTCTTTCGAACAAAATTATAGATTATTTGAACTGTTCGAAATTCGAAAATATTTAATTTAAATGAAAACAGCAATTGTTTTGAATCCGTTTCTAGTTTTTATATTTATTGCAAATTACTGCTATAAACATAATTGTTAGAGGGGGAAAAACAACTCCTGTTTTATATTTAAAATAAAAATATTTTCTCTGTTTCAAACATGTTCTCAATATTTTTATAATCAAAATCTTGAAACTTTTCCTTTACTATTATATTCACATACTTAAAACTGAAAAATACTTTCAGTTTCTTAAGTGATCAACTACGTACTACAAACTGAAAAAGTCTTTCAGTTTCATACGTCAAACTGAAAAAGTTCTTTTCAGTTCATAATAGTTACTCCTAAGGACAAACTGAAAATCTTTCAGTTAACATACGTCAAACTGAAAAAGTCTTTTCAGTTTATATTTATTAAAGGTTCAAGATATAAAAGAGGGGGAAAAACAGAGTTGTTTTTCTTCTCCGATACGCCTTACATTACTCGGGCTCGATAATAGAGGGGGAACAAGTTTCGAGGGGGATTTAACCCACGAAATTACCCTTCTATGTACCTAATACTTTTATTTCGATGTTTTTTTTACAATCATTATTACTAGTAAGTGTTCGTAAAGGTTTGTGTTACATTACTGTGGTTGTTGTATTATTTGTTGTAAGTAATCAATTTTAAAAAGTACTCATTTCTAGTACTTTTCTCTTGTGTTACTACACAAAGATAATGTTCTTTTATTTTTAATAGGATTTTTTTTTTTTTTGTTTATTTGCTGATAAGATTTTTGGTAGGATTTCTCTACCACCTACCCTTTCTCGCAACTCTGCGAGTTCTTACACCAACTCCTACTTGGAGTAAAGAAGCACCTTCAGTACCTGGTATTAGGCCCAGGCAAGGTGCCAAACTGGGCAAACGAGTGTTCAACTCGTTGGTACGGAACCACCCATTTTTCAAACGCCTCCAACACCACCACCTTACTACCTACACAACCACCACAACCCCTACAAACCTCACCAGTACTACCTACGTTCGTTTCGTGAAACGTAAACGTAACAGAGTGAATTCACTCTTAGGTGGTACGGAAACTTAACCACCTCCAACACCTCAAGCCGAACTTAGAGGAGAGATCACCCTAACAGTAGGGTGTACGAGAGGCCCTACAGGAGTTATACTCCCCTGTAACTACTACCTTCACCTACTAGGGGCATATTTCCTGGTACTTACAGGAACACTTACCCCACCTTTTCCTCTCCAGAACCGGGATTACCCCGCAAACCCAGTGGTTCTTAAAACCAAACACTACTTAAGCATTTGCATATTTCTATTAATAGTAATACAACATTTTGACATCATGTATTACATCATGGAGATCATTGGAAGATTCCATTAGATATTTTGTGAAGATTTGTACTCTTCATATCTTGCACAATCTTACTTAGATAGAGTTGACTTTAGGCAAGATTTGATATCTTGACTGTCAGACTGACGGTACCAATTGGGTACACGGGCGGAACCCTTTTTAGGGGTCCGCGGTCCGTGGACGCTCCTGTCCAAATTGGCTATAAATAGCAATGCCAAGCCAAGTAGTTTCTCATCCCTTTCTAACATACTCTCATACATATCTTCTCTCTAACCTTTCTAACTCAGTTTCATATCATATTAGTGATCTCTTTTGTAGCAAAGAAGATCAAGTCATATTCAAGCTTCAACGAGAAGTTGGAAGTCTTGTTTATTTAGTGTTGTATGATCTAGTGTTGATCCATACTTCATTGTTGTATCAAACCATCATAATCTTGTGAGTGTGAGTGGTTAGTATCTTAGTCCTCAAAATACATTGTGTGTGGGAGTAGTTGTACCCTTGGAAAGAACTCGACATCTAGCTTAGTGTCGGAAATAGTGTAAGCGAAGTGTAAAGGTTTTCTCCGCCGGTGAAAGGAGCTTGTTGACTAGTGAAGTTAAACTCTCGAGTGTGAGACTCGGGGAGTGGAGTAGGGTAAGGAAAAAGAGTCCTTGTAGGCCGAACCACTATAAACAACTTGTTGTGGTTTGATCATTTCTTTCCTTACTTACTTATTACATATTGCTTGCATATTTCATTAACATACTTAAGATCAATATCAATTGATCTTTCAATAAGTTTCAAAACAAAGTTTTTAATCGGTAAACTATTCAACCCCCCTTCTAGTTTTCTACAACAGTGACTATAGAAAAAGTGCGTAGACCTGTAGGAAGACCTAGCAAAGTTGTTTGTCAAACTGGTACAATATTTATATTAACAAGTATCACTATGCTTTTTTAGCTGTACTCATCCTAAACTTAACACACATATTTATTTGTATTTAAATCCGAATATTAGGCAATCTTACCACCAGTGATGTTTTGCCGACCTTTTCAGAAGAAACTTCGTCACAGATTCCTATAGCAAGTGTAGATAAACAAAGCGGAATGCCTCCCAACACAGGTAAATGCTTTGATTCAAGTTTCTATAAACTATTTATATTAAATATTTCTGCTGTTAACAAACATTTTAATTATTTTTAAAGCCTATATTATAGATAACTGTACAAGTAAATATGTTTCCTCCAACCTTTCAGAAATTGTTTCGCCAGAAGTTAGTATAGGAAATATATGTAAACGACGCGGAAGGCCTCCTAACAAAGGTACATTATTTCATCACAAATATATATCTACCTATATTTAACATCCGTTTTATTCACCTATAATCTGCAGATAAGCGTACAAGTATTATTTTATACCAACCTGTCCCGAACATATCTTCCAGTAATGTTTGTGGATCTTTAAGTCATAATATGTTCACACCTGAACTACATGAAACCATCCCATTCCAAAACACCAATTCTATAAGTAAGTTGTGTCATATGCTATTTATATATGAACGTTTGCATGATAATACATTAAAATCGTATACTACAGATAACTGTACCAGTACAGATGTTTCGCCCAACCTTTCAGAAGGTGTTCCGGCAGAAGTAAGTATAGGAAATGTAGGTAAACGACCCGGAAGGCCTCCCAAAAGAGGTACATGCTTTCATTACAAACACCTTTATAATATCTGTATATATTTAATCCTTGATACGGTTAACAACACTTTTTTGTTCACCTTTAAAATGTAGGTAATCGTAACAGTAGTAGTATAAATCAACCTGTCCCAAACATATCTTCCAGCAATTTTGATGGATCTCTAAGTCCTAATATGTTCACACCTGAAATACATGCAAACATTCCATTACAAGATATAACTTCTACAAGTAAGTTTGTGTCATATGTTTTTTACTACATATTAACATTTGCATGATAATACATTATACCTGTCTACTATAGATAACTATACCAGTAGAGATCTTTCGCCCACCCAATCAGAAGGTGTTCCGGCAGAAGTAACTATACGAAATGTAGGTAAACGACCCGGAAGGCCTCTCAAAAGAGGTACATGCTTTCATTACAAACACCTTTATAATATATGTATATATTTAATCCTTGATACGGTTAACAACACTTTTTTGTTCACCTTTAAACTGTAGGTAATCGTAACAGTAGTAGTATAAATCAACCTGTCCCAAACATATCTTCCAGCAATGTTGATGGATCTCTAAGTCCTAATATGTTCACACCTGAAATACATGCAAACATTCCATCACAAGATATAACTTCTACAAGTAAGTTTGTGTCATATGTTTTTATATATTAACGTTTGCATAATAATACACTATACCTGTCTACTATAGATAATTGTACCAGTAGAGATCTTTCGCCCACCCTTTCAGAAGGTGTTCCAGCCGAAGTAACTATAGGAAATGTAAGTAAACGTCGCGGAAGGCCTCCCAAAAGAGGTACATGCTTTCATCACAAACACCTTTATAAACTATATGGATATATATTTAATCCTTGATACGCTTAATAAGACTTTTTGTTTCACCTTTTAAATGTAGATAATCGTAGAAGTAGTACTCCTATAAATCAACCTGTCCCGAACATATCTTCTAGCGGTGTTGATGGATCTCTAAGTCCTAATATGTTTACACCTGAAATAAATACAAACATTACCGATTATTAAACGTAATATACAGGTAACATGTCAAAGAGAACTCGCAGATCAAGATTAGGCAAAAACAATCCAATTCAGTTTAACATTGGTGAGTAAACTTAGTGACCCTCATATCCTATTCATATTATATGAAATAATATTTGCGAGTAAAATAATGTGAAGTATAAGTATATATATGGAACAGGTAGTACAGATTTTTTCTCCGCAAGTCCGTCTACAAATAATATTGTAGATTCGACAACACAAAGTAAACGAAAAACAAAGGCAAGTTTATAGCAGATACAATAGAATTTGATTTAGGAGATGATGTTTCTGAGGATGAACATGGTTATATTGACCGTATTACCGGCATATCTAAAGGTATAATTATTTTTTTAATATTTATTAAGCGGTAAGTTAATTTAAGTATTTATAGGTTTACGTAAGTGTATATTTTTGCGTTTACTTATAAAAAATACATTTTATTTATTTTTTGTAGAATACCTCGACCATGGTGATCTGACAGTTCCATGCAAAAAATGTGGAGCAATGTTGTGGCTTGCCGAAAGTAAAAGAGGAGCTACCAATTTTGGTACCAATGATTCATTTTCTCTTTGTTGCGGTCGAGGAAAAGTTGTACTACCTGTTGCATTGAAAAATCCTCCTGAATTGTTAACGAAACTAATTAATGGTGAATATCGGGAAGCAAGAACTTTATTGATAACATACGGCGTTATAACTCGATGTTTGCTTTTACATCCATGGGTGGTAACATTGACCATTCGGTTAACAATGGTCACGCACCATATTGTTTTAGAATACAAGGGCAAAACTATCATTTAATTGGTGATTTGTTGCCCAAAGATGGTGATACACCAAAGTTTTCTCAACTATATATTTATGATCCACCGAACGAAATTCAAAACCGCATTAATGCTGTCAGGTAAATTATAAGTAGTATCATTTCCTTTTATTTTGTTTTCGGCATCTCATTTTCAGCCAATACTATTCTAACAAAATACACTAACTATAAACTATTCTCAATTCATGAGAGTTAAATGAATGGGAATCATCTTCTTCTAATCGAAAACTAGACCGTCAACAAACTAAAGACCTCAAAACAATGCTTGATCGTGATAACCCTTTGGTTTTGAAGTTTCGAATGGCGGGTCAGCAAATTGCTGATGGAGTGGATAATGTTAAGATTAGGCTGATAGGAAAGCGTGAAAAAGATGGAAAGCAATATAACCTTCCTACAGCAAATCAAGTGGCTGCACTTATTGTTGGTGACTTTGACAACAATCATACCGAAAGAGACATTATGGTACACAAGAACAATGGCAAGAAGAAAAAGATTAGTGAGTTACATGTTTCATACCTTCCATTACAATACCCGTTGTTGTTCCCTTATGCTGAGGATGGTTATAGAACTGACATATACCATCAAGGTATTACTGATGCCACACCAGACAAGGACAAAAAATATGTCACAATGCGAGAATGGTTTGCTTACCGTGTACAAGATAGGCCAAATGTTTTTTCATCTATTTTAAACAGTAGGCAATTATTTCAACAGTTTTTGGTGGATGTTTATACTATGGTTGAAGCGGAGAGACTGTTATATGTAAAAAATAAGAACATCGAATTAAGATGTGAGACTTATTCTCGATTAGCTCAAGCTGCTCAATCATCCAACCAAGAAAACAAGAAACGTGGGAAAAAAGTTATTTTACCATCATCCTTCACATGTAGCCCAAGATACATGATGCAGAATTACTTAGACGCAATGGCGATGTGCAAATTTTATGGATACCCTGATTTGTTTATAACCTTTACATGTAATCCAAAGTGGCCTGAGATTACAAGGTTTTTACGTAAAAAGGGTCTAAAATCAGAGGATCGTCCGGACATTACCACCAGAGTTTTTAAGATTAAGTTGGATAAGTTGATAAAGGACATTAAGGAAAAGCGTATTTTTGGTCGTGTTCGTGCAGGTACATTTGAAGCTTTAATCTACATTAATTTGCAAACATACTTTGTATACAAATTGCATTTTTTAATACCAATATGTTTATTTTATTTTTTATTACAGAGGTTTATACCATCGAATTTCAAAAACGTGGACTGCCTCACTGTCACTTATGTGTATGGTTAGAATCGGATGACAAGTTGAGATACCCAGCGGATATAGATAGATGTATTTCTGCTGAAATTCCAGATCAAGATGAAGATCCCGAACTACACCAGTTGGTTAAAGAATTTATGATGCATGGTCCTTGCGGTGCTGATCATAGAAGCTGCCCTTGCATGGTTGAAAATAAATGTTCGAAGAACTTTCCAAAGGCATTTAATGAGTCTACTTTCATCGACGAAAGCGGCTATGCTATATATAAAAGGACTGTTGATGGAAGAACTATTAAGAAACAAGGCGTAGATCTTCACTGTGGTTTCGTTGTTCCCTATAATCCAACATTATTGAAAAGGTACCAAGCTCATATCAATGTTGAATGGTGCAATCAGTTTGGATCAATTAAGTATTTATTTAAGTACATAAACAAGGGACCGGATAGAGTTAATGCAGCTGTTGAAGATAAAGAAACGGACGAGATTAAAGACTATTATGATTGCCGTTATTTGTCAGCTTGTTAAGATGCCTGGAGGATATTTAAGTTTGATATACACCACAAATTTCTTGCAGTAGAGCGTTTACCATTTCACCTTCTAAACGAGCATTCGGTTGTATTTGATCCCACTGAAAGTATTGACTTTCACCTCGATCAGGCCTCAGCTAATACTACAAAAATTTTGGCTTATATGGATCTCAACAAAGAAGATGAGTTAGCACGGTCTTTGTTGTACGTTGAAATCCCCAAATTTTTTGTTTGGAACAGTCAAGATAAAATATGGACTTGAAGAAAGCAAGGCAAAAGCATAGGTCATATCCATCATGTTCCTCCATCTTGGAGGGAACTTTTTTATTTACGTATGCTCTTAAACAAAGTTAGAGGTGCAGAAGAATGGGACGATTTTAAAGAATATGATGGTATAGTATATCGTACATATAAAGAGGCATGCGACGCACGTGGAATGTTAGCGGATGGCAAGGAATACGTCGAAGGCATAATTGAAGCAAGTCAGTGGGGAACTGGTGATTACCTTCGTAATCATTTTGTTATGTTAATACTATCAGATAGTATGGCAAGACCGGAGGTCGTTTGGGAGAAGTCGTGGAAACTGTTAGCAGACGACGTTTTACATTTGGAAAGGCTAAAAAGAAATAATCCAGGTATCATACCATTTTATTTTTTAAATCATTAATAGTAATAAATGTTTATACTTGAATTACAATCAATTGCAAGTAGCCTTATTTGAAAGTTAGAAATCTCAGATTATTTTCTTTTGCGCATGCCTACAACTAACGGATAAACAAAGGTACAATATATGTTTAACATATATTAAGGACAAATTGGTCAGCAGTTCAAAAAGCCTCATAGATATTGTCAATATGCCGTATCCGGATTCTGAGTTCACAATGGATGGCTACAATTGGTTGATTTACAATGAACTTGATTATAATGTTCCAGAATTGATACAGCAACATCAAGTACTATATACAAGTTTGACAAATGAGCAGAAGGGAATATATGATACTATAATAGATGCTTGTGATAATGACAAAGGAGGTATGTTTTTTGTATATGGTTATGGAGGTATAGGTAAGACTTTCATGTACAAGACATTGACAGCTGCGTTAAGATCCAAGAGTCGAATAGTTCTAAACGTAGCATCAAGTGGTATTGCTGCACTCTTGCTTGATGGTGGTAGACCAGCATACTCTCGGTTTTCAATCCCTATTATTGTTATGGAGGATTCAATGTGTACTATTAGTGTTGATGGAGATCTTGCTGACTTGATTCGCGAAACAAAGTTAATTATATGGGACGAAGCACCAATGGTTAACAGACTTTGTTTTGAAGCTTTTGACAGAACATTACGAGATATCTCGACAGGTAAATTTTTGTTCTGTATTCTATGCATTCTGATTGTTTTGTTGTTGTTTGTAGTTTTAGTTTATCAATACTATATTTTGTTGGATGTGTTATTGTTTTTAGTTTATAATGAATATAAACAAGATACAATTCACAACTTTATAATAATATTGTGTAAATTGTCTTTTGAACAGGTACTTATACGGCTGTTTCTGATAAAGTGTTTGGTGGCAAAGTCGTTGTCTTTGGTGGGGATTTTTGCCAAATACTCCCGGTTATTCCAAACGGTACCAGGCAAGATGTTGTACATGCTTCCTTAAATAAGTCTTATCTTTGGAATAATTGCACTGCTCTTAAACTTACCGAGAATATGAGGCTTCGAATAGGTTCCAATCCTGGAGATGCAGAAGAAATCAAAGATTTTGCTGAATGGATTTTGAGTATTGGTGATGGGACAATAGGTGGAAGTAAAGATGGTATGGCTGAGGTTGAATTCCCAAACAAAATGCTAATCCCTGATTTTGATGATCATGTACAAGCTGTGATTAGAGAAACTTACGACAATTGGGAAGAAAAACTTTGGGATCCATCTTATTTCCAAAACAGAGCCATTCTTGCACCAACACATGAGCAAGTTGACAAAATGAATGACCGAATGATTTCCCAACTTACTGGGAGAGAGAGTGTGTACTATAGTTCGGATACAGTTTCAGACTTGGATGTGGATTTTAATCATTCAGAGGATATGTACACTACAGATTTTTTGAATACAATCAAAGTGTCTGGACTTCCACACCATAAATTAGTTCTGAAGATAGGCACTCCGGTAATGTGTATTCGGAACATTGATCAACGAGGCGGATTGTGTAATGGAACAAGGTTGCAAGTATTGCGAATGGGAATAAATAAAATTGAGGCAAAAATTATATCAGGTGGTAAAGTGGGCGAGGTACGTTCTATTACTAGAATGATTATAAGCCCATCCAACAAGAAGATGCCTTTTCAGCTTAACAGAAGACAATTTCCCATTTCAGTTTGTTTTGCCATGACTATAAACAAAAGTCAAGGCCAAATGTTGTCTAAGGTTGGGTTTTTTTTTAGAAAGACCTGTTTTTTCACACAGACAACTTTATTTGGCCGTCTCAAGAGTAAAAAGCAAGAGAAGTCTAAAGGTTTTGTGTTGTGACAAAGATGGAAAATACACCAACTCTACGACCAACGTTGTTTATAGAGAGGTTCTGCATAAATTGTAAACTTTATGTACTTTGATTCTTTGATAGTTAGCTTTTTTGTTTAACGATATTAATTTATTGATAAGTGCATATTTATTTTATTCATTTTCTCTCATCAATCCAAATACACGTTCATACTTTTTTTTTTAAATTTCGTATAGTTAAACTTTTAAAGCTAGCCGCCCCATCGGGGCGGGCCTTGGATCTAGTATTGTTAATAAATTGTGCTACATAATATGTGTAAAATATTCTAAATGAGTTGGAATAATATGTGGCAAAGATACCCAACGGCATCATTTTCTCGTAATTAAACTTTTATTATATACAATAGATTGATAGAAAGTTTAGCAATATTAGTACACTTTTTAGCCAAAATTATAAACTTTACATTGAAAATTATAGATGTTTACATGGAAAATAATAAAGTTTAAGGTGGGAAAGTGGAAAAGAGACAAAAATTGTCTCAGGGACCAACGATGTAATGGAAAAATAACAAAAAAGGCCTCTAAAGGTTACTGTTTTGTAATTATGAGTCAGGGACCAACACTGAAATAGTGACAATTGCTACAGTAAATGTACAGTGAAAAGTGTTCGGGAAAAAATATCCGCGTGTGATTTGCACATGAGGTCCAAAATAACGAGAAAAGCTAATGATGTTAGCAAAATTGGACCACCCACATATTTTATTCAATATATTGGACTAACTGGTATAAGATTTCGCATTTTGAATGTCGTATGAAATCTGGCCAAACCACATTGGCTAATGGTGTAATTTACTCTTATAAATAATATCATCATCATCTAAATTACAAAAGATTATAAGATATTATGATGTTCGTTGTCATGAACAAACACTTAATGACTCCTTCAATATGGAATTCATGTTATTGATGATTAATGAGTTTTCGTTTTTGTTTCAACCTATGCAAATGTCCTTTTACGTCATTTTACGCTTTACAAATACATCTACAATTACCATACCAAACCATAATATAAAACAAAAAAAGCAACAATTTGTAGCTATTATCCACATTTACCAGTTATGAGCTTACAATTATAAGTTATCAACGTACAACTAACAATTTACAGCTAGTTTTACTAAACACACCCTTGATAAATCTTTCAATTCAACCTACTCCGACATGTATAAAAATGGGCCCTTAGTGGTTTTGCTCATGAATATTTAGTGTCTTTAAGCTCGATCTTTATTGAAAACCTCTTCTCTCAAACTCGCTTCATAACTTAAGTGGTTTTGTTCATACTTTTGTTGCTTTGGATTTTCAGAAGAGAAAATTTAAGTTCCACCGATTGGATCTTTTGAAAGCCAAACCTGTTGATCCCAGTTGAACTTAGATCTTCTTCCTTAGCTTGTATAAGGATTAGTTATATTAGATAAATCTAACACAACTATAGCAGAAAATGTGTTTGAATGTATTAAAGATTATGCGGAATCTAATCTTTAATATTAAGAGGAATTGTTAATGAAACAGTGAAACAATGAACACACAATTCAACAAACAAGCTCCCATATATTAATGATAATAATATGAATACTCTTCACAGTATTGGGTTACAAAACCTTGAAGCTAAACGGTTGAGATACTTATTGTGTATTATGTGCATCTAACTCTATGCCCTAGGACCTCCTTTTATACACCAAGGAGTCCTACACGACTTACAATACTTACCTAAGTATATCAAATCTTTTCTGTAATTATCTAATACATATCTGATAAGCAGTACTAATAAAAACATCTAACATTACTAACTTACACTAACCATTGTAACTTTGCACTAGCAGTCTTAACTTTTATAATGGCAGTTGTAACCACTTAGCATATATTCTTTAAAGTTCCTTAGCAGCACTAACTTTATTTGAGCAGCAGAAATACCAATATGAGCAGCAGTAACATAAACAACATCAAGAAAGCTTTTAATCCCAACAAAACTCGTTCTCTATTTTACCGCTATCGATCTACCTTTGTAGTTTTTGTTGGTTGTTAGGGTTGCTATTCTTGAAGATTTCTTTTTCGGACTGCTATTTTGTTATGTTATTCTTCCTCTTTATGAGGCTCCTAAGGCTATGCACAATGGAGGTCGTCCATCTCGGTCAACCGATCGGTCGTCCTTGGTCACACCTTTGTGGAGCTTCGGTCAAGCTCAGTCGCCAAAGGAATAATCGCAAGACTAGGTCGAATTTTCGACCGAGTGTTTACTCACTAAAAATATACAAACCACCCTTTAAAAATTAAATTCGAACGTTTGATTTTTTTTATTTTTATTTTTTAAATCTTAACACTTTTACAACATTATAAATACCTTACTTATTTATTCATTTCATTCACAAATTCAAACAACAATTCTCTCAACACATTCTCTTAATTATGTCTTTTGAGCTATTTTTTAATTCTTCGTCTTCCGACGATGAAGAAAAAGACTAGTTTAGTCATCTTTTTATTGTGACGTTGTTAATGTTATTTGAGTAATTTATGTAATGTTTTTATCATTGATGAAGTTTAAATTTGTTGTTTAAAGAATTTGAATTTTAAAAAAAATAATAATAAAAAAAAATTAAGAAAGTCGCTGCTGTCGATACTTGATCGTTTGAAGATCGACATAGAGAAAAAACTGATGTGGCATGCAAAATCAAAGTTGCCCTGAGTCACTATTGTGCATAGCCTAATAAAAGCTTGGTTGTGGCAAATAAAGAGGTGATAAGTTATACATTTAAGTATTGAATAAATTCTAGGGATTAAGTCGTAGAATAACAATGTACTTTTTAAAGTGTATCGTTTTGGTACGTGTACTTTTATAAAGTTGTAGAATAGCAACGTACTTTCATAAGTGTTTCAGTTTGGTACGTGATGATGACGTGCTATACCCGAAAGTCTGGCATGTGACACCATTTATAGCGTGACACATCATCGTCACGTACCAAATTAGAACACTTATGAAAGTACATTGCTATTCTACAACTTAAAAAATACACATACCAAAATGGTACATTTTGAAAAGTACATTATTATTATACGACTCCTTAAATTCTAAAGACGAAGGATCTTTTGTAACTTAGGCTATACACAGTGGAAGTGAAAATATTGGTCAAGGCATAGGGTCGACCGACTTTGAAGTTGGTCGAGTCGAGTGTGGGCAAAAAAAATCAGTCGTCGTATGTTTTTTTTAATATGAGTCGCATTTTAGACCGACTTTACAGACTCACAAAACTCCAAAAAACTTACCGTTTGAATATTTAAAAATAAATAAATAAATAATTTTTTTTACCACTTTACAACCTTATAAATACCAACCTCAAACACACTTCTAAACACACAATTTCAAACAACAATTCTATCAACACTTTTAAGCACAATAACACAAAATTATGGCTTGTCGTCTCCCCCATACCGTCGAACAAATAGAAAAGTATACTAAACAACAATGCGATAAAGATGATGCGGCTCGACAACAGGCTATTGTCGAAGTTATCAAGCAATTTGAGCTCACAAAGGCATTGAAACAACGATTGAGGTAACGATACGCGGAGTGCAAAGACATTTCTGTGGAAAGAAAATTTGTGATTGACCAATTTTTGAGCGATGAAGCCATGAAAGACGGCGTCATTAGTGAGACGTTGTGGGGGTGTGTTTCACAGATACAGGTCCAAATCAGCAACAAGATCCGTTGGAGTCTTGAGAAAATCAAAATTGTTGGTTCTGTATCACAAAAGATGAATCAACATGGGCAAGACGCATCAACTTCATCTGATGTACCAAGATTTATTGAGCAACAACAATATCAACTTCGGCTGACTCAATTTGGGCTAGGTTATGAAGAAGAGGCGGTTTGGAAAGAGAGTAGGGAGCAGGAGTTTAACACTTTGGAACGAGAGTACAAAGAGAGCAGGTTTGCGAACTACTCTGCTTACGACGATGGTTATCGCTCAGACAACTCTCAAATTTGGGATCACTTAGATTAACTTTACGTATCGTAGTTTATGTAGTAGTTTATGTAATGTTTTAAATCTATGTACTATTTTTATTCCAAGAAGTTTATGCAATATTTTAATTTCGTACGTTGTGTTTTTAAATTTGAACGTTTACGTTTTAATATTTTTAAATTTATTGTTTAAAATGTTTGAACTAAAAAAAATAAAATAAAAAAATATAAAATAATCAGTCATTAACTATGACACTTGATTATATTTGATTAGAGGGAGAAAACTATAGCCTTAAACTCTCAACGTATAAATGAACGAAGTCAAATACTTACCAAACTTCACTTCCATTCAAACCTGACAACAACAAAATCCAATGTTCAAACACACTCTCGGTACACCACCTTCCATCACCCGCCTATATCCCCTCTTCCATCAACAACACTCATTCTGCATCTCAACCCGACCCGACCAAATCAACCTCATCACCCGCCTACTAACCCTCCATCGTTACAACGCATTAAACACACTCAAAATCACATTCACAAACCAACTCTTAAATCAAATCCTAACCAACTTAAAACTAAACCCAACAGCTTCCCTACATTTCTTCAACTTATCATTAACCCAACAACCATCTTTCAAACCCAATCTCACTTCATACTGTAAGCTTTTTCATATACTATCAAAGGGTCGTATGTTCAATGAAACAAACAAAGCTTTAAGGGTTTTTGTTGGGTCTTGTGAAGGTGAGGATTTAATTAATGAGGTGGTGAGAGTTTATAAGGAGTTCGGGTTTTCGAGTGTGGTGTTTGAGATTTTGTTGAGGGTTTTTGTGGAGAATGGGTTGGTGAAAAATGGGTTGAAAGTGTTTGATGAAATGTGTGGGATGGGGAGAGTTGTGAGTTTGGGGAATTGTAATGCGTTGTTGAGTGGTTTGGTTAAGGAAGGTGAGTTTGGGGATGTTTTTGGGGTTTTTGAGCAGATGGGGAGGGTCGGGGTTGTGCCGGATGTGTGGACGTGTAGTATTGTGGTTAATGCGTATTGTAAGGATGGGAGGGTTGGGAAGGGGGTTGAGTTTTTGAGAATGGCTGAGGAGGAGTATGGTGTGGAGGCGAATGTGGTTACGTATCATAGTTTGATTAATGGGTATGTTGGTATGGGTGATATTGAAGGGGCGAAAGGTGTGTTGGAGGTGATGAGAGGTAAGGGGGTGTTGCCGAATGTCGTTACGTATACTTTGTTTGTTAAGGGGTATTGTAAGTTGGGGAGAGTCGATGAAGCGGAGAAGGTGTTTAGGGATATGAGAGAAGAGGATCCTTCGTTGGCTTTGGATGAGAAAGCTTATGGTGTTTTGATAGATGGTTTTTGTCAAGTTGGAAAGATGGATTGTGCTGTTAGGATTCGTGATGAGATGTTGGAAGCGGGATTGAATGTGAATTTGTATATTTGTAATTCGATGATTAACGGGTACTGTAAACTTGGAGAAGTTGATGAGGCTGATAAAGTGGTAGCGAGTATGAGTAAATGGAAGTTAAAGCCAGATTCTTATAGTTATAATACTTTGGTGGACGGTTATTGTAGGGAAGGTTATACGGCTGAGGCTTTCAAGCTTTGTGAGAAGATGGTCCGTGATGGTATAAGTGTAAGTATTGTAACTTATAACACATTGTTGAAAGGCTTTTGCATAAATAAAGACATTGACAAAGCATTGAAACTATGGCATTTGATGTTAAAAAGAGGTGTGATGCCTAACGAGATTGGATATGGTACCTTGCTTGATGGGTTCTTTAAAGTTGCTGATATCGAACGAGCTTTGAAACTTTGGAAACAATTTCTAGCTAGGGGGTTCTTTAAACCTGTGATCGGGTATAATACAATGCTTAACGGATTATGCAAGATGGGAAGAATGACTCAGGCGGAACAGGTTTTTGGTAAGATGATTGAATTAGGTTGTCCACCAGATAGAATCACATATAATACACTTGTCGACGGTTATTGTAAACATGGGAACATGGAAATGGCTCTTAAGATAAAGGATAATATGGAACGGAAAACCATTCCTTTGTCCATTGAAATATATAACTCACTAATTACCGGATATTTTAAATCCAAAAAATCAAGCAAAGTTACAGAACTATTCAATGAGATGCAAAAGAGGGGCATAACCCCCAACGTTGTAACCTATGGTGCCCTTATTTCTGGTTGGTGCAGAGAAGGGAGGCTGGATAAAGCCTTAAAGACAGTTTTTGAGATGAAAGAAAAAGGTTTAGCTCCAAATGTTGTCATATGTAGCGCAATAGTTAGTACATTATATCGGTTTGACATGAATGATGAAGCAAACATGCTACTACAGAAGATAATGGATTTTGATCTTCTACCCGGAGGCAAAAGTTTTGAGAAATTCTTCGAGTTTGACGTGGAAAAGTCAGATGTCCAAAAAATTTCAAATATTGTTGATGGAATCGTGGAAGGGACACATCTTTCCAGTAATGTTGTGTACAATGTAGCTATTGCAGGTCTATGCAAACTTGGAAAAGTCGACGATGTAAAAAAATTTATTTCTGTATTGTTACAGAAAGGATTCGTTCCTGATAATTTCACTTATTGTACCCTAATTCATGCTTTATCGTCTGCTGGTGAAGTTAATGAAGCTTTTAAGCTACGGGATGAGATGTTAGAGAAGGGTATTCTTCCTGATATCACTACATACAATGCGTTAATAAATGGATTGTGTAAATCAGGGAACACAGATAGAGCACTGAGACTCTTTTATAAGCTCCTGTTAAAAGGTGTTGCTCCTAATGCCATTACTTACAATACTTTGATAGAAGGATGTAAAAAGACCGGAAATGCACGAGAGGCACTTAAATTGAAAAAGAAAATGGTGCAAGAATGTGTTGCTCCTTCAGTAGACACCTATTCTGGTTTGTTCAGTTATGTTCATAAGAGTGATGAAGCGAGAGAAGCTGCTATGTGACTCTATCTGTGAAAACGGTTTTGCTGCTTGAGAATCAATTGCAGAATATGCCATCGTATGAGTTAAGGTTAAAGAGCAAAATGCACGGAAGACAATAGTACAATTTGCTCAATGATGCTTTCACAGTTTCACTTTGATCCAGGTATGCCCACCTACTTTTAGAATAAATTTGTTTAAATTTAAATGATTTATATGTTATCATATATACTCGTCTCCATTACTCATAATATCTTAAGATACTAAGCATTATACATAGATAATTGTGGATTTTCTCATAAATAAGGGTATCACATGAATGAGGTGGCCAGTGTCGTGGAGCTAAGATAGGACAAGCGATAATTTGTGTTGATTACCTTAAATTACAGTGAGAAATGTTTACAGATGCATAAGCAGGCATAATAAAAACCTCAGGGTTTATAATAAAATAGTAAAATGTATACGGTGTTGTATGTACAGAAATTATACCGTAACTTTTTTTGTTTAACTGTAGCCGTAATCATATCATAAAAGATCTACCCTTTTGCTATCTTGAATTTTGAGATGCGTGTATTCACATTAATGAATATCACATTCTCTGTTTTGAATAAGACAAACTCACTACACATGTCCACATTTGAAAGACTGAAACATAGACAGGATTAAGTTATAGAAGAAAAAGAGGCACCGCTATCTACAAACTGAATTATATATATATATATATATAAATAGAGGTACACATTTTAGTGCATGAGGTACAAGACATTAAAGCTAAAATAAGTACCGCCATGTAGAAGTGATATACCTGAAACTGTATGACTTTCATGCTACAATAAACCTCTGATATATATACATAGGAGAGATAAGTATGATAGACATAAACACAGATGGACTATGTTACATTCTTTTTTGTACTCTGCATTTTGACATTCTTGTATGTCATTATCATCAACTTAAGCAGGCGGAAATCGTGCAATACTGCCCGACTACCGCCTGGTCCGTACCCTCTTCCAGTTATCGGAAACATCTTTGAACTTGGAAAAGAACCTCATAATTCACTTGCTTCACTCTCCAAAACCTATGGTCCACTGATGTCACTTAAATTGGGTAGCATCATCACCATTGTTGTATCATCACCAAAAATTGCCAAAGAGATCCTTCTACACCATGATCTATCCTTCTCGAGCAGGTCAATCCCAGACGCCGGACGGATGATCAACCACCATCTATTCTCTATGGTCTGGTTACCGGTTGGGGATAAGTGGCGAAGGCTAAGGAGAATATCAAAAGAACACTTGTTCTCTCTGCAACAACTTGATGCTGGCAAGCTCCCACGCAGCGAAAAGATTAAGAAACTTCTTGATCATGTTCATGAATGCTCTATTAACAACAAACCGATTAATATCGGTAGAGCTGCGTTCACAACATCTCTTAATGTCCTCTCCAACTTCATCTTTTCCACTGATATGGCTCATTATGAGTCTTTTGAATCTCAAGAATTTGAGGATGCTATATGTGCTTTATCTGATATTGTTGGAAAGCCAAACCTAGCCGACTTCTTCCCTCTACTTAAACCGTTTGATCCACAAGGTTTGATTCGAAAGGGTAATGTTTATGCTGTAAAGTTAATGAATATACTGGGTAGGATCGTAGATGAGAGGGTGCAGGTGAGAGCCAAATCCTCAGTTGGTTTATCGTCCACGAGCCATGATGTTTTAGATTTGCTGCTGGACCTCAATCTGAAAAATGAATCGGAGTTAAGCCGAAATGACATACTGCACATGCTTCTGGTGATTTTTATGTTTTTTTTTCTTTACCATGATGCCTTGATTAGTTGGTCAAAATGGTCTGGCCAGGTTGGATTGACCTGTATTTGCTTATTTGTCTTGTTTTTAGTTAAATTTGTTGTGATAGTTATGAACTTATGATTACAATAACAATATTATTACAATTATAGTTCTGAGTTTTTGAAGAAAAAAAAAATTGGTTCAAAATGTAGTACTTGTATGCATAAATTAATACACCTTCGGAGGCTCTCAAGTCGTTAGCCAAATTCTTAGTTGGCTAACTCTTTTGATTTGCGTTTGTGAAAATATACAACCACATATATTCATTTATAAGTAAATGGGTCGAAAGTCACACCTCTGTTATAATTAGTTAAAGTTTTTCGCTTTATGTAATTTGTGATATATGAGTGATTCATCTTTATCATCTTTTATCTAGGACTTATTTGCTGCAGCAACTGATACAACGACAAGCACCTTGGAATGGGCAATGGCTGAGTTACTACACAACCCAGAAAAAATGGCTAAAGTTCGGTCTGAGCTCGAGGAAATCACTGATAAGGACAGCGTGATTGTTGAGGAATCAGACATCTCTAAGCTCCCATACCTAAATGCTGTTGTCAAAGAAACCTTGCGGCTACACCCTCCAGTCCCGTTTCTTCTCCCTCATAAAGCTTTGTGTGATGTAGAAGTCAAGGGATTCACTGTGCCTAAAGATGCACAAATTCTGTGTAATGTGTGGGCTATTGGTCGTGACCCGTCCGTATGGTCTGAACCTCAGTTGTTCATGCCGGAGAGGTTCTTAGATATCAACATTGACTACAAAGGCCGAGATTTTGAACTCATTCCATTTGGTTCTGGGAGGAGAATGTGTCCTGGATTGCCTATTGCTCATAGAATGTTGCATCTTATGTTAGGCTCACTGATATGCAAATTTGATTGGAAACTTGAAGAAGGGATGAAGCCTGAAGATATGGATATGAATGAGAAATTTGGAATAACGTTGCACAAGAATGCTCCTCTTATGGCCATTCCAGTAAAAATATGATACTATCAAATACCAAACTCATAAGCATATTATGTTAAGAATTCAACTCTAAGATTAGCAGTAACATATAGTGTTAGGATTACAAATAAGCATTGTAACTGTTTTATGCATACCAGACTTTCTTGTTTATAGTAATCTTATAATTAGCTCACAAAAGTTGTGCGTAGGTTCTTTGTTAAGTATATGGTATCGACATTGTTTGCTGCCTTGAGAATCAATAGCAGAATCTGCCATTGTACGTGTGAAGCTTCAGGAGCCAAATGCACGTCCACCAACTCTGGAAATTTATCTGTTTATACATGGGAATGTATGTTGGGTTTTGCGCATACAAGAGCATGAAACTATAGGCCAATTCTTAATGTTAATTAAGCACATCAAATTTTATCAAAAATAGTATTCAACTTTTGATTTTTGTGCGATAATAGGAACTTTTTACCAAGCACTTGTGGACACTTGTCAACATTTAATAGGATGATTGGCAAAAATCTAAATTCTAAAAGCTGACTACTACGAGTATTTATGATAATTTTGGGAATGGATTACTCAAATTCGCTTATAGCTGGTTACTCTATTATGCAAACAACTCCATCTCTATATTATCATATATCTGTCTCCCTTACTGATAATATCTTCAGTTACTAGTTTGTAAAATTTGCCATAGATGGGGTATCACATGAATGAGCTGCCAATGTCATGGAACTAGTTAAGACAGTGAGATGTGTTTAGAGATCCCATTATATGGTCATGCTTAAGCAGCATAACAAAAACCTTAGGGTCTATTATAAATTTTATGCGGTGAAGTAAGTGCAGAAATTATACTGTACTCCACTTTTGTTTCCTCGTTGCCGCTGTAATCATAACATGATTTTCTTTACCCTTTTGCTATCTTGATTCTTGAGATGAGTGTCTATACATTCATGAACCATCACATTCTATGTTTTGAATAAGACACACTCACAGGCTCACCGCACACGTCAACATATGTAATATAGACAGGATTAACCTATAGACGTCAACATATGTAATATAGACAGGATTAATCTTCTAGAAAACTTGCAATGTGTGGG
The DNA here is from genome assembly GCA_019973895.1 of Chrysanthemum seticuspe. Taxonomy (NCBI): domain Eukaryota; kingdom Viridiplantae; phylum Streptophyta; class Magnoliopsida; order Asterales; family Asteraceae; genus Chrysanthemum; species Chrysanthemum seticuspe. Next base: position 241,591,179 of record BPTQ01000009.1, read on the forward strand.
AATTCACCTATGATGCCTCAAGAAGATTTTCATTTAATAGCATGCAAAAGCTCATCTTCATCATGTCAAGTCACAATAACTCTCAGCGCACCAGATGGAATAAGCTACTGCCCTCAAAGGTAAACATCCTTACTTGGCGTGTTTTGAACAAAAGACTACCTACTAGATTTAATCTAGATAGGCGTCGAATTAATCTCGATACGATTAGATGCCCTCATTGCAACAACGACATTGAAACAGAAGATCATATATTTGTCAAATGCCCCATAGCCATTGATACTTGGAAGGTCGTATTCTCATGGTGGCATATTTCGGGAATCGACAACTCAAATCTTCTAGATATCTTAACCATGGATGATCGGCTTCCCATGGCACACATGCATAGGAAATTATTCGATGTGGTCGTAAACACAACTACATGGGCTATATGGAATCATCGAAACAAAACCGTCTTCAACCTCAAACGACCTCAAAAGGAGCTGCTTTTTAATGATGTAAAACAATTGTCATACACTTGGATTTATAGTAGGAGTAGAAATATCACAACTAGTTGGATATAATGGTTTTGAAATCCTTGTAACATTCTATCCTCGACCTTGTAATTCTCTTTTTCTAGCTTCTTGCTAGTTAATACAATTGCTGTTAAAAAAACGTTTTATCACACCCGGTACAAGTCACTACATCTTAAAAGATATGCGGAAGTGATATACCTGTAACGTAGTGTATGATCTTCATATTTATTTTTTATAAACTACCTATATATACATAGAAGAGACATGTAGGTTCTCAAATATACTAGAAATATAGAGAGAGAAAAAGAGAAACGTAGAGAGAGAGAGAGAGAGAGAGAGAGAGAGGGGGGGGGGAGAGGGGGGGGGGGGGGGACGAGTTAGAGAGAGATGTAGAGAGAAGAAAGAGAATGGTGATGAATGAATGTATTTCTCACACTAAAACACACACTCACACACCTCACAAATGAGGTGTCTTCGTCTATATATACAAGGAAAACGCCCTAATGGGCTTGTTGGGCTTTAGGCTTGGTTTGAACTTGGACTAAGACTAATGTAACTTAACCTTATACAACATTAGCTTATCAAGTCCCAAAGCCCACTATTAATCTACACTTATCTATTACCCAAACATAACAAGGTTCGTGTCATATAAATGACCATCACTTCATATAAAATATAAATGCTAACAATCTCCCCCTAAGGGGTGGTCATTTATGAATGATGCATCTTGAGTCTTGAACTTGAATCTTTGATCTTTAACATTTGCATCTTGAGTCTTTCAACTTGGATCTTTGATCTTCAACACTTGTTTCTAATCTTAAACCTTGTTTTTTATAGACTTGATAGACTTCTTTGTTCCAGTTCATGCTAGTGATCTTTATCTTGCCTTTGACACCTTCGCTTGATCTGTTGTTGTGCTCTATCCGACATGCTCATACTACATGTAGATTATGCTCTTCAGATCTTTACTCTTATGATATTCCTTAGATATTCTATTAACTCTGATGTGTTCTTGACTTTGAATTTGACGAGTTTTTTTGTCTAGATAATCTTTGTCTTGAACTCGTTGAGGATTGATCAGTTGAGTATGAGTATATGGAGCTTGAAGATGTTGATGAATATGGTGGTAAACGCCTTTTCTCCAAGGGAACATCATCAGTACGTGCATATTCATTGTTAGTTATAAACACCAATCGTTCATGGTGAACTTTTCTTAGAGAATATACCACTAAGATTGTTTTACTGATGAATGTCTTGATTCCATTCACTTTGGTCGGGCACATCAGCCGTCCGAATCCCGTTAGGGACAGTTATCATTACATTGGAAAAATCCAAGTAACAACCCACGTCTTCAGGACTCGATTCGTGAAAGGAATCTCCTTACCGAGATTTCCAACACTTACATGCTCGGACGTCGAGAGTATTAACAACATAGTTTGAAAACACTTCTATAATCCTTACAAAGGCTGTTCCTGAATTGGAGGCCTTCAAGAAGGCTAACACAGGTATACTGAAGTATACCAACAAGACAGGTAAGCCGATGAAGTATACCGAAGTATCACTTCATGACTGTCGATCATTTGAAACGAAGTAACCACCATGATGAATGTTTGGCAAGATTACAAAGATCTTGCATAGGACTCTCATACAACTTGTGTTCTTATTGGTGAACACAAGTGTATATATTTGGAAATTGTGTCCTAAGAGATATTTTGATGAATCTCGTGGCTCTATACTCGATTAAGTGCGTTTTGGTTTTAGTGGTCAGAGGCTGGAGCAGAGTGTCTCCTGTTTCAATACTAACAAATCTGGAAATGAGAGGTTGATAGATTACACAGGGTTCTCCGTGAGAAAAGAAATTAGATCCTTTTAAGAGTAACTTGAGTGGCTAGGAGGTATTGACCCGGTTTTTGCCCTAAGTGTATGGAGGGCTATTTCTTTTCACCCTTTCACAACTATTCTTTTTACCATTTTTAATTTCCTTTTCTTTAAAAACTTTATGTGAATTCGAGTTGTAAATAATAACAAGATGCAATAGTAAATAACTAGAGATAGAAATGATCAAACCACAACACACAGATTTATAGTGGCTCGGTCTATAAGGACTCCCTTTCCTTGCCCTACTCCACTCCCCGAGTATCTAACTCGAGAGTATCCTTTCACTAGTCAACAATCTCCTTTAACCGGCGGAGAAAATCTTTACACGTCGCTTACACAATATATCTGACACAAAGCAAGATATCGAGTTCTTTTACAAGGGTACAACCACTCCCGTCACACTACGTATTTTGAGGACTAAAATACTAACCGATCACTACAAGGGTTTATGATGATTTGGTACAAACAATGATGTATGAATGAATACTATGTTATGACAAAGAGCTAACTTGCAATAATAACTTGAAGCTAGTAAGTCTTTACTGTTGCTTTGATCTTCTTGGTAATGAGAAACACAAATGAAAGTGTTAGATGATAAATATGAACTAGAGAGAGAGTGTGTGTGTAAGTTTATGTATGCAAGTGATGAGAAAACACAAGAGTTTGAGCTGCTATTTATAGCCAAATGGTTTAGGGACCCACGGATCAGCCGAAACCAAAAAATTGGTTCCGTATGTCTTAATTTTTGGTTATGTGGGTCTCTGACACGACATAATTAAAATCTTTGTAAATCTTGTAAATTTAGTTCAAGTTTTTCCAAAATATTTTCTATGATCCTACTATGATTTCATATCTCAGATTATGCTAGTATAGGATGATCTAAGAGTGATGAGATAATACATTTTCATTTTTATTAAAATGTATAACAAAGTTTATTTGTAAAATGTATTTAAATAACTAGTTACAAAAATGTGTATAAGAAAGTGACATGTTAATAACAAAAAATGTTTTGTTACTTATGTTAACACAATGTTTCTAGTTGGACATGATATAAACATCATTTTAGAAGTATGTATAACATAACATGCATAAGAGACTTGTACATCTTGACATTAATAGTGTATCATATATGTATTAAGATATTTTAGATGAAAACCTGTGGATATATACAAAAAATTTGACAATGTTTATACTTTTCGTAAATAAAGTTTATTATTGTCACCAATCAAATTTAGCAAAGATTATAAAATATAAATAACGTATTTTAGACGATATTTGTATTAACAATCTCCCCCTTTTTGTTGAGGACAAAACATAAATTTTATTTTTAAGCAAGAGTATAAAGATGTGCAAGAGTTTTAAAAATTGTAAGTCTTTTATCATGAGTGAATAATTAATAAGTAGCAAGTTTAATTTAAACTATTTCTTCCCTTTTTTGTCAAAACAAAAAGAGATGCGAAGCGAAATTCTTAATGAGCTCGAGCAAAGTTGCTCCCCTTTGGCCAATAATCTCTCTTGATGGGGTGCCAAGATTTATAGAGACATGGATTATGAGAGCTACAAAATAAAAGTTAGAGACACTACAAGAAAAAGGAGTTTTTAAGACCAACTATTTTGGGAAGGCTAAAAAACCGTGCCAAATACACTTATTTGGAACTCTGTGGATAACCGTGCCAAAAAAAGAAGCATTTGGAACCACATATAAAACACCATTCCAAATGCATATGTATTTGGCACACTTGCCAAAAGTAGTCCCGTAAAGGACTGTATTAGGAACGGCGTTTATATACCCACCCAAATACCAATATATTTGTAACAGTAGCCGACGCAAATACTCATTTCTTCTCTACTTTTTTTTATAAAAGTTTAAAATTGTCATATTAACATAGATATTTTGTCAAAACAATTGAATTCACTTAACGATCACTAATAATCCTTTTATCGACATTTATCATTCACATGTGAAATAAATAATCATCCTTTATTCGATTTACCTTCAACAAGCTTTATTAGCCTTGAAGTGGCTCTGGGATCGCGACTTACATATCGGGTCGTGTTTTAATTGATGTTTTGTAAGTTCATATATTTCAACCTTAAAAGACTCTTTTTGTTTATTCATGTCAATAAGTAAACTTTCACCTTTTCATGGTTATTAAACAAGTAAGTTTAATCAAATTCATCTATAAGTCAATGCATTCTTGTTGATTATAGCCTTGGGCTAGTAGCCTAGCTTTGTTTCTAAACACTACACTATTTTCATCTATTTTATTTCAAAAATTTCATTTTGTTCCAATTATAGTTTGATTTTTAGGTTGAGGTACTAATGTCCAAACATCATTTCTAACAAATTGATTTAATTCTTCTTAGATAACTATTCGTTTATATTTTTAGGTTCAATAGTTGATAAAAATACAAAAGTAATTACTTTGATTTTGAACTTGTGATCTTAAGATTCTTTCATTAATTTGTCCTATGACACTATCTGATGGATGAATTTTAGATTCCTTAATATTGACCATTTCTTTATTTAATAGTTCATCTTCCTTGTCCATAACTAGGTTTTCTTGATTTTCAACAAGTTGACTTTCAACTAAGTCATCATCTATCAAGGCGATATCTTATAAGGAGGTGGACTTTCGTCAAATATTACGTTTAACGATTCCTCGACTCTCATAGTTTCTTTTTTTAAGACAATATATGCTTTGCTATTTTATGAATATCCAAGAAATACACCTTCATAAGACTTTGGGTCAAATTTGGTGAGATAATCCTTAGTGTTTAGAATAAAACTTTTACTTCCAAAAACTCTAAATTATCCTAATGTAGGTTTCTTGCTTCTATATAACTCATAAGGAGTTTTGTTCAAGAATGGTCGTATTAGGACTCTATTTAAATTGTAAGTAGATGTGTCAACCGCGTTACACCAAAATTTTGAGGTATATTTTGTTCATTTAGCTTTGTTCTACTCATCTCTTGAAGGGTCCAGTTTTTACGTTCTACTACACTATTTTATTGAGAAGTTTGAGGAGCCAAAAAATTATGTGTTATGTCATTGGCATCACAAAAAGCTCCAAATTGTATTTCATTATCAAATTCACGATCATGATCCGTTCGGATTGACACAATGCGACTACCAAGTTGGTTTTGAATTTTCTTACTTAGTATTTCAAATTGATCAAACGCTTCATTTTTATTTTTCAAAATTTTTGTCCAAGTGTATTTTGAATAATCATCTACTATGACCAAAGTGTAGAAGATGCCTCCATAACTTTGTATAGCGGATGGACCAAATAAATCAATATGCAAAAGTTCTAGACACCTAGATGTAGACACCATATTTTTAGCCTTATGGTACTATGAACATGTTTTCCAATTTTGAAAGCATCACAAAAGTGTTGGTCATATCTCAACTTAGGTAAGTTTCTAACTAGTTCTTTTGATGATAAGAATTGGATTAGTCTCATATTAGCATGGCTTAGGTGTCTATGCCAAAGAGCAGAGTTGTCGTCTATAGTGGTGAGGCAAAGTTTATCTCTAGATGTTTTTATCTATTTTCATGACATATATGTTGTTTTTTCTAACTCTTTTTGCTATGGTGATTCCACCTTTTAAGATTTCACTACCATATTTGTCAAATAGGACTTTATAACTTTTATGACATAGTTGATTATTACTAAGCAAGTTAAATCCTAGTTTATCAACATGAGCAACATTTTCAATAAAGAGGGAGTCATAAGAGCTCGTACCTTTGCCAATAATTTTACTTTTAAGGTTGCTACCAAAAGTAATATTACCTCCTTCATATTCTTGATATGTTGAGAAGAGACTTTTATTTTCCGTCATATGTCTTGAGCAGCCACTATCTTTTATCCATTCGCCTGGCTCGAAATTGGCTTTCAAGCATACCTATACATCATGAAACTCAAGTGTTTGGTCCCCAATATCTTATGGGCCCATTTGGGTTAAACATGTCATTTACTTGGTTTATGTATGGAAATGGTGGATATGGGTTCCATGACATGTAGTTGGGAGTTTGATATGGTCTAGGGAAGTTTTGATTCCAACTAGTATGTTGATAGTTAGGTTGTGTGTTGTAGTTGCTTTTAGAAAAGGGGCGTTTGGGAATAGGTGTTTTAGGCCTCTGTTGAGTAGTTTTAGACTTAAATTCATTTTTAACAAGTCCTAATCCTATTGTAAAAGCTGGTTTTTGCTTAGTTTGATTTGTTAAAACTTTAGATTCCTTAGTAACATTATCAAACTCATTACGAGCCGATTTGTCAACATTCTGTTCCAGTCCCACGGAACCTTTTGGATCAACGAATGAAACCAAATTTTTGGCTCCGTCTGATTCGTGGTCTCCTGAGGGAGTTGGAGGAGTTGTTGTTTTTTGTCTCATTTCGTTTGAGTACTTGATATTTCTATGTCATCAAAGCCTAGTCCAGTTTTTATTGCTTGCTAATCTTTGAATTCTCATTAGTACATCCGCACAAGAAATATTTTTATCAAATCTTCTGAACTTAGAATTATGTTTAATAAGGGCTTCCTGTGTGAGTTTTAGTTTTTCAATTTCAATTCCAAGCTCTTGAAATGATTTACATATATTGTCACTTGCTTTACTCTTTTCCAAATGTTTTGCTTTTTCTTTTAACTCATAAACTTCATTTTTTAAAAACTCCTTTTTAGTTTTCAAAAACTTGTTTTGTTTATGATTTTTAAGCTATTTCACATAGTTTGTTATATTGATTTTGCAATGTGTCATCATCAATAAAAGAGCAAGATGAGTCATATAGTACCCATTTGATTCTTGAGCCATGAGAGCAATTTCCTTCTTTCTTGGCTCCTCATCATCATCTTCACTTTCACTCTAAGCACCACTTACAAAAGCCCGTTAATTTTTTCTTTTAGGTGGCTTGGGACAATCTCCTATTAGATGGCTTGTATCTCCACATCTAAAGCATTTTCTTTCACCTTTTCCTTTCTTATCATCACGATCTTTCTGAAAAGGTTTCTTGTCTTCTCGAGGTTGTCTTACAAGCTTTTATTGTCTTCTAAAGAACTTTTTGAAGTCTCTTACGGTGATGGCATACTCTTCATCTTCACTACTTGAGCTAGATTCTTCGTCATCACTTGATTCCGCTCTTGCTTTTAAGGCAATAGACTTGACTTTATCTCTTTTTCCTTTGATGATCTCTGAATCTTTTTCCATTATCATTTCATGAACTTTGAGATTCCCAATTAGCTCGTCAAGTGACATATTTGAAAGATCTTTATATTCTTCAATGGCCGTCACTTTTGCTCTCCATTTTGGATAGAGTGCTCTGAGCAATTTCTTGACAAAATTATTACAACCAAATGATTCACCAAGTGCTTTAAGAGAAGTAATGATAGTGTTAAAAATGAGCAAATACACTATCAATGGTTTCATCTTCAGGAATAACAAATTGTTCATATTGTTGAACAAGAAGGTCATTTTTTTATCCTTGACTTGTGAATTCCCTTGATGAGTGACTATTAAATATTCTCAAATATCTTTAGCGGTTTTACACATAAAGACTCTTTCATACTCCTTTTTAGGTAGAGCATTATAAAACATTATTTTTGCTTCATCATTTTTACCAATTAATTTCTTTTGCTCATCATTAGTATTATCTTTTGTTGTAGGATTGTGATCACCTCCAATAATTATATACCAAAGGTCCATGTCTTTTGATTTCACATAATTTTCAAAGCGAGTTTTCCAATAGATAAATCCATTGGGTTTAAAGAGTAGTAGTCTTTGCATAGATTTCCCTTCTTTAAAGTTTTCAGAATCCATGGATCGTTCCAAGTTTTAAAATACAATATATTTTAGAAATTTTGAGTAACGAAGCTCTGATACCAATTGTGGAAAACTAAAAGGGGGGTTGAATAGTTTTACCATTTTTTTTTTAATTTCCTTTTTTTTGAAAACTTTCTGTAAATTTGAGTTGTAAATAATAACAAGATGCAATAGTAAATAAGTAAAGATAGAAACAATCAAACCACGACACAAGGATTTATAGTGGTTCGGTCTACACGGGCTTCTTTTCCTTGCCCTACTCCACTCGTCGAGTATCCAACTTGAGAGTATCCTTTCACTAGTCAATAAGCTCCTTTATCCGGTGGAGAAAAACTTTACACGTCGCTTACACAATATTTTCAAGTTCTTTTACAAGGGTACAACAACTCCCCGTTAGACTACGTATTTTGAGGACTAAAATACTAACCAATCACTACAGGAGTTTATGATGGTTTGGTACAAACAATGATGTATGAGTGAATACAATACACGATGTAATGACAAAGAGCTAACTTGCAACAATAACTTGAAGCTAGTAAGTCTTTACTGATGTTTTGATCAAATGAGAGTGTTAGATGATGAATATGAACTAGAGAGAGAGTGTGTAAGTTTATGTATGCAAGTGATGAGAAAAAACAGGAGTTTGAGCTACTATTTATAGCCAATTGGCTTAGGGACCCACAGATCAGCAAGAACAAAAAAAATGATTCTTTCTGTGTTAATTTTTGGTTCTATGGGTCCCTGACACAAGATCAAGAAAATCTTTGTAAATCTCGTTAATACAAATAAGCCGTAAAAACGTTTATTAATATTTTACGATCTTCTAATGTTTTGTCGATAACAAACGTAAAATCATTTAACAAAACAAATAAAATACGCAAAATGTTTGAGCCAATAGTTTACTAACACACTTAAGTTTTCACATAAAACAGTAAAACAAGTATAAGTGATTTTATGATTTAGTAATACATATGTACAACAACTAGTATTTACATATTGGGTAAATATATACATAACTAGTATGTATTATAATGGGTAATATAAAATGGGTAGAAACTTAAGTATTTGACCCATTGACCAAATACATTGAATGTAGTTGGGTATAACCCAAAGTCCATGACCCGTACCCATGGAGAATAACCCATAACCCATTGCATGACATCATGCTTAAGTCATATATGGATATTATTCATGACCCATGGTTTTAACCCATGACCCATGGACTAGATGCATTGCATCTTGTAGATACATTGTATCTACTTGGATACCCATGATCCATAACCAATGACCCATGACCTAAAACCCATGGGCAAAAGGGAGCGTCCCACGGATCCCCAATAATACACTGGACGGATCCCTCAAGTGAGGGATCCGTGGGATCCGTGGAACAATAGCTGTTTTTCCTCTATAAATAGTAAGCCATTTCTTCCTTTTGGGTTGCCACTCCCACACATACTTTCCCCAAGTATTGTAACCTTCTAACCTCAGATCCTAAGGATCTCTCAATGTAGTTTGTCTTTTGTTTTTGTGTGATTCTCTAGGTTCCTCTTAAAGGCGAGATCACCACCTCTTGAAGTCGAGCAAGCTCAAGTCCATGAGTTGCCATGCTTCATCATCATCAAGACTACTGAGGTTCTCTTGTTGATACTTCTTTCTTTCTTCATAGAAGTGTTGTGTCCAAGGCATTAGTGAAGAATGCCAAAAGAGTCAAGACGAAAGCATTAGTGAAAGGTGCTTAATGTCCGTGTCAAAAGCATTAGTGAAGAATGCTAAAGGAGTCAAGAAGAAGGCATTAGTGAAAGGTTCCAAGCGTCCGTGTCAAGGGCATTAGTGAAAGATGCCTAGAAGTCAAGTCAAGTGACATTAGTGAAGAATGTCACGGTTGTATACTCGATGAGGTGCATCGATATACAAATAGAGATAGGTTGTATCGAAGGATATTGATATCCTTGATGGTGTTGTAATAAGGAGTTGGTCTCCTTTGGGTTAGGTGTTGTGTAGTGTTGGGTAGTAGTTCCTTCATCGTAATGGAACTTGGTACTTATCCTAGTACCGGATAAAGGGTAGGCGAAGTTGTGGTTGGTGTGGTTCTCCCTTGTGAAAGAACCCGGTGGTTAGCCTAGTACAGGAAAAAGAGTAGGCGACGTTGTGAAGGCTTCTCCGCCATAATGGAGTTGGTGTCGTGTAGTGATTATGAACTCTCTAGTTGGTGACTCGGGGAGTGGAGTAGGGCAAGGAAGGTGTCATTGTAGCCAAACCACTATAAATACTCGTGTCGTGGTTATGTGCTTCTTACTCTTTATCTAAATATTTTAAAACGAGGTTTTAATTGGTAAAACTATTCAACCCCCCCCCCCCCCCTTCTAGTTTTCCACAATTGGCATCAGAGCTTCGTTACCAAGTTTCTTAGAGTATGTTGTACTTTAAAAACTTGATACGATCCGTGTATGTTTAAAAACTACAAAGAATGAAATCTTTTAAAACAATTTACTTCTATGTTGGATATTGATAGATTATTCTAACATTTTTTTTCAAAAATCTTCATGCTAGGATCTCTCCAAAGTCTTCATTTCTATTCAAAGAATAATGAAGTCAACTCTCAAGGAAGAACCTAAAAGTAATCGCAATCTACTTATTCTAAGTACAATTGATTACTTTAAAAGCTCATGAAGTATTTTCGGCCTTATGGTCTCCTTAAACCATACCAAGAGCATAAAGGTATTCCTCTTGATCTCGTCAAACTATAGTGTTAGGATTTAGTAAATCCGGTTATTAAAGTGTCGGTCACCTCAAGTATATGTAATCGTTAGAAAGCTCGTAGTCGTAGTTATTTAATGTTAGGTATTATTTAGTTAAGTAACACCGTGGAGGACGGACGGGTCTTTACCCACTGTATGCTTGATCCACAGCCCGTAGGTGGCGTTTATGTAAGATACTATAAATACCCTCTACCTCCCAAGGTAGAAGGCTGGAGCTCATAATAATACTTTTACTTTCTCTCACTAAGTTCCCAAACCTCTAACTCTTTCTCTCTCTAAAACCTTATAGTATACGCCTACTTTTGATCATGGTTTGATGTGTTCGTGAAATCCATTATGCTACAAATGGTATCAAGAGCCATGGTTTGATCATCTCTCTTACATGTCCTTGGATTTCTAGTGGTTTTATATGGTTTTTGGGTTTAAAAAAGTTTAGTGGTTTTTGCATCATTTGGATCATTTCTTGTGCTAAAGTTTGAATTTTGATTGTACTTTTGTGTTTAGAATTATTGTAAGTGCTAGGGTTTTGATTTGGAAAGATTGAATCACTGTGGTTGGGCTTGTTTTAGATTGAAAAGGCTTGTGTTTAAGTTTTTCTTGCTAGCGACTTGACTCTCGGATAAGTTTTCTTCATAGCGACTTGCTTCGTTAGTTTGCAGCGACTTGTAGCTGAAGTGGTAATGACTTGAGCTCTAGCGACTTGTTTATTGAGACAAGGCGACAAATAGTACAAAGTAGTGGAGGTACCACTCCGGCTAGCGACTAGTTCAACGTAGCGACTTGTCTTTATTATTTTCAGTGACTTGACTGTGTTGTGACTAGCGAGTTGCTCTCTAGCGACTTGGCCTCTTAGCGACTTGTTCCTTAGCGACTTGCCCACTTAGCGAGTTGCTCTTTAGCGACTTGTCAGCTTAGCGATTTGTTGCTTTAGCGACTTGTGTTTAGCGACTTGTGGTTAGCGACTTGTTTCATAGCGACTTGAGCCTTTTAGCGAGTTGTTTCCTAGCAACTTGGTGATTTAGCGACTTGTCTTCAAGGGTTATAGCAACTTGGTTGATTATTGTTTCTAATACGATTTTCTCTTGATTTAGTAAAATCCCGTGAAAGAATCCATTTCCCGGTTTAATCATAGAGTTATAAAATCCCGTGATATCTGTAAACATGTCTACCAACGTGCCTACAATCATCTCTTCTGTAGCTGAGGACGTTCAAGCAGCTGGATCAGATACTCGTCCACCCATGCTTGACAGAACTGATTATGACTCATGGGCTCAACGAATTAGGTTGTATTGTCTGGGAAAGGAAAATGGGGTAAACATTCTCAAGTCAATTGATGAAGGACCTTATCAAATTGAGACTACCAGAGATGTACTTGAAACAGCTACAGATGGAACAGTGATATTAGGTTTGGACAGACCAAAGAAGTATGATGAGCTCAGTGATAAGGAGAAAAAGAGATACGATGCTGATATCAGGGCTTCAAACATTATACTTCAAGGTCTTCCAAAAGATATCTACAAGCTTATCAATCACAACACTGAAGCCAAGGCTGTTTGGGATAATGTCAAGATGCTTCTCTCGGGTTCTGAATTAACTAAGGAAGACAGAGAATCACAACTGTATGATGAATTTGAGCACTTTAAGATGAAACCAAAAGAAAGTGTCTATGAATATTACGTGAGATTCCACAAGCTTGTGAATGACATGAGGAATATCAAAATGACCATGCCTAATATTCAGCTGAACTCAAAGTTTGTGAACAACATAAATCCCGAATGGCACAAATTTGTCACCTCTGTGAAGCTAACCAAAGGTTAAAAGAACACTAACTATGAGCAACTGTATGCCTTCTTACTTCAGAATGAGAGACATGCTATGTTTGAACGAATGATCCTTGAGCAGTTCAAATCCAAACATGTAGAATCAAGCTCATCAAATGATTCAACAGCATTCTACACCAATGTAGGAATTACTACCAAAGCTTCACAAGTCATACCTACTGGAAACAGTAATCACAAACTCATTCCCGATCCGAGGTTCAAGCAACCTGATGCTGATGCAGTCATGGAACATTTCATCAATCAACTGGCTCTTATGGTTAAACAAAACTTGACACTTACTCCACATACCAACAGTCTTCACACTAACAACGAAATCAGAACTGCATCCAATCTTCACAATCATGCTATTGTCGGAGATGGAAAGGTTATGGTGCAACCAGTTCAAGGAAGGCAGTATGAACAGGGAAGAGGCGGAGTTGGTGGAGGGTATGTGGCAAATCAGAATCGTGGAAGAAACGCCAATCAAGGGCAAGCAAAGCCAATTAAATGCTACAACTGTGGTGGTGAGGGACATATTGCGAGGAACTGCACATCTCCAAAACGTCCACAGAATGTAGAATACTTCAGAGACAAGATGTTGCTTGTGCAAGCTCAGGATAATGGAGCAGCTTTGGATGAAGAGGAGTTGTTTTTTCTTGCAGAAGGGAATGCTAAGACATATGATGCTGATGTGGATGAGCAGCCAATTCAGGAAATAGGTCACAATCATCAAAATGCCTTTCAAGTTGCAGACTGTGATGCATTTGACTCTGATGTCGATGATGAACCTACTGCCCAGACAATCTTCATGGCTAGCATCTCACCTATGGTCTCTCCAAAGGTCTCATCACCACAACAGGCTGGTCCATCCAAAGAATCAATCATCTCAAAGGTATTAAAACTATACGATGAGGTGGATGAGCAAAAGATACATAACGAAGTACAAACTCTTGAAACTTATGAATCAGATATTGATAATGAGGGTAATAGTAATATTTTCCCATATGATCAATATGTGACACAAAGTGAAAGTGAGATTGTGCCAAGTGATGTATCTTCTACAGTCAATAATGACTATTTTTTTTATGAATACACTGCATGTGCCCCTGATGATTCTGTTATCTCTAAACTGAATGCCTATAAACAACAAGTTGCTATTTATGAACCACGTGCTAAGTTTGAGTTAATTACCCGTGAGCAGGAAATGGATGACCAAATGCGTACAATTATTAGAAAAAGTAATTTTAGAGAAGAAGTGTTAAAACAAGAGTTAAACTCCTTACAAGAAAAGCTTTCTAAAACTGTTAAGCAAAAGCAAGAGCTTCAAGATAATGTTAAGGTTCTTAAACAAGAATTTAATGCTAAGGAATCAAAAATTTTGAATGACTTTTCTAATCTAAAAACTTTGAAAAACAAGGTTGAAAATAAGTTGTACGTACAAGGGAATACCATTCAGACTGCTCACATGATCACTAAGCATATAGTCTTAAGCTATAAGCATAGTATTCCCCTTGTTGAGGAACAAAATCCCGAGGTTGGTAAAAAGGCTAGAGCTGCTCATAAGGTACTATATGATGGAAATGAGATTCTTAAGCCTAGGCAAACACCATCATGTGTTGGAAGCACGGAAGAGGATAGAAAATTAGATGATGCCTCTAGGGAGAAAATGGACAAGAAGCTTAACGATCCTGAGTGTAAAAAGAAAAATATAACGATCAAACCTTATGATTACACAAAAGAAAATTGGATCTCCCTAAACAGGTTTAAGCCTCAAACTCAATTAACCCCAGAACAAATTTTTTGGAAGAAAGATATAGATAAGCAAAAAGCAAGTGAACTTGTTGAAATAAACCCTCCCCTTAGGAAAGTGCCTGCAGCTACTGTGTACCCTCCCAATACACCAATGCACTTAGTTCCGAGAACTATTTCCACTAATAGCAAGACCTTAATCAGCCTGTATGTTGTTTATCAACTATTTGTTGATTTTGAGAAAACGTGTAAGAAAAGGATCACACCCACTAGGATTACTGAAGGGGAAAGGGGTTTTGAGCAAACTAAAGAATGTTTTTTAACTGAAGTCATGCCTTTATTTAAACAATTAAAAGGTCAATTTGAGAGTCTTCAAAAGGGAATTAACTCAGATATCAAAGAAATGGAAAAGGAATTTGATGCAATGATAGTTGAGGTAAATGATTATGAACCGGAACTCAAATATAATGAAATTGAAAGGAAGAATTTGCATATCTTAAATGAGAACTTAGTATTAAGTTGTGTGGCTCAAGATGTGTTTTATACTGTTACTAAGCATTCTGTTACTGCTTCTCAATTTCATGAATTAACTGTTGCCTTGAAAGTTACCCATGATCGTGTCATTGAGCTTGAAAACAAAAACTCAGAACTAAATGAGAAAATTGATCAGGATGATCACGATAATTTGGTAAAACACTTTTCTAAGCTAGAAGTTGAACATTTTGATTTGCAACTAAAATATCAACATCTCAAAGAAAATGTCAAAACCTCAAACATCAAGACATCCTCAAATGTTCCAGAGTTTGATGCACTTTTTGAAATAAACAAACGTGACAAACATATTCAAGCTCATTGTAACACGATCAGAAAGTTGAAAGCCAAATTTCACAATTAAAGGGTGAAAAGAACAATGTGACTGGCTCCCAAATGCCTCCTCCTTTAGATTCTCAGTGTTCTCAGACTTTTCATCTTCAAAACTTGGTTAATGTTTTACAAAAGGAAAATGAGAGTTTTCTAGAAGAAAATGAAAAAGTTAAACGACACTTTAAAGAGTTATATGATTCAATGAAAGTCACTCGTGACAAGAACAACGAAAAATAACATATTTACAAAAGGAAATTGAGAATCTGAAGAGTCAGGTAAAAGGGAAAATGCCACTTGTCTTTAATGAGAATGTTGCATCAAAGTCATCTACAGACTCTAAATATACTGTGACTGTTAAATACATTCCTCCTCATCTTAGGAATAATGAACTTTTGTTTCATAACTATTTCGCTCACCTTAAGGATAGTCTAGAATGTCTTCATGAGATTGTAGAAGAGGATTTCATAAATAAGCCACTTGATAGAGAAATTAGGTTTGCTTGCATTCAGGCCAAACGATCTCAGGAGCTGTTAGAATGTTTAAGAGCAACATGTCCTAAATCCTTATGTGAGAAAGATAAAGCTGTGATGCCTTGTTCTATGCCTAGTGCTAAGTATGCAACCCATTCTATGTCCAGTATTAAGAAAGTGAACTCTAAAGTACCTTCAAGTAGTTTAGATCCCTGCACTTCTAGTTCAGGAATGCAAAAGGTAGCCCAACCAACTAATGTTCCCATAATTCCCTCTACAGGAGTAATCAGTGACATTAAAGCAAGCGGGTCAAAGCCTCCAGGCAATACAAAGCAAGATAGGACCTCGCAAGCTAAGAATGTGCAATGGAAGAAAGTAGAAGACCACCCTAGGAACATTAAGTTTGAGTTGAATAAAACGAATCGTGTTGATTCTAGTATTAGCTATAAGCGTACTGTAATTAATTCGAATTCTGCTACTTTTGGCAAAACATGTAATGATGATTGCTTGGTTTCTGTTACTAATCATGAATGTGGTGTGAATGATTTAATTAAACCTGTTAAATGCCTTGTTAATATTGTTAATGCCAAAACATGTTAAGAAGGCTAGAAAGCAGTGGAGAAAGAAGGTTAGAAAACATTGGAAACCCACAGGAAGGAAATCTAGTAACATAGTGTTGGGAATTATATGTTGAGTTGATAAGACAAAAAGAATGAAACAAGAGGGACTTAATATGACAAGAAAGAAACATACAAAAAGATGGAAGGACTTGCTTGCAAAAGAAGTTTTATTTATTAGTCCTTAGTAGAGATTGTAAACCCTAATCCTCTAGTATATAAAGAGGACATGGGGTGTAGGTTTTAATTAGGTCTTCCATAATGTAGTAGACTTAAAGGTGTGTGTGTGTGTCATAGGCGTATGTTCATGTAAACGCCTAGGTTATTAGTTTAGTTAGTAGACGTGTTCCTATAAACGTCTAAGATTAGTTAGTGTTAGTGAATGAAAACCTTTAGCAATAACATTGATGTTCTTTATTATTCCGCTGCGTATGTATATGTTATTGTTATCCCTAGCTGAGCTTATAAATGATCTTATCAATTGGTATCAGAGAGGGGAGCTCTTGATATAGGGATCTACAAGGTTTTTCGAAGAAGAAGGAAGAAAAATTCGTATTTAAAAATTTTTCGTAAGGTTTATGTAGGGCTGTTTTTAAACAGCGATAACTTTTTCGTTAACCGTCGGATCGGGACGAAATTTTAGGTGGACGTTCTCTATATACTAATCTAACTTTCCACCGAAGGGATCTTTGATTTGAGCTTTTGTGCAAAAGATATTAACTGTCGAAGTTGGCTGCTGAAGGAGTTTTTCAAAATCATATTTTTCAGATTTTTGGTGTTTTCATTCGTTTGAGTATGCATTAAAAGTTATTATGGAACAGATTCTGATTGGTTTGTCATCACACATGGGTTTGTATTGATCTCATATTTCAAAGTACTGTCCATATTTTCTGAAAGTACTGCTGGACAATGAAAGTACTGCTTGTTCATTCTAAACTGCTACCACAATGACCTACTGCTAGTTATATGGGTTGTGTTAGTACTACTCGCGATGACTTTACACTGCTCGTTCTTGATAATCTGTTGCTATCTTTAGACATAACTACTGATTTTGATACATTATTCATGGTATTCCATGTGCATGAATTAGGCGTTTGGAACTTTATTTTCATGATACGACATGGTTATGGTTTTGGTTCTCGGTTGAGGAGAATATTTTTATAAACTTTGGTCGGTGCTTTTTATTGATTGGTTCATGAAGGTTACATCTTTTTCTCGTGTGTACTGCTACTGTACAGATGAAGGTACTGCTATGAAAGACTTTGAGTTAGGTACATTTGTTGCATAGGCTTAAGATGCAAGAGGTGATATGCATTGTTATAGATGCATGTAATTTATATTTTGATTGGTCATGGTTTTCTAATGGGACGGTGGTATTAATGGAGCATGGTGGGTAATATTATTATCATGGGATGTAATTGATGTTCATGTGTGAAATCTATACTTTGATTGGATAATGTTTTAAGTGGGTCGGTGATCTT
The DNA here is from genome assembly GCA_019973895.1 of Chrysanthemum seticuspe. NCBI lineage: Eukaryota > Viridiplantae > Streptophyta > Magnoliopsida > Asterales > Asteraceae > Chrysanthemum > Chrysanthemum seticuspe. Next base: position 241,609,147 of record BPTQ01000009.1, read on the forward strand.
TTATTCGAACATGGTTTTATTTAACAAAGACGGACGTATATACATGGTATAAGAACAGAAGAGATTCTACTTAGTACGATGAGATTAAAGGATTTTTACTAGTAATTTATTCATGGTTTGTACTGCTTAGTTTGTCCGAGAAATTTATTGCAACTGATATCGGTCAAAGAATAATTTTTGATTCTCGAATAGATTTGGAATTTAAGGGGAAGTCGAGCATAATTATTGTTATGGTATTTGGACGACACACACACATGTTATTGTTCACACACACAAGGAGTTTGGTGATTTGTTCTTAAAAGGATTTAAAAAAGCTCGTTTTGGAGATTTATTGCAGAATTGATTACGAAGAGGATTATTTATCACTTATTTGAAGGTGAAGTGGAATTACTTGGTTTGTGTTCTTATCATATAGCTTGATGAATCTAGCAATGTGTGATTTTTCTTATGATGCTCAATGCACACATTGGCTATCACTTAAAGGAGTTACATTGTAGTGCTCAGTGTCTCATACTAGTTGAGGATTCTTGTCAAGGGATTGCGGTCTACTTATATTTGGTTCGTATAAGTATAGAGTTCCGTGGATATTACAAGATTTAAGACACAAGTTTGGGAAATTCTACTTCTTCATCAAATTCGTTATACTCGGTTTTCTTCACAAGTGATCATTACCTAAAGCCTACAGATTTTGAAGAATCAAGAAGATGGTTAACATATGGGTTTTAGGGGAAGCTTATTGTTAAATGTTTAACCATCTACATGCATCACTCAAGGGAAAGTGTTTGATTTTTGCTATTGTTGATCATTATTACTACTGCTAGTTGAAGTTTTCTACTGTTTTGAATCCATTTTTCCTATGGTGCATAATGGTGGGCGATTTGAAGCATTGGAAGTATTAGATTGGAAGTATGATATTGGTTCGTGGTGGTCAAGATCATTATTTGCATACGTTCCCTATTTGGATAATAACAAAAAGGGGAAGAGATGTTTGAGTGACATGGCATGGATTAAGGGGAAGACAAAGGAAGACATACTTGTTTCATTCATGGTGAGATCACTGATCTCAATTTCTCTACTTCGTCTAAGGAAGTTCGTTCAAGAATGGTTTTGTCATTATCAACTAGGGGAAGATTGTTGGGAATTATATGTTTGAGTTGATAAGACAAAAAGAATGAAACAAGAGGGACTTAATATGACAAGAAAGAAACATACAAAAAGATTGAAGGACTTGCTTGCAAAAGAAGTTTTATTTATTAGTCCTTAGTAGAGATTTGTAAACCCTAATCCTCTAGTATATAAAGAGGACATGGGGTGTAGGTTTTAATTAGGTCTTCCATAATGTAGTAGACTTAAAGGTGTGTGTGTGTGTCATAGGCGTATGTTCATGTAAACACCTAGGTTATTAGTTTAGTTAGTAGACGTGTTCCTATAAACGTCTAAGATTAGTTAGTGTTAGTGAATGAAAACCTTTAGCAATAACATTGATGTTCTTTATTATTCCGCTGCGTATGTATATGTTATTGTTACCCCTAGCTGAGCTTATAAACGATCTTATCACATAGGTTATCAGTGGATACCTACTGGCTGCAAATTCAATCTTAATGAGATGTGCCCTAAATTAGCTAAGTCAATTCCCATTAGGAAATGGATGCCTACCGGTAGAACTATTCCTTTAAGAAGTGAACATACTTTGAATAGGTCTAATGCGCTCACTATTACTGCATCTATCCCTAATGATTCTATTGATTCTACTTCTGATATGGGTGTTCCAATCACTGTTACTAACAAAATGGAACCCATTCTTGCATGGGGATCCCAATTATCCAGTTATCCATTCTTGTCTGTGTTCAACTGCAGATCATTCAAATCGTTCTGTGGTACTTGGACTCAGGCTGTTCTAAGCATATGACTGGAGACCCGTCGCGGCTCATGAACTTCATGAGTAAATTCATCGGAACTGTTAGATTCGGAAACGACCATTTTGGAGCAATTATGGGTTATGGAGACTATGTTGTTGGCGATAGTGTAATCTCCATGGTATATTATGTTGAAGGTCTTGGTCATAACTTGTTTTCTGTTGGTCAATTCTGTGATTCCGATCTAGAAGTGACATTTAGAAAACATACTTGTTTCGTTAGAGAACTTGGTGGTGTGGAACTGTTAAGAGGAACTCGTGGTTCAAATCTATACACCATCTCTATCAAAGACATGATGAAGTCTTCTCCAATCTGCTTGTTGTCAAAGGCTTCAAAGACTAAATCATGGTTATGGCATCGTCGTCTCAATCACTTGAACTTCGGCACCATTAATAATCTTTCCAGAAAGGATCTTGTAAGAGGCTTACCCAGATTAAAGTATGAAAAAGATCATCTTTGTTCAGCATGTCAATTGGGAAAAATCAAGAAATATGCCCACAAATCCAAACCCACAAACTCAGTAATGGAAGTTCTACATACCCTTCATATGGATTTGTGCGGACCAATGAGAGTGCAAACGATAAATGGGAAGAAATATATTTTAGTCGTTGTTGATGACTACTCTCGATTTACTTGGGTAAAGTTTTTGAGGAAAAAGGATGAAACTCCAGATGTCATCATCAAACTTATCAAGCAGCTTCAGGTTCGTCTTAAAAATACGGTTAGAATTGTTCGAACAGACAATGGCACAGAGTTTGTCAACAAAGACTTAAGTCAATTCTATGAAAGTGTTGGAATCAATCATAAAAGAAGTGTTCCACGAACTCCTCAACAGAACGGTGTAGTTGAAAGACGAAATTGAACTCTTGTGGAAGCCGCAAGAACAATGCTAATTTATTCAAAGGTTCCAATGTTTCTCTGAGCTGAAGCCATTGCCACTGCTTGCTACACCCAAAATTGTTCCCTCATACACACATCTCATGGAAAAACTCCATATGAACTTGTCCATAAACGAAAACCTGATCTCTCCTATCTTCGTGTGTTTAGTGCATTGTGCTATCCAACGAATGACGGTCAAGATTTAGGAAAATTAAGAGCTAAGGCGGACATTGGAGTTTTTGTAGGTTATGCATCAAACAAGAAGGGTTACCGAATCTACAACAAAAGAACTCGAGATATCATGGAAACTATTCACGTCACGTTCGATGAGCTGTCCGGGCAAATGGCTCCAGGACAATCCAGTTCTGGACCCGCATCTCAACCTTCATCAAGTAGTCCCATCAGTTCTACTCTTGTACTAAATCCCTCACCAGCAACTCCTTATGTACCTTCTTCAGAAGATGATTTGAAGAAATTGTTTGATCCAATGTTTGATGAACACTATGAGCCAATTGCTAATGATCTGTCAATTCCATCAACAGAGGCTGCTCCTATCCCTGTCAATGAAGTTAACCCTTCAGTTTCTATGTCATTAAGTCAAGAAGCGCCTGCTGCTGATCACTCTGTCTCATCAACATATCATCAATCATCGAGTGTACATCATGGAATTGTGTCTGGCACCTATGATGGAGATAATCCCTTTGCTACTCCTGAAGATGCCCCATTTGAGAACATATTTGCTCTTAAACCATCGTCAGAACCATCTTCATCAGGAGAAAATGACTCTGCTACTTCAGTTCCTCAACAACTACCACACGAACACCTTAGAAAATGGACACATGATCATCCATTGGACAGCATCATTGGAAATCCCTCTCGTCCAGTATCCACTCGTAAACAACTTGCAACTGATGCCTTATGGTGCTTCTTCAACTCCGTACTGTCTAAGATCGAACCAAAGGACGTCAAAACTGTCATGAATGAAGACAGCTGGTTCAATGCCATGCAAGAAGAAATTCATGAGTTTGATCTACTAGATTTATGGGAATTAGTACCTGCTCCGGACTGTGCTATGATCATTGCTCTAAAGTGGATATTCAAAGTAAAACTTGATGAGCATGGTGATGTGTTAAAGAACAAGGCTCGATTGGTTGCAAAAGGATATCGTCAAGAGGAGGGTATTGGCTTTGAAGAATCATTTGCTCCAGTTGCACGTATCGAGGCAATCAAAATCTTCCTGGCTAATGCTGCAAGTAAGAACATGGTTGTCTATCAGATGAATGTAAAGACGGCTTTTCTTAATGGAGATCTTAAAGAAGTCATTTACGTCAGCCAACCGGAAGGTTTTGTGAATCCAGAGCATCCTACTCATGTCTATCGCTTGAAGAAGGCTATTTATGGTTTGAAGCAAGCTCCAAGGGGATGGTATGATACGCTATCAAAGTTTCTTCTATCTACTGGATTCAACAAAGGAGCAGTTGATCCGACACTGTTCACCAGAAAGTCAGGCAAACATTTAATTCACGTTCAAATCTACGTTGATGATATTATTTTTGCCTCGACTGACCCCAATGAATGTGACTGTTTTTCTAAGGATATGGGCTCTAAATTTCAAATGTCAATGATGAGACAAATGTCATTTTTCTTGGGATTATAAATTTCACAAAGTCCCGGAGGCATTTTTATAAATCAATCTAAATATGCAAATGAGATTTTAAAGAAATTTGGATTTGATTCTTGTGACCCTGTTGACACTCCCATGATAGAGCGTACTAAACTAGATGAGGACCACTCAGGGATCATGGTAGATCAAGTATGATTGGATCCCTGATGTACCTCACAGCCAGTAGACAAGATATTCTGTTCGCTGTATGCATGTGTGCTAGATACCAGGCCAAGCCTACCAAAAAGCACATTGAAGCGGTTAAACGGGTCTTCCGGTATCTCCAAGGAACCATCAATATGGGACTTTGGTACCCGAAGGACACCGGTATGTCACTAACAGCCTATGCAGATGCTGATCATGCAGGATGTCAAGATACACGTCGAAGTACGTCTGGAGGTGCTCAGTTTTTGGGTGACAAGCTTGTGAGCTGGTCTTCTAAGAAACAAATGAGTACTTCTATATCCACTACAGAGGTTGAATACATAGCCATGTCAACTTGTTATGCTCAAATCCTATGGATAAGATCCTAATTATCTGACTATGGCTTTGACTTCAACAAAATCCCTCTGTATTGTGATAACAAAAGTGCCATTGCTCTCTCTTGCAACAACGTACAACATTCAAGAGCAAAGCATATCGACATTCGACATCATTTCATCAGGGAGCAAGTGGAAAACGGTGTGGTGGAACTTTATTTTGTGAGAACTGAATATCAGTTAGCAGACATCTTCACCAAAGCTCTTCCTAGAGAACATTTTGAGTTTATCCTCCCACAACTTGGTCTAAAGAGTCTACAACCGGAAACACTTAAACGTCTTCAAGAGGAAGAAGAGGAGTAAAAGGTATTTTCTTCATTCATCTCTTGTAAATAGTTTTTTAAAAAGCAAAATACAAAATTACAAAACCAACAAAAAGCAAATAGAAAAATATAAAACTTTCAAAAAATTTCAAAAATATTGTCATTTTGTCATGTTTTTCTTGATTCGATAATATCTACAGTCTTTGTGCTGTCATTCAAAGAGTGCACGGGTCTTTAGATGTTGTTCGAATGTACATTAAAAAAAATTGAGTGAAAGTGAAACAAAGGTTTATAGTCATTTCAGTTTATAACCCGTTCTTTTAAAGAAAGAACAGAGCCATGCTTTATCTTATTTTTCACATCTCGTGCTCTGATTCTAAAAACAAAAGTTTGTCATTAAAACGCCAAATGTTTCCTTCACAAGTATTTTTCCTTCTAAAAATTCTTCTGAAAAATATTTGTTATCTAATTGAAAACTAATAAAAATAACTCGGTCTCAATTTTTGAAAATCATCTGGACTTGACATTGGTCAAAATCTCTATCTCTCAATCAACAACTTATGTCATTGATTGAGGGGGAGAATGATTTCATTTAAATCAAAAGGTTATTTGTCATACAACTGGTTCAGACCAAGGTTTATGTCATGTTTTCAAAAGATACTCAAGCATGTTTTTGGAGTTTAAAGTCTCAGCTTCGATCCTTATCGGTTAAATGTTTTCATAAGCAAGTCACAATTCATCCCAAAAGCTTTCAAAATCAATTTAAATCTCCAGAGATCACAAATCTCAAATGATTTGAAAATTGTGATCGGGGGAGAATTTGTGATTTAAATTGGATTTAAACTGATAATTCGATAAATGGTTTTAAAGTGATTTACAAGCTCTCCTCCCCGCATGTGCCAAACGATTTCAAATTTTCCATGCACATGTTGAGGGGGAGCATCTATTTCAAACCAAAAAGGATTGAAACGTGATTGATTTGTTTCAATGTGCAGGTTTTCCCTAATATGTGCAAAACACTTTCAAATTTCTATGCACATATTGAGGGGGAGCAACTTTTTGAAAACCACATCCTTTCCAAAATTATCCTTAACAAAGTATGAAAAATACTAATTTTGATCAGGAAAGTGATGTTGATATCTTTTAGAAATGGTAATCAAAGAAGTGAATCCTTCCTCTTGCCTCCATGTGCCAAAACGATTTCAAATACATGATGCACATGTTGAGGGGGAGATCTTTTTCTAAAAATATCAAAAACAATTCAGGTACAAAATGCTTTGATAATATATCACAAGTATCTGGACTGATTTTCAAATGGTTTTCAATTGGTTCCAATGGCAGATGAACAATACCAAATAGACCGACCAAATTTACTTTATGTATGGTGATATAAGGATGGTTAGGTTATGTATTCGTTCCCACGATCCCGTCAGAGCCGGAGGGATCTACCCAGGGACAATCCACTAGATAGTGTAGAGTCCTTAGGTATGATGAAAAAAAAAGAAGGAGAAAAGTGAGATATGGGAAGAGTGCGGACTGAGAAAGAGCTAGAACTGGAATAAACCCAACAAGGTTCTAGTTATGAAGTCTCGGTAAGCACCGAAGGGGTTGAAGAATGAAAAAGAATTGAATGAGAAAAGGGTGAAAATAAATAGCCCTCCAACTATTCAACCTCAGGGCAGAAACCGGGTTCAATACATATGCTACTGGTTGTTACTAAGGTAACACCGGTATTGGAGACAAGACGTCATGGACCTAGTGACGCACTGCACTACAACTTCCCAAGCTACTCAAGTTTCTCTTAAAAGGGACTTGCTTCATTCTCACGGGGAACCTACATAATCTATCGACTTTCTCTTAGAGATTGTTGATATTGAAGAAGGAGACCCTCTCCCTTGTCTCTGACATAGGAACCAAATGTGCACAATTGAGTCTAGAGCCACGAGATCATCAAATAAATCTCTTTAGGACACTGTCAATGAAGACTCTTTGTTTCACACAATGTGGAAAGAGAGATTATATCTTATGAGTCCTACGCATTATCCTTGTGGTATTGCCAGAAAATCTGAGTGATATGCAAACATATTCACAATGAAGATGGAAAGCCTTCTAGAGCCAACATCAAACAAGCTCTTGGTAGGTGGCATGTGAGATCTATCCAATAGATCAATCATGTGACAACTGAACAGAAACAATGGGGCGATTCAAAATTATGAATCAATCCTGGTTCAGGTTATGGATTGACGGATACCTTTGAAAAACCGGTCGTTGTGCTTAAAAATTCTTTTCTTTAGCACATCGACTGTGTATTAATATTTCAAATATAAAAGGTGTTTATGATTGATAATTGATTTTTCTCAAAAACCCTCGTTGTATTGCAAAAACACTTTATTGAGCAGTACTCGATTGTTTTTTTTTCAAATCTCTTTTCATCAATCAGTGAATCTCAAATTCACTGGTTCACTCACTCCGTGTTGTCTTCTTTGAGACGTTCCGGTTTGAGAACAGCTAGAGCATCTGCGAAAACCTGTCAAGGAGATTCTTCGGAATTATACCTGATCACAGGCAATACTTGTACTGATCAACGGGGAACCGTGGGCCGTGTACCTCAATTCAACGAAAGTGATCAAAGACACTTTCGTGCGCTTTATTGCTAACTGTTGTATGCAGGTACGCCCGACGTTTGCAGTTGATCAGAATGGAGAGGTCAATCCATAGCCGCATGCTCACTCAACACATTCATTTCTAAAGAAATCATGATAAGTGCATCAACAACTCTGATATTTTCACCCCATGCTCCTGCTACGCTGCTGCAAATATCATGAATCAACTAAAGCTTCCGCTACTCTGATGAAAAGATTTCATGATCTAGAATGTGAGCATGTCGGTCCAAATGTCACAACATCACATAATGTCAACACCACAAAGGAAAAGTCATAGATTTATGGTAGCTGATGATCTCAAAGCTGGCTCAAAACTTATTATAACGTGGATCAGTTAAAGACCTCCACTTGGATTAACTAAACATGCAATAATGAAGAATCAAAGACTACGGGCTATAGAGCAAAGAACATTAACAAGAATCCAAGAACAATCTTAATGTAATATCAGTTTGTATTCAATGTAATTTGAGGTGACCTCCCTTAGGGGGAGATTGTTAGGATTTAGTAAATCCGGTTATTAAAGTGTCGGTCACCTCAAGTATATGTAATCGCTAGAAAGCTCGTAGTCGTAGTTATTTAATGTTAGGTATTATTTAGTTAAGTAACACCGTGCAGGACGGACGGGTCTTTACCCACTGTATGCTTGATCCACAGCCCGTAGGTGGCGTTTATGTAAGATACTATAAATACCCTCTACCTCCCAAGGTAGAGGGTTGGAGCTCATAATAATACTTTTACTTTCTCTCACTAAGTTCCCAAACCTCTAACTCTTTCTCTCTCTAAAACCATTGTTAGGAATTAGAAATTCCAGGTATTAAAGAGTCGGTCACCTCAAGTATATGTATTCGTTAGAAAACTCGTAGTCATAGTTATTTTAAGTTAAGTAGTATTTAGTTATGTACCACCGTGGAGGACGGACGGGTCTTTACCCACTGTATGCCTGATCCACAGCCCGTTGTGTGGCGTTTTATGTAAGACTATAAATACTCTCTACCTCCCAAGGTAGAGAGTTGGAGCTCACAATAATATCTTTCACTTTCTCTTACTAAGTTCCCTAAACCTCTAACTTTCTCTCTCTAAAACACTCTTGTACGCCTACTTGTGTTAATGGTTTGATGTGTATGTGAAATCCAATATCTAACAATTGGTATCAAGAGCCATGGTTAGATCATATCTTACATATCTTTGGATTTCTAGTGGTTTTTAGGTGGTTTTTGAGTTTGAAAAAGTTTAGTGGTTTTTGCATCATTTGGTTGATTTCTAGTGTTAAAGTTTGGATTTTGGTAGTACTTTTGTGTTTAGAATCATCTCAAGTGTTTAGGTTTTGATTTAGAAGGTTTGAATCATAGTGGTTGGGTTGTTTTTGGATTGAAAAGTGGTGTTTATGTGTTTTTCATGCTAGCGACTTGAGCCACGGAAAGGTATTCTTGGTAGCAACTTGCTTTACAATTTGGTAGCGAGTTGTTTAACGCCTTAGCGAGTTGAGCTAGCGACTTGTCTATTGAGACAAGCCGACAAAAAGTACAGTTAGTGGATTCCCCACTACGAGTAGCGACTTGGTTTAATTTAGCGACTTGTACTTTATATTGTTAGCGACTTCGTGTTAGCGAGTTGGTACCTAGCGAGTTGCTATTTAGCGACTTGGTGCTTAGCGAATTGCTGCCAAAATTTTGTTAGCGACTTGGATTGTAGCGAGTTGTTATATAACGACTTGGAACTTTAGCGACTTAGTACTTAGCGACTTGGTTCACAATTTTCCTAGCGACTTGAGTGATTTCCTTTAAATACAGTTTTCTCTTGATTCAGTAAAATCCCGTGAAAGAATCTATTTCCCGGTTTAATCATAGAGTTATAAAATCCCGTTTAACTTGTCATCATGTCTACCAACGTTCCTACAATCATCTCCACTGTTGCCGAGGATGTTCAAGCAGCTGGTTCAGATACTCATCCACCCATGCTTGACAGAACTGACTATGACTCTTAGGCTCAACGAATCAGATTGTACTGTCTTGGAAAAGAAAATGGGGTTAACATTCTCAAATCCATTGATGAAGGACCTTACCGAGTTGAAACTACTAGAGATGTACTTGATACTGCTGAAGATGGAACTTTGATTTACGGAATGGACAGACCAAAGATGTATGATGAGCTTGACGATAAGGAGAAAAAGAGATTCGATGCATATATCCGAGCTTCCAACATTATACTACAAGGTCTACCAAAGGACATCTACAAGCTTATCAATCACAACACCGAGGCAAAAGCTGTATGGGATAATGTCAAGATGCTTCTTTCTGGTTCTGAGCTAACTGTTGAAGACCGAGAATCACAGCTGTATGATGAATTTGAGCACTTCAAGATGAAACCAGATGAGAGTGTTTATGAGTACTATGTGAGGTTTCATAAGCTTGTGAATGACATGAGAAATATTAAGATGACAATGCCGAACATTCAGCTGAATTCAAAGTTTGTGAACAATATGAATCCAGAATGGCACAAGTTCGTCACTTTTGTAAAGCTTACCAAAGGATTGAAGAATACAAACTATGAGCAACTCTATGCCTTCCTCCTTCAGAATGAGAGACATGCTATGTTTGAAAAAAGGATTCTTAATCAGTTCAAAACCAACCAGGGAGAGACAAGCTCTTCAAATGACTCAACTGCCTTCTACTCAAACATCGGAATCACAACCAAAGCCTCACAAGTCATACCCATGGGTAATGGTAATCACAAACTCATTCCTGACCCTATGTTCAAACAAACTGATGCTGATGCACACGTGGGAAACTTCATTAATCAACTAGCTCTTCTGATTAGTCAAAACATGAACTCTTTTCCACACACCAATAATAATCTCAGAACTGCTTCCAATCCACATAATCAAGCCACTGTCAGAGATGGGAAGGTTATGGTGCAGCCAGTTCAAGAACGACAGTACGAACAAGCAAGAGGTGGAGTTGGTAGAGGTTATGCTGCAAATCAGAACAGAGGAAGGAATGGAAATCAGGGTCAAGCAAAGCCAATCAAATGTTACAATTGTGGAGGTGAGGGACACATTGCAAGGAACTGCACATCACCAAAACGCCCTCAGAATGCTGAGTACTTCAGGGATAAGATGTTGCTTGTGCAAGCTCAGGATAATGGGGCAGCTTTGGATGAAGAGGAGTTGTTGTTCTTGGCTGAGGGAAATGCTAAGACATATGATGCAGATGTGGATGAGCAACCAATTCAGGAGATAGGCCATAATCATCAGAATGCCTTTCAAGTAGCTGATTGTGATGCATATGACTCTGATGTTGATGAAGAACCCACTGCACAAACCATCTTCATGGCTAGCATTTCTCCAATGGTCTCTCCTAAAGTCTCTTCATCACCACAAGCTCGTCCATCCAAAGACAAACTCATCTCTGAGGTATTAAAATTATACGATGAAGTTGATGAGCAAAAGATACATAACGAAGTACAATCAACTGTGTTTATTGAATCAGATATTGAAAATATGGGTAATATCAATGTTGTCCCATATGATCAATATGTGATACAAAGTGAAAGTGAGATTGTACCAAGTGATGCATCTTTTGCTATCAATAATGATTATGTTTTTGATGAATTCACTGCATGTGCCTCTGATGATTCTGTAATTTCTGAACTAAATGCCTATAAAGAACGTGTTGCTATTTATGAACAACGTGCAAAATTTGAGTTGACCACTCGTGAGCAGGAAATGGATGACCAAGTGCGTACAATCATTAGAAAAAGTAATTTTAGAGAAGAAGTATTAAAACAAGAGTTAAATTCCTTGCAAGAAAAGCTTTCTAAAACTGCTAAGCAAAAACAAGAACTTCAAGAAAATGTGAAAATGCTTAAGCAAGAATTTAATGCAAAGGAATCAAAACTCTTGAAAGACTTTTCTAATCTGAAAACTTTGAAAAACAAACTTGAAAACAAGTTGTACATACAAGGGAACACCATTCAGACTGCTCACATGATCACTAAGCATAGAGTCTTAAGCGATAAGCATAGCATTCCCCTCGTTGAGGAACCAAATCCAGAGGTCATTAAAAAGGCTAGAAATGCTCATAAGGTTCTTTATGATGGAAAGGAAATCCTTAAACCTAGACAGAAACCTAGTTGCGTTGAGTGCACTGAAGAAGATAAGAAATCAGATGAAGTCACTAGGGAAAAGATGAACAAGAAACTAGATGATCCTAAATGTAAAGAGAAGAAAATAATTATCACACCCCATGACTACAAAAAGGAGAATTGGATCTCATTGAACATGTTTAAGCCTCAAACATTGTTGACTCCCGAACAAGTGTTCTGGAAAATGGACTTAGATAAGCAGAAAGCTGAAAATATTGTTGAAACAAACTATCCCCTTAGGAAAATGCCTAAAGCAACTGTGTATCCTCCCAATACACCAATGCATCTAGTTCCTAGAACTATTGCTACTAAAAGCAAGACCTTAATCAGTCAATATGTTATTTTTCAACTATTTGTTGATTTTGAGAAAACTTGTAAGAAAAGGATCACACCCACTGGGATAACTGAAGGGGAAAGGGGTTTTCAACAAACAAAAGAATGCTATTTAACTGAGGTCATGCCTTTCTTTAAACTTCTAAAAGATCACTTTGAGAGTCTTAAAAAGGGGATAGATACTGATATCAAGGGAATGGAAAAGGAATTTGATGCAATATTAGTTGAGGTTAGTGACTATGAGCGAGCACTAAAATATAATGAGATTGAGAGGAAGAACTTGCATACACTAAATGAGAACCTGATTTCTGAATGTATTGCTCAAGATGTGTTCTACACTGCTACTAACTGTTCTATTACTGCTTCTCAATTTCATGAACTGTCTGTTGCGTTAAAAGTCTCCCATGATCGTGTCATTGAGCTTGAAATCAAAAACTCTAAACTAAGTGAGAAAATTGATCAGGATGACCATGATAATTTGGTAAAACATCTTTCTAAACTAGAGGTTGATCATTTTGATCTACAACTAAAATATCAACATCTTAAAGAAAGTGTTAAAACCTCAAACATCAAGACATCCTCAGATGCTCCAGAGTTTGATGCAGTTTTTCAAATAAACAAACGTGACGAACATATTCCAGCTCATTGTTACACGATCAAAAAGTTCAAAGCCCAAATCGCTCAATTAAAGGGTGAAAAGAACAATGTGACTGGTCCCCAAATGCCTCCTCCTTTAGATTCTCAGAATTCTCAAAACTTTCATCTTCAAAACTTAGTAAATGCATTACAAAAGGAAAACGAAAGTTTTCTAGAAGAAAATGAAAAGGTTAAACGTCATTTCAATGAGTTATTTGAATCTATAAAGGTCACTCGTAACAAAAATAACGAAACGGTAGCCTCTTTACAAAAAGAAATTGAGAATCTAAAGAGTCAGGTAAAAGGGAAGATGTCAATGACCAATGAGGAGAATGGTGTATCAAAGGTACATGTTTGTAATAAATATGCTTTGTCTGTGAAATATGTTCCTCCTCATCTTAGGAATAACAAACTTGCTATTCAAACATATTTCTCACATCTTAAGGACAGCCTAGAATGTCTCCGTGAGATTGTAGAAGAGGATAAGTTAGAAAAACCAGATGATAATGCAATTGGCCATGCATGCTTATATGCCAAACGATCTCAAGAACTTCTAGAATGCCTAATTACAATATGCCCTAAAACCTTAGGTGAGCAAGTCAATCCCTTGATACCGTGTTCTATGCCTAGTGCCAAGCATGCAAGTCATTCAATGACAAATGTTATGAATGTGAACCCTAATGTGCCTTCAAGCAGTTCAGATTCCAAATCTGTTAGTGCTAAGAATGTGAACTCGAGTGTGCCCTCTAGGTGTTCAAATCCCAGTAATTCAAGTGTTAAAAAAGTTAATCTTAGTGTGCCTGCATGTAGTTCAGATCCCAGCACATCTAAACAGGTGAAGCAAATAGTAGCAAAACCAACTAATGTTCCCATTCCCTCTACAGGAGTAATCAGTGACATTAAAGCAAGCAGGTCAAAGTCTCAAGACAATACAAGGAATGATAGGACCTCGCAAGCTAAGAATGTGCATTGGAAAAGAGTAGAAGACCAACCTAGGAACTTTAAGTTTGAGCCGAATAAAACGAATCGTGTTGATTCTAGTATTAGCCATAGGCGTACTGTAATTAAGTCGAATTCTGATACTATTTGCAAACCTTGTAATGATGTCTGCTTGAATTCTGTTGCTAATCATGAATATGGTATGAATACTTTGTCTAATACTGTCAAATCCCCAGTGAATCTTGTCAATGAAAATTATCATGCTAAGAAGGCAAAAAGGCAAAGGAGAAAGAAAGTTAGAAAATAGTGGAAACCCACAGGAAGAACATTTAGTAAGTTAGGCTATCATTGGATACCTGTTGGTCATAAGACTAATCAGACAATGCCCACTAGAAAATGGATGCCTACTGGTAGAACTATTCCCTTAAGAAGTGAGCACACTTTGAATAGGGCTAATACAGACACTAGTACTGCATCTATTCATAATGATTCCATTGCCTTAATTTCTGATATGAATGCTTCTATTTCTGATGTGGGTGTTCCAACCATTGTTACTAACCAAATGGAACCCATTCTTGCATGGGGATCCCAATTATCCAGTTATCCATTCTTGTTTGTGTTCAACTACAGATCGTTCAAATCGTTCTGTGGTACCTGGACTCAGGCTGTTCCAAGCATATGACTGGCGACCGGTCACGGCTCATGAACTTCGTGAGCAAATTCATCGGGACAGTTAGATTCGGTAATGATCATTTCGGTGCAATTATGGGTTATGGTGATTATGTTGTTGGTGATAGTGTTATCTCTAGAGTATACTATGTGGAAGGTCTTGGTCATAATCTGTTCTCTGTTGGTCAATTATGTGATTCTGATCTAGAAGTAGCCTTCAGAAAACATACTTGTTTTGTTAGAGAACTTGATGGTAAGGAACTGTTAAGAGGAACTCGTGGTTCAAATCTTTACACCATCTCTATCGATGATATGATGAAGTCTTCTCCAATCTGCTTGTTGTCAAAGGCTTCGAAAATAAAGTCATGGTTATGGCATCGTCGTCTCAATCACTTGAACTTCGGCACCATCAATGATCTCTCCAGAAAGGACTTAGTTGTAGGTTTACCTAGACTAAAGTATGAAAAGGATCATCTTTGTTCAGCATGCCAATTGGGAAAAAGCAAGAAGTATGCCCATAAACCCAAACCTACTAACTCTGTCACAGAAGTTCTTCATACAATTCATATGGATTTATGTGGACCAATGAGAGTACAGAATATCTTTGGGAAGAAATATGTGTTAGTTGTGGTTGATGATTACTCTAGATTCACCTGGGTCAAGTTCTTACGGAAAAAGAATGAAACTCCTGATATCATCATCAAACTCATCAAACAGCTGCAGGTTCGACTTAACAAAACCGTCAGAATTATCCGAACAGACAATGGTACTGAGTTTGTTAACAAACAACTTAGTGAAATTTATGAAAGCGTTGGAATCAGCCATCAAAGAAGTGTTCCACGAACTCCTCAACAGAACGGTGTAGTTGAAAGACGAAATCGAACTCTTGTAGAAGCCGCTAGAACAATGCTGATTTACTCAAAGGTTCCAATGTTTCTCTGGGCTGAAGCTATTGCCACTGCATGCTACACACAAAATCGTTCCCTGATTCACATTGTTCATGGAAAAACTCCATATGAACTTGTCCACAACAGAAAACCTAATCTCTCTTTCCTTCGTGTGTTTGGTGCATTGTGTTATCCAACTAATGAGGGTCAAGACTTAGGCAAACTGAGAGCTAAAGCAGACATTGGAGTTTTTGTAGGGTATGCACCAAACAAAAAGGGATACCGAATCTACAACAAAAGAACCCGAAATATCATGGAAACAATTCACGTTACGTTTGATGAGCTGACCGGTCAAACAGCTCCTGGACAATCCAGTTCAGGACCCGCACTTCAAAACAGTCCCATTGGTTCATCCCTTGTTCCAAACTCTTCTCAAGAAACTCCATATGTACCTCCATCTGAAGATGATCTAAAGAAATTGTTTGATCCTATGTTTGATGAACTTTATGATCCAAGTACTAATGAGGTGTCGATTCCTACAACAGAGGCTTCTCATATTCCTATAAATGAAGTCAATCCTTCAGTCTCAATATCATTAAGTCAAGAAGCGCCTGCTGCTGATCCTTCAGTCTCATCAACAAATCATCATTCTTCAAATATACATCATGGAACTGTTTCTGGCATCAATGATGAAGTTAATCCCTTTGCTACTCCTGAAGATGCTCCATTTGAAAACATACTTGCTCCTGAATCTTCATCAGAACCATCTTCTTCAGGAGACATCGACTCTGCTACTTCAGTCCCTCAACAAATACCACATGAACACCTCAGAAAATGGACTCACGATCATCCATTAGACAACATCATTGGAAATCCTTCTCGTCCGGTATCCACTCGTAAACAGCTTGCTACTGATGCCTTATGGTGCTTCTTTAACTCAGTACTCTCAAAGATCGAACCTAAAGATGTTAAAACTGCTATGAATGAGGACAGCTGGTTCAATGCCATGCAAGATGAAATTCATGAGTTTGATCGACTTGATGTATGGGAGTTAGTACCTGCTCCAGATTGTGCTATGATTATTGCTCTAAAGTGGATCTTCAAAGTGAAACTTGATGAGCATAGTGATGTGTTGAAGAACAAGGCTCGATTAGTTGCTAAAGGATACCGTCAAGAGGAGGGTATTGACTTTGAAGAATCTTTTGCTCCTGTTGCTCGAATCGAGGCAATCAGAATCTTTTTGGCTAATGCTGCTAGTAAGAACATGGTAGTCTATCAGATGGATGTAAAGACGGCATTTCTGAACGGAGATCTTAAAGAAGTCGTCTACGTCAGCCAACCTGAAGGATTTGTGAATCAAGAGCATCCTACTCACGTTTATCGTTTGAAGAAGGCTCTTTACGGTTTAAAGCAAGCTCCAAGGGCATGGTATGATACACTGTCAAAGTTTCTTCTATCTACCGGATTTAGCAAAGGAGCAGTTGATCCAACATTGTTCACCAGGAAGTCAGGCAAACATTTAATTCATGTTCAAATCTTTGCCTCGACTGACCCCAATGAGTGTGACCGTTTTTCAAATGAAATGAGTTCAAAATTTCAAATGTCAATGATGGGACAAATGTCATTTTTCCTGGGATTACAAATTTCACAAAGTCCCGGAGGCATTTTCATAAATCAATCTAAATATGCAACTGAGATCTTAAAGAAATTTGGATTTGATTCAAGTGACCCTGTTGACACTCCCATGATTGATCGAACCAAACTAGATGAGGACCACTCAGGGATCATGATTGACCAAATGAAATATCGTAGTATGATTGGATCCCTGATGTACCTCACTGCTAGTAGCCCTGACATCTTGTTCGTTGTTTGCATGTGTGCTAGATACCAGGCTAAGCCTACTAAAAAGCACCTTGAAGCGGTTAAACGGGTCTTTCGGTATCTCCAAGGAACCATCAATATGGGACTTTGGTACCCGAAGGACACCGGTAAGTCACTAACAGTCTATGCAGATGCTGATCATGCAGGATGTCAAGATACTCGTCGAAGTACGTCTGGAGGTGCTCAGTTTTTGGGTGATAAGCTTGTGAGCTGGTCTTCAAAGAAGTAAATGAGTACTTCTATTTCCTCTACAGAGGCAGAATACATAGCCATGTCATCTTGTTGTGCTCAAATCCTTTGGATGAGATCTCAATTAACTGACTATGGCTTTGTATTTAACAAAATCCCTCTGTACTGTGATAGTAAAAGTGCTATTGCTCTTTCATGCAATAACGTTCAACACTCAAGAGCTAAGCATATCGACATTCGACATCATTTCATCAGGGAACAAGTGGAAAAAGGTGTGGTGGAACTCTATTTTGTGAGGTCTGAATATCAGTTAGCAGACATCTTCACCAAAGCTCTTCCAAGAGAACGTTTTGAGTTCATACTTCCACGACTAGGCTTGAAAAGCCTTCAACCAGAAACACTCAAACGTCTTCAGGAGGAAGACGAGGAGTAAAGGTCTATGCTCATCTATCTCTTGTATATATCTATTCGAAAAACAAAATACAAAATTATAAAACCCTCAAAAATCAAATAGAAAAATATAAAACCTTCAAAATCCATAAAAATCTGAAAAATTCGAAAATTCTTCAAAAAAATATTGTCAATTTGTTTTTTTTCAGGTTCGACTATATCTACGGTCTTTGTGCTGTCATTCAAAGAATGACACGGGACTTTAGATGTTGTTCGAATTCTTAAAAAAAAAAAAAAACAAAAAATTATTTTTGAGAGAAAGAGGAAATAATGGTTTATTGTCATGTCAGGCAGTAACCCGCTTTTCAAAGAAAGAACAGAACCATACTTTATCTTGTTTTCAAAATTCCATGCTCTGATTCTATAAACATTTATCTGCTGAAAACTAACTGCCTTGAAAAAATTAACTAGGTCTCTATTTTTGATAATCATCTGGACTTATTTGTCAAAATATCTATCTCTCAATCAACAACCTATGTCATTGATTGAGGGGGAGAATGATTTCAATTAAATTATAAAGTTATTTGGCAGTCAATTGTTTTCAAAAGATATTGTTGCATGTTTTACCAATGGAGTTTAAAGTCTCAAAATCCGATCCTTATCAGTTAAAACGCTTTCTTAATCAAGTCACAATTCTCCTTAAAAGCTTTCAAAATCAATTTAAATCTACAAGAGATCACAAATCTTAAAGGATTTGATAATTGTGATCGGGGGAGAATTTGTGATTCAAATTGGATTTAAACTGACAATTCGGTAATTGGTTTTATAAGGATGTACAAGCTCTCCTTCCCACATGTGACAAACGATTTCAAATTTTCCATGCACATGTTGAGGGGGAGCATCTATCTTTAACCTATGATTTGAAACGTGATCACTTATCTCAATGTGCAGGTTCCCTCTAGTATGTGTAAAACTCTTTTCAAACCTCGAGGCACATATTGAGGGGGAGCAAAATTAAGAAAACCTCATCCTTCCCCAAAATGCTTTATCTACTTGATTTGATCAGGGAAGTGATGTTGATATCTTTTAGAAAATGGAATTCAAAGAAGTTAACTCTTTCTCTTGCCTCCGTGTGCAAAACGATTTCAATCACTTGATGCACATGTTGAGGGGGAGCTCTTATTCTAAAAATATCAAAAACAATTCAGGTGCAAAATACTTTGATAATATATCACAAGCACCTGGATTGATTTTCAAATGGTTTCTATGGCAGATGAACAATACCAAATAGACCGACCAACTTTACTTATGTATGGTGATATAAGGATGATAAGGTTAGGTATGTGTTCCCATGATCCGCCAGAACCAGAGGGATCTACCCAGGTACTATCCACTAGTTAGTGTAGAGTTCTTAGGTATGATGATAAAAGGAGAAAAATGAGATATGGGAAGAGTGCGGACTGAGACTGAGCTAGTACTGGAACAAACCCAACAAGGTTCTTGCTGTGAAGTCTCGGTAAGCACTGAAGGGGTTGAAGAATGAAAAAGAATTGAATGAGAAAAGGGTGAAAACAGATAGCCCTCCATTTATTCAACCTTAGGGCAGAAACCGGGTTCAATTCATATGCTACTGATGGTAACATCGGTATTGAAGACAAGACGTCATGGACCCAGTGACGCTCTGCACTACAACTTCCCAAACCACTCAAGTTCCTCTTATAAGGGCTTGTTTCATTCTCACAGGGAACCGACATTATCTATCGACTTTCTCTTAGAGATTGTTGATATTGAAGAAGGAGACCCTCTCCCTAGTCTCCGGCACAGGAACCAAATATGCACGCATTGAGTCTAGAGCCACGAGATCATCAATAAATCTCATTAGGACACTTTCAATGAAGACTCTCTGTTTCACACAATGTGGAAAGAGAGATTATATCTTAAGTCCTACGCATTATCCTTGTGGTATTGCCAGAACATCTGAGTGATATGCAAACATATCCACAATGAAGATGGAAAGCCTTCTGGAGCCAACATCATACAAGCTCCTGGTGGGTGGCATGTGAGATCTATTCAATAGATCAACCATGTGACAACTGAATAGAAACAATGGGGCGATTCAATCTTTTGAATCAATCCTGGTTCAGGTTATGGATTGACGGATACCTTTGAAAAACCGGTCCTTGTGCTTAAAAACTCTTTTCTTTAGCACATCGACCGTGTACTAATTTTTCAAATCAAAAGGTGTTTTATGATTGATAATTGATTTTCATTAAAACCTTCGTTGTATTGCAAAAACAATTTCTATTGAGCAATACACGATTGTTTTTCAAATCTCTTTTCATCAATCAGTGGACTTAAATTTGCTGGTTCACTCACTCCGTGTTGTCTTCTTTGAGATGTTCCGGTTTGAGAACAGCTAGAGCAGCTGCGAAACCCTGTCAAGGAAATTCTTCGGAATTATACCTGATCACAGGCAGTACTTGTACTGATCAACGGGGAACCGTGGGCCGTGTACCTCAATTCAACGAAAGTGATCAAAGACACTTTCGTGCGCTTTATTGCTAACTGTCTTATGCAGGTACACCCGACGTTTGCAGCTGATCAGAATGAAGCGGTCCATCCATAGCCGCATGCTCACTTAACACATTCATCTCAAAAGAAATCATGATTAGTGCATCAATGACTCTGATATTTTCACTCCATGCTTCTGCTACGCTGCTGCCAATATCATGAATCAACGAAAGCTTCCGCTACTCTGATGAGAAGATATCATGATCCAGAATGTGAGCATGTCGGTCCGAAAGTCACAACATCACATTAATACCAACACCACAATGGATGTCCAAGAGATTTATGATTGTTGACGATCTCAAAGCTGGCTCAAAACTCATTATCACGTGGATCAGTAAAAGACCTCCACTTGGATTATCTAAACATGCAATGAGAAGATTCAATGACTACGAGCTTCAGAGCAAAGTACTTCATCAAGAATGCAAGAACAATCTTTTATTGTAATATCTGTTTGTATTTAATGTAAGTTTAATGTGTGCTGGAGGTGACCTCCCTTAGGGGGAGATTGTTAGGAATTAGAAATTCCAGGTATTAAAGAGTCGGTCACCTCAAGTATATGTATTCGTTAGAAAGCTCATAGTCATAGTTATTTTAAGTTAAGTAGTATTTAGTTATGTACCACCGTGGAGGACGGACGGGTCTTTACCCACTGTATGCCTGATCCACAGCCCGTTGTGTGGCGTTTTATGTAAGACTATAAATACTCTCTACCTCCCAAGGTAGAGAGTTGGAGCTCACAATAATATCTTTCACTTTCTCTCACTAAGTTCCCTAAACCTCTAACTTTCTCTCTCTAAAACACTCTTGTACGCCTACTAATAAGGTTTTAAAAGATATCATTTTGAGGGGTCGTTTAAGTCTTTATTTGATCACTTTTGTATCCGTTATTGCTTAATATCGTTCCTTTTCACTTTTTAGGTCTCGTGAAGGCAAAATGCTGGAATGGCACTTATTTGGACGAAAAGGCGCGAATATATGAACAAAATGGCCAAAGTCGAAATCGAGATACTCACAGTTGCTGAAAGTAGAAGGCGACGGCGTCAGGTGCTATCGGCGACGCCGTCCCAAAATTATTGTGACGGGCCAGAACCCAAAACTCGTATTTTCAAGAGACGGCGTCTAGTTGTGAAAGAGTAGGCCGTCGCTACTCAGACGGCCTAGATGCAATCCAGACGACGTCAGAAGCTGAAGAGGACGGCGTCACGGACATAAGGTGACGCCGTCGCAAGGTTAACGTGGCCAAGACGAAACCCTAATGGCGGCAACACGACGGCGTCACTAAACATAAGGTGACGCCGTCGCAATTGTAATCTTATATATAGAATCCGAATTTTTCAGTCTTTGTGTGGAGAGTCTTTGGAGTAAAAACCTAAAACCGAACCTAAGGTGTCTTGTACAGTATTTTAGGGTTTTAAACCCTATCTTACACCAAGATAAGTCTTTACTTCATTAATTCAATTATGTCTTTGATTATTTGTGTGTATGCTTGCATGTTCTCCATGTCCGGCTAATTTATTTGTGTGTTTGCTTAGGAAGTATGAAACTTAATTATTGAATATTGATTGGTTGTTTCTTATCTTAGTTGATTAATGATCTAGTAATGCGATAGGTCATTCGTTGTGTACTTAATGCTTGATTCATCTTTGTGAACCTTAGAGTATAATTACCTGAGTAATTGTAGGCTAAACCATCCAAAGAGCGCCTTAGAGTAGGAGTTTATAATCTCTAGTGGGTTTGTAGACAAGACCCTTTGGTAAGTTCAAAGAGTTAGGGAGAAACGCATACCCTACAACTTAGACACATAACGCAACTAGGAATAAGACGTGACACTCAACCATCAATAGGAGATAATTAAGGAGTAATACAAACTAAGTAAACACATTTTTAAACTATCATACGAGCACACATTAATTAGACATAGACTCCCACAACCTTAGTTTAGATAATTAGATAATAGTAGAGTAATCGGTAGAAATACCAACCCCCTAAATCCAATACCCGAGATTCGTACCTTTCCATTTTTCATAAAATATAAAAAGATAAAAAATAATCTTCCTCAACATTAACCTTAGCGTAGTAACTCCCTACTAGCATTCCTATTCCCCTAGAGAACGATATCAATACCCGTGGCTTACCCTAATTACTACACTACAACGATTAGGTTCACTGCCTAGGGTGTTATAAAACTTGCTCGAAGAAAAGGAAGTTCCTTTGACCCCGAACGACGCGTTTAGCGTTATCACCTACTTGTGTTAATGGTTTGATGTGTATGTGAAATCCAATATCTAACAACCTTATAGTATACGCCTACTTTTGATCATGGTTTGATGTGTTCGTGAAATCCATTATGCTACATAACGCCGTCGTCACAAATAGATCCTTGATAATTAAACTATAAAATCCCGTTGACCAAACATTTTTTTTAATTAGAACCCTCAAAAATATTTTTGTTCCATAAGCTATGTTGAAACCAAGATCCGGACTCAACTAGGGTATAGTAACAATGATTGATTGAATGCACAACGGATAATAATTAACACAATCAAAGTTACCAACAAGGTTTTTGTGATTAAAACAATGATCCTCTATGGATCTTTTTCACTCTCTCTCAAGAGATGTTTTCCCTGGAATGTTTTTCTCCAGAGGTTTTTCTTTTTCCAGTCACCCTAATACAAAAGCTACCAGTTCCTTTTATACACCAGGAATCCTAAATAAAACAATAATATAAAATAAATGCATATCACTACCTAAAATAGCTCATGCAAATCCTAACAAACTAATACTGATTAACTATATCAGTAGAAATACTATAGAATACGCGGAATAACTATCTCCGCAGAAACCATCTACACGGCTTCATTACTTCAGCAGAATTAGATCTTCAGCAGATTCCACACTGCTTCAGCAGAATCCTTCAGCCGTAATTTCAGCATAATTCATACTTCACAGAATTCCCAACAATCCTCCCCTAAACTGGAATTTGACATGGTTAAGTTCCAGTTTCCTGATAGTACTTTAACGCTTCAGAATTTGAGGATTGTACTCGAACATCAGCAGCAAAGAATCAAAACAATTATATCTCTATGATGACAAACTTTGAAACTCCAGATCTTTGCAGCAACAAATGACAAAATGTACATCAAAACATATTAGTTTCATACTATTCTCATCACATCCAGGTGTGTTAACTCCTGTGAGAGGTGAATCATTGAAAATAATGGATTTGATGTCTCTTTACCAATAGCCATCACTACTGGAGTAGCCAAATGTTTAAGTTCAAAAACTATGGTACACTGATAACCATCTGATTTATTGGCAAACCAGCAACCAGATAAACAGATTTGAAATGTCTTTACCTGTAGCCGTTTGCTTAGGACTAGTCAATTCTTGGATTCCAAAAAGGAATAAACCATGGTGAATTGATGACCATACAACCCTCAGCAATTAAGCATGGGTGGTTGCATACCCTATGATTTTGAGCAAACCATTACAGCTATCAACGGAATTGAGATGTCTTTACCAAAAACCGTTTGCTTTTGGACTAGCCAACTCTTTGATGGAATGTCGTCATCATCATGGTGAGTTGATTACCATTTATGGATTTCCGCAGCCTTTACCACAAGCCATAATCCTGTGGGCTAGTCAACTCTTGTGTCAGCAAGACATGGTGAGATGAAAACCATTAGTTGTGTGGTTATTAACCAACACTAAAACCTGTAAGCAAGAAAGAGTAGAAACTGAACACAGACAGGTTAGAGCTTTTTTTTTTTTTTTTTTTTTTTTTTTTTTTTTTTTACTAAGAAAAAGAAATAATACGATTTTTTTTTTTAAACGAAATATAAAATAAAGAAAAAATAAATAAATAACCAAAACATGGAAAATAAACCATCAAGCATCAGTAGAAACCAAAGACAGTTTTAGTGTCAGCAGAAACACTAAGCCTCCCCTTAGGCATATGATGATCCAACATCTGCAAAAATGGTTAGAAGACAAATATACAACAATAATAAGCCTCCCCTTAGGCTTATGCCGCCCCTCAATCAATGCACCTGACAAACACTATTGTTCTTGGGTACCCAGAATGAACCTTTTCTTTGAGTTTTCCAAGAATAACCTTTTGAGGGCTTAACAACAGTTGCCACTCCAACTCCACCATGTGCCATATTCATATGAGATATATAAGGTGTATATGACTGAAAATAAGAACTTGTAGGTCTATAGGGCATAAGTCTAGCATTACTGTTCCACCAACCAGTAGTAACTGGTGAAGAAGATCCTCCACCAGAGGGAACTGGAAAAGGCCTAGTAAGCCTTTCAGCAGAAGCAGATGCATACGCCTTTGGTTTATCAGTAGGAACTGGTTTACCAACTCTCACATGTCCAGCTTTGGGAACAAATGGAGGAATACTAGCAACATTAGTCCATGTGGGTCTAGAAGTCTTATAGCCAGAGGAAACACCCATCTTTTTCTCATGATAATCACAGTCTTTAATAAGATGGAGTTTACTACCTTGTTATTGCTACCTTTGCTATTAGCTAATTAAGGTGTTTCCTCTTTTCCTCACAGCCAAATGTTGCAGTTCCTTTATATGCTGAAATTCCCTGGAATAATTTTCTCCAGAGGTTTTTCTTTTTGTTCAAGTGTGTCTAATACAAAAGCTACCAGTTCCTTTATACACCAGGAACCCTAAATAAACAATAATATAAAATAAATGCATATCACTACCTAAAATAGCTCATGCAAATCCTAACAAACTAATAAATATACGGAATATCTATATCCGTAGAAACCAACTATACTTTAATATAACTTCAGCAGAAGTTCTTCTTCAGCAGAATCCATATACTTCAGTAGATTCCTTCAGCAGAATCCATGTACTTCAGTAGATTCCTTCGATTGTGTTAATTATTATCCGCTGTGCATTCAATCAATCATTGTTATTATACCCTAGTTGAGTCCGGATCTTGGTTTCAACAAGGTTTTTGTGATTAAAACAATGATCCTCTATGGATCTTTTTCACTCTCTCTCAAGAGATGTTTTCCCTGGAATGTTTTTCTCCAGAGGTCTTTCTTTTTCCAGTCACCCTAATACAAAAGCTACCAGTTCCTTTTATACACCAGGAACCCTAAATAAAACAATAATATAAAATAAATGCATATCACTACCTAAAATAGCTCATGCAAATCCTAACAAACTAATACTGATTAACTATATCAGTAGAAATACTATAGAATACGCGGAATAACTATCTCCGCAGAAACCATCTACACAGCTTCATTACTTCAGTAGAATTAGATCTTTAGCAGATTCCACACTGCTTCAGCAGAATCCTTCAGCCGTAATTTCAGCATAATTCATACTTCACAGAATTCCCAACAAGCTATTTTATAACTTATTACAAAAATAATGCCAAACACCCTTGTTCTGTCTACCGTAGCCGGATCCCTCTAGTTGTACTAGCCGGATCCCTAATACAAGGGATCCGGGGGAACAGTGTGACAGAAACCAGCTATACGCCTTTCAAAATAAACCTTGCTCATTTTCCCTCTCCTCACAAAACACAAAAATGACCCAAGAGCTGGTTTCATCTCCATAGGACTCCATATCCTCAAGCATCCATCTCTAGAACATCATTGTAAGTAATTACGTTAACATGGTCTAATCTTCATCCTAGGGTTAATGGTTTTTCAATTTTTCTTAATCAATTGATAAAATTAGGTTTTCCAAAATTGGTCACTAGGAAAGGTTTTCACATAACTAAGACTACATTGGGCTTACAACATTATTAATACAAATCAAAACCATAAACCCATCTCAACAAATTTTGCCTAATTGGAATATTTGTTTTTCTAGGACCAACTATGCTTAAAGCCACCCAACAAGACCACCATGATACCGTCCATTACCTCACCCAATACTATCGAAAAGAGGGGTTGTCAAAAACCGATAGCAAAGTCTTCAAAAGACTTGAAAAACAACTTATCCACGAAGGTCGTGTGGTCAAGGAATGTTTCCTTGAAAATACCGACATTCGTCAAGTCTTCTCGGTAATCAACTTTGATTGTCTTCTTGATATTGATGAACAAATTTGTCCGGTTTTCATCTTTGAATTCTACAAAAGCGTTTGGATCATTCGAAACACCGATGATAGCATTTCAATTGCCTTTATCATCAATAAACGAAACTTCACTCTACCTCTCAAAACATTTGCTTACTCTCAAGATTGGGCAATATCCACTCAATCTTTTGCTCTTGATTCCAATCCAATATACGATACTCCTCTTGATGAACCCGCAACCGTTCGAGACACTATTTTCAAAGTTAGAGCCGACCAATCCCGTTTCAACTGAAACAAAGAGCTCATTCACCGTGATCCCTTTCAAATGAAACTCTTCGAAATGCACTCCATTTTTAGAAAATGGGAAGAAATTCTTAGGGAAAATGTCATTAGCTTGGTCGGTAACAAAGACCATCCAAATGCATGTCTCGTGCAAATGATTTATTGCCTTATTCACCAAAAGCCATTTAATCTCGCCTATTACACGGTGAAGAGAATGGTCGGGGTATTCAAAGTTGCCAACATGGTACTTCCGTATGGTATGCTCCTAACATGACTCCGTGAGTATGTTAGTACATTGCAACCATCTCCCATCAACGATGACCATTTCCTCTCTGATCACGTCATGGTACCTCTTACCAAACAACCCTCCAAACGGTTCATGGTCAATGGAAGAAAACCTAAGGCTCTCCCAGACTCCTCAGACGAAGAAGAAGAAGAAGTAAATGTCAACCCCAAAGCTAACGTCGACTTAGACCCCATTGCCTACTATCAACAACTTCCAACTCTTCCAAACGAGACCGCGGAATTCAAACAAATAAAGGGTATGCTCCAAAACCTAGCTAACTAAGTCATGAAGTCGGGAAAGAGGAAAAGAAAGGATTGTCGAAAGAGACATTAGGATTATGCTTGTTTTTAGACATTTGGTTTATGTATGAATGCTTATGTTTTTGAAGCACACTAGTTTGTGTTGTTTTGGATATTTTCATTACTACTCTTATCTATGATATGATTTATGTGATATCATGCTTGTGTTGCTATTCTTTGGAGTAGAGTTTAATAGAAATTAGTGTACATAGTATGGTGCAAAATCTGCATTTCTTTCTATGATGTTTCTGATCTGTAGTTGCCGGATCCCTAAGATTGTACTAGACGAATCCCTCCTTTGAGGGAACCGTGGGATCCGTGATAACATATGAGCAATGCAGAATCCCACACATCAAAACAGCTCACTAGATCACTTCACACTAGCTAAATATAAGGCCTTAGAACCACCTAAGTCTTCTTCAAGCTTAGAAAGCTTTACACTCACCCATAGCTAACTTAGGATCAAATTCAAAGTGTTTCTGATTTATCAACTCATCAAAACTCACCATATTTCCGCTTCAATACTCACACATTGTTCCTCAAATCTCAAAACACTTAGGTGGATATCTTTATCAATTTTAGAAAATTGATTTTAGTCATCCTTATCTCAAAATGGGTCATAAACCAGTTTCTCAATTTTTTTTTTTTTTGGATTTTTTAAATTTTATCTCAAGTTTACATCTGATCTCTAAGATCAGTTATTATGACTTGACACCATCAAAATTCCTAGTGTCATCCTTGAACACCCATTGGTGATCATAAAGTCTCACTTTCTTTCCATAAAAGGCAATCATTAGCTACATCACTCATTGCCCTTGATCATTTAAGTACTATTTCATTTAAGACACTTAGGAAGACTGAAACACTCAAGGAGGTATAGGTGTTAGACTTCACAAACATCATTTTTCTTTTTTCTTTGCTGCTGATAGCCGGATCCCTAGGATTAGCCTAGACGGATCCCTCATTGGAGGGAACCGTGGGATCCGGGTGACAGATTCATGTCAAGTCTAGATTAAACAATCATTTCAAGTCTACCTTGCTAACTTGAACACTCCACCTCATCTTAATTAAGTCCCTAGATCAGTACAACTCTGAAGTTGACTCTTGTGCATGCTAATCATTACATTCCAAAGGATCTTAATAGCTTAAGTCTTGAATGCACTTGCCAAATCCTTCCCTTTATAAGACATCTTGTTAGAATCTTAGTCATCAACCACAACATAATTCTCAGCATTTAGAAACCTTTTCCTTAGTCACTTCATCAGGATGAAAGCTCCCAGTGCTAACTCATCCACCCAAGAACCACCCAAGAAACTTGCTCGTGTTGTGCACGAAATTTACTCAACTGAATCATCTCCGGTTAAATCGACAAATGCTAGGATTTCTCCTCCACCAACTAAACCAATCAAACCAATCCCCAAGAGGATTGTTCCCACTAAAATATCATCACCAAACTCCACAATTCCTATTAAACCAAACATACCATTCTCAACCCAACCAACATCATTGGTGCCTAGAGCCATATCATTTACCACCTCACAATCATCTACATATTCCTACAACTTAGAGGACTTACCCCCTAGGCTATCTCATCCTCCGACACACTCTTCAATAGAGAAGATTGTACAACAAAAACAAGGTGTTGAATCAACACTTGCACCGATGTCCATTTCTCCATTTCCCTCTAATGGTCCGTTTTGGATTATGAGGAGACATCAAAGTCAACCACCCAACCACATGGAAGTTGACACTTCTCTACCTCCACCAGCAACCCTTGTTGAGCCACCATTTAATGTGCCTCCACCAATCCCTCCTTCATTTGAGGATCCCCAACCTTCTTCACTTAAACCTCCACATCAAGCCGCTCCATCTTTACCATCACCTTTTCAAAACCATGACAAGGATTTCTATCATTGTCAACACGTTGAAGGGTTGATACATGAACTACGTGAAGAGAAACATTTCATGTTTTATCACCTCCTCGAACGTTTCGATGAGGTCAACAAACCCAAACAACCATGAGCCTAAGGATTAAAATGGTGTCCTAGTCTCAAACTTAACTTAGATCGTTTAGGAATCCCATTTCATGTTTAATCATCTTGTTGAAAGATTGGACCAAATCAACAAGTCTACTCATCCCTAGACTCAAGCACATTGTTGCTTTTTAAGTTTTGATCACTCATTATTATTAGTAGAAAATGTATTACATGGCTAAATCATTCTCTTAGGTTTTAGAGATTTGTAGATCATCTCTTATGTTTTATTGAATGATAGTTTATATGCCATATTGCTTTGAGTATATGTTTGTTGCTTGAATACATATCTCACTTTGATGTTAACATTATTTGTTACATCACCATTGCTGAATTCTGTTATCAGGCAGCCAGATCCCTGAACTTTGCCTTGACGGATCCCTCCAAGGAGGGAACCGTGGGATCCGTACAACAGAAGAATAGTTTTCTACTAACTTGAGTCTTAATTGCAGGAAATTATGCACTATATACTTGTTTTCTAACCTTTGTTTTGTAGATTTTCAAAATACACATGAAGACTTTGACACACTAAGCTAGGGGGAGCTTTGTGTCAATCAATACATTGCAAAATCATTTGCAATACAATCCTTATTTGGATTACATTTCATGACTTCCCTTTGCAAAGTTGCAATCATCAAGAGGGAGCATTATCGTCATAAAGATGAAACCAATTGCAAACATAGTTGCAATGCATTAGCTTAGCAATTTTTTACTTGACGCCCTCGCAAAGGGATGGACTCGTCAAGGGGGAGTTAAGACGAGAACTATTCCCGTCACTTGCTCTCTATATTTTCTTTTTACTTTTTTTTTAAAACAATGTGTTAGTTTCTTTTCGACGCTCTTTTTTTTCGACAAAAAGGGGGAGAAGAGAGTAAAAACTCCAATTCAAACTTTTGCGAATTTTAGTTTTTTCTTAAAATAATTTTATGTTTTGTCATCAACAAAAAGGGGGAGATTGTTAATACAAATAAGCTGTAAAAACGTTTATTTATATTTTACGATCTTCTAATGTTTTGTCGATAACAAACGTAAAATCATTTTAACAAAACAAATAAAATACGTAAAAAGTTTGAGCCAATAGTTTACTAACACACTTATGTTTTCATATAAAACACTAAAACAAGTATAAGTGATTTTTTGATTTAGTAATGCATATGTACAACAACTAGTGTTTACATATTGGGTAAATATATACATAACTAGTATGTATTATAATGGGTAATATAAAATGTGTAGAAACTTAAGTATTTGACCCATTGACCAAATACATTGAATGTAGTTGGGTATAACCCAAAGTCCATGACCCATGCCCATAGAGCATGACCCATAACCCATTGCATGACATCATGCTTAAGTCATATATGGATATTATCCATGACCCATGGACTAGATGTATTGCATCTTGTAGATACATTGTATCTACTTGGATACCCATGATCCATAACCTATGACCCATGACCCAAAACCCATGGGCAAAAGGGACTGTCCCACGGATCCCCAATAATAAACTGGACGGATCCCTCAAGTGAGGGATCCGTGGAACTGTAGCTGTTTTTTCTTTATAAATAGTGAGCCATTTCTTCTTTTTAGGTTGCCACTCCCACACATATTTTCCCCAAGTATTGTAACCTTCTAACCTCAGATCCTAAGGATCTCTCTATGTAGTTTGTCTTTTGTTTTTATGTGATTCTCTAGGTTCCTCTTAAAGGCGAGATCACCACCTCTTGAAGTCGAGCAAGCTCAGGTCCATGAGTTGCCATGCTTCGTCATCATCAAGACTACTGAGGTTCTCTTGTTGATACTTCTCTCTTCCTTCATAGAAGTGTTGTGTCCAAGGCATTAGTGATGAATGCCAAAAGAGTCAAGACGAAAGCATTAGTGAAAGATGCTTAACGTCCGTGTCAAAAGCATTAGTGAAGAATGCTAAAGGAGTCAAGACGAAGACATTAGTGAAAGGTGCCAAGCGTCCATGTCAAGGGCATTAGTGAAAGATGTCTAGAAGTCAAGTCAAGTGACATTAGTGAAGAATGTCAAGGTTGTATACTCGATGAGGTGCATCGATATACAAATAGAGATAGGTTGTATCCAAGGATATTGATATCCTTGATGGTGTTGTAATAAGGAGTTGGTCTCCTTTGGGGTTAGGTGTTGTGTAGTATTGGGTAGTAGTTCCTCCATCGTAATGGAACTCGGTACTTAGCCTAGTACCGGATAAAGGGTAGGTGACGTTGTGGTAGGTGTGGTTCTCCCTTGTGAAAGAACCCGGTGGTTAGCCTAGTACCGGAAAAAGAGTTGGCGACGTAGTGAAGGCTTCTCCGCCATAAGGAGTTGGTGTTGTGTAGTGATTACGAACTCTCGAGTAGGTGACTCGAGGAGTGGAGTAGGGCATGGAAGGTGTCCTTGCAGCCGAACCACTATAAATACTCGTGTCGTGGTTATGTGTTTCTTACTCTTTATCTTTCATTACACATTTATATATCTATATATCAATGTCCAACATACACATTCAAATGGAATGACATAAGTCGATCTAAATATTTTAAAACGAGGTTTTAATTGGTAAAACTATTCAACCCCCCCCCCCCCCCCTTCTAGTTTTCCACAAATCATGTAAAGGATTATGCTACTATAGGATGATCTAAGAGTGATGAGATAATACATTTTCATTTTGAATAAAATGTATAACAACGTTTATTTGTAAAATGTATTTGCGTAACTAGTTACAAAAATGTGTATAAGGAAGTGACATGTTAATAACAAGAAAATGTTTTGTTACTTATGTTAACACAATGTTTCTAGTTGGACATGATATAAACGTCATTTTAAAAGTATGTACAACATAGCATGCATAAGAGACTTGTACATCTTAACATTAATATTGTACCATATATGTATTAAGATATTTTAAATGAAAACTTGTGGATATATAAAAAGACTTGACACTGTTTATACTTTGCGTATATAAGGTTTATTATTGTCATCAATAAAATTTAGCAAATATCGTAAAATATAAATAATGTTTTCAGACGATATTTGTATTAACATATGCTTTACCAATTAGTTAGGCAAAGTATGAGAACTACTCGAGCCACTTTTATGCATGCTATTGCTTTTTTCCCCTTAAATTACGTAGAAGCACTTTTAAAATATTACCAAAGAACTGCTCTACGATTACGACAAGTATTTGTTTCTTGCTTTCGAATGCTGCATATCCATTAAAATATACATATGTTGCATAATATGCACTAAACAATGTGTGTTTCTTAAGATTATACGTGTTTGTGTATAGATGAGGACAAATTGAACATGTTTTTAACAAGCTACTACTTTTATGATGTGAATTTTGTAGAGGGAGGCAATTTCGACAAATTTTAAGTTATATTTTAGCTTTAATGGACCAAATGAATAAAAAAAACACAAAGTTAAACAGTAAAAAGGTTGAGAATCGTTCAACATTTGACTTTCATTTGTATAATGCAACTATCAAATATAACTAAAATATATATTCAAAACATTTACATTTTTTACAAAATCTCATGTGTGATATCTAAATTATATTTGTTTTTGAGTAGATAAAAATATACTATTAAAAAAATCAGAAAATCTTTTTTATGTACACGGGTATTATAAATAGTGTATGTATACATGATCTTAAAAGATTGAGGGCCTAAAAAGCTTGGCGGACAAAAATCCCAGCTTTAGTGGCTTGACATTTTAATCATCTGGCTAAATAACTTTGTAACGACAAAGATGTGGACATATCATTTCTTGTTTCACCTATTTATTTGAAAATAAATGTTTGTTTTTACTTTTTATTATCTATTTTAACATGGTTAAAGATGTATTTCAGAAAACGAGTATCTTTTTTGAGTTGTTGACAACATAATATCGAGAAGTTCGACATAGATTATAAATTCTTTAATTATCAAATGAACAAATCTTGATTATTTATATTTTCATTAAATTAAAAACACTCGCTTTCAATTTAAAAAAAAAAATAAATATCTCATGAATCGTTAATAATTAAGCGACACGAACCATCACGATCAGAATTAAATAATCTTTCTATAGAGGACGCTTTTATATATTTTCGACGAATTTTTTTTTGAATGACGGTCTATTATTAAAAAAACAACTAGCAAGGAGCTAGCAATTACAAAGGCGATTTCAGCCAATCAGTCCAACTAATACAATTTTTTTTTTCCTCTAAACTTAAACCAAGAAAAGGAAAAAAGACGGATGAAATAAAAAATATCTCATTTCCTCATAACTTGATAATTGAAAGCGATGTTGTTCCTAAAACGCCAAAAGGTCCAACACGTGGTAGCGAAGATGACATAAGCTCGGTCCTTGTCGTCCTTTGAAACTTGACACGACGAGATCCAAGAATCCCAATCATTGCAAGAGGACAAGAGCGGGAACTTTAAATCACACCAACCACGAACTAGCCTCCAAATATTAGAAGCTACAACGCAAGAAAAGAATGACTCGACTCGACAAATCCATTGCATACCTGACACGTAATAGAGTCAATGTAAACCCCGAGAGGAGAGATTCAGACGATGAGGAAGTCTAGCAAGAAACAAACACTACTTAAAATGTTAACTTTCGACGAACTTTTTGTTCTAGTGTATTTTATTTTAATTTATTTTTATTTTTATTTATGTTGAAATTTCTTCAAAAAATCACATGTGATATGTAAAATCACAACTGATTTTTTATTTTCAAATTGCATGTGATTTGTGAAAATCACACGTGAATTTTAATATAACAAATCACAAATTATTTTACAAATCACATGTGAATTTTTAGGGCATAAATTTCAACAAAAAATAAATTGAAAAAAAAATTTGCCGAAAATATATCAATGTCTCCGTTTATTGAAAGATAAAAAATTCTAATTGTTATAATGTATTTATTATCGTTTGATGATTTACCATCTACAAAATGTTAGTGATTTTTCTTTTTAATGAAAAAAATAAGTGATTGGTCATTTGATCTATAAAAAATTTGTAATCTCAGCTCATCTTTAATAATTTTAAACGAATTCACTTTCTGTTGTTATGAATCAATCAGTTTTTCTTGCATGTAGGCCCATTTTCTGTATTTATCAATCAAACGAGTTCTGTTTGTTTCTAGGTCCTCCGTCCACGTTTCAACTCTTTCAAACACAAATCGTTTTACTCACATGTGAATAATCAATTATGACCGTGCAATTGAATCATTTTCTATCTAAGAGGCCTCTTGGCTCAAGCCATGGCCGATGGCACGAGACGATGGCGCGAGGAAGCACACCGGAGGTGGGCTGGTGGGTCTTAGCGTCGTGGCCACCAGCTCACGCCAAAGAGTCGTTGCTCAATTCACTTCTCTTTGTATTCTTTTATTTTCCTCTTCCACTTCGACTTCTTGTTGTATGAAGCTGAAGAGGACATTTCTGCAAACCGATTACTGTTGATCAGTGATGAAAAATTGTTTTTTGTGTTAGTTTGTGTGGGTAAAATAGTGGAATGATGGTCTTGGAAACAAAAGCCACTCATTTGGTCTTTGGACGAAAAAGATAAGATAAGATTCACTGTGTGAGACTGAGTAAATGTTTTTGGATATTTATGTTTTCACATTTTGAAACTATATTTATCTTCTTCTCACGAGATAGTTTTCTTTTAGCAAATCTCACGAGATAGTTGAATGCTTGCATTTACATGTTTTTTTAGTGGGAGAAGTCAATATATTTATACTAAAAAAAAAAAAAAAAGTATGACGGCAACAGAAAACTGGTGTTATGCTAGGGAGTGATGTTTTGGTGTCATAGCCAAAACTGGTGCCATGAGCAAAAAATGCTGAGGTGACAATTGTTTCCCTTGACACCACCCCACGACACCAACTGTACCTAGCGCTCTAAGAGCGTGAGAAATGTATCAAGTTTTTTAAGATTTGATGAATTTAATGACTTAAGGCATAAAAAGAGAAAGCTTTTATCAAATCTTTGTAAAAAGCTATTCAAAAAGCTTTTGATGCAATACATAAAAAACTCATTCAAAAACTTTTTAAAATAGTAAAAAGCTTTTATTAGTTTTTACATTACGGATGCTCTAAAGACATCTACAATGTAAAAAGTTTTTAATAGCTTTTTGCATTTAATGTATATAGTTTTTGGGAGGTGATTTGCACACTCCTCAAATTGATTGGGACACTCTAATTTAGAGTGTCTTGACATTTATACCTTTACAAGATGAAAATGAGTAAAAATCATGTGAGGGTATAAATGTTAATCCACTCTAAATTATAGTGTCTCAATCAATCAAGAGAGTGTGTAAATCACCACCCATATTTTTTATCGTAGTTGCATTAAATGACTTTAATGCATAAATCATTAATGACCTTCTATAGAAGTTTGTTTGCCAACTCTTTTGTAAAATTATTTTGGAAAACTTCATGTCACAATGCAAAAAGCTTTTCTAAAAGTCTTATAGAATAGTAAAAAGCTTTTAATGATTTATGCATTGTGAATGCTCTAAAGATAAGACTTTATGTAGCACTGAACACCAAAGACCGACGTCTCGTCTGCCACTTTAACTTTTTTTTTCTGTTAAACGATTTTTTTGATTAATTTGGTGTAATAAAAAAACCGACATCTTTATTTTTTTTTTCGTTTTTATTATACTAAACGAGTACCCGCACCTAATGGCAGCGGTGTCTAGTTTTCAATAAAATTATCGCAGCTAATTATTTTCTTTACGATCAACGAAAAATATGTACTTACCCGCTTATAAAAAGTACATATAAAGTCATCTGCGAGCATTGTAAGTTTCATAAGTTGTCCAGTTGTGTTGCCAATTATACTAATCAACTTGCCAAAGATAACTTTTCAATGTTTCCTTAATGTCTGCATAGCTTTACTTACAATTAGTACATTACACATTGATTGCTTGACTTTTTTTTTAAACATTCAACATTCAACAATTCATTTTAACATTTAACCTTGACTTTCAACTTTCAACTTTCAACTTTTAATTTTCACTTTCACCTTTGACCATTTTTCTATTTTATGTAGTTAAGATAATAAAATTAAAAATTCATTAATTACAACTTATTTGTAAATAAAAATGACAATGAAAACAACCCTCAAAAACTTAAAATATCAATTAATTATTTATAAAATAAATTATCTTCTTCCGTGAATCGGTCAATTTTGAGACTAAAATCTCCATTTTGTCCTCTAGGGACGTGTCCCTAGTCGGTCGACGTAGCAAGGCCGACGCGTTGGTGCCACAACTGACCAAGAGTCGATCGGGTTACTACACCCAGCCTAACAAATGAGTGGAAGCATTAATCAGTAGGAGTGGATCGGATGTTGGAAGTTAAGAGGCGGAGATGAAATCTTTGCTTGTGTCTTGATTGTGCGCCTTATATACATGTTTATTGTTAAGTCAACAACGTATAATTTCTTTCTTTTTATTATATTGTGCGCACACGAGATTCATACTATTAATGCAATTAATAATTATATTTCAACTATATTTGTTCAATGTGAACTTATATGTTTTATGGACAAAATTACACGTTTGGTCTCTGTGGTTTACCTCAAATAACAGGTTTAGTCCCTAATTTGTTTTAATTGCACCACACATGTCTATTTTTGAAACATGTTGCCCATTTAGTCCCTATTATGGGAAATAAGGTCTATCCGTGTAATAAAAACACTGTAAATAATTTCACAGATAATTCATATTTTTTAAAATAAGGACTAAATGGGCAACAAGTTTCAAAAATAGGTATGTGTGATGTAATTAAAACGACTTAAAGACTAAACATGTTATTTAGGGTAAAATACAGGGACCAAACGTGTAAATTAAGATTTAATATTGAATCAAATATAATTTAAGGCTGAATCAAGTATAATTTAAGATTTCATAAGAGAATTCAATATTTCAACCCGTGTATGTACATGTTATTGTACACGGATTGTAAAAAGTATCTCAAGATTACTATAATTAGATGTCATCTTAATACGTTTTATTTTTTAGTAAAGTCTAAAACACATTCATATGCTTTGTCCATTGTCCCCTTTTACATCCCTGTGGGTTTTTTTTGGCATACCCACATCCCTCTGTTAGTAAAATTAGCCACCATAAATGTAATAACCTAAAATCCGTTCCTAAAATTCGTTATAATGTTGAACACTTGATACAAATATAATCTAAGATACAACTATATGTTATGAATATAAGTACAATTAGTTAAGCGAACCTAAATAACATACCTAAATATAAGTTTGTTATTAATTCAAAACTTTCCTAAAATCCTCCTAGCTATCACACGTTTTGGAGTTAATTGCATCATATGATTTACACATTTAGATGATAATAATTCCCATAATCACGCCTCTTAATAGACACAATATTCGGCCCTTAATTCTTTCCCAACTTACCCACCCTTTTCTAATAAAAAAAATAAAAATAAAAATAAAAATATACGGTTCTCTTTTCTTCCCTCTTAAACCGAATTCAAGAAAACCCTAACACCCTTTACCTCTTCTCCATTCCATGACCAAGAAATCGACATAGAAGCCTTGGATGATCGTTGGAGTGGTTTGCAACCTTGTTAAAACCGTTTGTACTTGTTTCTTTTGGTCTCTCAAAATCCGCCCTAAGGTATCATCATCCTGTTTTGATTCTCAATCCATTCGACACACACACACACACACACACACACACACACACACACACACACATATATATATATATATATATATATATATATATATATATATATATATATATATATATATATATATATATATATAGGATAGAGATCCGGTAGGAAGAAAAACTAAAATGAGAAGAATAAGAAGAATTTCTAGCCACACATTTCAAATAAGGGAGAGATTTTCAAGGGAAGATGCATCTATTTTAATAGGTGCATCTGAAATATGTGGTTGTGGTTTCTTCTTATCCTTCTCATTTTAATTTCTCTTCTTATTTGATCCTAACTCTATATATATATATATATATATATATATATATATATATAGTGTAGGGTTATTTTCATAACCAAAAAAAGGTCGAGAACTGCGAGAACCGATCTGAACCATCTATTTTTTGATCAATGGCTATAAATGATGATGGCATAAATGAAATAAATTGAAATTATAGGGTAAATTATACAAGTGAAGAAAGGGTATCTAAGGAATTTAATATTAACCCATAAAAAGCTGGCAATCAATCTTTATTTTCATTCTTAACCTAAAAACCGTCACCCCTCTTATCTTTTTCCTAACTACCACCCTAATTGATCCATCCATCATTACCTCCTCACAACAAAACGAGATGATGAAGGTTTTGAGAGGCCTCCTTCTTCCCAACGATCTCTTCCAGATCTGACCACCATGTACACATACAAATAATCACAAACCTACATCATGGTAATTGTCATCATTCATTGTTGTGTATGAAATCGATTTCGGTTTACATGTAAATAAGGGAATCGAATACGATTTGGTTTTCTATATTTAATTGAATCCCGTAATCGTACAGTTTTTTTGTTGTTCATGGTTTTGAATCTGGTAACTAGGGTCTATTAAATTGATTCGGGTATATTTTTAGTTTAAAATCGTTTGCATAGGCCTTGTAATACCACCTGTATGTATGATCAATAAAGGCCATTGTTTGCTTCATTTTTTTTTAATTTCTTAATATCATGTGCAACACTGTTTTGGTTATGGTTCTTAAAAAATCATTACAAATATGTAACTTTTAGATTGCTGGTTTTTATTTTTTTTTTTTTATTATTGTCATCTTTTAGATCTTTGAACAGTTAAAGTTGTTGTATCTTGAAGTCTAATTCCCTAATATCTTTTTAGTGGTGTTTTAATTATTTACTCAATGTGTATATTTTATAACTATCATGATGCAAAATAAGTATTAGTTTTGTTTTTTTTTTGTTGTAATTTGACATTAGTTTGTATAGGTGGTGGCTTTATAATTGGTGTGACGAACAGTGTGAAATACATGTGCATAGCTGTGACGAACAGTGCATAGCTGTTATATCATGGTGTGACGAACAGTGTTTGAATTTATAATTGGTGTGACGAACAGTGTTAAATACATGTGCTTCTAATCGAGTTTGTTCACTCTATGTTTGAATTTATAATTGGTGTGTTCACTCTATGTTTGAAATACATGTGCTTCTAATCGAGTTTGTTCACCTCTTCTTTTAATATTTATAATTGGTGTGACGAACAGTGTGAAATACATGTGCATAATTGTTATATCATGGTTAAACTTTTTTATTTCACTCTATGTTTGAATTTCGAGTTTGTTCTAGTTCATAAGTGGAGAAATATAAATATCAACGTGTTACAAGAAACTGAAAATATATGTGCTTCTAATCGAGTTATTGGGCCATATGTTAATGTGCATTATTGTTTATTCTGACCACTACATGTATCTTAGGTTGTTTCTTGTTATCATGCGTATGTGCACTATTGTTG
This sequence comes from Chrysanthemum seticuspe, assembly GCA_019973895.1. Classification (NCBI taxonomy): domain Eukaryota; kingdom Viridiplantae; phylum Streptophyta; class Magnoliopsida; order Asterales; family Asteraceae; genus Chrysanthemum; species Chrysanthemum seticuspe. The sequence continues at coordinate 241,649,157 of BPTQ01000009.1, forward strand.
GTTCTAACAAATTGGTTTTTTATGTTTGAATATATTTGTAGATTTGTTAAAGACGATGATGAAATTCAATACGTATAAAAGTGCATGTACATGGCTCAAGACTACGGGTATCTAGTGAATAAAGACGATTAAAATACATGCGCATTGTTCAAGACTACGTGTACTTAGTGAACTAAGATGATGAGAATACGTGTGCATGGTTCAAGACTACGTGTACCTAGTGAACTAAGACGATGAAAATACATGTGCATGGTTTAAGACTACGCGTACCTAGTGAACAAGACGATGAAAATACATGTGCATAATTCAAGATTACGCGTACCTAGTGGAAAAAGACGACGAAAATATGTGTGCATAACTTAAGTTCGAAGCCAATTTTGTATTAATTGATGGTTGCACATGTATATAATTAGCAATATATAGGGCATTTTCTATTCTTTGAAGAAGAATATTGTACATTCATTTTTTTCTCATTGCATGCATATAGAAAATCCAATCTTTGTTCATTTACATGACACATGCATCTTGAGTATATAAAACAGAACATGAAGACTATTCAGAACATATGTGCTTACGTTACACGTTACAACAGTGCATACACGCACACCTAAATTTTGCTAAAAAAATGTTGGCTACAAAAAACACATGTGCACCTTACTTTTTGAAATCATCCATGCTGGGAAATAAATTTTAAAAACAAAATCCTAAAATTTAAGAATTAAAAAACGTTTTTTACTAAAAAATTTCAAAAAAATAAAAATAAAAAAGTAATTTTACTATTATACCCTTTTGAATTAAATAATAAAAATAAATATCTAAAAAAATCTGATTGGTTGATGGTGGTTCTCGCAGTTCTCGACCTTTTTATGGTTCTGAAAAGAACCCTTCCATATATATATATATATATATATATATATATATATATATATATATATATATATATATATATATATATATATATATATATATATATATATATATAGAGAGAGAGAGATTGGTTATTTTAAAAAGTTGATCTCAAGAGAAAAGTGAGAGAAGTGATCTCATCCATTAGATCTCCCTCCCTTCCCCTCTCTTTTTTCACACCAAACTATAAGGACCTTATTGTATTTTTCTTCATACTTTAAGGGAGGTTTTGTATATTCGCACTCTACCCCCCACCCCCCCCCCCCCCCCGAAATTTTTTTCCGCCAAAATTTTTTTTTGCGGGCCAAAATTTTTTATTCCCGCAAAAAAGTTATAACTGTGATGCACAATTTTATTTTGGTGCATCATAGTTATAAAAATTAGTTATAACTATGATGCACCAAATTTTATAACCGAGATGCACCCAACGATGGTTACCAAATATGCTCCTATAACACTGCAATAACTTAGTGTACTATGCTTTTAAGGGGCATTAGTTGTACAACCAGGGACGTAGCCATGGTAGTGCCGCATCTCTTTCTTATAACATGCTTTGTTATTGAGATAACGCTAGTGCATATTAATCATCATGAATTGATGAAAAGTAAAACAAAGTAACTCTTAAACATGTTAGGATAATTGATTTCATTGTATATTAACCATGTGATTAATAAAATAAGCGTGTTGAATCAGTTGAAAAATCTCTCTTTTATACACAAAGGTTGAAGGTTCTAACTCAAAACTTTCCTGAAATAAGTTAATAACATATGCGTTTTGATGCACCTTTTTATTTTGGTGCATCACAGTTAAAAAAAAGTAGTTATAACTATGATGCACTAATTTTTATAACTGAGATGTACAAAAAAAAGGTGCATCCCACAATTATAAATTTTTGGCGGGAAAAAATTTTTTTTGCCAAAATTTTTTTTTGCGAGGGGGGGGGGGGGGGGGGGGTGGGTTACAAAACTTACCCCTGAAGTTTGAGATATTTCAAATTCGACCCTATAACTTTTTTTAATCACTTTTCTCTAGAACCGGACCCTATATATATATATATATATATATATATATATATATATATATATATATATATATATATATATATATATATATATATATATATATATATGTATATATATATATATAGAGAGTTAGGATCAAATAAGAAGTTACTTAAAATAAGAAGTAATAATAAGAACTATAACTGCAAATCCGAGATGCACCAACCTAAATTAGATGCATTCTTATAATCTTATATGCATTTTAACGCACCATAGTGTGTTTTCTAGCTTTTAAGCAGATGCATATACGTATATTAGATGCATTTCATGATTTCTCTTGTTTTTTGTTCCTCTGCACGTGCTGAAATCATGAAAATCAATTTGCACCATCTATGCATCAAATTAACTTTCGAAACTCAAGATGTTGCATCTATATGAATAGAAATGCATCTAATGCAAGTCGTTGCATCTCAAATGCATGATTTTGGTCCCTTCTCACCACTTCTTATTTTAATTTACTTCTCACTAGATCCATACTCTCTATATATATATGTATATGTATATATATATATATATATATATATATATATATATATATATATATATATATATATATATATATATATATATATATATATATATATATAATCAGACGAGACTGAATTTAATTTTGTATAACATGATTAAATGTGTGTTAAGATTTAATTAAAATCTGTAATAAACCTAATTTAAGCCTAGTTAAATTCAGATTATGTGGGGGGTGAAATTAGATTCGAGTTAGGGTTTGTTTGGGTGGGTCTTGGCTCGGGACTGTTTTGTAACCTCAATTTGTATTCATTATAGCTCGAGTTCTACAAGTGATTAAATCTTGGTTTTTGCTTGTAAACCTAGTTTAATGTTTTAATTAAGTTTCCCAATTGGTTTGGAGTGAATTGGAGTTGTTTAGGCCGTGTTTCTGAATTTTATGAAATCATGTGTCAAAGCTGAATCCTGAGAACTTAATATCAGTCGTCATTTTTGATTTTTCATTTTCAAACCAAATGGATTTAAAAGCTCTCCTTTTACAGGGCTGATAAGTACGATATTTGTGACTTTCTGGAATTTTTAGGGATTTTTATGAAGTGTTAAAGTGGGTCTAATAAACGTAAACTTTTGGGGTATACCTTCTGTGCACTTTCTGTACAGGTATGAAAAGATGAATTTTTAAACTATACTTAAGCTTTGAAATAAAATCTGCAAAAATTTATGAACTTAATTAACTGATATAAGAACACCTGAAAATTTTCTCACAATTATTGGAGTTCTTTTAATGGGCCATTAAATTCGTATGAAACTAGTCTAGACTTGAATTAAAGAATAAAAGATACTATAAGTATGATAACAAGTATAAGACCTATAAAATTAAGAAAAGCTTATGAAATAAATACGTTCGTGATATGTGACTATATTTTTTGTAGATACTGTGAAGAGGGAGAGATTGTGATTGCTTTGTGTGCTTAGCTCCCTTGCACACACTTTGAGGTACAAATATTCCGTCCTTTTTCAGTAAGGGCATCCATTGGTATGGTTACCCGTTATTGCTATTGATATCCGTTCTGTTATCTGATTGATATCCATTTTGATATTTGATTTCCTATCTCATTATGATATTCGTTGGTTATCCATTTGATATGATTCAGTTCAGCATTTGATATGATGGATTTGATATGATTATGATTGCTCTTGTATTGCCCAGTTTCTGTATATGTATTCCTAGCCATGGAGGTACCACATGTTATTGAGGCACCGGTGGCATGACACTATCTGGGGCGGTGTGATTAGTCTCCGGCGTTCCTATTTTTTTATATGCTATATAACACTTTGGCCATTATGATTATCTAAGTATGTATACTAGCCTTGAGATAGTGTATGTACTACATTGTTTTGTAGGGAGCGTATGGATGCATCCTAGAGAATCTGTATATGTATATGGTGATTGGTCGGTGTGTGTTCCTACACCCCATCATATTTTGGTACATTGTGAGCTAGCTACTCCATGTACAACTTATGAAATTGACGGTATATGATTTGTGATATGATTGTAACATGATTATTTGGCCTATTCATGTATCATGCTTAGGCGGTTGGGCAATGCACCCTGATCCTATATTGATTGATATTTGTTGTGCACTATGAGTCAGTATCTGATTCATATGCGTTTCGTATTCTGTTTCATCAGACATTGTCTCAGCATGCTCTTTTTCATTTCTTTGATTTGACATAATTGGATCCGTATTTCTTTTGATTGTCTTATTATCAGTTATTGTTTATATCTGTTCACTGAGCGTTAGCTCAACCGCATTTCTTTTCTCTGCGGCATGTAATAAGCAGGGATTCTGGAGAAAGAGTGTAAGAATAGGAGCTTAGAAGACCTACCTTGATTAGATTTCTGATTGTTTCTAGATTATGATTAGACTTATGTTTTTGAATATTTCTTTTCTGTTCATTTCAGTTTCAGTTCTGTTTAGACTTGTGGATTATGTTATAATTTGGAAGTCATGATGTTGCTTGACCTTATTTTATTTATGATAAGTCTTTCGCTTGCGTATTATGCTTTGTATGACACCATAATGTGATATTTTGACCCGTGTTAGGTTGGGGTGTTACAATAAATCCCTCCGTTAGTAAAATCTGTCAACGAGGACTAACAGTGCAAATTATTTCTCTGTTATCTCCTAACGCAAGAGAAAAAATATGCATCGTTAGTCCTCAAGAGAAAATATTTTCATCGTTAGTCCGTTTTTATACGTTTTCATACTTTTTATCTGTTTTCGTCCATTTTTTACGTTTTCACATGTTTTTATCCATTTTCGTTGGTTTTTTTACATTCTCAAAAATTGTTTTACGTTTTCATCCGTTTTTATACGTTTTTATTCATTTTTATACGTTTTCATCCTTTTTTTAATGTTTTTATACGTTTTTATACGTATTCGTCCATTTTATATGTTTTCGTCCGTTTTTATGTTTTCATACGATTTTGTCCTTTTTTTTTACATTTTCGTCAGTTTCTTTTACGTGTTCATCCATTTTCGTCAGTTTTATTTATTTTTGTTTTGTTTTATTACGTTTTCATACATTTTCGTTCATTTTTATACGTTTTCATCTGTTTCTATACACTTTTGAACGTATAAAAACGGATGAAAGCTATAAAATCGGTCGAAAACATACAAAAACATAAAAGAAACAAACAAAAATGGATAAAAACTGAAGGAAATGCATAATAACGTATAAAAGCGGACGAAAACGTATAATGGACGAAAACTTAAAAAATCAAACAAAAACGGATAAAAGGACGAAAACGTAAAAAAAGGACAAAAACAGATAAAACGTAAAAACCGGACAAAAAATGTATAAAACGGATGAAAACGTATAAAACGGACGAAAACGTAAAAAAACGAATGAAAACGTATAAAACATAAGAACGTGTATAAAATGAACGAAAACATATAAAACGGACGAAAACGTAAAAAAACTGATGAAACTTAAAAATAGGGACAAAAACGGATGAAAACGTATAAAAATAGACGAAAACGGATAAAAACGTAAGAAAACAAACGAAAACGTATAAAAACAGATGAAAACGTATAAAACCGGACGAAAACGGACAAAAACGTAAAAAACGGATAAAAACATATGAAAACGGAAAAAAATGGACGAAAACGTATAAAATCAGACTAGCGATGCTAATATTTTCTCTTGAGGACTAACGAGTTAAATATTTTCTCTTGTGTTAGGAGATAACGGAGACATAATTTGCAGTGTTAGTTCTCATTGACAGATTTTACTAACGGATGAATGTATGGTGGCTAACTTTACTAACGGAGGAATGCGTGTGCGCCAAAAAACCCCTCAGAAATGTAAATCAGAACAATGGCCAAACTACATGGATGTATTTTATACTTTACTCATTATTTTTACTTTATTTACAATTAAAATGTCGCATTGGTTATACTTCCAAATACTAAACATATTATGTCGGAACAAAAAGTAGCCGGATGAAGTTGCGATCCACTAAAAAGTGGATAAAATTAAAATGTCTAGAAAGTGAAATCCGTCCATCCAAACTCTTTCAAAACCATCAACGGCTAAGATTAAAAATATCCCCAGACCCCCTATTTCATAAACCAAGGGGTAATTTTGTAAATTTAAGATTATATTTAATTTCACCCCGTAATTAAGACGCAAATAACTTGCAAACAATAAACTTTTACGAAAAACCGATTTCATCATAATTTTTTCAAAAAATTTAATTCTGTTTAATTTGGTATGTCTTTGGATATATACATCTGAACATTTTTTTTTCTAAGATTTCAAGTAGATTAATATAATTTCACCCCGTATAAAAGTACATAACTACTTGGTGTACCACAATACATTTTTTTTGTTATTTTTGTTATTTTTAACTTTTTTTAACTGATAAACAAGACTAAATGATGAACAACAACCAACTGATGAAATAATGAACTTTGTGACCTTAACTGATGAATACTGTGATTTTTTTATACAACTGAAGAACATTATATATATATATCTGAAAAGTGATAACATGATGAACATTATAATTTAAAAAAAAAAAAAGTGATGACTTGATAAAATTATGATTCTTTTTGTTACAAAACTGATGAACAACGTAATCTAACTTATGAACATTGTGATATAATTTATGAATAAAAATAAAGGGAACTGATGAACATTGTGATGAACTGATGAACAACTCTTTTTATTGATGATTAACACTTTTTATTGATGAAAACACTTTTTATTAATGAACAAATGAACAATTTTTTTTATCGATGAACACTTTTATATTGAAGAACAATATCTTTTTAATAAAAAATTAAATCTTTTGCGAGGGTAAGAATCTTGTTAATGTCATGAGTCTTAATAAAAAAAAAGTAAGTCTCCCATTAACAAAATTTCATTTTTAATGAACAAAAGCAAAATGGGTGAGGCTTGTGAACAAAATTAATATGGGAGAGAAAGTTGATAAACAAAATTATATTTTAGTACATTAGTAATACGGTCATGGCTATTGATGAACATAAATAAAACAAGCGGGGTATTGATGAACAAAAGTAAAATGGACAAGACGATTGATGAAACGAAATCTTTTTGGATGAACATAAGTAAAATGGTCGTGGCTATTGATGAACAAGAGTAAAATGGTTGGTGCTATTAATGAACATAAGTATTGAACAAGATTAAATGATGACATTAATTGATAAACTACTAACTGATGAATAAGATTAACTCATGAACAACATTAATTGATGAATAATACTAACTGATGAACAAGATTAACTAATAAACAAGACTAACTGATGAACCAAACGTCATTTTTAACGTGTGATATCTCACTCATATGACATCGGACTTGCGTGAATAAAAAAACATGAGTATAGATTAACCTAAAATTTATAACTTTTAGAGTAAATTGCATCTTTGGTCTCTAAGGTATGGCCAAATTGCAGGTTTCGTCCCTAACGTTTTGAACGTGCAGTGGTAGTCCTCATTTTGAATGTTTTGTTGCATGTTTGATCCCTAAATTGCAGAATGTTTTTGACGGAATTGGAATCTGTTTAAGGAATTGGAATGTGAAGGAATGGAATGTTAGAAATTGAAATGCTTAGGATTTAAAATCTGACGGAATTGAAATATGCAAATACTAGAGCATGTTTGGTTAGAAGAATGAAATGAGAAAAAACAATTATATTAAAATATTTAAAATTTAATTTTAGTTTAAGATTAATAAATTAAATATTATTTAATAAATAAATTACTTATCAAATTATAATAATAATTTTTTAAATAATATTATATAAACTAATATATTAAATCAATATTTTTTTTATATAAAATACAATTGTATTTTTTAAATTATAAATTAAAAAAGTAAGTTATAAATAAATTATATTTAATTTAAAAAAAATAATTTTTAAATATAATAATAATAATTTTTTTTAAATAAATAATAATTTATATTCAATTTTAAATAAATAATAATTTTTAAATCTTAATAACATGGTTGTTTATAAAAAATAATAATAATAACAATAATAATTAAATGATCGTTTATAATAATAATAATAATAATAATAATAATAATAATAATAATAATAATAAAAAAAATAAATAAAAATTAAAAAATTAAAAAAATTAATAATAAAAAATAAAAAATAAAAATAAAATAAATAAATAAATAAAATAAAAAATAATAATAATAATAATAATAATAATAATAATAGCAATGACAATAATAAAGATAATATGAATTTAATGGAATTGTAAACAATCCTTCTCATATTGCTATGGAATGTTGAATTCCATATATATGGGATTTTGAAGGAATTTCATTCCATTCCGTTTGCCAATCAAACACAGTAAGGAATGGAATTCAGATTCCAAATTCTTTAAAATTTTCAACCAAACACGTTATGAAATGGAATTGGATTCCAATTCCACCAGAATCCTTAGGATTCCGCCGAACCAAACGGGCCCTAAAAGTTTGAAGTTTCCGTTGCATGTTAGGTCCTTAAATTGCAGATTAGGGACCAAACATGCAGCAAAACTTTCAAAATGGGGACTATCGCTGCACTTTTGAAATGTTATGAACGAAACCTGCAATTTAGCCATACCTTAGGGACCAAAAATGTAATTTACTCTAACTTTTATATTTTTACAATTTTTCTAATTCAAATTTAATATTAGTTAAATTTATAGTAAAAAACGCAATAAAACACAATACGTATACTAAAAAAATAACAACTAGAAAACATCATTTTTAGAATCTTACAATAATAAAATAATTAATGATGCGTTGTGGGAAAATAATTTTTGCATTTAACGCAATTTTAATAATAAAAATCTAGGCTAAACATTTTATCAGACACCTTGTGTGCGACAAATATGAGTAAAACGTCATCTTTAATATCTGTTATCTCACTAATATGATATCGAATTTGAGCGAGTGATTTAAAAACCTGTGTAAAGAGTGAATGAAAATCTCTAACTTTCATGTTTTAAGTTTTTCACGATTTGGCATTTATGAGAGTAAAAAATAGGGCCGAAAATGCTAAAAAAAAATAAAAATAAAATAAAGACCCATTTGATATGTAAAAAAAAGTTCGAAATATTTAACAAGATTTATGCCAAATTAATGAGGATTAAATTTTATAAATTATGGTGAAATCGTTTTTTTTTTTTTTTTTTTTTTTTTTTTTTTTTTTTTTTTTTTAAGTTTTTCATTTAAGAGATATGTGCATTTGAAATTTGAGGCGGAAAAGCAAAATCCAGATAAAATGATGATTTTACCCCTGACGGGATTTTTTAAGTATTTAAGGGAGGGAGGACAAGTGTCGCATGAAGAATACTTTTTACACTTTTTATTTTGTGACCACTTTCTAATTGATCTACTACCGGATGTGCATATGTCGACTTACAATTCATATCTTTAAAATAATGAAAAGATAATTATAATCATACATTTGAGATGCATCGACTTAATTTAGATGCATCTTTATTCATTTAGATGCATCCTAATTAGTTTTGAAAGTAATTTTGAAGTGAAAACGATGCAAAGTAGTATTGACAACAAATTTGTCCTGCTGATGACGAAAAATACATAGAATTCGTCTAACTTGATGAAATGCATATAATATATGTATATGCATCTACTTTTTTGCTAAAGATATATTATGGTGCATCTAAAAAGTTAAGAATGTATATAATTCAAGATCATGCATCCATAATGTGTGGTTATTGTTATTTTTCATCCTTCTTATTTTTAAGATTTCTTTTTATTTGATCCAAAGTCTAAGCATGTATCATATATCATCAATTAAGTGTATTGAAAGTTAACCAACCATAAGCAATTCGAATACATGAACACATACAATTATTCATGTAGAACATTTCGACTATCACACAATTAAACTCCCAACATTATTTTATATATATAATGTTCTAAACTAAACGAATCAACCAAAATCAAAGTCAAATTTTAACTGGGATAGCAAGTAGAGGTAGATTCTTTTGTAAAGTAAACCCAAACTTATCAGTCATGTCCATATCTTGTGGTCTAACTCCCCCTTCAATCTTCCAGTCAAAATTGTGAATCAAAGACCCCAACATCAAATGCAACATTCTATGAGCAAGAGGCAATCCAGGGCACATCCTTCTTCCGGTTCCAAATGGAATGTACTCAAAATCTTGACCTTTGTAGTCGATTTTAACATCTAGAAACCTTTCTGGCTCGAACATTTGTGGGTTTGGCCATACGTTCGGGTCTTGGCCCATGGCCCACATGTTACACAAGACTTGTGCATCTTTTGGGATCACGTAACCTCGGACCTTGACGTCTGATATGGCTCTATGAGGGACTAGAAACGTAACAGGGGGATGCAAACGAAGAGTTTCTTTAATGACGGCTTGTAAATAAGGTAATCTAGAGATGTTTGATTCGTCTATAGGTCCATCTTGATTTCCCATTAGTTCCTTAAGCTCGGATTTGGCTTTTGACATTTTTTCAGGGTTGCGGATTAGCTCAGCCATAGCCCATTCAAATGTGCTTGAAGTCGTGTCAGTTCCGGCTATAAATAGATCCTGCACAACAGAATTTGTCATAAATATATGAAACTAGGTAATCTGAATTCACAATAGGCTTTTCACGAAATTAGACCATTGGTCTAGCAATATCCATGTGTATTTGTTATATATAAAAAAAGATAGTATCTTACAAAGAGCAATACTCGTATGTCATCAAGACTAATTGATGATATCTAGCTTTGGCTAATGTCCAACAGCAAATCCATTAGATCATTGGTTGATGAAGGTGCATCAGATGACCTTGTAGCTCTTGCCTCTAATCGAATATTTATATGTTTTTCAAATATCTCCATCAGCTTTCCGCTAATAAGATTTGCTCGCTTCAGCAACCCGTGTGGATCCAGAGGACGAAGTACAGGCAGCAGTGACGGACCCAGAAAAATGGGATGTGGGGGGCAAAAAAAAATATTTACGATAGCAAAAATATACGAAAGAAAAAACTAGAAAAGTAATGATAAATCGAGTATTTTTACTTAAACATGAAAGATTTATAAGGCTTTAAAGAGTTAAATGTTGGATTTTAGTACGTGAGTGGGGGGCAATTTGAGTTTCTAAGGGGGGTCACTTTCGAAAAAGGGTCAAAATTAAATAAAAATTACACTAAAATATCAACTTTTTCGGCTAGCCATGGGGGGCGCGTGCCCCCCACTCTTACATGCTAGGTCCGTCACTGAGTACAGGAAAGAAATCAGCTAGATTAGGTGTTCCACCAACTTCCATTAACGCCCATACGAGGTCTTTAAAATGCTCAGCTGAAATCGAACCATAATTTGCTAAATCAATGGAAAAGATGAAGTTCGAGAGAACGTTAAGAGTTGTTGTAGCTGCAGTTTGACCAATGTTTACTGCTTTTCGAATCGTACTGCACTCTTGGATATAAGTAAGAAGCTCTTGAACCTTTTTCTTGCGTAAATCTTGGCTAGCATCAAGTTGGCGTACAGAAAATAACTGTTCTTTCGATATTCTTCTTAAACTTCGCCATTTATCCCCAACCGGCAACCAAACTATAGAGTTTTTTTCAAGGTTGTGTGTAACTATAAGCAGTATACGGGATAGATCTACTAGAGAGAGATATATCGTGTTTTGAAAAGAGCTCTTGCACGATTTCACGGGATGAAACAACAATTGTGGTGGTGCTACCGAGCTTAAGGGACATTAAAGGTCCATAAGTTTTGGAAAGGGCGGCAAACGAGTGGTGTGGTTTGCTTCCAACTTTAAAGATGCTTCCAATGATGGGAACTGGGTATGGACCAGGGGGCAGTCGGCCGGAACTGCCCGATTTTCGGTTGCCCCATTGGGTAGTAAAAATGTATAAGAACGAAACAATGGAGAGTAAGATGTAAAATATTGTGGAGTCCATTTATTTTCCTGCTAAATTTTATGTGAGCCATATTGATTGATTTATATTTATATTGGTGGTTCGGGTGGCTAGAAAAATAAATGCTGAGGACGTGATCAGGCTATGATAAATGTATTGGTGGTTCGGGTGGCTAGAAAAATAAATGCTGAGGACGTGAGGCTATTACTCTAAGGTACATTTGTCAATATTACTTCATGCCAATCCTTTTCTTGCTAGAGGCACACCCACCAAGCAAAGGCTAATGTACTTTATGCATAAACTATGCCTGGAGGATTGCTAGGGGCAATCCTTTTTTTGCTATGGGCCTGGATGAACATGCTTTTTGCCACTCCTTTTTTTGCTATCGGCACACCCATCAACCAATGCTTACTGTACTGTATGCATAAACTATGCATGCAAGATTGCTAGGGGCACTCTTTTTTTGCTAGGAGCCTCGATGAACAGTAGAATGTACAGTACTAACGGTTGTTAGTTAACGTCCATTATCTACTAACGGTCTTTTTTTTTTTTTTTTTTTTTTTTTTTTTAACCGAAAATGCGACAAGAGTCCGTGAGGTTTAACTTGCGTTGCAAAATAGGTCCTGTAGGAACTAACGATGTTAAAAAAATTTACAAATTTGGTCCTTTATGTTAGATGTTCGTTATCCAAATAGTCCTACTAACGGCTGTTACTTAACGGTTGTTAAATAACAACATTCTATCATATTTAATTAAGAAGATCTATATAAAACGCAACGCAGCGAAGACTTGATAGCATGCTTTTTTGTAAATTCGTAACCGCTTAATTATATTGTTCACGCTTAAAATGCTAAACATATCTAATAGTAACACATTTAGCTCGAACGTTATATAATACTTTTGTATGCAAACATCCCGCTGCGCTTCGCAGCGGGCTAAAAACCTTGTGATAAATGTACAAGTGAAACTGTTGCTAAAGCACATGGCATTTTACAAGGTAAAAACAGAAAAAGAAATTACAAGATTGGACTTATATAGTACTACATCAATTTATATAAGATATTATAGCACGGCGACCACTCCAACTATATTAAAATATTCCTCTTGTTATTTTAAATGTTAATTTTTTTGGGCCATTTTTTTAGCCCATTCTTGCCTGCTATCCATGGACTTAAGGATTTTTCTCTATCCGTATTCGTACCTGTCACTAACTTTCCCTAGAAGGTACCTGTTTTATCCAGTGTTGGTGACAGTCGGTTTAGGTAGGCGCTTGAGATCTATCTCTTTTGTTTGTTGCATGCATATAGGGCTGTAAACGAACCGGACGAACACGAAAGGAGCTTTGTTCATGTTCGTTCATTTTATTTTAACCGAACAAATAAACGGACACGAACAGTTAAACGGACGAATTTTCTTGTTCATGTTCGTTTATTAAGAAAATGGGTTGTTCATTTTCGTTTATGTTCGCTCATTAAGATACTAAACGAATGTTACACGAACATAAACGATCGAACATAAATGAACATAGACTAACTATCATAAACTTTATTAAATTATACACAATATATTGTTTTATAAATGTTTATTTGTTTAAACAAACAAATTTTAAAATTATACAATTAAAAGATATGATATACGAATATAAATAAGTAAATGAACATAAACGGACGCTAATGAACGCATAATCGGACGTTCACGAACATAAATGAACGAACGCGACTTTTGTTCATGTTCGTTCATTTAACTAAATGAACATAAAATATTGTTCATGTTCGTTCATTTAATAAATAAACGAACATAAACGAACTTTTTACCGAATGGTTGATGAAATGTTCACTGAACGTTCAGTTCGTTTACAACCCTACATGCATAGTCAGTTGTGTTTCTGGGTTTTGTTTGTGACATTGTTGCATGTTATGACTTGAGTTTCTGGGTTTTGTTTTATTTGGGTTGCATGTTCGGTATTATGATCCGTTATAAAATTAGGTTTCTGATTTGATTTTGGGTTAGTTGTGATAAAAATTTTATGGTCGATGTCGTCGATTGTTGTTTATGAAAGGTTGGATTGAAAACCCCAATTTTTGGGGTTCTGTTGTTGAAGTTGCGGTTCGTGGCCCCTGCTACTATATCCTATATCAATTTTTATCTTCGTTCTTTATATAGGTTTTAGGTATTCATATCAGTTTTAGTAATTTGGAAAAAAAACTGTTTCTTATAGCCGATACGAGCAACAATTGTTGTTTGTTATTGTCATTGTACAGATTTGGATAACCGTTCCGGATTGTTTTAGTATAGAATTATATTGGAGAAGTTAATGTTGATGAATATGAAACAATCCGTATCTTGGCGTGGTGACCTATTATGGTCGCATCCATGGCGGGTGTGTCCTCTGTTATCTACTGCTAGCCTTGGCTATGTGCAAAGGTCTACTGTGATCTATTCGTTATGTTTATGACATCCTTTTCTGATTCTGGTCTTATGGAGCATGAAATCTGTAAACCTTTAGAGAACCGTGTCTATATATGATTGTTTCTAGCATTGTTATATTACAAACTACAACATTTTTGGCTACTTGAGACTGGGTACATCAGACAATGATGAGTTTAGGGGGTGGGACGACTAGGGAAGGTCGTTTGCAACCCTACATGCATAGTCAGTTGTGTTTCTGGGTTTTGTTTGTGACATTGTTGCATGTTATGACTTGAGTTTCTGGGTTTTGTTTTATCTGGGTTGCATGTTCGGTATTACATGATCCGTTATAAAATTAGGTTTCTGATTTGATTTTGGGTTAGTTGTGATAAAAATTTTATGGTCGATGTCGTCGATTGTTGTTTATGAAAGGTTGGATTGAAAACCCCAAATTTTGGGGTTCTGTTGTTGAACTTGCGGTTCGTGGCCCCTGCTACTATATCCTATATCAATTTTTATCTTCGTTCTTTATATAGGTTTTAGGTATTCATATCCGTTTTAGTAATTTGGAAAAAAAAACTGTTTCGTATAGCCGATACGAGCAACAATTGTTGTTTGTTATTGTCATTGTACAGATTTGGATAACCGTTCCGGATTGTTTTAGTATAGAATTATATTGGAGAAGTTAATGTTGATGAAGATGAAACAATCCGTATCTTGGCGTGGTGACCTATTATGGCTGCATCCATGGCGGGTGTGTCCTCTGTCATCTACTGCTAGCCTTGGCTATGTGCAAAGGTCTACTGTGATCTCTTCGTTATGTTTATGACATCCTTTTCTGATTATGGTCTTATGGAGCATGAAATCTGTAAACCTTTATAGAACCGTGTGTATATATGATTGTTTTTAGCATTGTTATATTACAAACTACAACATTTTTGGCTACTTGAGACTGGGTACATCAGACAATGATGAGTTTAGGGGGTGGGACGACTAGGGAAGGTCGTTTGCATCGTGGCGTGGCAACTTACTAAAGTTGCAGCCATAGCAGACGTTGTCTTTCTGCCTCATCTTTTCTTTTCGGTGTTGACCAGCTGCATAATGAGAGTGGTCGTGGTACTAATTGTGAGAAGTTGTGATGATTGTTTGCGGATTTTGAAAAACTGGTGAACATTCGCAGCTTGGTTGGGCAAATCACTAGATTTGCAGCCGCTACAGATGTTTTTCCTTTTTTTGATCCTCACCCTGTCTGAGGCTCATAAATGCTTTTGTCTAATTTTAAAAACAATAGATATGAACGGGAAGTGTTTTGTTTCCAAGTTAATTTTGGTTTTATGCTATCCAGATTCCACGTAGTCTTATGATATAAGTATCTAGAATAGTGTTGTCTGTTCACTCTTTGGTGTGGCAAAACAGTTACACTTAAGCCTTTCCTAGAGGAAAGACGTATCTGCTGTAACACTTTAGTATATTGTTGTTATGTTTTTGTGCGATGTAGTAATGGGCTATGATGATTGATCGATGTTCTTTGATTCAAGTGATATTGGTTACTGGAGGTCTAAACCATCAGTTGGCGGGGCAATGACTGGATGGCATGATAGCATAATTGCTATTGTGCAACCGCGTTCTTTGCAGCTATGCCGGACGAATGATCCTTTGGATCATTTTCCGTTTACAAATCTGAGCCTAATGATTAGCTGTTTCAGTTTTGTGGTTTCTATGGTCACTCACTTGGCTTGCACTTGCCTGTTAAAGGATACTATAGCTCGGCGAGCACTCCAACTATATAAAAATTTTCGTGTTCAGTTACATATTGAATAATATGGGTTGCACATGACAATTGGTTTGTTTGTTAAGGCGATTAGTTGAGTGTTTTCTGGAAAATATCTTGGCGAGGTAACCACAGCCGAGCTGTGGTTGCAGCCATGGCAGATCTGAGCCTTATTTCTCGTGATTTTTATCCTTTGTGTTATTTCAGATTTTCATAGGGACATCGACGGGAAGTGGTTGTAAAGTTGAATTATTTGTTTATTTATGTGATTTAACAGAGATGGCCGATATATGGGTGTCGATATTTCGTTGACTTTTTGGTATATGTTTTAATCATCTTCAGTGGCCTTTTTTGGGTGTTGAGGTTCTAGGGGTGTTTGAAATATCACGCCCCACATATGTTCTGTGATTGCAGCCATTTCGTGCATTTTTTAACCGTTTAATGAGTCATTTAACTATACGTGTGGGTAGGCGTATGATTGTTTTGTCTATTCTGGTAGGCATATGATTGTCAGTCGGTATACTTGAGTTCCTGATATGTTTCGTCTATGCTGGTAGGCGTATCATTGTTTTGATGTTGTAATTGGTATACTTGAGTGTGACGATGGTTAGTTGGTATACTTGAGTTGTTGGTATGTTTCGTCTGTGCTGGTGGGCATATGATTGTTTTGATGGTGTAGTTGGTCTTGCTGGATATTTGGTCTATGAATGTTTTGGACGTAATAAGATTTAAGTAAAGAAAGTGCAAATTTTAGTGGTTATTTTTGGGCTTGATAAGGTTCGATGGTTGGTGTTGCTGGCTTCAGGTTAATAAGGTGCTTTTTATTAAATATAAATAAAATAAAAATGTTTTTAGGAGTTAATATTGTTGTAGTAGTTGATATTGTTTGGTAATGGTTAACTGGATGGCTTTTTTTGGCCTTAACTCGATAGCTGGTGTTGTTGGGTGGTTGATAAGTTATACTTTTGCTGGCTCTGTTGGGTTATGAGCTTTATTTCATCAGTATTAACGAGGCAAGGATGATTTTACATGGGTTACGTAAAAGCTGAGATTGTCCGGAACTTGGCGTGGAAACCTATTTGGTTTGCAGCCATGCCGGATGTATCCTCTTTTACCGGATTAGTTCCCAATATGATCCTGATACTTACACATTTTTTGATTATTTAATTTTAGTGTTATAGGAATCCGTTGTGGCGTCGAAATCCAGTTTATACTCTTCAAGTTAATTTTGCCTTTTCTACTTTTCGCAGTTATGAGTTTACATGTGCTATTTATTTTTTACAATTGAAATGGAATTTTGTTTTGTTATATTTAGCCAAACTGTAAAAAATTGTTGTCGTTAACATAATTTGCTCCAAATTATCTTTTTAATTGTTATGTATTGTTCGCTGATACATTCAGAACACTATTGAGATTTATTATATTAGCTTGATACACCCATGCGACACAGAATTGGAAAAAAAACTTATTGACTAATATGGCTTGCACATGACCATTGGTTTATTTGTTAAGGCGATGATGAATGTTTTCTGGAAAATATCTTGGTAAGGTAACCACAACCGAGCTGTGGTTGCAACCATGGCATATCTGAGCCTTATTTGTAGTGATTTTTATCCTTTGTGTTATTTCAGATTTTCATACGGACATGAACGGCAGGTCGTTGTAAAGTTTAATGATTTGTTTATTTATGTGATTTAACAGAGATGGCCGATATATGGGTGTCGATACTTCGTTGACTTTTTGGTATGTGTTTTAATCATCTTCAGTGGCCTTTTTTGTGTTGAGGTACTATGGGTGTTTGAAATATCACGCCCCATATATGTTCTGTTGTTGCATCCATTCCATGCATTTTTTATCTGTTCAATGAGTCATTTAACTGTACGTGTGGGTAGGTGTATGATTGTTTCGTCTATGCCGGTAGGCGTATGATTGTCAGTTGGTATACTTAAGTTCCTGTTATGTTTCGTCTATGCTGGTAGGCATATGATTGTTTTGATACTATAACTGGTATAATTGAGTGTGACGATGGTTAGTTCGTATACTTGAATTCCTGGTATGTTTCGTCTATCCTAGTAGGCGTACGATTGTTTTGATTCTGTATGCTACTGCTGGATATTTGGTCTATGAATTTTTGTTGGCCTAATAAGATTTAAGTAAACAAAGTGTAAATTTTAGTGGTTATTTTATAAGGTTTGATGGTTGGTGTTGCTGGCTTTAGGTTAATAAGGTAATTTTTTTATTAAATATAAATAAAATAAAAAAGTTTTTAGGAGTTAGTATTGTTGTTGTAGTTAAAAAGTGTTTTTAGAACTTTTAATGATGTTGCTATGTATCAAGTTGGTATCTTTGACTATCAAGTAACCGTGAACTTTGATTTGGTGGCATGTGTCATATTGTAAATAATAGGCGATGATGATTTTCTGCATTTATATTTTTTCGGTTCATGGTTTACTAAGGCCCTTATCTTGGCGGGGCATCCACATTCGGAAGGTGGTTGCAGCCATGGCGGGTGTTTCGTAACAATCCCATACTTGCATCATTTTTTACAGCCCAATAATGCAATTTGCTGTTAGTTATCGAATGTTGAAATGGTCAGCAGATTCATGACCTTTAACTGGACTAACAAGAAGTATAAGGTAATAGCCCCTTCCACTTAATTTGCTTTACAGTTGTCATATGAAAATTGGAACGAACATAACATTATGGACTTCTTCTGATGCGACTATGTTGGTATCTTTGATATTCACAAACGTGCCTTTTTCGAATGTTACAGTTAAAAGACATCAGCTCTAAAGGTGACATAATGGTTAGGCTGTAAAGATGCTCTAAGAAGATGTTGTGGTTAAGCCAGGAGGAAATTCACATTCCAGTCAGGAATCAAAGGAGGCACGCATAGAAGGGGGCCTGGAGAACAGAAAAGTGGAAAAGCACCACAAACGGACTTTTTAAATGGGTATCGCGCTATAAACGTTATCTGTTTTCCGAGTGTCTGGATCAGCTGCAACGACAGCGATTAGGGATTGTTTGGGTCTATACTGAAATATGTATAATAAACCAATGTTTTGGTATGACTGGTGCTTCTTTTATAGTTACAAAACTAGAACTTTAAGGGATGATAAGGATTTAAAACGTACTTTAGGGGGTCATTTAAGCCCTATTTCGACACATTTTATATCCGTTACTGCTTAATTTCGTTCCTTTTTACTTTATAGGTCTTTTGGAAGCAAAATGCTGGAATGAAGCACATTTGGACGAAAAGGAGCAAAAACATGAAGAAAATCAAAAAGTCAAGATCGAAGACACTCAAGGCTGATCAACAGAACCTGACGGCATCCCATCCAAAGGTCGACGCCGTCCCTCTATGAAGACTTGATCAAAAAGTGCACGCGACGGCTCAGTGGAATTTCTGGTCCTAAAGCCTGACTGCGTCACGCCTTAATTGTGGAAGGCGTCACTCACAAAATCTACACCAGACGCCCAAGATCAAAGACTCAGACGATGTCGCTACTAAAGACTGACGGCGTCACACATCTCAACTGACGCCGTCACAAGCTGATCAAGACTATCACAACATGCGCGCGAAGTAGCTGATACTGTTTTGGCCATAACTTTTGCATACGAATTCGGATTTAGGTGATTCAAAAGCCCACGCGACCGGAACGATAAAATCTACAGTTTGGTGAATAAAAGTCTTCATGACTCCGTCACCCTTTTCCGACAGAAAATCTGCCTATAAATAGAACATTATAACTTCACTTTTTGTAGACTCTAAACCCTAAGTCCGATTCTAGGGTTTAGATAGGTTTTTTTCCATTAACTTAGAAGGTTTCAATCACTCCAAGACATCTTGTAATGGTTTGTTGATTATATCTTAATCCATATCTTCAATTTATCATTATGTCTACCACATGTTCAATTGATTGTGTGTATGCTTGCTTGTTTACCACGTCTAGCTAAATTTCTTGTGTGTTTGCTTAGATCTATGAAACCTAGTTATTGATTATTGTTAGGTTGTTTCTTATCTTAATTGTAAATTGGCTTAGGAGTGTAACTAGGCATCATTCGTTGTATTTATTGCTTGAGTATGCTTTATGAGGAAATTGTCTATGGATGAAATAGCCAAGGCTTGCCGATTCCGTAGGTTGTATAAGAGAGATAACCTCAAAGAACTAGGGACTACGCATACCCTACGACCTTAGGAATACAACGCGTTAAGATAAGGTGTGACAATTCAACCGACCAATAAAAGATAACTAGGGAGTAATAGTATCTAGGTAAACACATTTTTAATCATCATACGAGCACACATCAATTAGACATAAGACTACCCGTAGTAACTAGATAATTAAATAAGGGAAAATTAGTCAAATAGACCAGGCGCCCTGAGGCTTATCAGTTTCCGAACCACGCCTTTTTTTAATTTGAAAATAGACCGGTTGCCCACCAATTTTCTTGGACCCAACCAGGGGCTGCCATGTGTCCGACAACTTATGACACAAGTACGTATTTTGAAGATGTATGTCATGTATTGTAACGTATTATTTTTTGGGAAACTTTTATTGTTATTTGGGCATCTTTATATTTTTTTGGGCAACTTGTATTTATAAACGAGGATAGTTTGGTCATTTTACATTTTAAATTAAAAAAAAATCAAACGGCCACACAAAACACAGATTCACACAGTCACACACCTCTTGTCCTCCACATAAACCATCACAACTAACACCACCACAACCACCCAACAACCCGACGCCACCACCATCCGGCCGCACCTCCACACACGCCACCACCATCTGGCGGCACTACCACACAATTGAACCTTCTTCTGCAGTGGCCTGTTCTTGTTACAGGTAATTCAAATCACCTGAAGAAATATTTTGTTATTATCTACTTAAGTGTCAAAAAAGGAATCCTCTCAAAATTGCTCGTATCTAAACACAATCTTTTATTATTATCTACTTAATGTGTTTTATCTTCGATTTAATCTGTAATTTTAGTTAAATTTGCATTTGTGGTTGTTCCCTTGATGAAAGTCAAATTAGGGTTATCACCCCTAAACTGAAATTCAGGTTTTGTAAATTTCTTAATTTGATGCAATTATGTTCTGCTAAAAAACATGTGAATCATGCTCGGTATTGATTATTGTATCTAAATTATTATATCTTCTTTTATACTCTAGATTCAGGCTCGGTATTGATTATTGTATCTAATAAATTATTATATCTTCTTTTATACTCTAGATATATTTAGGAGGAATGGTATTCTGAATGTGAGACATTGATTTGCAAATGGAGCAACTATAGCTTGTTAGGACTTCTTTTCTATGATATTTAAGGTATTGTTTGAATTGATTTTCTCTAGAATACAAGTACTTCTAACCTTTAAGCTTTTATATCTTATCTTAAGCTTTTCAAGTAGCTGTTGAAGTTTATATCTACTATTTTCAGTCTAAAAGGGGCGTTTGGATGTACTTTTTATATGTCCGCAGCACTTGGATGTATGGGTTGATTTGATGTGGCTGTTTAGACCAACCGATGCAGATTGGGCTTTAGCTTACCGTGAACAGATGCTTGAATACTTCTGGAAGCACAAGTTTGAATATACAAATTGATAGCCGTCTTTCAAGGTACGATCCTTAATGTCCGTTTGACCCATAATTATTGTCAAATGTTCACTTGTGAAGTCTTTTTCTTTCAACTTTTACTATATGTATTTTTACTTGTGTTATATATTAGTCGATTATTATATATATATTTTTAAATCAACGGCATTTCTTTTGTAAATACCCGTGCACATATACAAAAATGGCTATAGTTTGCAAACCACTTCTATATTGGTTATGTATACTTTATTAATATTTGCTATAGAGCAGAATATAATATTTGGTTGCCCAAAAGTACATCACGGTACATGTCCTTTAATGTCTTCTGTTCCCAATCACTTTCTTCAATACAAATATTTCTTATTTTGTTTAACAAAATATTTCTTTCTTCTTTTGGTCTATTGACTTCATATCTTTATCCCAATCTTTTTGCTTTTGTTTAAAAAATATGTCTGACAATATCCCACTGGATGTTCAACTAGATATCATCCGTAGGCTACCTCCTAAGTCTATACTCGAGCTACGTAGTGTTTGCAATTTATGGAAGGCTAGTATAGATTGTGGAAGCTTCATCTTTAATTACGGTGTTCGTCGTAATGATGAGTGTTTATTTACGCTAACATTCGATATGGGTGACCAAGGTTTTATGTTAGCTTTAGATGAACAGCTAATCTCTACGCCACTTAATACAGATTTAATGCTTTCATCTATGATTACAGTTGGCAATTCTAATGGTCTTTCGTGTTTTGTCTATGGTTCTAATCTAATGTCTGTTATTTGGAACCCGACAATCAAAAAATCACTTGCAGTATTTGTCCCGCTTTACACGCATCAAATCGAATGTCAAAAGATTTGTTTTGGTTTTGCCGTCCGTCCGGACACTCTTGAACCGACGATCGTGAAGGTCTCCTATCCTGTTTTCCAAAGTGGTTTCTGGTATGTGTCTGTCTTTTCTTTGAACTCGTTAAGGTGGACACGCCTTGAAAATTTCCACCCCTCGTGAAACTATCAAATTGAAACGTAAAAGTCATGCAGTTGTAGGTCGTTTTATCTATTGGACTGGGAGTGAAAAGTTAACTAATGAGGACGGTGTTATTTACAAGATTTATATGTTGATTTCTTTTGATTTGGTAACCAGCCAATTGAAAGTTATAGACCTACCGCAGATTTTAAAAAATGAACTCCCAGTTCCATTCAATGTTTTCGATCTTGGAACTTCTCTAGTGATTTCTGGGACGATCATTAGTGAAGATATTCCATTGTTTTGCGGATGGTTGTTAGACGTGAATAGTTCTTCCATAACATCATTTAGAAGCCTATTCGCCATCCCTACCCTATTTTCGGTTCGTTTTCTTGGATTTACAAAGGATCAGGCTCCAATAGTGGAAGCATACAGCGGCAATCATTTGGGTCACTCGGTATTTGTGTACAACAAAGAACTTGAATTATTTGTCTGCATGGGAATGTTAGGAGATGCGGGATCTTTCTACATCGCCCCATACAAAGAATCTCTTCTTTTGTTAAATCAGCCAGACTGTGCTGTTTATAGTATGTTTTATTTTTAACTTACCATTCTATTTATGTTTTATTTTTAACTTACCATTATATTCATGTTCAACAGGTTTGTTCGGCAGAAGTTAGGGATCATGCTTAATGGGAATGAAGCTTTGTGGTTTTAGTACGATGTCTGTATGGGAAGGAAGTATGGAGTTGTTAGCTTTTTCTGCGTACTCGGTGAATGTTATAAATCAAGTGGTTATATAATATGTAACCATTAAACTTATAATTATGTAGTAATCGTAATATGTAGTAGGTTGTCTGTATGAAACGTTGTATGTCAACGTATTTACTATTTCCTATGTTCTGTAATCCCATTATACATGTTTGTTTAATCTGGGGAACTAGCAGTTGTTTCCAAAAAACAATTTGGCAACTAACTATTGTACGTAGGGCAACTTCTTTTCCCTATGGACTACTTTTATAAACCAAGGAGTCCTTCTAGTTGTTACAATTCGTATTCTATAATCAACTAATAACTACCAACTAGTGACTATGCAAACTTGAAAAAAACAGATTTACCATTCAACACTAGTACAATTTAACTTGAAAAAAACAGGTTTAGGCTATGTATGGGCTTTTTGGAAACGACCGTGCGTGGGCAACGCGTCGTTGTTGATGGACGGATGTATTCTTTTTGTACTGTGTACCATCATGTTCTTTTTATGAATAACATCTTCAACTTCTCTTTGGTGTTTCTAAAATTTTTCTGTTGCCTGATGTACAGGTCGAACTATTTTTGTTGGTGGAGGAATGGTTGTTTTTTTGTTTTTTTATGTGCTTTCCCTTTATTTACCTCGCGTATTTATAGCGAGGATTTTACTGTTCTTGCACGCGGTATCACTAATTTTCATTTACTGTTTTGTGGGTAGGCACGTGCCTAGGCTCCTACCCTGGGCATCTATTTTTCCTGCTGGATTTGTCATAAAATTTCTAGGGAAGGAACGTGAATATTTACTTGCATATTTTCTCTCCTTTTTTGGTATTTGGATAAGCCTTATCCGTAATTATAAACAGTTTGAATTTATCGGTTTATTATCCTTTTTTGTACTGAAAGTTTGCTATGTCTGTATATATATTTTTTTTGGTAAAATGTAGCTTCCACATCTGTTGTTGCTATTGGAAATGTTGCTTATGCACGTTAGTAAAACATTCATATCGGCGCTTTAAATTTCACTTTTAAAATTTGAACTGCAACTAGTCAACCTTTTAATTCGCAAAAACCATTTGGTACTTTAGGGACTTTTTTAATATAAATGATTTGGAAAACACAAACAAAGTTGATATTTGCGTCGACACTAGCGGTGGTTTCAGTGACACTAGCAGTGGTTGCGTATACTGTAGCAGTGGTTGCGTATTTACATATGCGCATACTTGAGAATTTGTTCAAACCCTGTAGCCTCCTTTGGTTTTTCCAAAAGCGCAACCATGTTGTGAGTTGCAGCAGAAGAGTTGGGCACCATTGATGTTTATTTCAAAATTGATTGCAACAGATTGTTAGGTGTTGCGAATTATGCTATGTGTGGGTCTAAACTATGTTTTGCGCTAGCAGTTGTAACTCTTTATTTTTTTTATCCCCAATTGAATCGAAATTAATTTGTACTTTCAAAGCAACAGTTTTAAATCTTGTAGCAGTTGTTAGTATTTTTGGGCGTATTTTTTTTTATCGTCATCTACTATCTAGACACGAAAATTCTGACAATCTAGTTTATGTTATTGGGCAATTTCGTTTGTACCTCAGGCCACCATCCAATTTGCAATCTGGGCAACTAAATACCATAATTGGGCAATACTTGTTGTACGATCGGGCAACCATAATTCTTAACCATATGATCATAAATGAAAGACTTAACAGCATAAACCTAAGAACACTAAGTTGGCCATAGAAGCACTATCGCATGGTTGGCAGCATAAACTCATATTTTTTTAAAGGCAACAAACATTCATAACAGGTGAAACCATGCATCTAAGGCATGTGTTGTGTTGTGTTGCGATATGATTGGTTGTAACCTTAATGTTATTGGCTAAAAGAAATGTCTGAGTGATTTTGTTGCAACAGTCTTTCATTTCCTTGTGCACTACCCCCTTTTTTCTATGATCTCGAACCCTCTTTCAGTTTTCGTGATAGAAACACGCTTTGTTAGCTTCCTTCTTTTGAAAGGTGTTGCACTACCGCACCGCATGCCAGCGTCCTCTTCCTGCCATACCATGTTTTTGAAATAAAATTGTGACAAAGTCTGTAGCTTGTGCACAATGTAGACGTCCATGGATCCATTCTCATCCGCAAGGTCATACATTCGTCGAACGTCATTGTCACTGTGCAACAATGTTAAACCATCTTCGAGTGCCTTATTTGGTGCACCATAAAATAAAGCCCATTTTTCCCCTCCAATATCATTGAAAACATTATCAACCACCCTAGTAAATGCACCCCTGGTGGAGCTAAAACACCAGACATCAGCAAGGCGACCGCCTACATAGCGGAGTGGCTGAAATTCAAATTTCCCATTGTGGTGAACTTTAAATATGACTTCTTTGGTTTCCGCCATGTCCTATAAAACATAAACCCTAATAACAATTATAATCAACCACTAGACTTTAAGGGGTATACTGACCATACCTATAAAGCATAAACCCTAATAACAATTTCAATAACTTTTATTTAAATAAATATTTAATAATAGAATATAAAATATAAAGCTGCACAATTATTTATTTTCATGTACTCAATAAATATATGAATGAATAAGGTAACAAAGTACATACATGGGAGTACAACAAACCTGTATTTGTTTCTAAAAAAGAAGAAAAGGACAACGATTTTTTTATTTGGATTCTTCGATGAAAGTGACCTAGGGTATAAGAAGGAATGTGAGGATGTTGATTGTTGGGACGATAGGATAACTGATGTGTGGTTGGGACCACAAAAGGATAAGTGGTGTGTAGGGTAAAAAGGTTTATGTGTTTGTCATTCTAGGTCCCTCTTGTATATTACAACTGTCACACTATAGAATAAAAAATTGCTTGTTCAAGTAAGGACTGCTAGTGCTGATGAGAACGGAAAATATGCATTTAATCTTAACTCTAGCATTAGCTCATGTGTATAAATAGGCACATATACTATGTCTACAGATTGTTGAAGATTATTAAATTGATTTAAATGTGATTTAACTAGCAGGGATTTACTTTATGGTACATTATGCACATCAGGTCACTTAAAAATACACAAACCATTTCCCAAAAAGCAACTGACAGCCTTACCTTTAAACAAGTGTAAACAAAATAGCCAAATGCTAGAGTTCAAAAAAACAGTTAAAAAAAGTAAAATGCAGAGGCCATGATTTCAGGTTTGATAAAAACATTGGGTCACTGAGATGAAAAAAAAAACTACACGGATACTCTACTATTTTAGAAATCCACTTTAGATTCACATCCAAAATTATACACTAACTCTTAGTGGCCACAAATAACCCATTTGCAAACACCAATTCTTACAGTGAATTTGGATTATTCATACTATACACCAATTCAAATTATCAATAAATAATACATGTGCCTACTCTAAATCTAAAAACAGCATTTCATTTGGATTATTCTACTGTGATATTTCAGTCAATTAATATTTAGATCAATTAGATTATCAATCATCACAATCATTTACGAAATGCCGTGTTCTTTGTGTCCAGATGGTACATGCACTCCAAATTGTACTAATTTGCAGGATTCTTTATTTAAAGACATGATAGACCGTTTCAATAGAATGGTAATTGCTTGTGAGCCGGGAAAGACTTTCCCAATAGAAGGAAATTTTAGAGAGAAACAAGAGCTGATTGATAAGAGGAAGAGAATGATTGAACAACTTCCAGAGTATGAATGTGAGTATGAAGATATGAAAGCACGTTTCAAGAGGATCGAAGATGATAATTCTAATTTGGAAGCAACGTGTGAAGAGGCGATAGCTGAATTTAAGATTTACAAAGATTATAATGCTGATGCTGATGCTGAAGCGAAGTATGAAGAGATGATAACCAGTTTTAATAATTTGAAAGATCATAATGCTGTTGTCAAAGCTAAGTATCAAGAGATGGTTGAATGTGACAAAAACCTTATCAAGATACTCAAAGAAGTTGCAGCTGATGCTGATGATTTTTAGGATTATGAATGTGTTTTGTATATGTTTAAAAATGTGCTATTTTGGACTTATTTGGTATGTAAGCTAGTAACTATTTATCTAATTAACAAGGTACTAGATTACTGCATCAAATTTTATGTTATGATTGTATGATATCATTTGTGAAAACTTAAATAATCAAAATAATAGCTAATCTCGATATTCTTCACATGAGAATATACTCTAACTAAACTTAAATACAATAATAACCTCAAAATTCCATTACTTACTGATAAACTTCGCTAGCGAACATAATTTTAAAAAACGTAAGTAAATCAAATAATCGCTAATCTCGATATTCTTCAAAGGTAAACTATGAATAGCAAACAGTCGCTAATCTCGATATTCTTCAAAGATAAACTATGATTTATGCAATCTAAAACAGCTCTAAACATCAAACACCTAATTCTTAAACGATTCTTTCACAAACGCATCATCAGATAGTCAACGTAATAAACAAAAACTAAAAACAGTATCTAAATAAATCAATAAACATCTTCACATGTGCAAAAATAGATATGTAATAAAAAAACACATCATGAGATAGTCAAAAGTAACAAACAAACAATATCTAATAAGTCAATTAACATCTTCACATGTGAAAAAAATAGATATGAAATTCAATTACGTAGCATATACACATGAGATAGTCAACGCCGGAGAAAAGTTGTTAAAAACTGAATCAGATTCAATCAAAAAAAGAAATTAGAGAGTCAATACCAAAGTCAACGCCGGAGATAAAAAAACGCCGGATTCAATCAGAAAATAGATGACGGAGATGACGAAGATGCAATTAATATCCAGAACTGGTTGCTATTAGAGGTTATGTGTTTTTTTATTGTGTGTTTATGTGGGATTAAAGGAGACAGAGAGAAAAACGGGATAAACTTTAGGGGTGTGGAAGCAAATGACAATAATTCACTTAGACCCCTGAAAATTTCGTTCAATAGTTACCAAAATGCCCCTCCGCCCAAAATTTCGTTCAACTTTATGGGTGTGTTTTTTTAGTGTGTGTTTACGTGTTGTTACTACATGTTTTCTAAGGTTACTGCTGCTATTACAAATATAGGGATGCTTAACGTTACAACTGTCTGTGTACAATATAGGCATGTTATACTGGCAGTAGCGAACGAAGCTGATTACTTGGGTAGGTGTGTGTGTAAATGTGGGTATTTAATGCCGCTATGCTTTATGATAAGAAAGCCAAACGGCTAAATTCCAATGTTGGCTGACCTTTTATTTGACTGCTCACAAGTTAATTGAATAGGTTAGAAAGAGTGTGTGTTACTCTTCAATTAATAATCTAGATGGTTATGCTAGTAGACGTTCTTATATAATCCGTAAATGCTATTCTTTTCTTTATAACATCAAACAAGTTTCACCATGGCTGAGGAAACCGGTTGTGAAATGATATGTGATGAGTGTCTAAATACTCATCATTTTTGTACCATTTAAACTGCAAAAACATCTGAAAACACTCAGAAATGCATCAAAATGATAAAAATATCACAAATAAGTGTTTTATGTGTTTTAAATGCAAAAATATCAAAATCTGGTGAAAAACGTATCAAGTTTGCATAATTGGCAGTTTTAGTCCCCCAAGTTTCAAAAGTTGTCAAAAACAGTCCCTGGTAAATCAAAATAAAGAAAAATATCATTTTAAGTCCTTAGGGATTCATGAGTGGTCAAAATTGGTCCTTAAAATCAAAAATTGCAAAATTACAACTTTAGTCCCTCAAGTTTTGAAATTGTCACAAATGGTCCTTTGAAAATTTGAAAATGTCAAAAATAGTCCTTGCACTATTGAAACTTGTCAAAAGTGACCCTTGTGTGAACTTTGGAAAATGGCAGAAATGGCCCTTCAAGAATCAGAAATTGCAAAGTTAGTCCTTGTTAGTTATAAACTAAGCTTTGACCCTTTCCATTTAGACCCCTGCCATTACCCATTTTGACCCCCCTGCCAAAACCTGTTTTGGACCCCTGGTCAACCAAAGTCAAACCAACACCTTTACCCGCCACTGCCTTATCTTCTTCCACCACTTGCCTGTGCCCTCTCTAGTCACCTCAGCCTTATCCCTCCCCCTCATCATCATATTCACCCACCTTTCCCACCACAATAAATGCCACCCCCCTAGTTGCAAAAATCAGAGCCTACAGTCAAAATAGCCTTTTCCCGCCAAATTGATCAAACGGCCAAAATGATTTCTAGATATCCAATGGCCAGGATTAAAGCTGGGATTTGATCAGAGGACACGTGGAAAGCTATCTAGTGTATAAAAGAGGAAGAAGAAGCAAGAGAGAAGCAAGTCTTTAGTTTTTATTTCATATGTATGTCGTATTTTATTTTTATGTCTTTAATTAAGCTTTAAACTGTAATCTTTGGTTTCATTGTATCAAATTAAGTTGCTTAAGTGTATTCAAACTGTTCTCAAGTGTCAATTCAAGTTTCATTTAAATTTCAAGTTTCATGGTTTACTGTTTCAAATTTCAATCTCAAACTGTTACATCCAAGCTTCAACAAGCTTATTTTTAAGTTCAAATAAGCTCATTGAAGCTTCTTATAGCTTTTAGTGAGCTTATCAAGCAGGTGCAAGCAATATTTGTCCTTGGTCAACAAAAGTCAACTGTGCAGAGAACTTGGGTCAAGCAGGCATGGAAATGGTTTATGGGCTGATGCAGAGTGGATTTGGGTTGGATTTTATATAGAATAGTAGGTATTGGGTCTGGTATAAGCTACTGCATAAGTTGGACCTCTTGTGAGTTTTGTTTATTTCATTTTCATTTTTAGTTCAATTTGCATATTGTTCTTGTGTTTGTATCTGTGATCATTGATGGCTTAAATATGTTTAATTAGTTGTATTTAAGTCACTTAGACTCATTTTGATTGTCTGCACAAGTTGGATCAGTGGTTATCTCATTTTATTTGCAAATCAGTGGCTTAAAGCTGTGTTTGGATTTGCTGTCAAATCTGAGATAGAACCTTTGTTTGTACTTGATTATTGCACTATTAGTCTTAATATAAGTAGTTAGACTCATTTGAGTCAGTTATTTGTGTATTATAACAACCAAAGTCAAAATCATCTTAGACCTGTCTTATTTACTCAACTGTTGTGATTTTGGAAAAGCAAAGTCTTGATTTATGTTTAGATATCATTATCATAGCTTGCAATAATCTTAATATAACATAAAACATCAATTTCAGTTAAATAAATTGAATCAAAACTCATTAAAGTCAAACCTTTCATTTTTGTCAAAAAGTCAAATTTGCAAAATCTCAGTTTTAACCCATCTAAGTTGATTTTTAATTAAGTCATTTCTTGGTCAAATCATGTGAGACTTTTGATTTTAAAAAGTTCAGCTGGTTAAGTTTCTTATAATGATTTTTGCATAATTTTAGTAATTTTGTAAAAGCTTCAAATAAGCTTGTCAAACAGGGCTTATTTGCCCTGTTCACAACTCAGTGAATACCGAGTTTTATCAGTATCTTGCAGAGCTTGTCAAAAGCTCCTCAGAGCTTCTCTTGGTCTCATTCTTGGGTTTTAAGTTCTTAGCCAGGTCAACTTCAAGTTCCAATATCTGTATTTCAGTTCCAGCTTATTGGGTAGCTTATCTTTAAGCTGCAAAGTAGCAACCTCAAACTGATTTTGGCCCTTATCTCAAATAATCAAATCTGAGTAATCTGTATTCCAGAGGTTTAAGCTTGTTATAATTAGTTGCATTTGATTAGTTTCTACTTATTATAGCTTCTGTGTTGGATTGGTGCTCATTTGGACCCTTTGGCTTATTCAAAGTGCTTATTTATAAGCACTTACAACTGCAGTTTCAATTTCCTCCACATAAGCCACTGTTTTTCTATTTTTCTTAGATTCAGCTTATTAAATTAGACTTTTCCTGAATTTTTCATATTTTTCCATAACAGTTTGCTATTTTTCCTTAATTAAAACAGTTTTTAAGTAATTTTAATTAGCTTTTATTACAATTAATTCAGAAAAACTTCAAAAAAATAAGTTTTCAATTTTCTTAGGTTAAGATAAATATAAAAAGTAAAAAAATTATTTTTCCAGATTTTTCATAGTTTAATTTGTAATTTTTAGCAATTTAATTAGTTTTAGGTAGTTTTTAATTCATAAAAAATAGAAAAATAATCAGAAAAATATAAAAATACTTTTGAAAATTCTCTTCAGTTATTTTAGATTTTTCCAAGTCATAATTTCATTTTTCTAGCTTTATTTCATATTTTCTTGTATTTTAGGTTATTATTAAATAGTTAAAAATAGTTTTTAATTAATAATAATTAGATAAATAGTTATAAAAATAATTTTCTTTTTCTAAAAATTTTCTTTTATCATTAGGTTTGTAAAAATATCATTTTCATATTTTTAGGATTAATATTGCTTCAGTTTCACATTTTTTTTGTACGTCACGTAGTTTTTAAATTCAAATTTATAAAAGAAAAATAAAAAACATCAGTTTACAAATAGTGATAGCATTTATTTAATAGAATTTATCTTTTTAATTTTATTTAATTTGCATTTAAGCCCCTGTAATTTACAAAACTTTTCTTTAGGTATAAATATCTCAGAATCCTTACTGATCACTATCCTTAGTGATTATTCGACATCTGATTGTGTTAAACACCATTCATCCTCCGTGGGACTTAACGGCCCAGGAATCCACTATATTCCTCTGATCTTCATTGCATTGGTTCCAGACTGTTTTAAGTTTCTTACAGTTGGTCATTCACAAGTGACTAGCTTGCGTGAGAAAACTTGACGGTTTAGCACCAATCAAATTTTGGCGCCGCTGCCGGGGAGGCTGTAAGCGTGTTCTAAGCATTTTTCAGACCCGTACTTGCACATATACCATCGTTTGTAAACAGTTTTTTGTAAAGTTATCATAAATCAAAAAAGTTCATTAACACTTTTCCTAAAGTGTTAGCAACACCAAACAAAATATAAAACAACAAAACAATCGTAACGTTTTCTAGCTTGTGTTTCTTTTAAGGTGATTCTTAAAGAAATACGATTTGGTTAAACGAGACGATACCAAAAATATTGTCCAAAAGTTTTTAAACCATTAGCACATATCCATACCTACGTCTTTTTAGTGGTACTTAAATACATAAAAATCAACCACCGCAAATCAAGGCAGTACACCTACTAACTGGGGGTGTGACCATAATAAGTTCCCGAACAACAGATTTAAAACTTGCCTTTGTGTCCTTGTGATTTGGTGTACCTTTTTCAAAGAAGCCATTTCATTTGTGATTATTGGTTAAGTTCACTTGTCGTTTTGCCTCGCATTTGTTTTGAAAACTGATTTTTATACTTAGTGCATGCGCACTCGTTCTTCCAGTTCTACAAGTCCACTGTCAGAGCTTGCAAATATTCCTCGTAGACGTAGAGGACGTTCTGCTCCTTCAGTCGTGAATGAGGAACGTCTACCACCACCACCACCTGCCGTAATGGCAGAAGACAAGCCGATGAATGAGCTTCTCCAAGCACCCATCGAGGGTTACGGAGATGCTATTGTTGTCCCAGCCATCGTGGCTGATACTTTTGAGCTCAAAACCGGGTTGCTTAATCTGGTAACCCAAAGCCAATTCTATGGTTTTGAGCGGGATGATCCTCATGCACACATTCGATGGTTTAACAAGATTGCATCTACCATCAAATACAAGAATGTCCCACATGAAGCAATTAAGCTTCTTCTGTTCCCATTTTCTCTAGAGGGATAAGCCCGGAATTGGCTTGAGAAACAACCCCCTCGTTCCATTGAGACATGGGAAGATCTAGTCACAAAGTTTGTTAACGAATTCTATCCTCCATCCCGAACTACAAGTCTTAAGAATGAGATAATGAAATTCTCTCAAAGATTTGATGAATCATTCGGGGAGGCGTGGGATCGTTACAAAGAATTGCTCCGTAAGTGTCCGCATCATGGTTTTACCGAGTTAATGCAAATGGATACTTTCTACAATGGTCTGAACCAGACTAACCAAGACTCTCTAAATGCCTCCGCGGGAGGTAATTTCTTGAGCAAGACCACAAAAGAAGCCTTACAAATCATTGAAAACAAGTCCCAGGTCCGCCCTTTCCGCACGAAGACATATCAGTCTCAGTCTAATGCTGGACCTTCTACTTCATCTCCCGTGAGTACATCTAGCACCGATGCTAAGATTGACAAACTCACGGATATTGTTCAGGCTTTGGTTCTTGCTAACCAAAAGAAAGTCACTTTCACTCAGACACCATTACATGGTGAAGTGAAGAAAGTTGAAGTTGGTGTTACTTGTGGTGGTCCTCATGCATACTACAACTGTACTGCCACCGATGGTAGTCCATTTGAAGCTAATGTTATAGCCGGTACTTCAGATCAAGGAGGTAATCAATACCGTCCTCAAAATGAACCAAACTACCGTGCTAACACTTATCAGGCACCACCCGGTTTTAACCAGAATCCTAACCGGAATCAGAACCAACCTAGAATGAACCAAGGTTATCAAAACCAAGGTAATTTCTATTCCGGACCCAATCAAGGTTTCCAACATCAAGGAAACCTTAATCACAACAATTTCAATCTAGGGAATCAATTTCAGGGAAATGTGAATCCTAATCAAGGGAATTTTCAACAACAAGGTCATAATCAAAACATACGACCTCAAAATTTCCCTCCACAGCCTCCAGTACCATCATCTGATGAGTTATTGAAGCAATTCATGAAATCCCAAGATGAAATGAACAGGTTGTTGGTCAGTCAGATCGCTGATCTCAAGAAGTCTTTAAATGATCAACCCTCGGGCTCAGGAAAACTTCCGAGCAACACGATCGCTAACCCGAGGGGCGATGCAAAGGCGATCACAACCAGAAGTGGTGTTTCATATAATGGACCCGCTATTCCTACTACCTCTTCTTCTTCTCTCCCAAAGGTAGTAGAAAGTGAACCTAAGACGCACAATGGACCTTCGACTCCAATGCCTCCTCCACTAGGAGCAATGAGTCAAGTTACCAAGGATACAACGGACAAGGTGCATTTTTCAAGCCCACGAAGTACCGCACACGTCCCACCTTCGGTAGTCCAAGCTTTAAGTCCGGAACCCGAAGTTCCGAAGACAAATTCTGAGCCAGAAATGACTTCCATCCCGGTTCAAAAGTCTAGTCAACTTCCTTACCTATCAAGATTGCATGATGAGAAGCTCAAAGACAAAACCAAAGAGCAAATGGAAATTTTTTTGCAAATTTTCAATGAATTGCACTTTGATATAAGCTTCGTTGATGCTCTCGTTCTAATGCCCAAATTTGCATCTACACTTAAAGGCCTACTGAGTAACAAAGATAAGTTATCTGAAATGGCTAAAACCCCTCTCAATGAGCAATGCTCAGCGGTCCTTCTCAAGAAGCTTCCTAAAAAGCTTGAAGACCCTGGCAAGTTTTTAATCCCGTGTGATTTCTTGGGGATGGTTCAATGCTCCGCCTTGGCCGATCTTGGCGCTAGCATTAACCTTATGCCACTCTCAGTATGGAAGAAACTGTCTCTTCCTGAACTTACTCCTACTTGTATGACTCTCGAGCTAGCGGACTGTACCATAACTCGTCCACTTGGAATAGCCGAGGATGTCGTGGTAAAAGTAGGGAAGTTTCATTTTCCTACTGACTTTGTTGTAGTAGACTTTGATGCAGATCCTAGAGTTCCCCTCATCTTAGGGAGAGCTTTCTTGAGAACGAGTCGTGCTCTGATTGATGTGTTTGCTGAAGAGTTGACCATACGGGTTGACAACGAAGAACTCACGTTGAATATCAACCAAAACTCCAAACCTCTATCCAAACAGAGTGTTGCCACAATTGATCAAAAATCTGAAAGATTCAATGCAACACTCTCAAATTTCACGGTTAAGAGGAGTCATCAAAAACGTGCTGAGCTAAAAGCTTTGAAAATCAACCCTGGTTCAAACAAATGGTTTGAAAGTTGTACCAGGAAAAGCAAGAGTGTTCTTGATGATGATGATCTAGAATCGGAGACTTTATCAGAAGTGGTGGAAATTGCTAGCTCTAAGAGCACACCACTTGTCCCACCTCCAGAATCAGTTTATCGTATCGAGTTTGTTAACTCTGTGGATGAAACCAAATTCTCTTCAGTTTCATCTGAATTGGATGATGATGTTTGTGATCCAATAGGAGACATTCTTCCCATTGAAGAATTGCTCAAAAATGATCCATCATCTCCTAGTCTTATTATTCCCGACTCTTCCATCCCTTCTCTCACTCCTGATGAGGAAGATGACAACTTTTGGAAGGAAGTCGATGCCTTTCTTAGTGATGAGTCAATTCCAACAGGAATTGATAATACTTACTTTGATTCGGAGGGGGACATCCTTTTTCTAGAAAATCTGTTGATTGAAGAACCGTTTCCCACCCTCCCTCTCGGACATCTTATTGACAATCACCATATAAGCTTCAAGTTTAAGCTTAAAAGTGTCAAAAATGGTGATTTGCTTCTTTCTGATGAGGAATGGACTTGCATTCTCATGCATATCTTTGTTCCATTCTTCACAGATGGTGTGGTTGCTCTTTCCCTTTTCTCTTTCGGGAATGAGGACACCATCTTTGACCCCGGTATCCTCCCTTATAGTTTCTACTATTAACAATACCGCGGTTGTGTCTCGTCGGTGTGGAACTTTCTGATGTTCATATGTTTGTTAACATTGTGAACGAAGGTCCGATTGAGATTGGTTTTCCACGTTACTTTCCCCATGAACAAATGAATGCGGGGATCGAGTCAAGCTAGCAACTCGGTAATCAAAAACAGTAGCTATACATGGGTTTTCACCCGTGTGTACCACCCTAGTGTGGGGGAGTTGCCCCCCGCTGTTGTATATAAGAGTTTCATGCAAAAAAAATGGACGTAGTATTTCCTTTTACGTTCTATGTTTCGGCATAACCGCCGGTACTTTGAATATTGAGGGCAATATTCATTTCTAGTGTGGGGGGGAATTCTCACGAATTTTATCATGTAATTATACCGCCCAATTCCCCCATTTTTGGCCAAATTTTTTTTTGGAGTAAGTGTTTTGCACTTTACTCATCTTATGGTTATCAGTCCGTCTTGTCTAATAAACAAAAGGATTGGCTAATCCAGGAGCAAATGGCTCTTGGTAAAGATATCTCAAATCCGTTGACGGCTTGCAATTTGCCCAAAACTGTATGGTATTCAGCTCACCATATCCTTAAAAGTGAAGAGTTGGCTAGCCCACAAGTTTATGGCTTGTGGTAAAGGCAGTGGAAAAACCATAATTGGTAATCAGCTCACCAAAGATAATATTGATAATTTATCTAAGAGTTGGCTAGTCCAGAAGCAAACGGCTTCTGGTAAAGACAAATCAAATCCGTTGGAAGCTGGTGATTTGCTCAAAATCATTTGGTTATCGGTGTACCAAGGTTCTTACTTGAACTGAAACATTTGGCTACTCCAGAAGTAATGGCTTTTGGTAAAGAGATGAAATCCATTAAATTTTTCTCAAAACATTGCTAGGGACTAGCAATATCTTAGTGTGGGGGATTGATGAGTGTCTAAATACTCATCATTTTTGTACAATTTAAACTGCAAAATCATCTGAAAACACTCAGAAATGCATCAAAATGATAAAAATATCACAAATAAGTGTTTTATGTGTTTTAAATGCAAAAATATCAAAATCTGGTGAAAAACGTATCAAGTTTGCATAATTGGCAGTTTTAGTCCCCCAAGTTTCAAAAGTTGTCAAAAACAGTCCCTGGTAAATCAAAATAAAGAAAAATATCATTTTAAGTCCTTAGGGATTCATGAGTGGTCAAAATTGGTCCTTAAAATCAAAAATTGCAAAATTACAACTTTAGTCCCTCAAGTTTTGAAATTGTCACAAATGGTCCTTTGAAAATTTGAAAATGTCAAAAATAGTCCTTGCACTATTGAAACTTGTCAAAAGTGACCCTTGTGTGAACTTTGGAAAATGGCAGAAATGGCCCTTCAAGAATCAGAAATTGCAAAGTTAGTCCTTGTTAGTTATAAACTAAGCTTTGACCCTTTCCATTTAGACCCCTGCCATTACCCATTTTGACCCCCCTGCCAAAACCTGTTTTGGACCCCTGGTCAACCAAAGTCAAACAAACACCTTTACCCGCCACTGCCTTATCTTCTTCCACCACTTTCCTGTGCCCTCTCTAGTCACCTCAGCCTTATCCCTCCCCCTCATCATCATATTCACCCACCTTTCCCACCACAATAAATGCCACCCCCCTAGTTGCAAAAATCAGAGCCTACAGTCAAAATAGCCTTTTCCCGCCAAATTGATCAAACGGCCAAAATGATTTCTAGATATCCAATGGCCAGGATTAAAGCTGGGATTTGATCAGAGGACACGTGGAAAGCTATCTAGTGTATAAAAGAGGAAGAAGAAGCAAGAGAGAAGCAAGTCTTTAGTTTTTATTTCATATGTATGTCGTATTTTATTTTTATGTCTTTAATTAAGCTTTAAACTGTAATCTTTGGTTTCATTGTATCAAATTAAGTTGCTTAAGTGTATTCAAACTGTTCTCAAGTGTCAATTCAAGTTTCATTTAAATTTCAAGTTTCATGGTTTACTGTTTCAAATTTCAATCTCAAACTGTTACATCCAAGCTTCAACAAGCTTATTTTTAAGTTCAAATAAGCTCATTGAAACTTCTTATAGCTTTTAGTGAGCTTATCAAGCAGGTGCAAGCAATATTTGTCCTTGGTCAACAAAAGTCAACTGTGCAGAGAACTTGGGTCAAGCAGGCATGGAAATGGTTTATGGGCTGATGCAGAGTGGATTTGGGTTGGATTTTATATAGAATAGTAGGTATTGGGTCTGGTATAAGCTACTGCATAAGTTGGACCTCTTGTGAGTTTTGTTTATTTCATTTTCATTTTTAGTTCAATTTGCATATTGTTCTTGTGTTTGTATCTGTGATCATTGATGGCTTAAATATGTTTAATTAGTTGTATTTAAGTCACTTAGACTCATTTTGATTGTCTGCACAAGTTGGATCAGTGGTTATCTCATTTTATTTGCAAATCAGTGGCTTAAAGCTGTGTTTGGATTTGCTGTCAAATCTGAGATAGAACCTTTGTTTGTACTTGATTATTGCACTATTAGTCTTAATATAAGTAGTTAGACTCATTTGAGTCAGTTATTTGTGTATTATAACAACCAAAGTCAAAATCATCTTAGACCTGTCTTATTTACACAACTGTTGTGATTTTGGAAAAGCAAAGTCTTGATTTATGTTTAGATATCATTATCATAGCTTGCAATAATCTTAATATAACATAAAACATCAATTTCAGTTAAATAAATTGAATCAAAACTCATTAAAGTCAAACCTTTCATTTTTGTCAAAAAGTCAAATTTGCAAAATCTCAGTTTTAACCCATCTAAGTTGATTTTTAATTAAGTCATTTCTGGGTCAAATCATGTGAGACTTTTGATTTTAAAAAGTTCAGCTGGTTAAGTTTCTTATAATGATTTTTGCATAATTTTAGTAATTTTGTAAAAGCTTCAAATAAGCTTGTCAAACAGGGCTTATTTGCCCTGTTCACAACTCAGTGAATACTGAGTTTTATCAGTATCTTGCAGAGCTTGTCAAAAGCTCCTCAGAGCTTCTCTTGGTCTCATTCTTGGGTTTTAAGTTCTTAGCCAGGTCAACTTCAAGTTCCAATATCTGTATTTCAGTTCCAGCTTATTGGGTAGCTTATCTTTAAGCTGCAAAGTAGCAACCTCAAACTGATTTTGGCCCTTATCTCAAATAATCAAATCTGAGTAATCTGTATTCCAGAGGTTTAAGCTTGTTATAATTAGTTGCATTTGAGTAGTTTCTACTTATTATAGCTTCTGTGTTGGATTGGTGCTCATTTGGACCCTTTGGCTTATTCAAAGTGCTTATTTATAAGCACTTACAACTGCAGTTTCAATTTCCTCCACATAAGCCACTGTTTTTTCTATTTTTCTTAGATTCAGCTTATTAAATTAGACTTTTCCTGAATTTTTCATATTTTTCCATAACAGTTTGCTATTTTTCCTTAATTAAAACAGTTTTTAAGTAATTTTAATTAGCTTTTAATACAATTAATTCAGAAAAACTTCAAAAAAATAAGTTTTCAATTTTCTTAGGTTAAGATAAATATAAAAAGTAAAAAAATTATTTTTCCAGATTTTTCATAGTTTAATTTGTAATTTTTAGCAATTTAATTAGTTTTAGGTAGTTTTTAATTCATAAAAAATAGAAAAATAATCAGAAAAATATAAAAATAGTTTTGAAAATTCTCTTCAGTTATTTTAGATTTTTCCAAGTCATAATTTCATTTTTCTAGCTTTATTTCATATCTTCTTGTATTTTAGGTTATTATTAAAAAGTTAAAAATAGTTTTTAATTAATAATAATTAGATAAATAGTTATAAAAATAATTTTCTTTTTCTAAAAATTTTCTTTTATCATTAGGTTTGTAAAAATATCATTTTCATATTTTTAGGATTAATATTGCTTCAGTTTCACATTTTCTTTTGTACGTCACGTAGTTTTTAAATTCAAATTTATAAAAGAAAAATCAAAAACATCAGTTTACAAATAGTGATAGCATTTATTTAATAGAATTTATCCTTTTAATTTTCTTTAATTTGCATTTAAGCCCCTGTAATTTACAAAACTTTTCTTTAAGTATAAATATCTCAGAATCCTTACTGATCACTATCCTTAGTGATTATTCGACATCTGATTGTGTTAAACACCATTCATCCTCCGTGGGACTTAACGACCCAGGAATCCACTATATTCCTCTGATCTTCATTGCATTGGTTCCAGACTGTTTTAAGTTTCTTACAGTTGGTCATTCACAAGTGACTAGCTTGCGTGAGAAAACTTGACGGTTTAGCACCAATCAATATGCATTGGGTGCTGGCTGGAAAGAGAAAACAAGGTTGGATTGACCTTTGATGCAAGGCGTCCACCGAATAAAGAAATCATGTGGTATTGTTGTCCCATGCAATGACTTTGTACATGATGACATGTCCAAAGTAATAGATGATTCTTTAAAGGCTGCAGATGAAGAAAAGGAGAAGGAAGTGGTGCAGGCAACCACTGCCAGTGTTGCTGCATCCACTGCTAGTATTGCAGTAACCACTGCTGCAACCAATGCTGCTATTATTCTACCCACTGCTAGTTCAGACGTTTCCACTGCAGAGGGCAACCACTGCTACAATTATATCCACCGCAATAACACCAACAACAAAACCAAAAGAGGCTGAGAATGAGATTGCCATACAATTGCTCAACCTAAACCAATCTCACCCGTATCCCTGCACCTAGACCTATTGCTAAGAGTCTAAACATTGGTGAACCTGTGCAGAAAGCTGTAGTTACTGAAACTGATATTGGAAAAGGTAAAGGGATTGCAGATCCAACTTTGGTGTTTGAAAGTACAGAGGAGCATATAGCTTTTGATGAATAATTTGCTAAAAGATTACATATGGAAGTAAATGCTAAAGAAATTGCTAAAGAAAAGGAAAGGGCAAAGCAGGAACAAGCCTCTAAATAAGTTGTAGAAGAGCGGTAAACGGAACAGATGTATTTTACCCTATATAATTACGAAAAGTAGTTCAATTTACTCGTAATGATTAACTTAGCTTCATAGTCCTAAAAAGGGTCAACAAAAACCAAAAATAATTCAGGCCATAGAAGGAATCTATACCAACGTCGTAAACAATTGCATAGATGATGCATATAAACCACTCCTTATTAGTCTACAAACTGCCACTAAAGTTTTTAATGAACCAAATAATGTTACATACTTAACTAACGACATATAAGGTATCATACCCTACATAATTACGAATCAGATACACATAAAAAAGAGCAATGGATTATAAAATGGAATTAACACCTATCTAACACAGGTATTAATCGAATAACAACAACAATTTATTATAACATAGAACCAATTGGAAATAATCATATGTAATAAACAACGAGAAGAATATTTACATACCATATTTGGCCACATTTAAAAAAAAAACTTGATCAATCGAATGTGGTTTGCAATCAACACTGTAGCTTTAGAGATGGTGACATAACTGACGTTACAAGGAAGAGAGGGGGCTGACGAAGAAGACGATTTGATTTGTGAAAATAGTAAGTAAGAATGCTTTTGTGCGAGAAGAAAAAACAGAGAAAAACGGTAACTATGGATGTTTTTGTGTCAGTGACTATTGGAACTTGAATAGAAATGTACTGTACTTTCACTATTCAAATGTGTACTTTCTATGTAATGTAAAATGACGAAACAACCATTTTTAAAATATACGGTTGCCCAACGAATTTTCGTTGCCCAAAAAACAATACCTTACACATACGGGACACTTGTCACAATGTCGATGAGTTGCCCAATGACAGCGGTTGCCCTTGGTCCATTTTCAAATTAAAAAAAAAAGTGGTCCGGAAAGTGATAAGCCTCAGGGCGCGTGGTCCATTTGCGTCATTTTCCCTGTTAAATAATTAGATAAGTAGAGTAATCGGTAGAAGTACCACCCCCAAACCAATTGCCCCGAGATTTTACCTTAGCTTTCTAAAAAACCATAAAAAGATAAAAAAGAATCATCCTCAATCCCCTCCTTCTCATCATACATTTCTTACTAGCATTCCTATTCCCCTAGAGAACGATATCAATACCCGAGGCTTACCCCATAATACACTACAACGATTAGGTTCACTGCCTAGGAGGTTGAAAAACTTGCTCGACAAAAAGGAAGTTTCCTTTGACCCCGAACGCGCTCCGTACGCGCATCAAGTTTTTGGCGCTGCTGCCGGGGAATAGAATAGCTAGTTAGATCTCTATCTCGTTTAGGTTCCCTTGCTTGATTCTTATCAAGTAAGATTTTTTTCTCGTTTTCATTAGCTTCCTTGTAGTCTATCCCCCTTCTTCGTGTCTTTGTTCGTAACCTCGTCACTTTTCATCATGGAAGGTGATAACCCACCAAATCAACCACTTCCCATCAACCCATCACCAATTGACCCGCCAAGAGTCCGTACTCTTGGTGAATACTCTAGACCGAGCCATCAAGGCTATAGGAACACCATTGAGCTCCCCGATCAAGCTCATACTACGGCCCTGCGATCCGACACCATCCGGTTGGTGCAAAACAGATGTGCATTCCATGGACTTCATTCCGAAGATCCTAATCAGCATCTCAAGGATTTTCTTAAAATCGTTGACTCTATCGACCTTCATGCTACCACACAAGAGACCACGCGCTTGTGTCTCTTCCA
The DNA here is from genome assembly GCA_019973895.1 of Chrysanthemum seticuspe. Classification (NCBI taxonomy): domain Eukaryota; kingdom Viridiplantae; phylum Streptophyta; class Magnoliopsida; order Asterales; family Asteraceae; genus Chrysanthemum; species Chrysanthemum seticuspe. The sequence continues at coordinate 241,691,849 of BPTQ01000009.1, forward strand.
ATTCTCTCTACGGGACCAAGCTAGTAATTGGCTTGAGCGACTTCCCACCGGATCCATCTCAAGTTAGGATGATCTCACCACTCATTTCCTCGCCTAATTTTTCCCACCGGTGAGAACTACCAAACTAAGGAATGACATCTTGATGTTCCAACAACGTCAATGCAAAGCTCTCCACGAGGCGTGGACTCGATTCAAAGACTTGCTCCATAAAGTCCCTTATCACGGCATCGATATTTGGCTTCAAGTCCAAATCTTTTACGATCGTGTCAATTCCTCCACTCGACAAACCATTGATTATGCCGCCGGTGGAAGGCTGGGTAACCTCGATGTTGAAACATGTTGGGAAGTCATCGAGGAGTTAGCATAATACGAAGAAGAAGAGTTGGAGGATCTGGTACTCCGTGAAGAAAGTAGTTTGGATGCCCAAGAAAAACTATTCAAGAGTATGGAGGCACAAGTGAATGAGTTGATGGAAATGACCACACGTGATCATAAGGAAGAATTTCGTGAACATGGGGACATGGTCAAAGAGTTTTTTCTTCCAAGAAAATTGCTACAAGATGAATTCGAGGACACAATGTTGACATTCGTCAACAACCAAGAGAAAGAAATACAACGCCTCAAAGCTCACATGAGAAAAACCCACGACACTTTCTTGGAACTAGCTGACAATTTCATGATGAAACTCCTTGAAGAAATCGCAAAGAATGATATACCTAGAAAGATCGAAAAGGTATACACGATACCGGAGCTCGTAAGTATAATTCCTGAACCCTATTTAATCCCAACTCACGAGACAATTTCTCTCAAAGACACACAATTTGGCAAGAGCTCGTGTGTCAACACTCCTTACATAAAAGAAATATTTCCTAGAGACGTGTTCATTGGAAGGGTGAAAGTTTTACTTCCCAATTTCCATAACATAAGGAAACGTTCTTTTAGGTTTAAACGTTATTAGGTCAAGATAGATCCTTAACTAAGAATATCTTAAAGTTGATAGAAAATGATCCTTTTCTAGGAGAAAGACTTGATTTACCCGCTACACTAATTGAGTTAGGTAAGGTGTAACACCCCCAAAATCTTAATGACAGCGGACGACTAATTCGGGTGTTACTCGAATGGAGATCATAGTCAATAATTATAGAAAACGACTCGAAAGAGGCGTTTTATTAAAAGTAGTTATCATTTATTGAAAACTCATAGTTGTTACAAAACATTGTAATTTGCTCAAGCATTTTCCAAAATAAAGATCATGATTTTGAAAGAAATGACAACTTTATGTTTACACCACCAGAAAAGCCTTGCCATGCCCCACTCCGTGCCTTGGTCGTAATCTTCACTGATTACCTAAGACAACATGCTTAAAAAGGTCCACATAAATGTTGAGTGAAATTCATAGGTTTAAATAATAGTTGAACACAAGTATATGAGCATGATCATTGTAAACTAACAATATCATAAAGAAAAATCATAGATTATTATGCGCTAAGCTCATGCAACCAAGACTCAACTGCATACACCGAATTACTGGTGTATGTAAGTTTTTGCCCCAAAGGAGGTAATAGCCAATTACGTAATGCAATTCAAATACGGTGCGCTCCAGTTATTTCTCTATAACCAAGACAAGGTCATTACTCCACATAGTACTATTCACGATGTCTGCGTTCACTCGCGGTGACTAATGGTTTATGATACAGGGGACTTATGGCTAAATACTTAGGCAATTCCAAAAAGCGAACATTTATGAAAAACCTTGAGTTCTAGTTTAGAGCATGTATCTCCCTCGCGGGGTTTTCAAATAAAAGTAAAAGCGAGGCTATAAACTCACATTGGTGATATGAACAAGCACAAACAGATCAAGCACAATGTAGCGAAGGTTCCAAACTGAAACCTAAAAATGATGAGATGGCGAGTCTCAGTTATGATGAACATTTTGGTTCGCGACCAAAATAATAGAGCATTGAACATTCTTATTCAATAGATCATTGAATTGACCAATTCAATAGTGTGCGTGCGTGCTTAACGTTTTAAGTTAATTGTACTTGCTACATTGCCTTAGTTAATAATCCCCACTTACGCATAAGTGAAATGTTCCCCCCCCCCCCGTTGTGATCTCGTAAAATGATAGTGTTGTTGAGTATTTTAGTTTAGATCCCACGTGCGTTTAATCGGATTATATATATATATATATATATATATATATATATATATATATATATATATATATATATATATATATATATATATATATATATATATATATAATATATTTAACGATATCCGATAATAAAATACTCATATGATCACAATACTCGTTTTTACGAAGTTACGTCAAGTTTTTAAGTTTTTCTAAACTTTTCCCGAATTTACACTTTTTATCCTCAAGTTACGAAAAGTATGAGTTTAGTCCTTCAATTTTGAGAAAATGACACTTTCTACCCAAATGTATTTTATATTAAACTTTCAGATTTTGACAGTTTTACCCCTTGAGAAAACTACTTTTACAAAAACAACCCTCCAAGGCTTGTTTTAACACGTTTAGACCTTCGGTTTTCCGAGTTTACACTTTTCACCCCAAACTTAAATTATAACTAGTTTTAGCAAATGACAAGTTCGGTCCTTGTAGTTTTATACGTGCACATGCATGTGTAATAATACCCTTACATTTTCGAAAATGGCCACATTAGCCCTTAGACGTTGCATGCATGTTCATTATACGTAATATACGACCCTTTAACTTTTAAAAAGTTACGGTTTTAACCCAAAGACAACAATATTTGCATATTAAGTTCGAATTACATTTTTAGAAAACGAAACTTTGCAAAACGATCATGAACTTATTTCTAACTTATCTTTAGTACTTATTGGCTTATTCTCGTTCTATTGGGTCGGGTAAAAACTTATTTGGACATGGTTTGGGCTTGTTGGGCTAGTCAGTTGGGCTTTAGGCCCGTATGGTGTTGCGTATGAAATTTAGTGTGTACGATATGTTCTAAGGTCTTGTTAAGGAATTGTGATTTGTTTTCGACATGTTTAACAAGTTTTAACATGTAACTAGTGAGTGGCTATGTGTCGAAGGTTATTTATTTCGTGTTTCATGATATATCCTAGTGTAAAAAGGGTGCGTTTAACATTTTAATGCGTGATATAATCATGTATATACGTGTGAAATAAATGAGTTGGAAACGAAATGAGTTTTGATGACTTACTACACTCGTCAAGAGTGGAGATGAAACAACGAGTTGAGAATGATGTCGAGACCCCTTGTTCTCCTTATAATGATATTTGACCTAATGTTTACCCAAGTTCCTTAAATCCTAGCTTCTTTCACGTTTTCCCTTGCCTCGTTCCTTTCCCTTTTGGTACCAACAATGGACGATTTATGTGTTGTTGTGTGAAAGTGATATGAGTAAGTTGGAGGGATTTGAGGGTGTCGTGGGTTTATAAGGGAAAAGCAAGCATTGTGTTAGTATTATTTAATGCAAAACTTCACCTAGCTCTAAGTAGGAGTAAGGTTGTGTTTGTGTTTGTATATGGCATGCTCCTTGTGACAGCCAAAAAAAGTGGGAAGAAATACGGCCATGTCGCTAGGTTGGGCAAGAAAGGGACACAATATCCTTTGTGTAATGAAGTCGAAGTGAGGTCAAGGTAGTTTTAGGTTATTAAAAAAATGCTTAGGGTGGCTAAATGTGCTTTGTCTCCCTTTTTGTCCACTCATACACGAAATCTTTAGAACTCAAGGGAAGAGTTTCTAGTTTTTGGTTTGGTTCCTCCTTTGTTGGTTCTCGATCGGTTACAAGGAAAACACAACACAATGTAAACAAAGTGTAATATCCAAAATCTTCATTTGTTACTAGAGGGTGTTGGGCTAGCAGCGAAGCCCACAAACTTAAGGGTGCTCGGGATTGATTTAATGGATTGAACGCAAGACTAAGCCCAAAGGAAATAGTCAAATGAGTTGGGCTCGAAATGGGTAGCGAGGCCCAAAGGAAAATGGTGTGGGCTTGGTTCGGTGGTATACGAGGCCCAATGGTAAGTTGGGTAGGGTTGTGAGGTGATATGAAGCCCAATAGGTTCCGAAGCCCAATATGATTTTAATATATTTTTATTAAAATTTATTTCGTATTTTTATAAATTTTTACATATTCGTTACGTATTTTAAGATTATCGGGATTGTGGGGAATTTCGTTCTGATCACAACGGTATAGTTATGAATGCTGAAGCTGCGTTGGTCATGCATATGCCCAATGATATGTAAATGTGATGTTTAGAAAATTTCATGATGATATAGATCGTGCTTAATTTCTGATTAAGGTCTTAAGTACAATGAAATTTTCCGGGAGCTTACAGTACCTACCCCTTAAGGGAACCGCGTCCCGCGGTTTAACTCGTAGAGGTTGTCATGGGTGGTTAGATGAACAGGTGGGGATACTTAGAACGCATTACATCCTCGCACTCCCAGGTGAACTCTGCACCTCGTTTCTTGTGATTCCATCAAACTTTAATGATAGGAATGCGACTTTGCTTAAGCCTCTTGACTTCCTTGTCCATGATCTCAACGGGTTCTTCTACAAATCTAAGTTTGTCCTTGAGGGGTACGACTAGAGTTTCATCCGGTAGACACTTCTTAAGATTCGAGACATGGAAAGTGTCATGTACTCGACTAAGCTCTTCGGGAAGTTGGAGCTTATATGCTACTAGACCAATTCTTTGAAGAATTTTAAACGGTCCTACGTATCGAGGTTTGAGTTTTCCTCTCTTTCCAAACATGACCATTCCTTTCCAGGGTGATACTTTGAGCATTACTCGGTCTCCAACTTGGAATTCCAGTGGTTTTCTCCTGACATATGCGTAGCTCTTTTGTCTATCTCGAGCTGCTTGCAGTCGTTGCCTAATTTGCATTATCTTTTTAGTTGTCTCCTGGACAATTTCGGGGCCTGTGAGTTGTACTTCTCCAACTTCTGCCCAGCAAACTGGCGATCGACATTTTCTTCCATAAAGTGCTTCAAAAGGAGCAGCTTTAATGCTGGCGTGGTAACTGTTATTGTAAGAAAATTCAGCCTGAGGTAAGTGTTTATCCCATCCTTTTCCGAAATCGATCACACATGCTCTTAGCATGTCTTCCAGAGTTTGGATCGTTCGTTCACTTTGTCCATCTGTTTGAGGATGGTACGCGGTACTCATATCCAATTTGGTACCCATGGCGTTTTGGAGTGTTTGCCAAAATCTCGAGGTGAATCGGCTATATCGATCAGATATGATAGAGATTGGTACACCGTGACGAGAAAAAATCTCTTTGATGTATAGTCTAGCGAGTGTAATCATCTCGTCGTTCTCCTTGATCGGTAGAAAATGAGCGGATTTCGTGAGACGGTCTACAATAACCCAAATGGTGTCAAAACCATTAGAAGTTCTCGGTAACTTTGTGATGAAATCCATTGTGATTCTTTCCCATTTCCATACGGGAAGTTCTGGTTGGGTTAACAATCCTGACGGCTTTTGATGCTCTGCTTTAACTCTCAAACATGTCAAGCATTTACTAGCATATTCGGCGATACCAGCCTTCATGTTTGGCCACCAGTACAAAAGCTTTAGATCTTGATACATCTTGTTGGGACCAGGATGTATGGAATACTTCGATTAATGTGATTCATGCATGATGAGTTCTCGGATACCTCCGTAGAGTGGAATCCAACTTCGATCTTTGAAACATAACATTCTGTCCGATCTTTTCACAAATCCATTTTCTTTCTCCGGCATGCCATAAATCTTCTCATTCGGTCTGTTTTCTTCTTTAAGTGCTTCGATCTGAGCTTCAAGAATTTTTGATGGTAGGGGTGAATTGATTACCATACCTAATGATCTCACTCTAAGTGGCTTAGGGCGATCTTTTCTGCTCAAGGCATCGGCAACAACGTTCACCTTTCCGGGATGGTAACGAATCTCGCAGTCATAATCACTGAGCAATTCTAGCCAGCGGCGTTGACGCATATTCAGTTCCTTTTAATCTAAGATGTGTTGAAGACTTTTGTGATCAGTGTACACTATACACTTGGTTCCGTACAAATAATGTCTCCATAACTTGAGTGCAAATACCACAACGCCAAGTTCTAGATCTTGGGTAGTATAATTCTTCTCATGAGTTTTGAGTTGACATGATGCGTAAGCAATCACTTTGTTCCTTTGAATGAGAACAGCGCGTAAACCAATGTGTGAAGCATCGCCATATACTACAAAATATTCTACTCTTTCAGGTAGTGCCAAGATGGGTGCTTCGCAAAGCTTGTTCTTAAGGAGTTGAAAAGCTGATTTTTGATCGTCTCCCCATTCGAATTTCTTTATTTTCTAGGTTAACTTGGTCAATGATTTGGCTATCTTCGAGAAACCTTCGATGAATATCCGATAATAACCAGCAAGTCCTAAGAATTGACGAATTTCAGTAGGGCTGGTGGGTACTGACCAATTCTTTAGGGATTCGATCTTTGCGGGATCCACATGGATTCCTTCACTGTCGATCACATGACCAAGAAATTGGACTGTCTCAATCCAAAAATCGCATTTGGAAAACTTTGCGTACAATTATTCATCCTTGAGTAACTTCATGACAGTTCTCAGATGTTTCGCATGTTCTTCTTTATCACGAGAGTAGATAAGAATATCGTCAATGAACACAATGACGAATTTATCTAGATATGGTTTACAGACTCTATTCATGAGGTCCATAAATACAACGGGTGCATTAGTTAAACTGAATGGCATTACTTGGAATTCATAATGGCCATATCGAGTTCTAAATGCGGTCTTGGGTATATCTCCCTCTTTTACCCTTAACTGATGGTATCCAGATCTTAAATCAATCTTTGAGTATACACTCGAGCCTTGTAACTGATCAAACAGATCATCGATTCTTGGTAAGGGATAGCGGTTCTTGATTGTGAGCTTGTTCAATTCTATGTAATTGATACACATCCGAAATGATCCATCTTTCTTCTTAACGAATAAAACCGATGCTCCCCAGGGTGAGGAACTTGTTCTAATGAATCCTTTGTCAGATAGCTCTTTTAGTTGTTTAGACAATTCTTGCATTTCCGAAGGTGCTAAACGGTATGGTGCTCATGCTACGGGAGTAGCTCCAGGAATAAGATCGATTTGAAATTCGACTTGTTGAGTAGGTGGAAGTCCAGGCAAATCTTCTGGAAACACCTCAGGAAATTTTCTGACTACAGGTACATCCTCTAGTCGTTTCTCTTCCGACTTCTTTTCCGTTACTTGAGCTAAGAAGGCATAACATCCTTTCTCCATGTACTTTATCGACTTCACACAAGATATGATACTTAAGTACTTTCTACTTTGATCTCCTTGGATAACTATGGTTTAACCGTTGATTGGGATATGAACGGTTTTCTCGTCTCAAACAATCCTAGCACGGTGTTTAGACAACCAATCCATGCCAATTACGACATCGAAACTACCAAGTTTGATTGGCAAAAGATCTATAAGGAATGAGTGATCTTGTAATAGAATAGGGCAATTACGGATTACGGTGTTGGTTCCTATTATCTTTCCATCGGCTAGTTCTATCTCATAAGTTGTATCTAAGGCAATTGGGGAAATTTCAAGTAATTTTGCAAAGGTAGTAGATACAAAACTCTTATCGGCTCCAGAGTCAAACAAGATTTTTGCAGAATGATTGTTAAGACAATACGTACCCGTCACAATGTCAGTGTTCAACGGCACATCTCCATCTCCTAGCACGTACGCCCTTGCAGGCGAATTTTTCGGTTGAGCTGCATTCATCTTTCGGCATTGACTCTTGAAATGACCCTTTTCTCCACATCCATAACAAATCATGTTTGCCACAGTGTTTCCATTTCCAGGGTTTCGACAATGCTTTCCTTGATGACCTACCTTATTACACTTGTCACACTTCACAGTGCACGGTCCAGAATGGTGCATCAAACATTTGTGACACTGGGGATGTGGTCCGGCATACCCTTTTCCGGCAGTGGGTGCAACATAAGCCCTTGCGGCTTCTTGTCTTCGGTTTTGCCGATTGTGATGATGGTTTCTGTTGCGGTGATACTGGTTGTTGTTTTTCCGATTGTTGTTATTGGACTGATGATGGTTGGAATTTGTGCTTTTCCGATCATCAAGCTTTCTTTTGTTGTCACTTGAGCCTTGTGCATTTGCAAGCTTCAATATCGGCTCCATAAGGCGGTGGGATACAATGACAACTTCTTCAACAGTCTTGGGATTAGAAGCGATGACATCTGTTAATACAAATAAGTCGTAAAAACATTTATTTATATTTTACGATCTTCTAATGTTTTGTCGATAACAAACATAAAATCATTTTAACGAAACAAATATAATACGTAAATGGTTTGAACTAATAGTTACTAACATACTTAAGTTTTCACATAAAAACACTAAAACAAGTATAAGTGATTTTATGATTTAATATTACATATGTACAACAACTAGTGTTTACATATTTGGGTAAAATATACACATAACTAGTATGTAGTACATTGGGTAATAAATGGGTAGAAACTTAAGTATCTCAACCCGTTGACCAAATACATTGAATATAGTTGGGTACAACCCAAAGCCCATGACCCATGGAGCTTGACCCATAACCCATTGCATGACATCATGATTATATCATATATGGATAATATCCATAACCCATGGTAATGACCCATACCCATGTGACTAAGTGCATTGCACTCAAGAGACACATTGTATCTAGCTAAAGACCCATGGATCAACCCATGACCCATGACCCATAACCAAAATACCCATGGGGAAAGAGGAGCGTCCCACAGATCCCTAGCTTTACGCTAGACGGATCCCTTGTGGGAGGGATCCGTGGGATCCGGGGAACAGTAGAATTTTTCCTCTATAAATAGTGAGCCATTTCTTCATTATTGCTTACCCCTTTCTAACATACTTTCCCCTTGAGTTAAAAACTCTCTAACCTCAGATCCAAGAGATCTATGTTTGTAGTTTTGTTTTTGTGTGATCTTCTAGGTTTCTCTTAAAGGCGAGATCACCACCTTTGAAGTCGAGCAAGCTCAAGTCCATGAGTTGCCATGCTTCCTCATCATCAAGACTACTGAAGTCTTCTTGTTGATGATTGCTTTTCATTTCATAAGAAGTGTTGAAGACATTTGTGAAAGGTGTCTCAAGTGTCAAGACGAAGATATTAGTGAAGGGTATCTATCGTTCACATCATAAGCACTTGTGGTAGGTGCTTAGAAGTCAAGACTAGAAGCATTATTGAAGGGTGCTTAGAAGTCAAGACACAAGACATTAGTGAAGGGTGTCTTCGTTAGGAACATGTTTTATTATAAAGTGTAGGTCATTTCATTTGTAATAGGTCGTTAACAATTATGGTTTATAAATGTTTGTATTTAGATTTATAGCTCATGTAGTAAACCCATGAGCTGTGATAAGAGGTTCTTATAAAACCAAGGGGAAACACCCCTACTTATGTAAACACTATAAATACCCCCTCCCTTGAAGGGAGAGAGTGTTGGTTCTAATTGCAATTATCATTTTCATAATCACTTAATTAGTTCCTTCCACTTTCTCTCTCTAGAATTACATATTGATGTGAAAGAATGGTGACCTAACAAGTGGTATCAAGAGCCAAGGGATAGGTTAGGTTAATATTGATTAGATCTAATAGAAATCCGTGCTTAAAAACGTGTTTTAGATTGAAATTTATTGATTTTTTGGAATGAAATACGTATTTTTGCGAGTTTGACTTGAATATTTGCGAGTTAGCAAAATTCCAGACTTGAATTTCTGCGAGTTTGGATATTTTTTGAAGTTCTGCGAGTTTGGATTTGTATTTCTGCGAGTTTGAATTGAATATTGGCGAGTTAGCCTTGAATTCTTGCGAGTTTCACTTGAATTCTTGCGAGTTTCTTGAACATTGGCGAGTTAGCCTTGAATTTATGCGAGTTTGGATTTAAAGTTCTGCGAGTTTGCAATTTTCTTGAATTTCTGCGAGTTTGGACTTGAATTTCTGCGAGTTTGGAATTTCTGCGAGTTTGGACTTGAATTTCTGCGAGTTTGGATTTAAAGTTCTGCGAGTTTGCAATTTTGAATTCCTGCGAGTTTGGTCTCTGCGAGTTTGGTTCCTGCGAGTTTGGTCTCTGCGAGTTTGGTCTCTGCGAGTTTGGTCTCTGCGAGTTTGAGTTTGTTCTGCGAGTTTGGTTCCTGCGAGTTTGGATTCTGCGAGTTTGGATTTCCACTACTAATCTACATAAACCTAAACAACATCAACGTTAATTATCCTTAAAGATCCATAACACATCATCAACACAAAATTTTCAAAAAAAAAAAAAAAAAAAAAAGAAAAAAAAAAAAAATTGGCGGGAAAATTTGAGTAAAATTTATTTTTTAGGGGAGACAAAACGTTCAATTTTTACGCCAAATTCAAATTTTGGTTTAACTGTGAAATTTTTGGTCAAAAATTCAAATTTTTGGGCCCAAATTCGAATTTTTCGGGTCAAATTTGGCGTCAAAATTGTCAAACCTCAAATTTTTTACAACCTTAAAATTGCATTTTATAGTGAATTTCAAATTTTGGGGGAGAAGTTTTTTTTTTTCATAATTATTTTTTGGAGGGAAAATTAAAATTCACTATATCAATCAACAACAATTATGTCTCAACCACCGTATCCGTATTATCCCCATTACCCATATTATCCTTATCAACCCCCACAACAAGCTCCTCCACAACCTCCACAACAACCTCCTCAACAAGTTCAACAACGAACGTCAATGGTTTCACAAATCCCTCAACAACAAACTTGGTTTTCTCAAATGTGTGAAGCTGTTACGAGTCAACAATCAATTCATGAAGATGGTTCGGATACTCGTCCTCCAATGCTTACACCAGGCAATTATGTGCAATGGGCAAGTCGATTTCTAAGGTATATGGAACTCAAGAAACCTCATGGTAAGTATCTGAAGAAGGTGATACTAGAAGGACCGTTTCAAATGCCAACTGAAACTGTTCCCGGAGATCCTACAGCTGTTCCACCAAGACCCGATATTATTTCAATTGTTCCCTTGAGCCGTTTAATACCAGAACAACTACTTCATCTTGAAGCCGATGATCTTGCTATGCAACAAATACTTCTTGGAATTCCTAATCCGATTTACAAAAGTATTGATGCACAGTCAACTGCAAAAGCTATGTGGGAACAAATTCATCTTTTGATGGAAGGCACTGAACTGAACAAGATTGATATGGAGTCTAAGTTGTATCACAATTTTGATGTGTTTACCATTGAGCTTGGGGAATCACTTGAATCATACTATCATCGTTTCACAAATGTGGTCAATGATTTGCATCGACATAAGATTGATCTTCCAACCATTGCCATTAACACAAAGTTTCTGAACTCATTAGGACCAGATTGACATAAGTATGTTACTTTTGTTCGACAAGTCAAGGATCTTCATGATGTCAAGTATGGGTTATTGTATGATTATCTGAAACATCATCAATATGAGGTTCTAAAAGATAAAGAAGCTCGTGGCACACACGGTTTCCCTCCACCACCAATTGCTGATCAGATTGCTCTCATGGCATATGGTTATCCAACTCCTTACCCAAAGTCAAATCATGCTTTTGATCAACAACAACGTCACTTTGCTTATGCTCCACCCACACCTTCTCATCAACTCAAACCCGAAGGTGATTCTAACAATGCATACTATGCTCAAACCAATGATGATCAAGATGATGCTTTTGAAGCATTAAATCATGGAATGGCCTTTATTGCTAAAGCCTTCTCCAAGTTCTCTACTCAGTCAAACAATCGTCTTCGTTCATCGTCAAATCCCAAAAGTCAAGCAGTTATAGAAGGTGGAAAAGTTGAAGTTCAGAACAGAACTAGTGGTCGTCGAATGATTACAAGTGGGTATTCTGGTAATTCTGGGAATGGTGAAACATCAGCAAGGGGATCGGGTAGTAATAACTTCAAGAGAAATGTTCAAGTTGTGGAAACAGGGAACTCACCGGCTTCAGGGACTACTATTCGCTGCTATAATTGCAAAAAGCAAGGACATCTTGCTAATGCTTGTCCTGAACCACGAACCAGAGGGGGTGATTACTACAAACAAGTCATGCTGATGGCATACAAGGATGAAGCAGGAGGAGAACTTAGTGACACTCAGCAAGGTTTTATGGCAGATACTCTCTCAGATGATGAATATGAAGATTTGGAAGCAAATGCTGCAATTGTTTTGATGGCAAATATGCAGGAACATCACATCAGTCAAACAAAGAATGGACCGGTCTATGACACAGACGGTCTATCTCAGGTACCTGACACTGATATATGCCTCATAAATGCAATTGTGTCTGCATTTGCACCTGATGAGCAGCAATCTATTCAACATGAATCATTATTTAATCATACTGTAGTTGATCAAATTAACCTTGTGGTTACATTTGATGAACTAAGTGATGACGAAAATAATGAGCATATTGAACAGAGTGAAGCAATTCATGGTCTAGATTCAGAATATATTAATTCATTACTTCTGCCATTGCAAGCCCAAACTGCAAAATGTAATGAGATAATCCAAAACCTTAGGGCTGAGACTACCTCCTTGACTACTGAACTTGAGAGTTGTCGAAAATGGATAAATGATTTTGAAACTAAAACCACCCGAGAAACAAGTTTTGAAGTGGCCTTTCAAAAATCTTACGTTAACGAACAAAATCTTCAACATCAGATGCACGAAATTGTTGCGTCAAATAACGAAAAGATTTCTAAAATTGAACAAGAAAAGTCTGAACTTCAGAAAAACATTGAAAATCTTCAAACGGAACTTTCCAATACTAAACAAGATTTTTCAGCAAGTCAGTCAAATTTTTCTGAATTCAAAAAGAAATCTAAGAAACGCATTGATGATCAAATCGAGGAAATTCTTCGATTGGAAAGACGGTTAAAAGATTTTGGCACTGTTGTATATAAGATTGGCCACTTAGTAAAACAGATTGAAATGTCAACCTTACTCCCGTGTCCTGATGACTCAAAACGTTTTGCTCTTGGGTATAATCACCCACGTTTTCTTCACACAGCTCTCAAGGAAATGCCCAAATTGTATAGTGCTCAATGTCTTTTAGATCCAAGCATGCAACTTGTTGTATTTGATTGTGAGGAACAATGGGCACAAGATGATCGAAGTCGCTTAAAAATGCGACAAAATGGAATTTTACCATATGATTACACAAGAGAAAATGCTTCTTACAAACTGAATGTCATTTCAACACCATCGTATAATCTTTCTGAATTAACTGAGGCATCTTGCGTGGAAGGTCCCGTTCACAGTGTTGCACAAATAAATGGTCCTTTACCGTCCTCTTGCAAAAGCAAATCGTTGCCAAAAACTCCTAAACCTTGTTTAGTATTACGATACTTTCAAACGTTTATGGAAGATATTTCAATTTTAGAAACGGCAATTGAGAAAAATTCTGAGTTAAAAGCATCTAATTTTCAATCTGCTTATGCAAGAGAGCAAAGACAAATGTTTCAAACCCAAATTTCACCTCATGTCGCACATTTGCGTCTGTGTGCAACACACTGGGAAAGGGAACTTCAACAAGAGGTGACTTCAATGATTGAAGCTTTTAACACACTTGAAAACTCAGTTTCACACGAACAATGCAAAAACCAAGATCTTCAAAATGCCTTTGATCAATTGTTAGAAGATGCTCTTTCTGCTAATATTTCTTCTGTGGTTATATATTGTGAATTTGCTTCTGTGAATGATACTGTGTTAACTGCTGAGAATCTCAATATGGTTCAAACATTGGAAATGGACAATCAAATGTTAAGGCATGAAATTGAGAAACTAAAAGAGGAAAATGAGAAAATGTTTTCACAAAATGATGATGTCCAATCTAAACTTTCAATGGAGATTTCTGAACTTAAACGACGACTTCAATGGTGTCAGTCTCAAACAATTGAATCTGAAATTGCTTTCCAAAATCAAATGGAAAAGTTTTATTTGGAACAGTCGCAACTATCAAAAGTCGAATTTCTTGATGATGAAAATGCGTCGTTAAAATGTCAAATTTTTAAATATGAACAAGAGATTGCACAAGTAAAAAAGGAATATCAAACGATTTTTGATTCTCTTAAAACTGTTCGTTCTGAGGCGTCAAAAGAACTTGATCACCATGTTGAATGCACTCGACAAATGTTGGGTGAACAAGGAAGATTAAATTCCATAATTCAGGATCAAAATCACATCATCATTGAGCTTAAAGAAAAGCTAGCTAAACAAGAATCTAGCAAGTCTAGTAACACAAACGTGATTGCTCCTGGCATGTATATAATTGATAAAACTCAGGAAACTAATTTGATTTCTTCCACTTCTACAGGAATAGTTGCGTCTACTAATGTTAGAAGATCCGAGAATAAGAGACAAAAAGAAAATACTAGGATCTCGCAACATAGGAAGAGCACTCGTCCGACATCGGAAGTAGAAGTTCATCTTAGGAAATCGAATAAAAATCATGTTGCATCTGCTTTAGATTCAAATTTGGCAACTTGTAATTCTAATGTCAGTGTAGCGAATGATAAGTCTGTAAACGTTTCAAACATTAATGCTTCTTGTGTTTTCTGTCGTAAAAGTATGATGTTTGGTAATCATGAAAATGTGTTGCAAATTCTCTGTTAGCTCGTTCTAAGAAATCTATAACTGGCCCTCCCTCTAGGTCCACTATAGTTGCAAAATCGAATTTAGGGAAGGTGCACAGTGTAGTTTCTGGGAAATCTGTAAACACACCCATTGCTGCAAAAACATCTCCTAAGACAGTGTACTCACCTAGTGACTTCACTATAACCAAAGCGAAAACTAATTGGTTATGGCAACAATGGTTGCAGCGTACCTCAAGTTTTAAATGGATTCCTAAATGTGCAAATGTGTGTAACACTAACATAATGGAACCCACTAACTCTTTGGGTTCCACTGCTTTTATCATACCACCCTCGTTGTCTTCGTGTGTTGCAGGTGATTCAACTCGTTATGTGGATTGTTGATAGTGGATGTACCCGGCATATGACAGGCAATCTAAAGCTGTTAGTAAACTTTGTTTCAAAGTTCATCGGTACTGTCAGATTCGGGAATGATCATTTTGCTGCAATAATGGGATATGGAGATTATGTGAATGGAAACATCGAGATAGTCGGGTTTATTATGTTGAAGGTCTTGGACACAATCTTTTCTCAGTTGGACAATTTTGTGATGATGATTTGGAAGTTGCGTTTCGCTCCAAAACGTGTTATGTACGTGATTTGGAAGGACATGCCTAACTCACCGGCAATCGGAGCACAAATCTTTATACGATTCCTATGTCCGATATGATTGCATCTTCACCGATTTGTCTTCTCTCAAAAGCAACTTCGACGAAATCATGGTTATGGCACAAAAGGCTTTCTCACTTAAACTTTAAAACCATGAATGAACTCGCTCGTCATAAGTTAGTTGATGGTCTTCCAAGGTTCCGATACACAAAAGATCACTTATGTTCGGCTTATGAACAAGGCAAGAGTAAGAGATCTAACTTTCTCTCAAAACCAGAACCAAGTTCTCAACATGTTCTTCATTTGCTTCATATGGATTTATGTGGTCCCATGCGTGTACAAAGTGTGAATGGCAAACACTACATTCTGGTTATTGTTGATGATTATTCACGATGGACTTGGGTCTATTTTCTTCGAACTAAAGATCAAGCTCCAACAATGATTATCACCTTTCTCACAAAGATTCAGGTTCAACTCAAAAACACTGTTCGAATTGTAAGAACAGACAATGGAACTGAATTCAAGAATCAAACACTTCGTGCTTACTTTGAGAAAGTTGGAATCACACATCTGACCTCGATTGCTCATACTCCTAAACAAAATGGTGTTGTTGAAAGACGAAACCGAACGTTAGTGGAGGCTGCTCGAACAATGTTGATTTTCTCACAATTACCGGATTTCTTGTGGGCTGAAGTTGTCTCAACTGCATGTTTTACTCAAAATCGTTCCATCATTCATACGCGCCATAATAAAACTCCATATGAGATTGTTCACAACCGCAAACCAGATATCAGATATTTTCATGTATTCGGTGCACTGTGTTATCCGAAAAATGATTGTGATAATATTGGTAAACTTCAGCCGAAAGCCGACATTGGAGTGTTCATTAGATATTGTGAAAATTCAAAAGGATTTCGAATTTGGAATCGTCGAACTCGAAAAATGATGGAAACCGTTCATGTCAACTTTGATGAGCTTACAGATATGGCTTCTGAGCAAAACTTCTTAGGACCCGCATCCAACCGTCTCAATTTTCCTTCTTCACTCGTCAACAATTGGAAACTTTGTTTGCTCCTCTGTTTGATGAGATTCCCGAAAGTAGTGCTCCAGATGTATCGACTGTTTCCGCTACACAACCTGATAATATTCCAATACCCGATACACCTGCTCTAACAACAACAACCGTTGCACCAGATGCACCGCTGAATGATTCTCAATAAACAGAAGAACACATTGCATCCAACACTGATACAGCTGATGAAACACAAAATCAAGAAGTACATGCACCCGCAGATTATGACGGAAATGCTTTCTTCAATCCATTTGCTCCGGCTCCAACCATTCCTGACATTGGCAAGTCATCTTCATGCAATTTGGATCCGTCTAATATGCATGCTACATTCAATCATCACCCTTTGACACATAAATGGACAAAAGATCATCCTTTAGTGAATGTGATTGGCAACCCTTCTAACCCAGTCATGACTAGACAACGTCTTCACACCGATGCTGAAACTTGCGTTTATGCTCTTACCGTTTGTCAAGAGGAACCACGAAACATCAAAGAAGCCATGACATATGACAATTGGATTGAATCAATGCAAGAAGAGTTGAATCAGTTCAAACGTCTAGAAGTCTGGGAACTTGTTCCAATACCAGATGGGATTTATGTCATTGGACTCAAATGGATCTGGAAAAACAAACTGGATGCTGAAGGCAATGTTATTCGCAACAAATATCATCTTGTGGCTAAAGGGTATCCTCAAGAAGAAGGAATTGATTATGAAGAATCGTTTGCACCAGTAGCTAGGCTTGAAGCTGTACGGATATTTCTGGAATATGCTGCACACAAGAATATCACGGTTTATCAAATGGATGTGAGAACGGCGTTTCTAAATGGTCAACTCCGTGAAGAAGTTTACGTGGGTCAACCAGAAGGATTCGTTGATTCGGAACATCCTAACTACGTGTACAAGCTCAAAAAGGCTCTTTATGGTCTTAAACAAGCTCCAAGGGCCTGGTACGACAATCTATCAAAATTTCTTCTCGCTAATCAGTTTACCAAAGGAACTGTTGATCCAACATTTTTCATTCAACGTCACGGGGAAGATATTTTAATTGTTCAAATTTATGTTGATGATATCATTTTTGGTTCAACACATAAAAAGTACTCAAACGCTTTTGCAAAATTAATGAAACAAAATTTTGAAATGTCCATGATGGGTGAACTAAAGTTTTTCTTAGGACTTCAGGTTCATCAATCTCCCCTTGGCATATTTTTAAATCAGTCCAAATATGCTCTTGAAATCTTAAAGAAACATGGAATGACCAGTTGTGATACTTATAACACACCTATGTCTGCAACATCACCAAAGCTGGACGCTGATTTACATGGGAAAGTGATTGACCCTACAAAATACCGAAGTATTATTGGGTCTCTCATGTATCTAACAGCCAGCAGACCTGACATTGTCTTTGCTGTATATCTTTGCTCCCGTTATCAGTCAAGACCAACTGAAAGACACCTCAATGAGGCTAAAAGAATCCTTCAATACGTAAAGGGAACCATTCACTTGGGAATCTGGTATCCGAAGGATTCTGGTTTTGCACTAATTGCTTTTTCAGACGCTGACCACGCAGGGTGTTTAGATACACGCAAAAGTACATCTGGTGGTATTCAGATTCTCGAAGATAAACTTGTGTCTTGGCAGTCAAAGAAACAAGACTGTACATCCATGTCATCCACATAAGCAGAATACGTTGCCATGTCAGCATGTTGTGCTCAGATAATTTTGATGAGATCACAACTGATGGACTACGGCTTTGTATTCAACAAGATACCAATGTACTGTGACTCCAAGAGTGCCATTGCCATCTCCTGCAACACGGTTCAGCATTCCAAGTCAAAGCATATCGCTCTCCGATATTATTTCATCAAAGAGCATGTTGAAAAGGGTACAATTGAATTATACTTTGTGGGTACTCTATACCAATTGGCGGATTTGTTCACCAAAGCTTTGCCACCCGCAAGGTTTACTGAGCTTGTCCATCAAATTGGCATGCGGTGTTTGACTCCAGAAGATCTGGAAAATTTACTCAAACGTTCTTAAAAATTCAAACACCAAATCATCTTTCTTTGTAAATACATATTTCAAAATCAAAATACAAAAATATAAAATCTTTACAAAATCCAAAAAGAATTTCCATTTATTACATAAAAAAAAATAAAAATAAATAAATATAGCCCTCAAATATATTACAATAAATTTTTTTGTGATATTGAAATTTTCAAATAACATTCATTGATTGCGTTTTTCTTCAAACCTTGAGCTCGAATTATCACATGCATTTTCACATAACAGTTAATAATATGGTTACAATTCGGCTCAAGAAGGCTATCTCTCAAATATGTTACCGTATTTGAGGGGGAGGACTTTTGTTTAACGAAAACAAAATCTAATTCCACGAAAGGACCCTGTGGTACGCTTCAGTGCCTCAATCCTAATTAAAGGAGCGAAAGCTTCTTAACTGTTTGCAACACAAAATCTTTGTTCTAAATCAAATGTTCTTGAAATCCGTTTCTTCCCAAAGGAATTTCAAACATTTCAAAAAGCATATTTTAATCAACATGTTTTCAAAAACATCATACAAATGCTATTTTTGAGAGGGAGAAATGTGATTAAAATTGTTGATCAGGAAGTTATGGAATCTCATAACGTGCTCGACTCAGATATCACCAATGAATTGACGATCTTTGTATGTCAGTAATCGAAAAGATTTGTCTTTCAAGACTTATCTTAGTAGAATGTACCAATCAGAGACAATCTTGATTGACATGAACTTTGACGGGTCTAACCTCCTTTTCAAGGAGAGTTTACATCTTCAAGGTAGTTATTAGAGCTAGTTGTCACCTAAAAGCTGATAATGGAACTCTTTAACTATACAACATAACCGTGTCTCGCGGGGAATTGTCTATCAAGAGTCGATCAATTCAAAAGTGTGAGCTCTACCATCTCTGTGCAGATTTCAGTCAAAACTCATAAGCACATGTGGAGGGGAAGTATTTCTAAAAAACCAAAAACTCTCAAGGTGTTAGCAAAACATGTTTTTCATCATAAACATCTTGAGAGATTTTCAAGAAAAGGTTTTGTGGCAACATAGGATAGTCATGGAGTTAAAAGGTGACTAAGTTTAGGAATAAATGTCCTATGATCCGCCAGAGCCGGAGGGATCTCCCCAAGGACACCACAAATAGTTAGTATTTAGAATTCCTTAGGTATGATTGAAAAAAGGAGAAAATGAGAATCGGAGAAAGAAGGAGTTGAAGAATTAAAAAAAAAAAAAATTAAAGAAAAGGGTGAAAAGAAATAACCCTCCAAATGATTCAACTTAGGGCAGACACCGGGTTCTATTCATATGCTACTGGTTGTCACAAGATGACACCGGTATTGAAGACAAAGTCGTCATGGATCCAGTGACGCAATGCACTAAACCTTCTAAGCCACTCAAGTTCTCTCAAAAGAGCTTGTTTCATTCTCACAGGGAACCCTACGTAATCTATCGACTCTTTCTTAGAGATTGTTGGTATTGAAGAAGGAGACCCTCTCCCTAGTCTCCGCTTAGGAAAATCAAAGTGCACTAATCGAGTCTAGAGCCATGAGATTCATCAAAAGATCTCTTAGGAACACCTAATATTTCATCACTTGATTGTTCAAACAATGAGGACACAAGTGACATTTTCCAGAGTCCTACGCAGATCTTAGCAATCTGCCTGAATATTTATGAGGGGATTAACAATTATGATCCTCAGTGATTGAATGGAAATTCCTACCAGGGTCAACATCAAACAGCCCTGACAGCAGGTCGCCTCGGTAATCATTTACGGGTTACGCTTGGTGGTTTCAAACGGTCTACAGTAGTGGAGTGATACCTTGGTATACTCCAGCGGCTCACAACAACAGAGTGAAGATATTGAGTACAAGGAAATTCTTGCAAGTACTAAGATTTGTCAAAGATCGTGCCAGCGAACTGGGATGTACTTGTACAAAATATTCAAACTCTTACGTCGAAAACTTTATTGCTAACTGTTTTATTGCAGGTAATCGACACAGACCATAACCACCATCATTACTATCAAAAACTCATTTCCACATGCTCATACAATACATCATAAAGACATTCTCATCAAAGATCTAAGCAAAGAAAAGTTTATCAAAATTTCACTTCAAAGTCAGAAAATCAGAAAAGTCACAAGTCAAAGATTAGAGATAAAGAATGTAAACTTCACATGTATGGATCACAAACTTCACAGGAAGTATGAGCATGTTGGAAAAAGACGTAAAAGCACCAGAAACACAGATGTTGATAAAAGGCAGATTTCACTATTGATCACAACAACAAGAACAAAGAACAAAGTTGCAAAGAATCAAAGACGTCAAACAACCTAAGCAAGACAACAAATGATGACCAACTCTTAGGGGGAGATTGTTAGGAACATGTTTTATTATAAAGTGTAGGTCATTTCATTTGTAATAGGTCGTTAACAATTATGGTTTATAAATGTTTGTATTTAGATTTACAGCTCATGTAGTAAACCCATGAGCTGTGATAAGAGGTTCTTCTAAAACCAAGGGGAAACACCCCTACTTATGTAAACACTATAAATACCCCCTCCTTTGAAGGGAGAGAGTGTTGGTTCTAATTACAATTATCATTTTCATAATCACTTAATTAGTTCCTTCCACTTTCTCTCTCTAAAACTTTCTCTCTCTAGAATTACATATTGATGTGAAAGAATGGTGACCTAACAGTCTTGAAGATCTAGTTAAAGGCATTAGTGAAAGGTGCCTTAGATGTACATTCGATATGGTGTGTTTCGATGTACAAGATAGATTAGTACTAGATCCAAGGATATTGATATCCTTGATGATGTTGTAAAAAGGAGTTGATCTCCTTTAGGATTAGTCGTTGGTGTAGTGTTGGGTAGTAGTTCATCAATTGCAATGGAAGTAGGTGCTTAGCCTAGTACCTAATAAAGGGTAGGCGACGTTGTGTAGGTGTGGTTCACCTTGGTGTGAAAGAACTAGGTACTTAGCCTAGTACCTGATAAAGGGTAGGCGACGTTGTGTAGGTGTGGTTCACCTTGGAGTGAAAGAACCTGGTGGTTAGCCTAGCACCGGAAAAAGGGTAGGCGACGTTGTGAAGGCTTCTCCACCATATGAAGTTGGTGTAGTGATTACGAACTCTCGAGTAGGTGGCTCGGGGAGTGGAGTAGGGCAAGGAAGGTGTCCTTGTAGCCGAACCACTATAAATACTCGCGTTGTCGTTTTGTGCTTCTTACTCTTACCTTTTCATTACATACTTATATATGTTTGTTTATCAACATCCAACACACACAACTAAATAGATTGACATAAGTCAATCTAAATAGTTTTAAAGGAAGTTTTAATTGGCAAAACTATTCAACCTCCCCTTCTAGTTTTCCACAATTGGCATCAGAGCTTCGTTACCAAGTTTCTTGAAGTATATTGTACTTTAAAAACTTGATACGATCCATGGTTAATTGAAAACTACAAAGAAAGTTTTTTTTTTCTAAAAACAAACACCATGTCTTTTAAAACTATATGTTTGGATGTTGATTAGATAACAACATTTTGTTTTATTTATTTTTAAATGCACTAATCCTGTTTGTCATGTTGATTAGTCAAAGCTCATACATACCAAGCCATAGGAATCACTTGGTAACAAGAATACCTTCCATAAGAAGGTATCTTGAGCACAAAGGAGCTGGAATTGTCTTCTGACATTTGATGTGTCATTTGTAAAGACATTCCTAAGTGCACTTGAGGTATGACTTTATACTTATCTCTAAATGATATTAGCTTAACAAATAAGTATGATTACCTAGGTATCTATTTGATTTTCTTTTTTGTGTATATACATGTATTACATGTAGCTTCATTAGGAAGCTTTTTCTCACATACGTGTCACTCTTCCGTCTAAAAATCATGGTTTATAAAACTTGTGTTTTGTCTCACTTAATCCAAAAATCATATCTTTCTAATAATAAAACAAAACACAAATATCAAAAATTCCTCTTTTCCTATAAATACTCCCACCGTCAACCACTCTATCAAATCCCCACTTTTTCAAATCTTCCAATTTCAAAAATTTCCTCTCATTCAAAACTTCATATTCCTCTCCATTTCATCTCAACTGAAACCAAGAAGAATTGTCTTCAACATGGTTTACATCGTCCTCGTGCTCATCGCCTTAACACTCATCGCTCTTGTGTTCCCTATGATGAAGTTCTCATACGGAGACATATACTTTGTGTTGTTAATCTACATTTGGATCATATACCCAATCCTTTGTATCATTCTTAGCATTGAAATGAAATATTATTAATAGTCTAGTTTATCTAGGTTATTATTATCATAATGGGTTTGTCATTTCTTTTGATTTATATGTTTCGTATTCTCTCATGATACATTAGAAGTCATGTATGCATGCTAAAAGAAAATGTAGGCTAAAACACATATCTTGGTATAAAATTGTAAAACCTATGTTTTTATCAAATCTGTTTATGATATTACAGACCCACGGATCCCGACAAGTATAATAGCCGGATCCCTTTTGAAAGGGAACCGTACTACTGGAGAACAGTTTTTCATACAAATTAAAAACCACTTTCCTTCTAAAAGTAATATTCCACTAGAATGTCAAAACCATAAGTGAGTTAAGTGTCATTGTTGTTAAAAAACCATTGTTAATAAAAATCTAGTAAAAACGGTAGATAATCATTGGTTGACCACAAACATCACTTTCTATTAACTCATCATTTCTATAGGTTCAAATATGACACATGAATATGAGTTTGATTTTTCACTCACTAGCGTCTACACTCCTAACATCTCCCTTGAGCCCAACACACCCGGCAATCATGTCCGTGGGTTCAATAATCTCGAAAACCGTCACTTCCACGAAGGACGTATTGTAGACACCTCTCTACAATTCGAAGAAGGTATCAATAACTCCTTCCGAGCCATAGGACTAGAATGTCTTCTTGAAATCAACGAGAAGATATGTCCAAGGTTCATAATGGAATTCTTCCGTCAAGTTGAACTCGTTCGTAACGAGGATCGCTCTCTATCTCTTTGGTTTTATATCAAAAACCAAAAGTTTACTTTAACCCTTGGGCATTTTGCTCACATCCTCCGGATTCCAAACCATGGACAATGTGCCTTCACCGAAGATTGGTCTCTTGATTCTCTCTTCAACTTTCGTGAAGAAAATAGTCCATATTGTTCACACATACCTTCCCCGGAAGATTTAAATCGCATAATATGCAAACCTCGACCATATTACTCCGATCCAAACATTATCTTCACACGGGACATCCGAGAAGAGTACAAAACCCTTGCACCCATCCTACGTGAAAATATTTGGAGTCTTAGGGGAAATCGAGAAATCCTTCCCGCTTGTTGTGCTCACATAATGTATTGTTTGCTAACACAACAACCATACAATCTCGCCTACTTCTTCGCAAGGCGAATTGTAAATCTTCAAGGCTCCAAGAATAAACTCATCCCTTATGGAATGTTCTTGACGCGCCTCTATCATAACGTCATGCACTTTCATCCTCAATTTCAAAGTCCGTTGTACGTACTTGTGAACAAGATGATGGAACCGCTAAACATATCTCTCATGAAGACTTTCTTCATTCTTGATTCCACCAACACTCATCAACCATGTGATGATCCTTCTAGCGAAAACGCTCAAGGAACTTAGTAGTCTTTCAAATAGGATCAATCCTTTTGTACTCATGCTTTATCAATGTAATCCAATTTCCTTCATGAAATAAAAACATCTTACATATGGTATCTTAGTGTTAGAACCTATTAAACTAACCTTGGAATATAATGCATTTTCAAGATCATTGCATACCTTTAGTAAAGGTTCTGCTTAGCAGATGGACGGATCCCAACGTTTGTGCTAGACGAATCCCTACATTTAGGGAACCGTGGGATCCGACAAACAGAAAATGCAATTGCAAGCATTATATTTCAAACATATCTTTAGAACACCTCACACTAAGCTAGACATAGTGTCTTAAGGAAAATTAAGTCCTTATCAAGTTAAGTAGATCCTTCCTACTCACACATAACTCACCTAGATCACACTCAAAGACGCTTGTAGATCTATCGTTTCACCTTAATCCATTACTCTTCCGCTCTTAAGCTCACACATCATTTTTTCATAGATCCCTCATATCTAAACGTTGGAAATCTTCTATAGCAAAATCATCCTTACGTCAAAATTGGTCGAAATTGATCAAATTCTAGTTTTTCCATCTTAAGTCTTTAGGATATTCTCCAAAGCATTAATCTAAGTCACTATCTGATCTCTAGGATCATTTAGCTTCAATTGACACTCTCATATTTAGTGTCATCCTTGTTCATTCATTGGTACTCATGAAAGTTCCAATTTCTTCCATAAGAGGCAATCATTAGCTACATCACTCATTACCTTCAAGTACTTAAGCACCCCTTCATTTAAGACACTTAGGAGGCTGAAACACTCGAGGTGATATAGATCTTAGATCTTAGAAACATCATTTCTACTCTTTCATAGCTGCTGAGAGCCGGATCCCTACGACTAGCCTAGACGGATCCCTCTGAGGAGGGAACCGTGGGATCCGGGGTGACAGATTATGTCAACTCTAGCTAAAACAATCATTTCAAGCTCATCTTCCTAACTTAAACACTCCATCTCATCTTAAATGAGTTCCTAGATCAGTACAAACTCTGAAGTTGACTCTTGTGCATGTTAATCATCACATTCTAATGAATTTTAGTGGCTTAAGGCTTGAATGCACTTTGTGGAAAACTAGAAGGGGGGGTTGAATAGTTTTACCAATTTAAAACTTCCTTTTAAATATTTAGATCGACTTATGTCAATCTATTTGATTGTTTATGTTGGACGTTGATAGATAGATATATAAACGTATAATGAAAGATAAAGAGTAAGAAGCACATCACCACGACACAAGTATTTATAGTGGTTCGGCTACAAGGACACCTTCCTTGCCCTACTCCACTCCCCGAGTCACCTACTCGAGAGTTCGTAAACACTACACCAACTCCTTATGGCGGAGAAGCCTTCACAACGTCGCTTAACCTTTTTCCGGTACAAAGCTAAATACCGAGTTCTTTCACACCAAGGCGAACCACACCTAACACAACGTCGCCTACCCTTTATACGGTGCTAGGCTAACCACCGAGTTCTTTCACACCTTAGGAGAACTAATCCTTCACAACGTCGCCTACCCTTTATTAGGTACTAGGCTAAGTACCTAGTTCTTTCACACCTTAGGTGAACTACACCTTCACGACACAACACCTATTCTCAAGGAGATCTACTCCTTGTTACAACACCATCAAGGATATCACCATCCTTGAAAATAAACAAATACTTATATGTATAACGATGTACCTCATCAATTATACGACCTAAGCATTCTTCCCAAATGCTACTTGATTTGATTCTTTGGCATCCTTCACTAATGCCTTTGACACAACGCTTGGCATCCTTCACTAATGCCTTTGACTCAACGCTTGGCCTCCTTCACTAATGCCTTTGACACAACGCTTGGCATCCTTCACTAATGCCTTCGTCTTGACACCTTTAGCATTCTTCACTAATGCCTTGACACGAATGATGATCATCTTTCACTAATACTTGCATCTTTACATTTTCGGCATTCTTCACTAATGCCTTCAACCCAACGTCTATGGAGAAAGGTAGATCTATAACAAGAAAACCTTCATTGTCTTGATGATGACGAAGCATGGCAACTCATGGAGTTGAGCTTGCACGTCTTCAAGAAGTGGTGATCTTTCCTTTAAGAGGAACCTAGAAGATCACACAAAAGCAAAAGACAAACTACATAGATCACTTAGATCTGAGGTTAGAGGGTTAGAATACTTTGGGGAAGTATTTATTGAAAAGTCCAAGTAGAGAGGAAGAAATGGCTCTCTATTTATAGAGGAAATTCTCTTCTGTTTCCCCGGATCCCACGGATCCCTACCACAAGGGATCCGGCTAGCACAAAGCTAGGGATCCGTGGTCCGCTCCTCTTTGCCCATGGGTATTTTTGGTTAAGGGTCATGGGTCATGGGTTATGGGTTGATCCATGGTTTTCTTTCTAGATACACTGAACTTGGTTAAGTGGTATATATAAAACCATGGGTTATGGGTCAAAACCATTTGCTAGTATTTACCCATTTAGTATATACTTGTATTTACCCAATTTAGCATACACTTAGTTTTTACCCATTTTAGTATACTTCGTTTAAGTATATGTTTAACCCAATATGCAAACACTAGTTGTTGTACATATTTATCTAAGTCATAAAATCACTTATACTTGTTCTAGTGTTTTATGTGAAAGCGTAAGTGTGTTAGAAAACTATTAACTCAAACTAATTACGTACTCTATTTGTTTCGTTAAAATGATTTTATATTTGTTATCAACAAAACATTAGAAGTTCGTAAAATATAAATAAACGTTTTCACGGCTTATTTGTATTAACAATCTCCCCCCTTTTTGTTGATGACAAAACATAAAATTATTTTAAGGAAAAATCTAAAATTCGTAAAAATTTGAATTTGTAGTTTTTACTTTCTTCTCCCCCTTTTTGTCGAAACAAAAAGTGTTAAAAGAAACTAACACAATTTTTATAAGAGAAAGAGAAAAAAAAATGTAAAAATGTGAAGAGAGCAAGTGACGGGAATGGTACTCGTCTTAACTCCCCCTTGATGAGTCCATCCCTTTGAAAGGGCGTCAAGGACATAATGTAAAATAAACTAATTGTGTTTGCAATTAAGTTTGCAAATGGTTCGTCTAAGTGACGAGAACGTGCTCCCCCTTAAATATTGCAAAGTTGCAATGGGGTGTCATGAAGTGTAACCCAAAACTTGGATTTAAGTTTGCAAATGATTTTGCAATGTCGTTTTGACACAAAGCTCCCCCTAGCTTTATGGTGTCAATATCTTCATGTGTATTTTGAATAACTACAAGACAAGGTTAGAAAAACAAGAGTATAGTGCATAATTTCCTGCAAAAGAGACTCAAGTTAGTAGAGATTTGTGCTTCTGTACCACGGATCCCACGGTTCCCTTCAAGGAGGGATCCGTCTAGTTATCTGGGAGGGATCCGGCTATCTGTTACAGTTTCTTCAGCAGTGAAGAAATGTCAAGGAGTACTATTTGAGGGAATGAGATATTTGTACAATAAAACAAGCACAACACACATAATAATCATAGCATATAAGTATTCATTCAATAAAACAAGAGATACATAATCAAATCTCTAAAAACTAAGAGAATGAATATTAACCATATAAGTACTACTATTACTAATCTCATTTCGGGATTTAGAAAGTGACAATGTGCTTAAGTCTAGGGATGAGTGGACTTGTTGAATTGATCCAACTTTGCAAGAAGATGATTGAACATGAAATGTATCTCATTTCGTACTTCTTGAACAAGTCCTTGAGTTTTAAGACAATTTGGGCAAATATTGTCTTGGTTTGGCCCCGAAGGAAAGAGGATGTTTAGAGGGGGCTCAATGTGTGTTTGAGGGTCTTCATTTTGAGAAGTAGGGAGAGGTTCTAAAAATGAGGGTGGTAATGGAACTTCTTCCATATGATCAAGGTTGTTCCTTGTCTCCCATGATGGGCTAGTTGGTGTTGTAGGTGGTTCCCGATTCAATGAAAAGGTTGGCGAATGGGAGGTTCTTGGTGATGAATGAAACAATGAATATATGTTTGGATGCGGAAGAGGCTCATTCAATGAGTGTAGTCCATTCTCAATGAATGAAGGTTTTGATGGCTCGCTAGAACTATCCATGTTAGGTTTGGAACTAGATGATCCCTTTTCTAGTTGGAAAGATTTGATGCTAATCCTTGCGGTTCTTGTGACACCCTAGGCAAATCCTACATCGGCTGTGGCCTGGAGAGATGTTGGGCTCATAAGATAACATTCGCCTTACAATGACACAACGCGTTTTGTGGTCTACTGCGGGTGGAGTTCTTAGGAACTGGCAGTTAAGCGTGCTCATGTGAGAGTAGTACTGGCTTGGGTGACCTGCCGGGAAGTCTTCAAATGAGGCCACAAAAACAAAGTCGTGAGCCTGTGGGCAAAGCGGACAATATTGTGGTCAAAAAAAGGCGGGGTGTTACAGTTCTCTTAGCTTTTGTTGGATGGGTTTGATGAGGTGGGATTCGAGAGTCATTATCTCTAATAGGAGATGTTTCGGTGGATGAAATTTCATGGATCAATTTGCCCTTTCTTTTGGATGATCCTATGTTCGAGGAGTTATTGCTAAGGGTTTTAGTCATGGTGATGAAGGTACTAATGTGAGCTTCTAATTTCTGATTTTTGAGAGGTAATTGAGGATGGTGCCATAAACCTAAGATAGTTTGGTTTATAAAGAGTAATTTGAATTTGGGAATTAAATTCTTGACCACTTAGAGTACTAAGCATGCTCTTGAGGTTTTGGTCAGCTCTAGGAGAATAATTAATGTGTGCTAAGAGTGGTTAGAAAACCAAAAGGTGACATAAGTTTGAATATAGGAGCTGATTTATGTTCTCTGCATCTACGGATCCCGCGGATCCCTCTCAGTAGGGATCCGCCTGGTTAAAGACCAGGGATCCGGATATCAGACAGGTTCTAGGTGAAATCATTATGCTTTTGTAAGGTTAGTTATTAATGGATTTCGAGAGTTTAACTTAGTTTTGAAGTCTTTAGCTGTTGGATATCTCAAACCCTTAACCTTAACAAGTAATGGTGTTTAATGATGATTTTGGCCAAGAAAATTTGACTTTGGGTAGTCTAACTATATTTTTGACCTTAATTTTGATTAAAAGGTGATTGAGATTAATTTGCTAAAAGTGAAAGATATACCTAACTAAGTGCTATCAAGAGTGATAGATAATGTGTGAGTGTTAGAGCGGAATTATGGTGAGTTTTGACTAGTGGAAAGAAAATCAAAAATATTTCAAGGATGTATCCTAGATAGGTCTTGGATGAGAGTGAGATCTTCAACTATTTGAGAAAAACTTAGTTGGCTCTAGTATCTTATGTTTGACTAGTTGGAGATGATCTAATGGAATGTTTTGATGTACTCAAATCTGTATTGCATATCAGATACCACGGATCCCACGGTTCCCTTCTGGTAGGGATCCGTCTAGTACAAATGCTGGGATCCGCCTACTGCAGATCAGAAGGCTTTCAGCAAATGTGCAATTTTGCACTTCTTAGTAAATGCACTTCCTAGTGGTTTCTATGGGAACTTAACGTACGAGCACAACTACTATGATGTATCGCAAAGTAGAGATGGCTAGAATTCCTAGAATGAGTGACGACGACCATTCAAGGGTTGTAAAATCTCATTTTCCAAGTACCTACGTTAGAATTGTTTGGTGCCATGATATGGCCGTACCTACAAACTACAATCATAATTTAAAAAGTTTACAAACCATTGTTTGAAATTGTTCATCAAAGCTTGATTCTTCAAACCTTACCTTTCTCCTCCTTCTTCACTTTTTCACCCGTCCTTCACTCTTTATCAAACTATCTTCACTTCTTCTTCTTTAAGAAATTTGCGAAGCATTTGAAGATTCCCTTGGTTTGTTGCCATTCGGGTGATTCATTTGGGATGTTTGGAAATTTATTGATGTAGTCCAAGGGGTCAAGGTCGATATTTGCGAGTGGGTTGCTACTACTCCCTTCATCTCCACCTTCTCCTTGCCTTTCCCTTTCGTCCGAGGAGTCCGTGGGTGGGTGTGGTCTCTTGCCTTCCACCATAAACCTTGTTGTTCTACCTTCGGTCAATGGCACCATAACCTTATTGCAAAAGCTATGATCAAGGGATTGTGGAGAAGGGTCTAAAGCAAAGATGAATTTGGCGAGACGGGTTAAAAGCATTGCGTATGGAAGCACCATCTTGTCCATGCTTCTAACACTTGCCATTCTTTTTACTATGTAGTAGGCAAGGTTGAATTGAGTATTGGTCACTAGGCAATAGATCATGAAGCTTAGACATGCGTTGGGGTGGTCCTTGTTCCCTACAAGGCATACCACATTTTCTCTTATTACATCCTCCCACTTTCTATATAATGCATACATTTCCGAAAGCTCCATTTGAAAAGGATCCCTATGGATCACTTTTGACTTCCTTGTGACTCTTGATGGTGAGGCTCTTGGCATGAACACGGTGTCCCTCACCGTGGTTGCTTCCGGGATCAAATTGTAGTAAATATCATGATGATCAACCATTGTGTGTAGTTGTTCCAAAGACCATTCATTCGAGTACATACAAATGCCTTGAAAAGGAACTCCTATAATTCTTCCAAACTCTATAAGAGAAAGACTAAACTCTCGCTCATTGATGGTGAATTCAATTGAGATGGACTCGTCATCATTTCTTATTATCCCCATTGTCTTGTAAAACTCAAGTATAAAGACCGGGCAAATTTGTTCGTTTATATCCAATAAACAATCAAACCCAATAGTTGCAAAAACTTCCCTTATGTCAGTATTTGCAAGAAATGATGGATCAACAACTCTACCTTCATGAAAAAGTCTCCTTTCGAGCAACTTAAAGGCTTTTCTATCGTCCGGGCTTAAGCCATTTTTCCTATGATACATGGGTATGTAGTGGGCGGTGTCTTGGTAATCTTGTTGCTTGTTGCTAGGCATGATGTTCCTAAACAATGTAACCACAATGTGGTGTTAATGGTGAATAGTAACCTAGAGGGTTTCATCACAATTTTGCTCTCATCATCTTTGTTGGGTTCAAGAAATGTGTTTAATTTGTATTAACAATGTTAAATCTTTGATTAAGATTATCTTAGAAAACAATGTGATGGCAAATTATGGAAAACCCATTTGAACCCAACTCTTAAAGATGAAGTAATTGTAATTCTAAGAATCAAGGAATTAGATTAACAATGTAGTGAAGATTAAACTTACACACGTGATTGTTAGGCTTGAGAAAAATGATCAATTAGCTCCTATGAATAGTAACTGAGTCTTTGTTCGTGAGTCTGTGAAATGAGTGATGGTGGAACATCCACAGTGATCATTTTTATCTTATACTGTCTTCTGTTACACGGATCCCGCGGATCCCTCTCATTTGGGATCCGTCTAGTATAAACTTAGGGATCCGGCATGACAGTAAAAAGTCAGCTCAAGAAATTCCTTGATAACTTTGGTTTGGGAGTTCTAAGATACCTAGTGTTTTGGTGTTAATGTTCTAAACTTGTGGTTTGAGGTTTTGATGATTTAATGCTATTCCTATTAGACAAGGTTCCCTTTTTAAGAATTAGTCGTAATTCTTGGGAAGCTTTTCAAACATTATAATAAAATCTCATTTTATTATAACATAAGAAGTTTCACATGGATATTTATTGATATGCATGAAAAGTCTATAGAACCTTTGTGATGAATAATGATAATGGTTATCAAATAACCAAAATGTCATTATTATGAAATCATAGTGTAGTTTCTACAAATAAGTCGAAGAGTACTATTTTTGATAATGACTTTAATATAGAAAAACTATTAGAACAATTACTAATAAATCATGCAACTATGATTTCAATAATAAAATTAAAGGCAAGTGATTAGTAATCATACCTTGGCTAAATATTCTTTTTGCGAAAGGAAATATTTAGATAAGTTCTTTTATGCTCTTCTTGGTAGCTCCAAACTCAAGTATGGATAATGCTTAGAAAAAAAATGTTAGAGCATTCTATCATTGTCCAACAATAACCAATATAGTGATTTTAAAATATGATGAAGATAATCCTTCTTTGTAGTTTTCAAACATATACGGATCGTATCAAGTCTTTAAAGTACAACATACATTAAGAAACTTGGTAACGAAGCTCTGATACCAATTGTGGAAAACTAAAAGGGGGGTTGAATAGTTTTACCAATTTAAAACTTCCTTTTAAATATTTAGATCGACTTATGTCAATCTATTTGATTGTTTATGTTGGACGTTGATAGATAGATATATAAACGTATAATGAAAGATAAAGAGTAAGAAGCACATCACCACGACACAAGTATTTATAGTGGTTCGGCTACAAGGACACCTTCCTTGCCCTACTCCACTCCCCGAGTCACCTACTCGAGAGTTCGTAAACACTACACCAACTCCTTATGGCGGAGAAGCCTTCACAACGTCGCTTAACCTTTTTCCGGTACAAAGCTAAATACCGAGTTCTTTCACACCAAGGCGAACTACACCTAACACAACGTCGCCTACCCTTTATACGGTGCTAGGCTAACCACCGAGTTCTTTCACACCTTAGGAGAACTAATCCTTCACAACGTCGCCTACCCTTTATTAGGTACTAGGCTAAGTACCTAGTTCTTTCACACCTTAGGTGAACTACACCTTCACGACACAACACCTATTCTCAAGGAGATCTACTCCTTGTTACAACACCATCAAGGATATCACCATCCTTGTAAATAAACAAATACTTATATGTATAACGATGCACCTCATCGATTATACGACCTAAGCATTCTTCCCAAATGCTACTTGATTTGATTCTTTGGCATCCTTCACTAATGCCTTTGACACAACGCTTGGCATCCTTCACTAATGCCTTTGACTCAACGCTTGGCATCCTTCACTAATGCCTTTGACACAACGCTTGGCATCCTTTACTAATGCCTTCGTCTTGACACCTTTAGCATTCTTCACTAATGCCTTGACACGAATGATGAGCATCTTTCACTAATACTTGCATCTTTACATTTTCGGCATTCTTCACTAATGCCTTCAACCCAACGTCTATGGAGAAAGGTAGATCTATCAACAAGAGAACCTTCATTATCTTGATGATGACGAAGCATGGCAACTCATGGACTTGAGCTTGCACGTCTTCAAGAAGTGGTGATCTTTCCTTTAAGAGGAACCTAGAAGATCACACAAAAGCAAAAGACAAACTACATAGATCACTTAGATCTGAGGTTAGAGGGTTAGAATACTTTGGGGAAGTATTTATTGAAAAGTCCAAGTAGAGAGGAAGAAATGGCTCTCTATTTATAGAGGAAATTCTCTTCTGTTTCCCCGAATCCCACGGATCCCTACCACAAGGGATCCGGCTAGCACAAAGCTAGGGATCCGTGGTCCGCTCCTCTTTGCCCATGGGTATTTTTGGTTAAGGGTCATGGGTCATGGGTTATGGGTTGATCCATGGTTTTCTTTCTAGATACAATGAACTTGGTTAAGTGGTATATATAAAACCATAGGTTATGGGTCAAAACCATTTGCTAGTATTTACCCATTTAGTATATACTTGTATTTACCCAATTTAGCATACACTTAGTTTTTACCCATTTTAGTATACTTAGTTTAAGTATATGTTTAACACAATATGCAAACACTAGTTGCTGTACATATTTATCTAAATCATAAAATCACTTATACTTGTTCTAGTGTTTTATGTGAAAGCGTAAGTGTGTTAGAAAACTATTAACTCAAACTAATTACGTACTCTATTTGTTTCGTTAAAATGATTTTATATTTGTTATCAACAAAACATTAGAAGATCATAAAATATAAATAAACGTTTTCACGACTTATTTGTATTAACACACTTGCCAAATCTCTTGCTTTATAAACCACATTGTTAGGACTTCCATAGTCATCACCCTCATCCTCATTTTCAGAACTTAAGAAACCCTTACAAACTTCTTGAGATAATCTCATCATGAGGAAAAATCCAAGTAGTAACCTATCCACCAAAGAACCACCCAAGAAAATTGCTCGTGTTGTACACGAAATCTCTTCAACCGAATCATCTCCGGTCAAGCCAACAAATGCAAGGATCTCCTCTCAACCAATCAAACCAATTCCTAAAAGGATTGTACCCACAAAACTACCTATGCCAAACACCACCATACCTCCTAGGCCAAACAATATCATCTCGACTAAACCATCACCATTGATTCCTAGAGCTATCTCTTTTACATCTCCACTATCATCACCACACCTCTACAATTTAGAGGATTTGCCTCCTAGGCCGTCTCATCCTCCTCCATCGACAGCATTCTCCTCATTAGGAGGAATAATGGTACAAAATCAAGGTGTTGAGTCAACATTAGCTCCGGCTTCCTTTTCGCCGTTTCCATCATATAAACCCATTTGGATTATGAGAATCATCAAAGTCAACCACCCGACCATATGGAAGTTGACACTTCTCTACCACCACCATCATTCTTGGTCGAGCCATTCTCAAGTGCGCCTCTACCAATCCCTCCGTCGTTTGAAGCTCCACAAGCCGCTTCACTTGATCCTTCACATCAAGCCATTTCATTTCTTCCACCACCACTACCTAGCCATGACAAAGATTGTTATCATTGTCAACATATTGAAAGTTTGATACATGAAGTACGAGAAGACCAACGTTTCATGTTCTATCACCTCCTCGAACGTTTTGACGAGATTAAACCTAAACAAACTTGAGCTAGAAGATTTTAGTGGTGTCCTAGTATCAAGCGTTAGTTGGTCTAGAAATTCCTAGTCATGTATCGTTTATTTTCTTAGTTTTTAGAGTCATGTATATCATAACTCTAGTTTTATTAAATTAAATTAAATGCTACTTGCTATATTTCTGAGTATATGATTATGTTGTATAATACATATCTCACTTTGGTGATAACATTATTTGTTATACCACCATTTGCTGAATTTATTCATCAGCCAGACGGATCCCTTTAATTTGCCTAGACGGATCCCTACTAGGAGGGGAGGGAACCGTGGGATCCGTGATACAGAAAACTATTTTTCTACTAACTTGGATCACATTTGCAGGAAATTGTGCATTATACTTGTTTCCTAACCTTTGTTTTGTAGTTATTCAATTTACACATAAAGACTTTGACACCCTAAAGCTAGGGGGAGCTTTTTGTCAAGGCAATACATTGCAAAATCACTTGCAATATTAGGAGTACATTTCATAACATCCCGTTGCAAAAATTGCAATCATCAAGGGGGAGCACATTCGTCACATAGATGAAATTATTTGCAAACTAGTTGCAAATTAACTTAGTATTACTTTCTTGACGCCCTTACATAGGGATGGACTCGTCAAGGGGGAGTAAAGACGAGATCTTTTCCCGTTACTTTCTCTCTATTTTTTATTTCTTTCACATGTTTTTCTTAAAAAAAATGTGTTAGTTTCCTTTCGAAGCTCTTTTTGTTTTGACAAAAAAGGGGAGAAGAAAGTAAAAACTACAAATTCAAACCTTTACGAATTTTAGCTTTTCCTTAAAATAATTTTATGTTTTGTCATCAACAAAAAGGGGGAGATTGTTAATACAAATAAGCCGTAAAAACGTTTATTTATATTTTATGATCTTCTAATGTTTTGTCGATGACAAACGTAAAATCATTTTAACGAAACAAATATAATACGTAAATGGTTTGAATTAATAGTTACTAACATACTTACGTTTTCACATAAAAACACTAAAACAAGTATAAGTGATTTTATGATTTAATATTACATATGTACAACAACTAGTGTTTACATATTTGGGTAAAATATACACATAACTAGTATGTAGTATATTGGGTAATAAATGGCTAGAAACTTAAGTATCTCAACCCATTGAATATAGTTGGGTACAACCTAAAGCCCATGACCCATGGAGCTTGACCCATAACCCATTGCATGACATCATAATTATATCATATATGGATAATATCCATAACCCATGGTAATGACCCATACCCATGTGACTAAGTGCATTGCACTCAAGAGATACATTGTATCTAGCTAAAGACCCATGGATCAACCCATGACCCATGACCCATAACCAAAATACCCATGGGTAAAGAGGAGCGTCCCACGGATCCCTAGCTTTACGCTAGACGGATCCCTTGTGGGAGGGATCCGTGGGATCCGGGGAGCAGTAGAATTTTTCCTCTATAAATAGTGAGCCATTTCTTCATTGTTTCTTACCCCTTTCTAACATATTTTCCCCTTGAGTTAAAAACTCTCTAACCTCAGATCCAAGAGATCTATGTTTGTAGTTTTGTTTTTGTGTGATCTTCTAGGTTCCTCTTAAAGGCGAGATCACCACCTTTGAAGTCGAGCAAGCTCAAGTCCATGAGTTGCCATGCTTCCTCATCATCAAGACTACTGAAGTCTTCTTGTTGATGATTGTTTTTCATTTCATAAGAAGTGTTGAAGACATTTGTGAAAGGTGTCTCAAGTGTCAAGACGAAGATATTAGTGAAGGGTATCTATCGTCCATATCATAAGCACTTGTGGTAGGTGCTTAGAAGTCAAGACTAGAAGCATTATTGAAGGGTGCTTAGAAGTCAAGACACAAGACATTAGTGAAGGGTGTCTTGAAGATCTAGTTAAAGGCATTAGTGAAAGGTGCCTTAGATGTACATTCGAACTAGGTACTTAGCCTAGTACCTGATAAAGGGTAGGCGACGTTGTGTAGGTGTGGTTCACATTGGAGTGAAAGAACTCGGTGGTTAGCCTAGCACCGGAAAAAGGGTAGGCGACGTTGTGAGGGCTTCTCCGCCATAAGGAGTTGGTGTAGTGATTATGAACTCTCGAGTAGGTGACTCGGGGAGTGGAGTAGGGCAAGGAAGATGTCCTTGTAGCCGAACCACTATAAATACCCGCGTTGTGGTTTTGTGCTTCTTACTCTTACCTTTTCAGTACATACTTATATATGTTTGTTTATCAACATCCAACATACACAACTAAATAGATTGACATAAGTCGATCTAAATAGTTTAAAAGGAAGTTTTAATTGGCAAAACTATTCAACCCCCCCTTCTAGTTTTCCACAACATCTCCTTCAATGTTCCGAGGTAGACCTCCGATCAAAGCTTCCAAAAGCTTTTCATTGGTAGGGAACAGATGAGGACACAAAGCTCTCAGCTCATGGAATCTCTTGAAGTATATCTTGAGATCATTACCTTTAGCAGCCAAGTGGTAATACTCATCTTCAAGCTTCTTTATCTCAGTTCTTGGGCAATACTGTTTCATCAACAATTGTTTCAGATCTGACCATGAAATTCTACAAGCTTCTTCCATTCCGATTGGTTGAGCATGGGCTTTCCACCAAGATAATGCATCTTTTAACAAAGTTCCAGTTGCAAACTTGACCTTGCAATCATCTGTGCAGTCAATTAGTAGAAACACAGTCTCGGTTCTCTCAAACCAATGAAGTAAATCAATAGCACCTTCAGTGCCCTTGAAGAATGTTGGCTTGCAGTTCATGAACTCTTTGTAGCTACACTTATGAGCTACGGAAGACTCACTTTGATTTATTGGAGTGTTGATTGCATTTGAGTTTGCCATTTCAACAATACGTGCGGCTTCTGCGACACGAATTACTTCATCAAGATGAGCAGCTTCGGCTTCATGTGCTGCTTGGGCAACACGCCTAGTTTCAGCTTCTTGAGCGATCTCCGCTTCTCGGGTAATCTCAGCTTCTCTTGCAATTTCATCCTCTCTTGCAATCTCAGCTTCTCTTGCAATTTCGGCTTCCCTTACAGCAACTTCAGCTTCACGTGCCTCTTGGGCAATTCGTTCAGCTTCAACAATGTGTTCAGCTTCGGCTCTAGCAGTGTCAGCGGCATGCTGAGCTATAGCAGCGCTAACGCTTTCAGCGACCATTTTTCGAACAACTGCGGGAGTGATGGTGGATGACGTAGCATTTTTCTTAACCATTTTTCTAAAATTACCAAGATTAAGAATCATCGACGATAATAAAAGTGATTACATATTATAAATATCATAATAGTCAAGATCATCACTTTAAATCAATGATATGATATCGTTATGAACAGTAATAAGTGAATCATGATTTTTCTCAACAAAATCATAACATATATAAGGACATAATGATCGGTTCGGCATACATGACCGATTAATAATATCACAACACAAGAATATAAGAAATACAACCATAGAATACATAGAATACATCAATACATAGTAATTGTTCAGAACCATAGGTTACAACATCATCATTCTTGTTCCATAGTTACAAACCAAAAGGATACAAGCCTTAATGCCTCATATGGCGGCTTTATGATACATACTACAATTAAGATGACTAGAATCTACGCATCTCCAGATGCGTCATCATGACGACGACGAATCTCCTGAACCATAGCTGTCAAATCTCGGATCTGCTGCTCACGTGCTCGATCTCTCGCCTCGAGGTCATCAATCCTCTGCTCTAGGATAGCAGTGTAAGCATGAGCGGATGCAAGCTCGTGATGCAAGGCTCTCTCTCGGCCTAAGGCAGTGTCTCTCAAGGTACTGGCATCTCGAATAGTAGTCTCAAGCCTTTGGGTCAATCTGGTCACTGCATCTCTCGCCTCCACAATCTGGGCGCTCATCATGTAAAATACAATCTCAATGGAGTAGCGACCTATCACGAGGTTTTCGACCTCCTCCTCCAAGCTCTCTATCCTAACTAGCGGAATCTCATCATAATGTGCCAGGAGCTCACACAACTGGTCCTCGTGTCTAACGAGTCTAGTCGCCAATAGAGGAATGGTGTGGTGTACAGGCTCACCGGTAACTGGCAGAACTGGAGCTGGTGCAGTGGTTGAGCTCTCTCCAAGCTCGAATGAACTAGGTGCTCCCTCCTCTTCTCTCCAACGACGAAGTAGTGGTATCAAGAATGACCATCGTCTAGCGCCGACCTTCTTCCTAGGTCCGGTCTCGACGTCCACTTGAGTAGGCATGTCAGGATCAGATAGTGATGGTGGATAGAATTTAATGCAAAGCGGTAAGGATGGCTCACTGAAAGTGTCCAATTGAGGTGATGTTGTAGGCGGTGATGAAACAGGAACAGTGGTAGTCTGATGATAGAATACAGTAGGTGAAACTGGTGATCACTGAGTAGATGGTGACTGAGCTGATAGTATCACATGAGTCATAGTGATGGATCGCACATGCTTCCTAGCTGTGTGTTTAAAGATAGTACCCTTAGGATGCAGTCTATAAGGCACTCCAAACGGCTCAGGCTCATAAGGCTTTAGGACACGGATCCTACATCGGCAACGATGGATCGGTAGGGAAGATGATACAGAAGAGTCTGATGAAGCAGAATCAGTGCTCTTGGATGACTTGGATGATCCATCATCCACAGCGACATCTGAAGCAGGTAGCCATTGCTGCGACTCATAATACTGATCTAAGGTCATAGTAGCAAAAGCAGTATGCTCTTGAGAGCGAGCAATCATAGTTGGAACAGTAGGAGTTCGGGCAACTTCGCCTTCCTCAAAAGGTTCAGTCTCGTCCGAAACAGTGGCTGGCATGACTGGACTGGGATGAACTGGCATATTGACAGTCGTAGAGGACATAGTATCTTCCATCTCAGTGTCCGAGGACAGAACAACCGGGTGGGAAGCAGACATGGTACTGTAACAACCCATAAAATAATCCTGTAAGTAAAATGCCAAATAGTATGATTAACAAGATTTTAGTTAGTTGCGCACATCTGCCAAGAAAATCTCCATGCCTAACTAAAATGAATGCAATTTAGTTATGATCTAGTGATGCATT
Organism: Chrysanthemum seticuspe; assembly: GCA_019973895.1. NCBI lineage: Eukaryota > Viridiplantae > Streptophyta > Magnoliopsida > Asterales > Asteraceae > Chrysanthemum > Chrysanthemum seticuspe. The sequence continues at coordinate 241,731,838 of BPTQ01000009.1, forward strand.
AATCCTAATGCATAGAGCGGTCACGGAAGAGCATAAGGCAGTGGTGTAAAATAGTCCCGTTTTAAAAGTGCGATTATACTCCAAATGTTTTTTTGAAAAACTATTTGGTTCTCTATAACCTTGGCTCTGATGCCAATCTGTTCAAGCATTTTTCCCAAAATATAGATCACGAGTTTGAAAGAAATGACAACTTTATGTTTACACCACCAGAAAAGCCTTGCCATGCCCCACTCCGTGCCTTGGTCGTAATTTTCACTGATTACTTGAGATAACATGCTTAAAAAGGTCAACAAAAATGTTGAGTAAAATTCATAGGTTTAAATAACAGTTAAACACAAGTATATGAGCATGATCATTGTAAACTAACAATATCATAAAGAAATCACATATTATTATGCGCTAAGCTCATGCAACCAAGACTCAATTGCATACACCGAACTACTAGTATACGTAAGTTTTTGGCCCAAAGGAGGTAATAGCCAATTACCTAATGCAATTCAAATATGGTACGCCCGGTTATTTCTCTATAACTAAGACAGGGTCGTTACTCCCCATTGTACTATTCACGATATTTGCGTTCACTCGCGGTGACTAATGGTTCATGATGCAGGGGACTTATGGCTAAATACTTAGGCAATTTCAATAATCAAGAAGCGAACATTTATGAAAAACCTTGTGTTCTAGTTTAGAGCATGTATCTCCCTCGCGAGGTTGGCAAATAAAAGTAAAAGCAAGGATATGAACTCACCTTGGTGATATGAACAAGCACAAACAGATCAAGAACAATGTAGCGGAGGTTCCAAACCGAAACCTAAAAATGATGAGATGGCGATTCTCAGTTATGATGAACATTTTGGTTTACGACCAAAATAATAGAGCATTGAATATTTTTATTCAACAAATCATTGAATCGTCAAATTCAATAGTGTGCGTGCGTGTTTAACGTTTTAAGTTAATTGTACTTGCTACATTGCCTTAGTTAAGATCCTCATTTACGCATAAGTGAAATGTTCCCCCACGTTGTGATCTCGTAAAATGATAGTTTTGTTGAGTATTTTAGTTTAGATCCCACGTGCGTTTTATCGGATTATATATATATATATATATATATATATATATATATATATATATATATATATATATATATATATATTGATGACGTACCCTCCACTCTGCTAACGAGCGTTACCGTTACTCTGGTACTTAGCTTACCATTTGTACAGAGGGTATGATGTACCCTCCTAAAGGAAGAAGCCTATGCCTTCGACCTTCACCCAAAGCACTCATAGTGTCTAACCTCTGTCAAGGCCTCCCTCATTGTACGGAGCCCTCTCCATCACTGTACGGAGTCCCCTCTGTCAAGGCCTCCGTCACTGTTCGGAGCCCCCTCCGAACAGCTCGATGGAACCCCCTTCAAGATGTGTCTTGACTTGGTCAAACCCACGATCTCCCTCTCTTTCCTGGCTTCCCCGACAAGTTAGGGAACGTGGGTCACTAAGCCCTAGCGGTTACCCACAAACATGGGACACCCCCATGTTCTCCTACATTTGCGTAGAGGTGCCCCTAACCCTATTTCTTCCACTATAAATAGGTTGGACGGGCAGAGAATTATGGTAAGTTGATTTCACACTCATCTCTTTACTTATACACACTTATACAACCATAACTCATACTTACTCTCACGCCGGAGGTGGTTCGCAGGGTCCTACCCCTGCGTAATCACTTAACGTAGTGTCTTCTATTTCTTATTTTCAGGTTATCTTGCACTCGGCATCACCACCATCACCCTTAACTCCGTCAATCACCATTGACGGCCTGGTAGTGCAATCTTTTGTACAATCAGTGGCGCCATCCGTGGGACCCGCAACAATAAGTCCCGTTTTCCGAGTCAAATAACCATTTTCCATAAATAACGGTCGAATTCAACCGTAATTCCCTACATCCTTGTTACCTCATGGTAGCACCACTGAAATCTCCACTTTTGTCTCTAATCACGAGATTTTCCTCCAACCACAAACTTTACGTTTACCATTTCAACATCCTTGGTCGTGTTTAAACGGAGCAGTCTTTGTTACGGCCTCTGTTCTGTTCGTAGGGCCCTCCATTGCTGACTCCGTAGCAACCTCTGTTTGGGTTCGTTTTATGAAGAAGGTTCAAACTCAACAACCTTCGTAGGGCCCTCCATTGCAGACTCCGTAGCTGCCTCTGTTTGGGTTCGTTTTATGAAGAAGGTTCAAACTCAACAACCTTCGTGGGGCCCTCCATTGCAGACTCCGTAGCAACCTCTGTTTGGGTTCGTTTTATGAAAAAGGTTCAAACTCAACAACCTTCGTAGGGCCCTCCATTGTAGACTCCGTAGCTGCCTCTGTTTGGGTTCGTTTTATGAAGAAGGTTCAAACTCAACAACCTTCGTAGGGCCCTCCATTGCAGACTTCGTAGCAGCCTCTATTTGGGTTCGTTTTATGAAGAAGGTTCAAACTCAACAACCTTCGTAGGGCCCTCCATTGCAGACTCCGTAGCAGCCTTTGTTTGGGTTCGTTTTATGAAGAAGGTTCAAACTCAACAACCTTCGTAGGAGCCTCCGTTGCAGACTCCGTAGCAGCCTCTGTTTGGGTTCGTTTTATGAAGAAGGTTCAAACTCAATAACCTTCGTAGGAGCCTCCGTTGCAGGCTCCGTAGCAGCTTCTGTTTGGGTTCGTTTTATGAAGAAGGTTCAAACTCAACAACCTTCGTAGGGCCCTCCATTGCAGACTCCATAGCTGTCTCTGTTTGGGTTCGTTTTATGAAGAAGGTTCAAACTCAACAACCTTCGTAAGGCCCTCCATTGCAGACTCCGTAGCAGCCTCTGTTTGGGTTCGTTTTATGAAGAAGGTTCAAACTCAACAACCTTCGTAGGGCCCTTCATTGCAGACTTCGTAGCAGCCTCTGTTTGGGTTCGTTTTATGAAGAAGGTTCAAACTCAACAACCTTCGTAGGGCCCTCCATTGCAGACTCCGTAGCAGCCTCTGTTTGGGTTCGTTTTATGAAGAAGGTTCAAACTCAACAACCTTCGTAGGAGCCTCCGTTGCAGGCTCCGTAGCAGCTTCTGTTTGAGTTCGTTTTATGAAGAAGGTTCAAACTCAACAAACCTCGTAGGAGCCTCCGTTGTAGACTCCGTAGCAGCCTCTGTTTGGGTTCGTTTTATGAAGAAGGTTCAAACTCAACAACCTTCGTAGGAGCCTCCATTGCAGACTCCGTAGCAGCCTCTGTTTGGGTTCGTTTTATGAAGAAGGTTCAATAACCTTCGTAGGAGCCTCTGTTCTTGTTCATTTTGAGAAGAAGTCTTTGTTGCAGTCTTCGTCATGGGGTTTCCTAAGAAGAAGGGCCAAATCCTTCCTTCGCAAAATATTTACCACAAGGTGAACAGAGACCATACACTAATGATGGAGGATACACTTTGTCAATCTGGTATGTTTTCTACGAAACCAATACGCTATATTGCCTTTGTTTCACTACAAATCATATTATCTACATATGAAACTTTTGACGTTTATTATGAGCACTATAAACCATCTTTTATTGAGCCTTTGCTTATGACACAATGATCATTAGAGATCCTACAACATTGACAGAGGATACCCTACGTTCCTAGAACCTCTGTTAGAGCATCACATATGTTGACATAAGTCTCTGTCGATATGACTACGGAGCATCACATATGCTGACATAAGCCTCTGTCGTCACAACTACAGAGCATAGCCTCTGATTCATAGGTGTATCCTTCGACACGATTACAGAGATTCAGCTCTGTTCACATAATATATAGATGTCTCTGTCGAGACGATTACAGAGCATAGCCTCTATTCACATGATTTATGTGTGTCTATGTAGACACAATTATAGAGCATCGACTCTGCTAGTATAATTACATAACCTCATAGATGTAAAACTTACTTTATTTTGTTTAAAATCAATGTACTAAAAGCTTCTCATGGGAAAGCAATCATTATAGGTAGTTGTCTTAGTTTTCATTTCAAGAATGATGTAATCCTCCCTACCAATTCAATTGTTGGGAATTATATTTGAGTTGATTATGACAAAATATGAAAGATGAAGGTTTTATGAAGACAATTGATGAAGATAGAAAGACAAGGGACTTACTTGTTAAAGAAGACTTTATTATTTAGTCCCTAGTAGTCAATTGTAACCCTAGACTCTCTAGTATATAAAGAGAGGCAGGGAATTAGATTTAGTGTGTCAAGATGTGAACACCATTAGCAAAAGTGTGTGTGTGTGTGTAGGCGTTTAGGGGACGCCTAGGGTGATGGTTAGTTAGTTAGTTGCTAGGCGTATGTTCATGTAAACGCCTAGGTTAGTATTTAGTATATTAGTGGTTAGTTGATCAAAGAAGACTTTGATTATTGTTTAGTTAGAGATGATGACGAGGAACCTTGTTCAATAATAAAGATTTGATTAGTTTATTCCGCTGTGCATGTTATTAGTCTTTGTTATTGATCCCTAGCTGAGCTTATAAACGATCTTAACAATTGGTATCAGAGCGGGGAGCTCTTGATATAGGGATTCGCAAGGTTTTTAGTCGAAGAAAACGAAGAAAAATCGATTTTGTGCTATTTTCGTAACCCTTCTGCAGTGCAGTTTTCCAACAGTGATATCTCCTTCGTTAACCGTCGGATTGGGCTAAAATTTGACATGAAGATTCTTGGTATACCTAGCTAATATCTCACCGGAGGGATCTTTGATTGGAGCTTTCGTTTGAAAGTTATTGATTGTCGAAATCTGCTGCATAAAGGTTTTTCAGAAATTCGTTTTTTAGGGTTTTCTTGATTCAACTTCATGGATTCATGTTTTATTCGTATAGTTCATAATAGAAGTTGATTATATAATGTTTAGTTTTATGAAAGCAGCTTGGATATTATACGATAAAGTTTTAGGGTTTCAATTACTGCTACAATGAAACTTGTTAACTACTGCTCGATAGGAATCTGCTGCATGTTTGTGTCGTGAACTGCTACTATCTTTCTGAAACTGCTGCTAGTATCTTTAAGTGTTGCTACTTATTTGTAACTGCTGCTAGCATTGAATATTCCTGTTGCAAATTGAAGTATTCTGCTGCTACGATTTCTTTAGGGTTTCTTTTGTTCAAAAGTGGTCATGAAAGAGAGGAATAAGTCAAAGCATGTTACTGTTCCATTTGATATTAGTATTGCTCGACAACAAGCATGACTACTACTGCCTTGATTTTTAATGCTTCCCATGTTATGTCGTTGAAGTGCTCATCTATTTGAGTTTGTGCATGGTGACCGAACTTTTTTTTTGTTACTTGATTGGTTGATAGTTTAAGTGGGATGTTGCACATTAAACTCTTTGAGATCATGGGTCGGTGTCACATTATGAGGCAAGGAGAGTTGTGTTTGGATGCATGGTATGGTAAAATTAGTTGAATGGTGCTTATTGGTCACGTAATATGCTACTTGCTCAACAAGGTAAGTATGCTGCTGTGGAACTCGTATCTACTGCTACATATATCGTACCTACTGCTGTTGTTACGTTTGATAACTTTCCGCTCCTCGATATTCTTTATTATGTGAAAGTACTGCTGGAACTTCGTGCTTGAAAAGTTTGCGTTACTACTGGTCGACAAAGGTGCGTTAATAATGTTCATAGCATGTTAATATTGCTCGTTGATTTTTAGTGAGGATGAATAGCGAGATGCTTCATAGTTTATGTTGTTCATATGTTGATGTGGTGATTTAGTAATATTCGAGTAGTATCACTACTGTTGCACATCTAGGACGTAAGATGTATGAGGAATGATTTGAATTATGTTATACATACACATGAAGATGAATAGCAGCCTATGAAGTGAATGACCAGTAGATTCGAGTATGATTATGGGATAGACATATATGGAAAGTATAGTAACGTATCAGTTATTATACAGGGACATATGATGGTTAATGAACTTCTATATACATGCATGGAATGGTTATAAATATAAGTTCATATGGACTTATATTGTTTTGATGGCATGCACATGGTATGAGGCATACATGGATCATGGTTTCGGTTAAGATTAAGGATGCGATGAGGCAGCAGTGTGTGGGACAGATAGTGCACGCGTGGTATGAGATTGTGAGTGTGTATAGAATTGGATCTCGGTTTTGAATTTTGATTGGATGTAATTCGGATGAGTGTGCACGTGGGAATTAATAATGATTAATAATGGTTACTGTCATACGGCCCAATGAAGTCTTCTCAAATTAATGATTGGAGATTTATGTTGTTCAAGTTCTGGTCATTGAGAATAATTCATTGTGAGTTAATGTTTTTCGAACAAAGGAGGAAAGTACTGTTGTTCGTATATTTTAGTGATATGAGTTTATGATTCTGATAATGGTTGGTGATGACGAAAGTACTGCTTGTGATGATGAAAGTACTGCTCGTAGTTTTGCAACAGATTTGCAACAGTTTAGTGACAGAAAAAGTGTTGCTAATAGGTTTGTTTTGGAATTAAGGGGAAGTCATACATGGATTTGATTTTCAGCTTGGTATGGAGTTTATTTAGATTACACACGCTGTTTAGATATTGGTTCGTGGTGGTTGAAATCAAAGTTGCTTCTACTTAGATTCTCCTAGTGGATTATGACAAAAAGGGGAAGAAAGGCGACAAAGACGGTTTTGCAACTTGAAGATTATTAGTGATTGCATGTTTAAGGGGAAGTTCTTATCTTTCATATCTTAACTTCAGGGGAAGTTTGTGCTTATTTGGTTTTGTCATTATCAACTAGGGGAAGATTGTTGGGAATTATATTTGAGTTGATTATGACAAAATATGAAAGATGAAGGTTTTATGAAGACAATTGATGAAGATAGAAAGACAAGGGACTTACTTGTTAAAGAAGACTTTATTATTTAGTCCCTAGTAGTCAATTGTAACCCTAGACTCTCTAGTATATAAAGAGAGGCAGGGAATTAGATTTGGTGTGTCAAGATGTGAACACCATTAGCAAAAGTGTGTGTGTGTGTGTAGGCGTTTAGGGGACGCCTAGGGTGATGGTTAGTTAGTTAGTTGCTAGGCGTATGTTCATGTAAACGCCTAGGTTAGTATTTAGTATATTAGTGGTTAGTTGATCAAAGAAGACTTTGATTATTGTTTAGTTAGAGATGATGACGAGGAACCTTGTTCAATAATAAAGATTTGATTAGTTTATTCCGCTGTGCATGTTATTAGTCTTTGTTATTGATCCCTAGCTGAGCTTATAAACGATCTTAACATCAATGATAAATAAGACATTTCCCACAAATCTCTTGCTTCGTTTCTTAAACACAAAGATTTGTTCAGCCAAGTCGTTAATGAGTTTCAATGTCGAATGGCTTGAGGTGTAATACATGCCTCATCATTTAAGCCAACTTAAACATTCACATTAACTCTCCTAGTAGTTTTTGGCGCTTGTAATTTTTTTTTACAAAGTCATACTATATAAAGGATTTGAGATAGAGTGGGTCGCGACCCTCTGTCAATGATCAAGTTGGTCATTATATTCTTGGTGTTGCAATTTACACACAATGAGGTTGTTTAACCTTAGGTTGTAAAATTTAAGCGTCGGAAAAATGGCGTACGAGAAGTGTACAAGAAACATATTTAAAAGTATGTAGGGATATTTCCCTACTCGATTCAATTTAAACTAGGACCTTAACCCTAGTACCTGCCAAAGCCAATTCAATATTGTCTTTGGCCGAAGCCACATACCATGCAGAATAGTAAAGTGTCCAAGGACTACTACTTTGCTTAAATGAAGTCCATAAGCTTCGTATACATACAAAATATACGACCTTCAAGGTCTATATTACTTAAAGATTAATCCTAGTTCGATTTGTCACAAGGAAGTATTTCTTTTAAGTCGAAAGCATTACATTCAAAGTGTATGCATCACTTTCGACCGAGGGGCTTGATGATATACCCTCCATTCAATTTGAAGGTCTCCCCTTCGTACTCACTTCGGAGTTACATTCCGACATACTTGGCAAACCTCCAAAAATCTTCTTTGGCGTAAAACCATTCATCATTGATATGGTTACCAGTTGGGAAGTCGCCAATCGAAGGCCTAAGCCCTTCGGGGTATGCTCTTCGAAGATATTAATGCAGAGGTTTCATAAGACCAATTCAAACCCCCGTTCACAACCTTATCAAGGCCTTCCCGGCAAGATAGGGATCGTGGGACACCCTATCATCCTCGCATCAGGTGCAGGAGCCTGCTAGAGCCTAACAGGTGCGACAATATGCCATTATGCTATGCATTACAAAACAAATCCAAGTTTGTACGCAAACCTTGGTACCTTTCGACAACGCAGCGTATATACAAATAGGTTCCGATAAAACTCGCTTATAACTAAAAGCGAAAGTTATATGGCAAAACCTAATACACACGCTCCTTATATAACAAAGGGTTTATGGACTACTTAAGTCTAATCTCATGCCTCCTACGAAGTCATAACATTAGACTGGGGGGCTTAATGAGGTATCCACCATGATAGAGTCAAATGTGGACTATTAAAAACAAGTATAGCTACTTTTATATTTGATTTGACAAAACAAAAGTAGTAGAAATTAGTACCAAGTTTTTTTAACAAAGCAATGATAAGTCTAAAGCCAAGCACTCTTCGAATGCATAACATTAGACTGGGGGGCTTGATGACGTACCCTCCGTTCTGCTAACGAGCGTTACCGTTACTCTGGTACTTAGCTTACCATTTGTACAGAGGGTATAATGTACCCTCCTAAAGGAAGAAGCCTATGCCTTCGACCTGCACCCAAAGCACTCATAGTGTCTAACCTCTGTCAAGGCCTCCCTCATTGTACGGAGCCCCCTCCATCACTGTACGGAGCCCCCTCTGTCAAGGCCTCCGTCACTGTTCGGAGCCCCCTCCGAACAGCTCGATGGAACCCCCTTCAAGATGTGTCTTGACTTGGTCAAACCCACGATCTCCCTCTCTTTCCTGGCTTCCCCGACAAGTTAGGGAACGTGGGTCACTAAGCCCTAGCGGCTACCCACAAACATGGGACGCCCCCATGTTCTCCTACATTTGCGTAGAGGTGCCCCTAACCCTATTTCTTCCACTATAAATAGGTTGGACGGGCAGAGAATTATGGTAAGTTGATTTCACACTCATCTCTTTACTTATACACACTTATACAACCATAACTCATACTTACTCTCACGCCGGAGGTGGTTCGCAGGGTCCTACCCCTGCGTAATCACTTAACGTAGTGTCTTCTATTTCTTATTTTCAGGTTATCTTGCACTCGGCATCACCACCATCACCCCTAACTCCGTCAATCACCATTGACGGCTTGGTATGTGCATCTTTTTGTACAATCATATATATATATATATATATATATATATATATATATATATATATATATATATATATATATATATATATATATATATATATATATATATATATATATATGTAATTTATTTAACGATATCCGATAATAAAATACTCATATGATCACAATACTCGTTTTTACGAAGTTACGTCAAGTTTTTAAGTTTTTCTAAACTTTTCCTGAATTTATACTTTTTATCCTCAAGTTACGAAATATACGAGTTTAGTCCTTTAATTTTGAGAAAATGACACTTTCTACCCGAATGTATTTTATATTAAACTTTCAGATTTTGACAGTTTTACCCCTTGAGAAAACTACTTTTACGAAAACAGCCCTCCAAGGCTTGTTTTAACACGTTTAGACCTTCGGTTTTCCAAGTTTACACTTTTCACCCCAAACTTATCATATAACTAGTTTTAGCAAATGACAAGTTCAGTTCTTGTAGTTTTATACGTGCACATGCACGTGTAATTATACCCTTACATTTTCAAAAATGGCCACATTAGCCCTTAGACGTTGCATGCATGTTCATTATACGTAATATATGACCCTTTAACTTTTAAAAAGTTACGATTTTAACCCAAAGACAACAATATTTGCATATTAAGTTCGAATTACATTTTTAGAAAACGAAACTTTGCAAAACGATCATGAACTTATTTCTAACTTATCTTTAGTTGTTATTGGCTTATTCTCGTTCTATTGGGCCGGGTAAAAACTTATTTGGACATGGTTTGGGCTTGTTGGGCTCGTCTGTTGGGCTTTAGGCTCGTATGGTGTCGCGTTTGAAGTTTAGTGTGTACGAGATGTTCTAAGGTCTTGTTAAGGAACTGTGATTTGTTTTTGACATGTTTAACAAGTTTTAACATGTAACTAGTGAGTGGCTATGTGTCGAAGGTTTTTTATTTCGTGTTTCATGATATATCCTAGTGTAAAAAGGGTGCGTTTAACGTTTTAATGTGTGATATAATCATGTATATACGTGTGAAATAATTGAGTTGGAAACGAAATGAGTTTAGATGACTTACTACACTCGTCAAGAGTGGAGATGAAACAACGAGTTGAGAATGATGTCGAGACCCCTTGTTCTCCTTATAATGATATTCGACCTAATGTTTACCCAAGTTCCTTGAATCCTAGCTTCTTTCACGTTTTACCTTGCCTCGTTCCTTTCCATTTTGATACCAACAGTGGACGATTTATGTGTTGTTGTGTGAAAGTGATATGAGTAAGTTGGACGGATTTGAGGGTGTCGTGGGTTTATAAGGGAAAAGCAAGCATGGTGTTAGTATTATTTTATGCAAAACTTCACCTAGCTTTAAGTAGGAGTAAGGTTGTGTTTGTGTTTGTATATGGCATGCTCCTTGTGGCAGCCGAAAAAGTGGGAAGAAATATGGCCATGTCGCTAGGTTGGGCAAGAAAGGGACACTATATCCTTTGTGTAATGAAGTCAAAGTGAGGTCAAGGTAGTTTTAGGTTATTAAACAAATGCTTAGGGTGGCTAAATGTGCTTTGTCTCTCTTTTTGTCCACTCATACACGAAATCTTTAGAACTCAATGGAAGAGTTTCTAGTTTTTGGTTTGCTTCCTCCTTTGTTAGTTCTCGACCAGTTACAGGGACAACACAACAAAATGTAAACAAAGTGTAGTATCCAAAATCTTCATTTGTTACTAGAGGGTGTTGGGCTAGCAGCGAAGCCCACAAACTTAAGGGTGCTCGGGCTTGATTTAATGGATCGAACGCAAGACTAAGCCTAAAGGAAATAGTCAAACGAGTTGGGCACGAAATGGGTAGCGAGGCCCAAAGGAAAATGGTGTGGGCTTGGTTCGGTGGTATACGAGGCCCAATGGTAAGTTGGGTTGGGTCGTGAGGTGATATGAAGCCCAATAGGTTCCGAAGCTGATGACGTACCCTCCGATCAGGTCGAAGGACACCCCTTCGATCTCAGTTGAATTTGTATTACGAAGACCCAAGTCTTTCTTCATAAGTCATTGGTGGCGTAAAATCATTCATCATTGATATGGTTACCAGTTGGGAATTCGCCAGCCGAAGGCCTATGCCCTTCGGAGTCTTCTCTTGAAGGCACCAAGACAAAGGAGAACCTTGACTTGGTCTTCCCCCATGTTCCCACTATCTTCTTAGCTTCCCCGCCAAGACAGAGAGAGTGGGGATAAAGCCCTAGCGGTTACCACAAATCATGGGACGCCCCCATGATCTCCGAAACGTGTGCTAATGTTAGGTCACTAGTTTTACAAACACAAGTAATATAGAAAGAGATAAGGAGATTGAACAAGATCTAACACACACACACACGATATTAAAGACGGTTATGCGTAAGGCATGAGTGAAAGAGAATAACTTGAACAACCAACCTTCAAATGAAGGTTTACATAAGGTATTTATAGGAGGAAAGCTAGGGCAACACTCCTAGTTTCCATCCTTTCCTTAATGGACTAAGGCCTAGGCTTATGGGCCTTCTACATAAACCTTAGGCTAATTGCAAACATAAAGGCCATAATAAAGCTAACTATTACATATTAATTACTAACACTTGATTATGGTTTAGGAGTGATTCCAACAATCTCCCCCTCAAGTGTTGGTGATGAACGGTGAAGGCGTTGATGTAATAGTAGCGTTGACGTCTTCTGACATTCTTCTTTCTTGTGAGAAGATTTGCCTTGATTCGAACAATCTCCCCAGTGTAGGAAAATTGTTTTCTTTAAGCGGTTCTGCTTTGATGTCATCTTTAACTTTGTTCTATGATCATTGTTCTTTGTGATGGGAGTGATAGTATGTTGTAGTCTGCATCAAGTTTGCCTCAGGTCTGCTTCGCTGCTCCAGTGTCTCCACGTCATTCTTCAACATGCTCACACGCACTTTGACGTTGGAATTCAGTACTGATGAAGTTCTTTAAGTCTTTAACTTTGTAGATTCTTTGGTTTGATGAAGAATCATTCTGACTGTTGTGTTGATTTTGAGTAGAACTTCCATTAGTGATGATGTTGGCGTGAGCATGAGAAGAATCTGCACGATCATTCCACTCCAGAGCTTCCATAATAAGAAAACATTAAAACGGTTAGTAATAAGCAGATTCCGGCACTTACAAGTTTGAACTTCGAGAGTGTTAACAGCATAGTGCGAAAACACAACTCTAATTCTTACAAAGGCCGTTCCTGAACCGGAGTCCCACAAGTGAGATAACACGATGTACCGAAGTACACCTACGGTTCAGATGAGTCGCTGAGGTACACCGAAGCATCACCTCACAACTGAAGACCGTTTGAGACACACTCCGCGTAATCCACAGGGAGTTACCGAAGTAACCTGCTGTCAGGGCTGTTTGATGTTGACCCTGGCAGGAGTTTCCTTTCAATCACTGAGGATCACATATGTGAACCTCTCATAAATGTTCTCGACAGATTGCTAAGATCTGTGAAGGACTCGATATGAATCACTGATGATCTTATTTGGTGATCAACAAGTGATGAAATGTCAAGTGTTCCTATGAGATCTTTTGATGAATCTCATGGTTGCAATACCAGCGAATCTCTAAGAGAAAGCCAATAGTTTACGTAGGGTTCCCTGTGAGAGTGAATCAAGCTTCTATTGAGAGAAACTTGAGTTGGCTAAGAGGTTAAGTGCATGCGTCACTGGGTCATGACGACTTTTGATCTTCAAATACCCGGTGTCACTAAGTGACAACCAATAGCATATGAATTGGAACCCGGTGGTCTGCCCGAAGTTGAATAATCCTGGAGGGGGCTGATGTTCTTTAACCCTTTTCTTGCATTTCTTTTTGATTCTTCAACTCCGTCTTTCTTCCGATTCTCATTTTCCTCCTTTTTATAAATCGTACCTAAGGACTTCTAAGTACTAACTATTTGTGATGTCCTTGGATAGATCCTCCGGCTCTGGTCGGATTCATAGGACGGGTATTCCTAACCTTAGTCACCTTATGACTCCATGACTAACCTATGTTGCCATTAAAACCACTGTTGTGAAGAATCTCTCAAAGGGTTTGTAAATGAAAAACATGTTTGAACCACTGTGAGAGTTTTATCTTTTAGCAGAAATACTCCCCCTCCACATGTGCTTTAGAGTTTTGACGGAAATCTGCACTGTGTGGGAAGAGCGCGCACTTTTGAATTGATCAATTCAAGATAGATAATCTCCCGCGAGACACGGTTACGTTGCATAGTTAAAGAGTTACATTGTCAGTTTTTAGGTGACAACTAGCTCTAATAACTACCTTGAAGGTGTAGACAAACCTCGAAAGGTTGTCAAACCCGTCAGAGTTCATGTCTACCAAGAGTTTCTCGAATGGTACATTCTACTCGGACAAGTCCTTTGCGAGACACGTTTACATTACTAGCGAACTAGCTTGAAATTATTACCCGTCCCGGACAAGTCTTTTCGATTTACTAACAGTTTTAGTACCGTCAATTCGTTGGTTAAGTCTGAAGTACACAGATTCATTTGCATTTACACAACATATTTCTTATCACATAATTTTCTCCCCCTCAAAAATGGCATATAAAAATGTTATTTTTGAACGGTTGAGAAGAAATATGACCATTTTGAGTGTTGCGGGAAGAGTGACCACTGTGAACAATTTGTGAACAAAGTTTTAATTCAAATACTCCCCCTCAACAAGTGATATAAACGGTTGAGGTTTTGAAAGTCATACGGGGAAGTACTTGTTCTTTTGAGCAAAACCTTGAATAATGAAAGGTTTGATAGGTTTTACTCAAAAGTAAGAAGCTTTCGCTCCTTTTATAAGGATTGTGGCACTGAAGCGTACCACAGGGTCCTTTCTTGACAATTACGGGTTGTACACTGTTATGTGTGCACAAGCCATTGACATATATAATCACACATCCAAATTTATAATGAAAGAAACAATTCAAGGGGTACCAGGAAGTGCAGTGATGTCGCCAGGAGTACGAACAGGGTGTTGATAGCCGGTGATGTTAATCTTGGGTCGACCACCAACAAAGCTTTCCATTGTTCTGAACTGATCCCTTCGAAACAACCTTTCATCAATCAGTTTGATGATCCTCCTCACATCCCTTCGATCCTGAGAGTTCCATCGCTTAGGAGATCCAATCTTTTGACGTATATCCTTCAACCTATAAGCCAATCCATCCCTACCCATCTTCAAAGTGTGATCCCCAAACTTGTGAAGATCACTACACGCCATTAAGCAATTTTGTTGAAGTTCACTGCGGTAAACGACTCCCAATGGTTTGCTGATGAGTGTATATTGTGAGAGCTGGTTGATGTCGGGAAGATCAAGCTGTGGTGGAGTGAAGTTGACACGGGTCTGATAAGATTCAACTGCCAGCTGAAGATCTTCAACACGTTCTTTGATGACTATGCGTCTGATGAAGATGAGCAATGACTTGATGAATTCACGTTGTACTTCGGTTGAAAATTGTCTCATGCGACCTTGTACTTTGGCAAGGTACATGTCTTCGATGTCGTTGATAGACAAATTCTCAAAGTCAGCTTCAGAGAAAGCATAGTCCCTTTCATCTTGTCGTTTGACCACGATATTCTTTAGGAAGGTGTAGTCCCACTTAGATGACATAACAACATGTTTGATGGCAACGATATCCTTAGTACTGAACACCGCATGTTGAGACTTCTGAACCTGACAGCTTCTGTAGTAGATTCGTCGGCGTTCCGGCCAATGATGAATCCCGTACATTGCATCTCGGTCGTATGCTTCCACTTTGTCAGAGAACAAGTGATTGGCACGTTCCTCGATGGCTATGTAGTTCGAGTATATAGCTGCTGGAAATGGAAGTGTCAACGATGTAGCGTATTTCCTTGAACCATCGCCACCATGTAGAAGAAATTCCAGGTCTTTGTTGAAGAAATATCTGAATGGAATCCTAGGTTTAGCTGGTTGGCCAATTGTTGGTAGAGGTTTTGACCAGTCGGTGTAACATGGAGGGTTGTCCCGTTTAGTGAAGTCGACGTTTGCTTCTGGGTTGAGCCAATCCATATTGTTAGACATGGCTCGAGCAATGTTCTCAAGGTGATATTCGACATCGATGGCACTTTCGGAGCTGTCTTTTAACAGTTGAAATGCTTCATTCTTGATTCGCTTCAACTCGGATTTCGTCATCTTCTTCACATGGAACTTTTCTTGCAAAAGTTTTGCATGCTCCAGTGTATTACCGTCTACCAAATTCTGACCTTCTTCAGGGTAGGGAGTGTTGTTAACAAGAGTAGAGAACCATTCAAATTCTTCAGTTTTATCGTCATCTAGCCATGATACGACGTCAGTCTGAGGCGTCTTCTTCTTCTTTTTCGAAGGCCTAGATGATGATTCTGGTTTCTGAACTTGTTTGGGAGAGGTGGGTTGTTGTAGGGGCTCAAGGACCTCTTCATCGTCACCACCCGTATACTCAAAGTGATCACCGGTTTTCTGAGTCAGGGGTGGTAACTCGGAATCGTCCTGAGGTTTATCTGTAGAAGAACGAGGAGGGGACCTTTGTTGAGCAGGAGTTCGTTGGGGAGGAGGTAACATCGAGGATGATTCACCAGACTGCTTCTGACGTTTAGGTGCAGAGTCCTTGTCCGTATCATCGTCATCTCTTGGTCGTTTGGGTTGATCGGCTGACTCCTTGCAAGATGATCTGAGTTGAAAGTCAAGTAGACCTTCGAAAAATTTAGCTTCATCCAAAGTAAACGTTCCAGATCGCATTGACATTTGCATCACCAGTTTAGCGAGTAACTCAGATTCAGAAAGATCAGCTTCTTTGGCCATTATATGTTTAACCAATGCGACGATGTTTGGAGTGAGTTGTCTGGAAAATACTTCTCTAGTCACTCCGGGGACAGTGTCGAGAAGAAACTTGTGAGTATATTCTCTTGCCGTCTTCTCCAATTCCTTTGTGACTTTAGCAGTGATATCCTGAAGGTACTTGTGAGTGTAGCCTTCAATCATGCTGTTCAGTTCCTCTTGACGATGATTTTTCATGAATTCCTGAATAAACTTCCTTTCTCCTTGCATCTTTTCATTCTCGTCATACAGATGCTGTATGTGATCAGCAAAGAAATTCAACTTCTTGTTGAGCACGTCTTTCTTTCTGACTTGTTTGACAGCATTCACAATTCTTTTATGAGTGTGAGAAATCCAAGAACGAGGTGGTTTCTTCACTGATTTGGATGATGATTTGGTTGATCTCTTTGATGGTGGTTGTGATGAATGAGAAGAAGAATCCGATGAGGATGAGACGTGAGGAGACTCGGGGTCCTTGGACGGTTCAGAATTTTCCTTCTGTGAACGTGTAGGACTTTCCAGAAGCAACTTGTCTTAATCAGCATCTTTATCTTTCTCAGACTTCTCAGTTTCAGGTTTCTCAAATTCATATTCGATAGTATCCTCCACAAGCTTTTGTTGTTGCACAAGAGTGGTGGCACCAGCTCCCTTATCGGGTTGATTAACCGCATCAGGAGTTGGTTTTGAGTGGGCAGCACCACTTGATCCTCCGGGGCCACCCATTTGGTCTTTTGCAAATTCATTAGCCTTTTGAAGGTGTCTAACAAATTTAAACTTCTTCCTGTAGGATTGATCCAGTAGCTCTTCTTCTTCTTCAGAGCTCTCATCATAGGGCACAAGTGCAGGAGTCTTCCCTTTTTCTTTTGCAGCTTGAGGACTTGGAGGTTTTGGTACTGAAGGATTGTCATCCTTTGCAGTTTCAGAGTATGTAATCTCTTCTTCTGATTCAGTACCTTCAGAGCTTTCGTCTACAAGATTTCTTTGCGGTTCAGGTGTGGGAATAGGTTCAGCTTCCTTTACGGGAACAATCCTTTTACGAGGAGGATTCCTTTTGGGAAGCTTCCTATAACTTTCAGAACTGACTGCACTTCCAGCACTTCCTCTTCTGGTTCTCCGAGTAGGAGTTCCTGAAGGTTTTTCATCAAGATGACCAACTTTGCCTTCTTTTACTGCTACTAGATACCTTTTGTACGTTTCAAGCTTCTTGAGTTCTTTAGATAGAAGGTGATCAGGCAGCACGGCACCCTGCTTCTTAGTTGTCGATTCCTTGATTCTGATAGAAAGGATAGGTTCGGACAACAAGTCGTGATTGTCGGGGTCATTGAGCCTCATGGGGATATCAGGATTAAGTCCAAGTGCTCTCTGGATCAAAAGCTTTGTGTATATGACATAGGGAATCTTTAAGCCAAGCTTCTTGTGAAATAGCATCATGTCCTCCCATATCAGTGCTTCGATTTCGATGTCCTTCTTATTGATCAGAGACTAGAAGATTTGCAGTTCCATGAGCTTTGGATGCTCATAACCACTCTCACGACCAGATACAGACTTGGTAATGATGATGTAGAGGGTTCTCCACGGTTGAGGAATGTTCTTAAGCTCCATGTGAGAATGCTTAGTAATAATCCCTGAAGCTTCATCATAGCCAATGTCAAGAAGAAATTGCAGAACTGTCTCTTCAGTAGGTGTAGCAAAGAAGTCAGTTGGCTCGATTTCAGGAATGAGAAGAACAGCCCGTAAGTCTGCATGAGTGATGGTGACTTGTTTGTGATTAAGTTTCACTGTCACTGCACTTTGACCTGTGATCCTCTGCATAGAATTCTAGAATTGCTGAATGTAGATTTCCGGTACAGTGGCAGAGTGTGAGAGCATGTTCTGGTAGGGATGATTCCTTAGAATATCCACAGCAATGAGACAAGAAGATTCTGAGCATGTGAGGGTTTCAAAGTCAACCCTAAGGTTGTTCTTTCCAATCTTTCTAGGATAGCCAGTTGGGAAGATATCAGCAATAGTGAGAAACTCAAGTGCATCCACAGTCATTTGAGCAGCCATGTCGTGATCTGAAATAACATTAGCCAAAAGAACCAACAAATCGAAAGACATAATGTTAGTCAACAGAAGGTTTTATTGTCTAGTTATTGAATATACAGTGTCAATGATTGTTACGAGTCCTAAGTCACTTGTTTGTCCAATAGTCCAATGACGTCGTGAAATGTTTCGTGAGTTAGTTAACTTTAAGTTTTAAAGTTTATTTTATCACTCATTGTTCACAACATATCAAACGTTTAAGTTTATTAGTGACATTATTGGATTCGTAACGTTATGATTCATTTATTAACAAGTTTGTACACATAACAATTCATAATGAAGGTCAATAAAGGCATAGGCGTAGATTAGGCAAAGTTACGCGTAAACAGAAGAAGTATATGCGTAGGCGTAGGCTTATGCGTAGGATCCTTACTTACGCGTAGGAAAAGGGGACCTTATGCGTAGGGCTTACGCGTAGGCGTATAAAGACCTTACGCGTAAGGCTTACTCGTAAGAGTAGACCTTATTCGTAGAGTCACTGTTTACGCATATCCTTCACAGGATACGCGTAGTCCCATTGTAGAACCTTATGCGTAGTAGTTACGCGTAGGATTTCTCTTACGCATAACTGCCTGCGCGTAAGGTAATCCTTATGCGTAGAGTAACAATCAACCTTGATTCTGAATTTTATGCGTAGCAAGCCTGAAATAAAACATCATAACATCAATTTTGACACATATATTGATTCTAAAATCAAATCACGGCATGAAAGCTTGTTTAAACATTTACGCGTAGAAATACTTACACGTAGGTCAAAACCCTAAGGGTTAAGAATTACGCATAATAGTTTTAACCATAGGATTAGCACCAATTCAATTCTGGTAGGTCATGGATGTTAGGAAAGTCTAATAACGGAGTTATAACATCAAAATCGTGGTGAATCAAAAATACCCAAACTCAAGAACTTTAAACCCTAACATCCAATTTTTAATCAATGAGAGTTTCTGGGTGGTTATAGAGCCTGGAAACCTTTAATTCAACATGATATGAGCATCACACAACAATATTTTTGACCAAGAACCTTCACATTTGAAAATACCCAAAACCACGCATAAACCCTAATTTCTTAAAATCATTCAATTCGTGATTCTGGGCGAGTTTTGATGATTAAAACGATATCATTGATGTATTAGAAACGTTTTGACACAATCCTTTTAACCATAAACACACAATCTTGATCATGTGAACATACACATACGCGTAGTCCACAAAAACAAGATTATACAACGTTTTAACCGTTGGATTTTTGAAAAATTCAAAACCATTGCTTAAAAACATGTTGTAAACACAAAATCACTTACAAAATGATGATTGAAAGCACGGATTTCTTGAACGAATTCTACGCGTAGGATTAGTTAGGTTAGGAGTATTAAATGTGAAGTGAAATGTTAGGTCGAGAGGTGTTTTATTAAAATATCTTTAACATTTTGACAGTTTTGGTCCCTCCACCTTTTCCTTTTACATACAAAGCCATTTAACTTCCATTTTGGTTATCAAACAAAGTTTTTAAGAAAGAAACTTGACAACACTCCCCCTCGACTTAGGTAAATAATGAAAGGTTATAAATTTTAGTTCGAGGAGTGTCATAAAACCAGAAATTTTACCACCATTGATAAAAGAAACAACCGGGATAAGATAACATGCAAGTACACAGATGTTTTGAAACAGTTAAGTGAAAATTTTCTCCCCCTCAACACTTGATCGTAAAAATACTGAATTTTGAAAGATTATAGTGTTGATGGAAGAAATGTACTTGCCATGTTGAGAGAAAAGTAGATAGAAGAATAATTTTTGTTGTTTTATCAGGTTTTATATTTTTGTATTTTGTTTTTGAAAAATTATTTACAAAAGAGATTTTGGTGTTTGACAGGTTTTTAAGACTGTTTTAGGAGATCATCCAATTCCTCTTGAGTCAAACACCTCATACCAGTTCGGTGGACCAACTCATTAAACCTAGCGGGAGGCAAGGATTTGGTGAGAAGATCTGCCAATTGGTATTCTGTACCCACGAAGTATAATTCAACAGTACCCTGTTCCACGTGGTCCTTGATGAAATGATAGCGAATATCGATGTGCTTTGATTTCGAGTGCTGAACTGAGTTGCACGAGATCGCAATGGCACTCCGATTGTCGCAGTACATCGGGATTATGTCAAATACGTAACCATAGTCTTTGAGTTGTGTTCTCATCCAGATGACTTGAGCACAACACGCGGACATGGCTACATATTCTGCTTCGGTTGATGACAACGATGTATAATCCTGTTTCTTTGATTGCCAAGACACCAGTTTATCACCAAGAAAAGTACTTTTCCTTGAGTCTAAGCATCCTGCGTGGTCAGCGTCTGAAAAGGCGATTAGTTCAAAACCAGAATCCTTCGGATACCAGATCCCCAAGTTAATGGTTCCCTTGATGTATCGGAGGATTCTTTTAGCCTCAGAGAGGTGGGTTTCAGTTGGTCGCGACTGATAACGGGAGCATAGATAAACGGCAAAGACAATATCAGGTCTGCTAGCTGTTAGATACATGAGAGACCTAATAATACTTCGGTATTTGGTAGGGTCCACTAATTTCCCATGTAAATCGGCGTCTAGCTTCTTGGTATGAGTCATTGGTGTGGCATAAGTATCACAGGTTTTCATTCCAAATTTGTTTAACAATTCAAGGGCATATTTGGACTGACTCAAGAAAATACCACGGGGTGATTGATGAACTTGTAATCCTAGAAAGAACGTAAGTTCACCCATCATGGACATTTCAAATTTTTCTTCATTAGTTTTGCAAAAGCGATTGAAAACTTTTTTTGTGTAGACCCAAAAATGATGTCATCCACGTAAATTTGAACAATTAAGATATGTGCCCCGTGATATTGTATAAAAAGAGTTGGGTCAACCGAACCTTTGGTGAAATTATTAGCAATGAGGAAAGATGATAGCTTATCGTACCATGCCCGAGGGGCTTGTTTGAGACCATAAAGAGCTTTGTTTAGTTTGTAGACATGGTTCGGGCACTCTGGATCAACGAATCCTTCGGGTTGGCTGACATAAACCGTTTCTTTAAGTTGTCCATTGAGAAACGCAGTTTTGACATCCATTTGAAAGACCGTCATATTCATATGAGCCGCTAACGCGAGAAATATCCGAACAGCCTCAAGACGAGCAACCAGAGCAAAAGATTCTTCAAAGTCTATTCCCTCTTCCTGACGATAACCCTTAGCAACTAGACGTGACTTGTTTTGGATTACATTCCCTTCAGCATCCAATTTGTTTTTCCAAATCCATTTGAGACCAATGACGTAGACCCCTGTTGGTCTTTCAACAAGTTCCCATACTTCAAGACGTTTGAATTGGTTTAGTTCTTCTTGCATGGATTCAATCCAGTTGTCTTTTGTCATTGCGTCTTTAATGTTTTTAGGCTCAGATTGGCAGACAGTGAGTGCATAAATGCAATGTTCACCATCTGTGTGAAGACGTTGTCTCGTAACGACTGGTTGATTCGGGTTGCCAATAATATTTGCCAGAGGATGGTCTTTTGTCCATCGATGTGTAGAGGGTTGATGTTGGTATACATTGTGCAGATTCTGAGGATTCTGTAAGATATTGGATTTCACATACACATCAAACCATAACACAAAGTGGGCGTATAAGTGGAATTCTAGAGAGAGAAAGTTAGAGGTTTAGGGAACTTAGTGAGAGAAAGTGAAAGATATTATTATGAGCTCCAACTCTCTACCTTGGGAGGTAGAGAGTATTTATAGTCTTACATAAAACGCCACACAACGGGCTGTGGATCAGGCATACAGTGGGTAAAGACCCGTCCGTCCTCCACGGAGTTACTTAACTAAATACTAATTAACTTAAAATAATTACGACTAAGAGCTTTCTAATGATTACATATACTTGAGGTGACCGAATCTTTAATACCTGGAATTTCTAATTCCTAACAATCTCCCCCTAAGGGAGGTCACCTCAAACATATACTAAAATTACATTGAATACAAACAGATATTTCATTAACAATTGTTCTTGCATTCTTGATGTAGTACTTTGCTCCGAAGCTCGTAGTAATTGATTCTTCTCATTGCATGTTTGGTTACTCCAGGTGGATGTCTTTTACTGATCCACGTGATAATAAATTTGAGCCAGCTTTTGAGATCATCAGCTACTAAAAATCTCTGAGACATCCATTGTGGTGTTGGTATTATATGATGTTGTGACATTCAGACCGACATGCTCACATTCTGGATCATGATATCTTCTCATCAGAGTAGCGGAAGCTTTCGTTGATTCATGATATTGGCAGCAGCGTAGCAGAAGCATGGAGTGAAAATATAAGAGTCATTGATGCACTTATCATGATTTCTTGAAAGATGAATGTATTGTGTGAGCATGCGGCTATGGACTGACCGCTTCATTCTGATCAACTGCAAACGTCGGGCGTACCTGCATACAACAGTTAGCAATAAAGCGTACAAAAGTGTCTTTGACCACTTTAGTTGAATTGAGGTACACGGCCCATGGTTCCCCGTTGATCAGTACAAGTACTGCCTGTGATCAAGTATAATTCCAAAGAATTTCCTTGACAGGGTTTCGCAGCTGCTCAAGCTATTCTCAAACCGGAACGTCTCAAAGAAGACAACACGGAGTGAGTGAACCAGCGAATTTAAGTCCACCGATTGATGAAAAGAGATTTGAAAAACAATCGTGTATTGCTCAATAGAAATTGTTTTTGCAATACAACGAAGGTTTTAATGAACATCAATTATCAATCATAAAACACCTTTTGATTTGAAATATCCATACACGGTCGATTTGCTAAAGAAAAGAGTTTTTAAGCACAAAGACTGGTTTTTCAAAGGTGTCCGTCAATCCATAACCTGAACCAGGATTGATTCAAAAGATTGAATCGCCCCATTGTTTCTGTTCAGTTGTCACATGGTTGATCTATATAATAGATCTCACATGCCACCTACCAGGAGCTTGTTTGATGATGGCTCCAGAAGGCTTTCCATCTTCATTGTGAATATGATAACACATCACTCAGATGTTCTGGCAATACCACAAGGATAATGCGTAGGACTCAAGATATAATCTCTCTTTCCACATTATGTGAAACAGAGAGTCTTCATTTGAAAGTGTCCTAATGAGATTTATTGATGATCTCGTGGCTCTAGACTCAATTTGTGCATATTTGGTTCCTGTGCTGGAGACTAGGGAGAGGGTCTCCTTCTTCAATATCAACAATCTCTAAGAGAAAGTCAATAGATAATGTCGGTTCCCCGTGAGAATGAAACAAGTCCTTTTAAGAGGAACTTGAGTAGTTTGGAAAGTTGAAGTGCAGTGCGTCACTGGGTCCATGACGTCTTGTCTTCAATACCGATGTTGCCATCAGTAGCATATGAATTGAACCCGGTTTCTGCCCTAAGGTTGAATATATGGAGGGCTATTTGTTTTCACCCTTTTCTCATTCAATTCTTTTTCATTCTTCAACCCCTTCAGTGCTTACCGAGACTTCACAGCAAGAACCTTGTTGGGTTTGTTCCAGTACTAGCTCAGTCTCAGTCCGCACTCTTCCCATATCTCATTTTTCTCCTTTTATCATCATACCTAAGAACTCTACACTAACTAGTGGATAGTCCCTGGGTAGATCCCCCCGGTTCTGGCGGATCATGGGAACACATACCTAACCTTATCATCCTTATATCACCATACATAAGTAAAGTTGGTCAGTCTATTTGGTATTGTTCATCTGCCATAGAAACCAATTTAAAACCATTTGAAAATCAATCCAGATACTTGTGATATTATCAAAGCATTTTGTACCTGAATTGTTTTTGATATTTTTAGAACAAGTGCTCCCCCTCAACATGTGCATCAAATGTTTGAAATTGTTTTGCACACGGAGGAAAGAGAAAGAATTAACTTCTTTGATTACCATTTTCTAAAAGATATCAACATCACTTCCCTGATCAAAACGAGTAGATAAAGCATGTTAGGGGAGGATGAGGTTTTCATAAGCTTGCTCCCCCTCAATATGTGCCTCGAGATTTGAAAAGAGTTTTGCACATACTAGAGGGAACCTGCACATTGAGATAAATGATCACTTTTCAAATCATATGTTTAAGATAGATGCTCCCCCTCAACATGTGCATGGAAAATTTGAAATCGTTTGTCACATGTGGGAAGGATAGCATGTACATCCTTATAAAACCATTTACCGAATTATCAGTTTAAATCCAATTTAAATCACACATTCTCCCCCGATCACAATTATCAAATCATTTGAGATTTGTGATCTCTTATTGATTTAAATTGATTTTGAAAGCTTTTAAGGGGAATTGTGACTTGATTATGAAAGCGTTTTAACTGATAAGGATCGGATTTTAAGACTTTAAACTCCATTGATAAAACATGCATGTATATCTTTTGAAAACAATTTAATGCCAAATAACTTTTTAATTTAATTGAAATCATTCTCCCCCTCAATCAATGACATAGGTTGTTGATTGAGAGATAGATATTTTGACATATAAGTCCAGATGATTATCAAAAATAGAGTCCGAGTTATTTTTCAAAGCATTTAGTTTTCAGCAGATAAATGTATATAGAAACAGAGCATGGAATTTGAAAACATGATAAAACATGGCTCTGTTCTTTCTTTGAAAAAGCGGGTTACTGCCTGAAATGACAATAAACCATTGTTTCTCTTTCTCTCAAAAATAATTTTTTGATTTTTTTTTTATTTTTTTATTTTATTTTATTTTATTTTATTTTTTTTAAGAATTCGAACAACATCTAAAGTCCCGTGTCATTCTTTGAATGACAGCACAAAGACCGTAGATATTGTCGAACCGAGAAAAAGCATAACAAATTGACATTATTATTATTATTATTATTATTATTATTATTATTATTTTTGAAGATTTTTCGAATTTTTCAGATTTTTATGGATTTTGAAGGTTTAATAATTTTGTATTTTGTTTTTCGAATAGATATATACAAGAGATAGATGAAGATAGACCTTTACTCCTCGACTTCCTCCTGAAGACGTTTGAGAGTTCTGGTTGAAGGCTTTTCAAGCCAAGACGTGGAAGAATAAACTCAAAACGTTCTCTTGGAAGAGCTTTGGTGAAGATGTCTGCTAACTGATATTCAGACCTCACAAAATAGAGTTCCACCACACCTTTTTCCACTTGTTCCCTGATGAAATGATGTCGAATGTCGATATGCTTTGCTCTTGAGTGTTTAACGTTGTTGCATGAGAGAGCAATATCACTTTTATTATCACAGTACAGAGGGATTTTGTTGAATTCAAAGCCATAGTCAGATAATTGAGATCTCATCCATAAGATTTGAGCACAACAAGATGACATGGCTATGTATTCAGCCTCTGTAGAGGAAATATAAGTACTCATTTGCTTCTTTGAAGACCAGCTCACAAGCTTATCACCCAAAAACTGAGCACCTCCAGACGTACTTCGACGTGTATCCTGACAACCTGCATGATCAGCATCTGCATAGGCCGTTAGTGACATACCGGTGTCCTTCGGGTACCATAGTCCCATATTGATGGTTCCTTGGAGATACCGAAAGACCCGTTTAATCGCTTCAAGGTGCTTTTTAGTAGGCTTAGACTGATATCTAGCACACATGCACACAGCGAACAAGATGTCTGGCCTACTAGCTGTGAGGTACATCAGGGATCCAATCATACTACGATATTTCGTTTGATCTACCATGATCCCTGAGTGGTCCTCATCCAGCTTGGTTTGTTCAATCATGGGAGTGTCAACAGGGTCACTAGAATCAAATCCAAATTTCTTTAAAATCTCATTTGCATATCTAGATTGATTTATGAAAATGCCTCTGGGACTTTGTGAAATTTGTAATCCCAAGAAAAATGACATTTGTCCCATCATTGACATTTGAAATTTTGAACTCATTTCATTAGAAAAATGATCACATTCCATTGGGTCGGTCGAGGCAAAAATAATATCATCAACATAAATTTGAACGTGAATTAAGTGTTTGCCTGACTTTCTGGTGAACAAAGTAGGATCAACTGCTCCTTTGCTGAATCCAGTAGATAGAAGAAACTTTGACAGCGTATCATACCATGCTCTAGGAGCTTGCTTCAAACCATATAGGGCCTTTTTCAAGCGATAAACATGAGTAGGATGCTCTGAATTCACAAAACCCTCTGGCTGGCTGACGTAAACCACTTCTTTCAGATCTCCATTAAGAAATGCGGTTTTCACGTCCATCTGATAAACAACCATGTTCTTGCTAGCAGCATTAGCCAAGAAGATTCTGATCGCCTCGATACGAGCAACTGGAGCAAAAGATTCCTCAAAGTCTATACCTTCTTCTTGATGATAACCTTTAGCCACTAACCTAGCCTTATTTTTCAAAACATCACCATGCTCATCAAGCTTTACTTTGAAGATCCACTTAAGAGCAATGATCATAGTACAATCTGGAGCTGGTACTAATTCCCATGCATCTAATCGATCAAACTCATGAATTTCATCTTGCATGGCATTGAACCAGCTGTCTTCATTCATAGCAGTTTTAACATCTTTAGGTTCGATCTTTGAGTGTACAGATTTAAAGAAGCACCATAAGGCATTAGTAGCAAGCTGTTTACGAGTGGATACCGGATGAGAAGGATTTCCAATGATGTTGTCTAATGGATGATCGTGAGTCCATTTTCTGAGGTGTTCATGTGGTAGTTGTTGAGGGACTGAAGTAGCAGAGTCGATGTCTCCTGAAGAAGATGGTTCTGATGAAGATTCAGGAGCAAATATGTTTTCAAATGGAGCATCTTCAGGAGTAGCAAAGGGATTAACTTCATCATTGATGCCGGAAATAGTTCCATGATGTACATTTGAAGAATGATGATTTGTTGATGAGACTGAAGGATCAGCAGCAGGTGCTTCTTAAATTAAAGATATTGAGACTGAGGGATTGACTTCATTCACAGGAATATGAGCAGCCTCTGTTGTAGGAATCGACAACTCATTAGTACTTGGATCATAAATTTCATCAAACATAGGATCAAACAATTTCTTTAAATCATCTTCAGATAGAGGTACATATGGAGTTTCTTGAGAAGAGTTTGGAACAAGGGATGAACCAATGGGACTGTTTTGAAGTGCGGGTCCTGAACTGAATTGTCCAGGAGCCATTTGACCGGTCAGCTCATCAAACGTAACGTGAATTGTTTCCATGATGTTTCGGGTTCTTTTGTTGTAGATTTGGTATCCCTTTTTGTTAGATGCATATCCAACAAATACTCCAATGTCAACTTTAGCTCTAAGTTTGCCTAAGTCTTGTCCCTCATTAGTTGGATAACACAATGCACCAAACACACGAAGGAAAGAGAGATTAGGTTTTCTGTTGTGGACAAGTTCATATGGAGTTTTTCCATGAACAGTGTGAATCAGGGAACGGTTTTGTGTGTAGCATGCAGTGGCAATAGCTTCAGCCCAGAGAAACATTGGAACCTTTGAGTAAATCAGCATTGTTCTAGCTGCTTCTACAAGAGTTCGATTTCGTCTTTCAACGACACCGTTCTGTTGAGGAGTTCGTGGAACACTTCTTTGGTGGCTGATTACAACGTTTTCATAAAATTCACTAAGTTGTTTGTTAACAAACTCAGTTCCATTGTTTGTTCTGATAATTCTGACGGTTTTGTTAAGTCAAACCTGCAGCTGTTTGATGAGTTTGATGATGATATCAGGAGTTTCATCCTTTGTCCTTAAGAACTTGACCCAGGTGAATCTAGAGTAATCATCAACCACAACTAACACATATTTCTTCCCAAAGATATTCTGCACCCTCATTGGTCCACATAAATCCATATGAATTGTATGAAGAACTTCTGTGACAGAGTTAGTAGGTTTGGGTTTATGGGCATACTTCTTGCTTTTTCCCAATTGACATGCAGAACAAAGATGATCCTTTTCATACTTGAGTCTAGGTAAACCTACAACTAAGTCCTTTCTGGAGAGATCATTGATGGTGCCGAAGTTCAAGTGATTGAGACGACGATGCCATAACCATGACTTTGTTTTAGAAGCCTTTGATAGCAAGAAAATTGGAGAAGACTTCATCATATCTTCAATAGAGATGGTGTATAGATTTGAACCACGTGAACCTCTTAAAAGTTCCTTACTATCAAGTTCTCTAACGAAGCAGGTATGTTTTCTGAAGGCTACTTCTAGATCAGAATCGCAGAATTGACCAACAGAGAACAAGTTATGACCAAGACCTTCTACATAGTAAACCCTGGAGATAACACTTTTGCCAACAACATAATATCCATAACCATTAATAGCACCGAAATGATCATTCCCGAATCTAACTGTCCTGATGAATTTGCTCACGAAGTTCATGAGCCGCGACCGGTCACCAGTCATATGCTTGGAACAGCCTGAGTCCAGGTACCACAAAACGATTTGAACGATCTGCAGTTGAACACAGACAAGAATGGATAACTGGATAATTGGGACCCCCATGCAAGAATGGGTTCCATTTGGTTAGAAATAGAAATTGGAACACCCACATCAGAAATAGAAGCGTCCATATCAGATATTGAAGCAATGGAATCATTATAAATAGATGCAGTACTAGTGTCCATATTTGCCCTATTCAAAGTATGTCCACTTCTTAAGGGAATAGTTCTACCAGTAGGCATCCATTTTCTAGTGGGCATTATCTGATTAACCTTACGGCCAACCGGTATCCATCTATATCCTATCTTACAGAATGTTCTTCCTGTGGGTTTCCACTGTTTTCTAACTTTCTTTCGTTTTCGCCTTTTAGCCTTCTTAGCATGATTTTTAGCATTAACAATATTAACTGGACAATTAACATCATTAGGCAAAACATTAACACCACATTCAAGATTAGAAACAGAATTCAAGCAGACATCAATACAAGGTTTACAAATAGTATCAGAATTCGAATTAATTACAGTACGCCTATGGCTAATACTAGAATCAACGCGATTCGTTTTATTCGGCTCAAACTTAAAGTTCCTAGGTTGGTCTTCTACTCTCTTCCAATGCACATTCTTAGCTTGCGAGGTCGTGTCATTCCTTGTATTGTCTTGATACTTTGACCTGCTTGCTTTAATGTCACTGATTACTCCTGTAGAAGGAATGGGAACATTAGTTGGTTTTGATACTCTTTGCTTCTCCTGTTTAGATGTGCTAGGATTTGAACTACATGCAGGCACACTAAGGTTCACTTTCTTAGCTTTAACAGATCTGGAATCTGAACTACTTGAAGGCACACTAAGGTTCATATTCAAAACATCGGGCATTAGATGACTTGCATGCTTGGCACTAGGCATAGAACACGGTATCAAGGGATTGACTTGCTCACCTAAGGTTTTAGGGCATATTGTAATTAGGCATTCTAGAAGTTCTTGAGATCGTTTGGCATATAAGCATGCATGGCCAATTGCATTATTATCTGGTTTTTCTAACTTATCCTCTTCTACAATCTCACGGAGACATTCTAGGCTGTCCTTAAGATGTGAAATATATGTTTGAATAGCAAGTTTGTTATTCCTAAGATGAGGAGGAACATATTTCACAGACAGAGCATATTTATTACAGACATGTACCTTTGATACACCATTCTCCCCATTGGTCATTGGCATCTTCCCTTTTATCTGACTCTTTAGATTCTCAATTTTTTTTGCAATGAAGCTATTTGTTCGTTATTTTTGTTACGAGTGACCTTTATTGATTCAAATAACTCATTGAAATGACGTTTAACCTTTTCATTTTCTTCTAGAAAACTTTCGTTTTCCTTTTGTAATGCATTTACCAAGTTTTGAAGATGAAACGTTTGAGAATTCTGAGAATCTAGAGGATGAGGCATTTGGGAGCCTGTCATATTGTTCGTTTGACCCTTTAATTGAGAGATTTGGGCTTTCAACTTTCTGATCGTGTTGCAATGAGCTTGAAACTGTTCATCACGTTTGTTAATTTGAAAAACTGCATCAAACTCTGGAGCATCTGAGGATGTCTTGAAATTTGAAGTTTTGACATTTTCTTTAAGATGTTGATATTTTAGTTGTAAATTAAAATGCTCAACTTCTAGTTTAGAAAAATGTTTAACCAAATTGTCGTGATCATCCATTTCAATTTTCTCATTTAGTTCAGAATTAGTTTTTTCAAGCTCAATGACACGATCATGGGAGACTTTCAGGGCAACAGATAGTTCATGAAATTGGGAAGCATTAATAGAACAATTTGTACCAGTGAAAAACATATCTTGAGCAACACATTCAGTAATAAGAGTCTCATTTAATGTGTGCAAGTTCTTCCTCTCAATCTCATTATATTTTAGTGCTCGCTCATAGTCACTAACTTCAACTATCATTGCATCAAATTCCTTTTCCATTCCCTTAATATCAGTATCTATCCCCTTTTTAAGACTCTCAAAGTGATCTTTTAGGAGTTTAAAGAAAGGCATGACCTCAGTTAAATAGCATTCTTTTGTTTGTTCAAAACCCCTTTCCCCTTTAGTTATCCCAGTGGGTGTGATCCTTTTCTTACAAGTTTTCTCAAAATCAACAAATAGTTGAAAAATAACATGTTGACTGATTAAGGTCTTGCTTTTAGTAGCAATAGTTCTAGGAACTAGATGCATTGGTGTATTGGGAGGATACACAGTGGCTTTAGGCATTTTCCTAAGGGGAGGGTTCGTTACAACAAGATTCTCTGCTTTTTGCTTATCTAAATCCTTCTTTCAGAACACTTGTTCCGGTGTTAACAATGTCTGAGGCTTAAACATGTACAAGGAAATCCAATTTTCTTTCTTGTAATCATGGGGTGTGATCTTTATTTTCTTCTCTTTACATTTAGGATCATCTAATTTCTTGTTCATCTTTTCCCTAGTGACTTCATCTGATTTCTTATCTTCCTCAGTGCACTCAACGCAACTAGGTTTCTGTCTAGGTTTAAGGATTTCATTGCCATCATAAAGAACCTTATGAGCATTTCTAGCCTTTTTAATGACCTCTGGATTTGGTTCCTCAATAAGGGGAATGCTATGCTTATCGCTTAAGACTCTATGCTTAGTGATCATGTGAGCAGTCTGAATGGTGTTCCCTTGTATGTACAACTTATTTTCAAGTTTGTTTTTCAAAGTTTTCAGATTAGAAAAATCTTTCAAGAGCTTTGATTCCTTTGCATTAAATTCTTGCTTAAGCATTTTCACATTTTCTTGAAGTTCTTGTTTTTGCTTAGCAGTTTTAGAAAGCTTTTCTTGCAAGGAATTTAACTCTTGTTTTAATACTTCTTCTCTAAAATTACTTTTTCTAATGATTGTACGCACTTGGTCATCCATTTCCCGCTCACGAGTGGTCAACTCAAATTTTGCACGTTGTTCATAAATAGCAACACGTTCTTTATAGGCATTTAATTCAGAAACTACAGAATCATCAGGAGCACATGCAGTGAATTCATCAAAAACATAGTCATTGTTGACTGCAGAGGATGCATCACTTGGTACAACCTCACTTTTACTTTGTTTCACATATTGATCATATTGGACAACATTGATATTACCCATATTTTCAATATTTGATTCAATAGTTTCAGATGATTGTACTTTGTCATGCATCTTTTGCACATCAGCATCATCGTATAGTTTTAATACCTCTGAGATGAGTTTGTCATTGGATGGGCCAGCTTGTGGTGAAGAAGAGACCTTGGGAGAAACCATTGGAGAAATGCTAGCCATAAAAATTGTGTGTGCAGTGGGTCTATCATCCACATCAGAGTCGTATGCATCACAATCAGCGACTTGAAAGACATTATGATGATTGTGACCTATCTCCTGAATTGGCTACTCATCCACATCTGCATCATAGGTCCTGGCATTGCCCTCAGCGAGAAACAACAACTCCTCTTCATCCAAAGCAGCACCATTATCCTGAGCTTGTACAAGCAGCATCTTATCTTTGAAGTAATCAGCATTCTGAGGGCGTTTTGGTGATGTACAGTTCCTTGCAATGTGTCCCTCACCTCCACAATTGTAACATTTGATTGGCTTTGCTTGACCCTGATTTCCATTCCTTCCTCTGTTCTGATTTGCAGCATAACCTCCACCTGCTCCACCCTTTCTTTGATCAAACTGCCTTTCTTGAACTGACTGCCCCATAATTTTCCCATCTCTGATCAAAGCATGGTTGTGAAGATCTGAGGCGGTTCGGATCTCATTGCAGGTGTGAAGTTTGTTAGTGTGAGGTGAAAGTGTCCTATTCTCTTTAACCATGAGTGTCATTTGATTGATGAAATGTTCCATGACAGCATTTGCATCTGGTTGCTTGAACCTTGGATCAGAAATGAGTTTGTGATTATCATCTCCCGTGGGTACAACTTGAGAAGCTTTGTTGGTAATCCCATCATTTGTGAAAAAAACAGTTGAATCATTTGTTGAGCTTGTTTCTCCCTGACCTTTGAGTTGATCAAGAATCCTATTTTCAAACATGGCATGTCTCTCATTTTGAAGAAGGAAGGCATAGAGTTGCTCATAGTTTGTATTCTTCAAACCTTTGGTAAGCTTCACAGAAGTGACAAATTTGTGCCATTCGGGATTCATGTTGTTTACAAACTTTGAGTTCAGCTGAATGTTGGGCATAGTCATTCTGATGTTCCTCATGTCATTTACTAGCTTATGAAATCTCACATAGTACTCATAGATACTCTCATCTGGTTTCATCTTGAAGTGCTCAAATTCATCATAGAGTTGTGATTCTCTGTCTTCCATAGTTAATTCAGAACCTGAGAGAAGCATCTTGACATTATCCCATACTGCCTTTGCTTCGGTGTTGTGATTGATCAGCTTGTAGATGTCTTTTGGAAGACCTTGAAGAACGATGTTAGAAGCCCTGATATCAGCATCGAATCTCTTTTTCTCCTTATCATCGAGCTCATCATATGTCTTTGGTCTGTCAATTCCATAGATCATTGTTCCGTCTTCAGCTGTATCAATTAAGCCTCTAGTCGTCTCAACCCGATATGGTCCTTCATCAATGGATTTGAGAATGTTGACTCCATTTTCCTTTCCAAGACAGTAAAATCTGATTCGTTGAGCCCAAGAGTCGTAGTCAGTTCTGTCAAGCATGGGTGGACGAGTATCTGAACCAGCTGCTTGAACATCCTCGGCAACAGTGGAAATGATTGTAGGAACGTTGGATGACATGTTTACAGATTTAAACGGGATTTTAAAACTCTATGATTAAACCGGGAAATAGATTCTTTCACGGGATTTTACTAAATCAAGAGAAAACCGTAAGAAAAACACCCAAGTCGCTAGAAAATTATGCACCAAGTCGCTATCTACTAATTCGCTATTCCACCAAGTCGCTAAAGTTCCAAGTCGCTAAACAAAAGACAAGTCGCTAAATAGCAACTCGCTAAGCCTCTAGTCGCTAGCAAAATTTCGGCAGCAATTCGCTAAGATACAAGTCGCTAAAGAATCAAGTCGCTAAATAGCAACTCGCTACTTACCAAGTCGCTACCCGTAGTGGAGAATCCACTACTTGTACTGTTAGTCGCTAGGTCTAAGTCGCTAACTCCACAAACTGCAACTCGCTACAAAAATGTAAAGCAAGTCGCTAGCAAGAAAATTAATACGTAGGTCAAGTCGCTAGCAAGAAAACTTCACAAACATCACTTTTCAATCCAAAAACAACCCAACCAAGATGATTCAAGCTTACCAAATGAAAATCTAAACACTTGTGATGATTCTAAACAAAAAAGTACTAACAAAATCCAAGCTTTAACACAAGAAATCAACCAAATGATGCACAAACCACTAAACTTTTTCAAACTCAAAAACCACCTAAAAACCACTAGAAATCCAAAAATGTGCAAGATATGATCTAACCATGGCTCTTGATACCAATTGTAAGATATTGGATTTCACATACACATCAAACCATAACATAAAGTGGGAGTATAAGTGGAATTCTAGAGAGAGAAAGTTAGAGGTTTAGGGAACTTAGTGAGAGAAAGTGAAAGATATTATTATGAGCTCCAACTCTCTACCTTGGGAGGTAGAGAGTATTTATAGTCTTACATAAAACGCCACACAACGGGCTGTGGATCAGGCATACAGTGGGTAAAGACCCATCCGTCCTCCACGGTGTTACTTAACTAAATACTACTTAACTTAAAATAACTACGACTACGAGCTTTCTAATGATTACATATACTTGAGGTGACCGACTCTTTAATACCTGGAATTTCTAATTCCTAACAGATTCAAATGGTTTGTTGACGATTCTGCGACATCTGGTGCAGTAGTTTCATTAGCAAACGGGTTAAAGAACTCATTTGGATCAAAATCTGCAGGTGAGGGTACTTCAATCAGAATATCATCAGCCGGTTCATCATTGTTGGAAGCGGTTTGTTCAGCTGTTGTGGTGGAGTCAACTGGTGTAGGTGCATCTTCAAGAATAGTTGTTGTAGCAGGTGTATCAGGTATAAGAGTATTATCAGGTTGTGCAGCGGAAACATTGGATACACCTTGAGCACGTTCATCAATATCGTCACAGAACAACAGAGCAAATAGTTTTCCATTTGTTGACGAGTGAGCTGGGGGCTTTGTTCAGCTGATGATGGGGGTTGAGGGAACTTTAAACGGTTATGACCGGGTTCTAAGCTGTTATACTCAGAAGCCATCTTCGTGAGTTCATCAAAATGAGCATGAATCGTTTCCATTACCTCCTTAGTTTGACGATTCCAGATTCGGAAACCTTTAGAATTATCACAGTATCCAATAAAGACTCCAACATCAGCTTTGGCTTTGAGTTTTCCAAAATCATCACGATCATTATTCGGATAGCAAAGGGATCCAAATACATGAAAGTGTTTGAGATTCGGTTTATGGTTGTGGACAAGCTCGAAAGGTGTTTTGTTGTGGCGTTTTGTGATCATAGAACGGTTTTGAGTATAGCATGCAGTAGATACAGCTTCTGCCCATAAGTAATCTGGAAGTTTAGCATTGATTAACATTGTTCTTGCAGCTTCCACTAATGTTCGGTTTCGTCTTTCAACGACTCCGTTTTTTTCAGGTGTACGTGCAATAGATGTTTGATGCTCTATTCCCACTTTCTCATAAAAGTCACGAAGAGTTTTGTTAACAAATTCAGTTCCTTTGTCAGTTCTGATCTGTCTAACGGTGTGTCGGAGCTAAACCTGTATTTTCGTGAGAAAGGTAATGATCATCTGTGGAGCTTGGTCTTTGCTTCGAAGAAAGTAGACCCAAGTGACCATTTTTGAATAATTAAAAGACTCAGGTGTTTTGATGATAACCCTTGGTGTGTTAGAAGAATCCGTTGGTGTGACGAAAGTGACCGTTTTTGAATAATTAAAAGGTTTGTTGTAAACAACATTTTTTAATTTTGATCGACTCTCGTCTTCTGCATCTAATTCCTCTTGACGATGATATTCAACAACACTCATAACAATATCATTAATTTTATATTCTGCACTGGAAACTTCAGGATTTGGTGTGAATGTTTTGAGTGAAAGCTTTGGTTTGTAATCAGCTAGATTTGGTCCATATCCTTTTGGATTGGGTTTTAAAGTAAACTTTTCAATAGCTGTTACTGATTCACCATGTTTGTAAACAATAGTTTTAAACTCTTTAAGTTTGTTTTTCAAGCCGACAATTTCTTCAAGAAGGTCATCTACTCGATTCGTTGAATGCTTTTTGTATGCGGAGAACTGTTTTTGACAAGTTAACAACTCAGCCTTAGCTTTTTGATTTTCCAAGGTGAGAGCGTTAATTTGCTTTTTATGTTCATGTTTCAGTTGTTCTATTTCAGACAACAAAGCATTCTTCGAAGCGGCTAGATCACGCATCTGTTTCTCTAAATATTTTTCGTTTTGATGAGATTTTGCAAAAGCGGCTTCAAAACCTTTTTCACGGTTTTCTTGAGTTTTGAAAAAGTTGAGTATTTGTAAGCATTCAAAATCCTTGGTTAACAGTGCATTTTTACTTTTTAAGGTCTGATTTAATGCAACACATTCTTCAATTTGGGATTGTTGGTCTTTAAGTAACAGAACAAGATCTGGATGAGGCAAAGGTTCGGCGTGTTCAACGTGAGTCACAACATGATCATTATTTAGATCCTCAAGTATAACCACAGAGTCAATTTGATTATCAAGGGAAACCATAAGGTCATCTTGATCGTCAAATGTAACTACGGGGTCTATTTGAAAATCGTCAGAATGAGATGTAGATGACTCTTTTTGAACAATCTGAGCCGTGCCGGATTCAGATATTGGCGGAGATATTAGTTCAGATATGATGATGGTTTGTTCGGGTACCTAAGACAAGCCATCAGTGTCATACACTGGGCCTGTTTCACTCATGTGTAACTCTTGCATATTAGCCATCAACATAACAGCTGCATTGGCCTGCAAGTCCTCCATATCATCATCTAAGTCTGCATATGCCATAAAGCTCTGTTCTTTGTCTGTGAGAGATCCACCAGCTTCATCCTTAAGAGCCAAAAGTAAAGCCTCTTTGAAATAAGCACTGCCCCTAGTCCTCGGCTTTGGGCATGCATTAGCCAGGTGTCCCTTCTCATTGCAGTTGTAGCATCTAAGACCATTTAACCGATTCTGAGCATTTCCCTGTTCCATCACTTGAGCTCTGTTGTTATTCCTATCATTAAACCCTTGACCACCGCCCATCTGACGACCATAATCACGATTCTGAACTTCAACACGTCCATTGTTCACAACAGCTTGAGTCCGTGTGTTTGAGGAGGAACGAATACGATTGTTGGATTTGTTGGTATAACGGCCAAAAGCATTAGCAATCATAACAAATCCTTGTTGCAATGCTTCGAACGGATCGATTTCCTCATTAGTTTCACTGACATATGCTTGAGCATTGTTGTTGTATGGAACCAATTGATTTTGTTGAGGTTGTTGCTGTGAAGGTGTGTTTGAAGCAGTTGGTTGAGTTGTTTGTTGAGGAGGATAACTTTGTTGAGCATATAAGGCAAGTTGTTGATTTTCCGGATGTGTAGGTGGAGCAATTTGAGCACGGAGAATCCTTTCCTGATCAACTTCCTTTTCATGAGGCTTCAAGTAATCGTACAACAATCCATATGTAGAATGATGCATATTCTTCGCTTGACGGAGAAAAATGACATACTTCTCCCATTCAGGACCAAGACTACTCAGGAACTTAGTATTCACTGTAATTCTTGGCATGATGATGTTGTGTTTATCCAAATCATTGATGATGTCTGAAAATCGATGATGATAGGACTCTAGTGTCTCTCCAGGTTCAATCATGAAGTGTTCATAAGCCAAGTAAATTTTGGATTCCAAATCCTCCTGATTGAGTACAGATCCTTCCATAAGAAGACGAATATGATCCCACATTTTCTGTGCAGTCTTTTGAGCATCAACACTACGAAGAATTGGGTTTGGTAATCCTAAGAGGATATATTCCATTGCAAGCTCATCTGCTTCATAGTGTAGAAGTTCTTGAGGATTCAAGTCTGCAACAGTAGCAATGTTCGTTTGTTCATCTCTTGGTGGAATAGCATTAGGATCTCCGGGTACAATGACAGTAGGCATCTCAAATGGACCTTCCAAGATAACCTTCTTTAAGAACTTTCCATGTGGCTTCTTCAGATCACAAAACCTAAAGAACCTTATCACCCATTGATCGTAGTTTCCTGGAGTTAGCATTGGAGGTCTATCAAGTGATCCAACCTCATGAATTGATTGTTGGCTGCTTAAAGCTTCACACATCTTTGCAAACCAAGTGGGTTCCTTCATAGTGTTCCTTGATGGATGTTGATTGAAATCGTTTGTATAGGGTTGAACTTGAAGTCTTGGCGGTGTTTGAACCATTTGTGGTGGTGGAATTGCACCAAGTTGTGGAGTATGTTGTTGATTCCATTGTTGATGTTGTGGAGTTAATTGTTGTTGTTTTTGATGATTATAAGTGTGAGGGAAATAGTTAGAGTATGGTGGTTGAGACATGTTGAAACTTGTGTTGGTAAAAATGGATCTTTGTAGTCGAATGAACCTTTGATGAAGAAGCATCCTTAGGCGTAGAAATCACAATAGCCAAGTAGCACTTATGCGTAAAAACACCAAAGTTACGCGTAACAATAAGAAGTTACGCTTAGATTTAGCTTACGCGTAAGTATGGAAAAGACTCTAAAGTTATGCGTAGAAAAAAGTTAGGCGTAGAAAGTTAGGCGTAGGATTATCTTATGCGTAAGACTAGGCTTAGGCGTAAGAAAAATCTTATGCGTAGGATTTCTACGCGTAAGCTTATGCTTATGCGTAATTTTAGGGTTTTGCCCAAATGATCTTTTACACTATCACAGTGCAAAAGATATCCAAAGTCGACGTATTTTCAGGCTTATCCAAGCAAGAAAACACGGAGTAAACCACGAAAACGAAGATCAAGCCAAGGATAACCTTACGCGTAGTTTTAGGGTTTTGCTACGCGTAGGATTACTCGTAAATGTGATTATGCTCAAAGTTGTTTCTAAACCAGTTTTTGTGTGATGAAATAGCTTCAATAACACCAAAAGATACAAAAGTGTGAAACTTGATGAACCAAAACTCTTAAAACAGTTACGCGTAGGATAGAACCTTCGAACAAAAACTAGATGAAAAACGATGATCTACACATAAAGTTCCAAACTTTTTGCCAAAAACAGTAAGTTTAACACCTTATAACGACAAGAATCTTGGATTAAAAAGTGTAAAAAATACGTTTTTGATCAAGCCAAAGTTTCGGATACGCAAGTTAAGCGTGAGACCAAAACTCACTTCAAACAATACGTTCACTCAACTATTAGGTGATTGATACCACTGTTAGGTCACTAGTTTTACAAACACAAGTAATATAGAAAGAGATAAGGCGATTGAACAAGATCTAACACACACACACACGATATTAAAGACGGTTATGCGTAAGGCGTGAGTGAAAGAGAATAACTTGAACAACCAACCTTCAAATGAAGGTTTACATAAGGTATTTATAGGAGGAAAGCTAGGGCAACACTCCTAGTTTCCATCCTTTCCTTAATGGACTAAGGCCTAGGCTTATGGGCCTTCTACATAAGCCTTAGGCTAATTGCAAAAATAAAGGCCATAATAAAGCTAACTATTACATATTAATTACTAACACTTGATTATGGTTTAGGAGTGATTCCAACAGCTAACACTCTCCAAGCTTATTTCTTCATCTATAAATAGGTTGGACGAGTCATTTCAATGGTATGTTCACTCAACACAGTATTTCACATACTCCACATTACTTACAACACATATCACATACTTACTCTCACGCCGGAGGTGGTTCGCAGGGTCCAACCCCTGCGCAATCACTTAACAAAGTGTCTATTATTTCTTATTGCAGACTGGCTACAAGTTTGGCGCAAGCATATCACCCCTCATACCCTTCGATCACCATCGAAGGCCTGGTCGTACGATTTATTGTACAATCAGTGGCACCATCCGTGGGACCCGCTACAATTGGTCTCGTTATTCCAAACTTATAACCATTCAATCACACTCACTAGTTTTACGGCATGAATCAAGGAAGAGAGGATACACCCCCTCCGGGTTTCTCGACCTTGACATCAATCCCAGTCAACGATCCTAACAACCTTCCCAACATAACCGCGTCCACCTTTACCACACGATCTCACCCTGAAAGAACTCCCAACAACCATGCTTCAACTTCGGCTAACCCTGAACCAGTAATCAGTCCAGCATTTGTCAAAGCTAACATCAAAACACTAGAATCTTTGCTAAGGGCTCGAAGAAGGCAAGCTCGGAACGTGGAGATGTGGAGGGAGTTGGAATACTCTAGCGATGAGTATGATGAAGAGTTAGAAATGGAGGCTAGGCCTTTGGCTCCTGGGGCTACACGCTCAGTGCTGAGGATAGGGTCTCCGAACAGTTGAAGGTATAGTGGAAGGTCGGTTGGTTTTGTAGATGTTCCGGACAGGGCTCCGACGAGAAGGGAAGGAACAATGGAAGGCTCCAATGGAAGGAGTCATCGAAGGGAGACTACGGAGGTTAACTTGCCACCACTCTTGGCGGCCCATCTGGGGAGAACTGAGGCAAGGGTTCCGTTGCAGCCTTCTCACGCATCCGGCGTAGAAGGCAATCCATCTCAAATGAACGGGGGAGGAAATCTTCCTCCTCATGGTATGTACCCTCCTTTTCAGGCTCAATCTTACCCCCAAGGGGTTTATCCCCCACCTAATGGGCAGGCTAGCAACCCTAGTTTTACTCAACCATACGGAAGCATGCCCTACGGGAAACCTATGGTATACCCTTCGTATCCTCTCGGAAGTCACCCACCTTATATACCTACTGCTTACCCTCAATATGTTAACCAAAACCCTGTCGGAATACCTCCGAGCCATAACCCATACAATGCTGTCCCCACTTACATGCCACCTTACAACTGCCTTTATTCGGAGCCCATGGGTTCCACAACACCCTTCGTAAGGTGGATAGAAGACTACCCTTTGCCCGATGGGTTGAAAATGCCCGCACATATTGGTACTTATGATGGGAAGGGGGACCCGGATAATTTCTTGCATCTATTCGAAGGGGATATCAGAATGCAGAAGTGGGTTATGCCCGTTGCTTGCCACATGTTCACATATACCCTGCGAGACTCTGCTCGTATATGGTGGAACGGGCAAAAAGCAGGTAGCATTGTAAATTTGGATGATCTCAAGGCCAAGTTTAGATCACACTTCAGTCAGCAGAAAAAGTTCACAAGAACGCACCTAACAGTGCACAACATCAA
Organism: Chrysanthemum seticuspe; assembly: GCA_019973895.1. NCBI lineage: Eukaryota > Viridiplantae > Streptophyta > Magnoliopsida > Asterales > Asteraceae > Chrysanthemum > Chrysanthemum seticuspe. Next base: position 241,772,964 of record BPTQ01000009.1, read on the forward strand.
GCAGAAGGAAAACGAGAGCACCAGGGATTTCGTTACTAGATATACCAATGACACCTTGCAAATATTGGGTCTGCACGAAGACCAACGCATCTCAGGTTTCATGCATGGCCTACGAAACAGGAGTCTGGTGGAATTTTTATCCACTCACCTTCCTGCTACCTACACGGGCTTAGTGGAGAAGACTTACACCTGGATCGAAGCCAAAGAAGTATCTACCAACGGGGCTCCGGTCGAAAATAAAGAAAGTCACAGCAAAATCCTGAAGCATCCTTCGTGGGAAGGGACAAAGAACAGACACAAAGGCAGGGACAGGTTTACGCCCTACCACAAAAACATCAACCACAGGCTCTTGGCTAATCTGTCCAAATCTCCAAGGGAGATACTTGCTACGGAAAGGGCTGCGAAGGCCTTTGATCCTCCTCCTCATTTGGCAAGTAGGGGAAGAAGCAGGGATACCTCCAAATACTACTATTTCCATGAAGATTATGGACACGACACCAACAATTGCAGAGAGCTCAAGAAACAGATAGAAGAGGCCGTGAAATCCGGACAATTGGGACATTTGGTGAAGGGCATAAAGAAAGGTAAAGAAAAGGTCTCCGACACACAGTTGGGGAAAGACACCACACCTGTCGAAGCACCCATTCTCATGGTGTACATGGATGATTCTGGTTTAAAAAGGAAAGCAGCGGAGGAAGCATTATGCGGAGTAGGAGACGTTACTTTTCCTTCGATCACAGGCAAGGTTCTCTCGAATGACCTCGTGGTCATCAAAGTTCTGATCTCCAACAGAGAAGTAAACAGAGCTTACTTAGACTGTGGTAGCTCTTGCAAAGTGATATACGAACATTGCTTTCTAAAGCTCAAGCCTTCAATAAGGTCGAAAAGAGTAGATTCAAAGGTACCCTTGGTGGGATTCTCAGGGGAACAGTCATGGCCCCTGGGAGAAGTCCCTCTAGAGGTTACGATAGGAGAAGGAAGGCTAAAAAGAACAGAAACCCTAGTTTTCGTGATCATAAGGTCTGAATCTCCCTATAACCTGTTAATAAGGAGAACCGCAATGCAGAAAATGGGCATCGTTGTCTCCACCATACATGCCGCAATTAAATTCCAAACACCATTCGGTATTGGAACTGTTTTCTCCAGTTACAACATGAAGAAGCCTACGGAAGTAGGCAAAATGGTCAAACAAATTATGGAGGAGCCTCCGAAAGATGTTCTTAGCTGCACTGATGCCGAAGAGCGCATCGTAGTAAACGATCTTTACCCTGATCAGACGGTGGTAATTGGAAAGCAGCTCCCTACCTCCTTTAAGGCTGAATTGGAAAAGTTACTAAGGGCTAATGCAGATGTCTTCGCATGGACTTACTCTGACATGACGGGGGTCCCTAGAACTCTCATCATAGATGGAAATCCCTTCGGCACCGAGCACAAGCTTAATGATTTCAAGCACATTGAACCTATCAAGCAAAAGCATCGAAGTCTTGCATCTGAAAGAAACGCCGCAGCATGCAAAGAAGTGGATGAGCTCGTAGCAGCAGGCATACTCAGGGAGGTGAAGTATCAAACCTGGGTAGCCAATCTGGTGATGGTTAAAAAACATGACGGAGGGTGGCGGATGTGTGTAGACTTCACAGATATCAACAAAGCATGTCCGAAGGATTGCTATCCTCTACCAGAAATCGATGTGAAAGTGGAATCCTTATCAGGGTTTTGAGTGAAATGTTTTCTGGATGCTTACAAGGGTTACCATCAGATACAGATGGCGGAAGAGGACGAAGAAAAAACAACCTTTTTTACAGGAAAGGGCGTGTATTGTTACAAGAAGATGCCTTTCGGTCTGAAAAATGCAGGTGCCACCTACCAACGGCTAGTTGACAAAGCCTTCCACAAGCAGATAGGTAGAAATCTCGAAGCATACGTGGACGATATGGTCATCAAGAGTAGAACAGAGGAGGACATGCTCTCCGACATAAAAGAAACCTTTGACCAGCTTCGCGCCATGAACATGAAGTTAAATCCCAAGAAGTGTTCCTTCGGCATGGAAGAAGGATAATTTTTGGGACATCTGATCACCAAACAGGGTATTAAGGCCAACCCTACGAAGGTTAAGGCCATCACAGACTTGCAGCCTCCTAAATCCCTCAAGGATGTGCAAAGTCTGAACGGAAAGCTAGCAGCCCTCAGCAGATTCTTGTCGAAGGGTGCAGACAGATCTTTGCCATTCTTCAAGACACTCAAAGGATGCACGGATAAAAAGACGTTTCAGTAGAGTACTGATGCAGAAGCTGCCTTTCAAAAGCTCAACGAGTTCATGGCTATTCTACCTACACTTACCGCCCCGATCAATGGCGAAGTGTTGTTAATGTACATCGCAGCCTCCTTCGAAAGCATCAGTGCTGTATTATTGGCAGAGAGGGAAAAGAAGCAAATCCCTATCTACTTCGTTAGCAGGGTTCTACAGGGAGCTGAGCTAAATTATCCAGAGTTGGAGAAGTTAATCTTGGCTTCGGTTCATGCTGCGAGGCACCTCCGAAGGTACTTCCAGGCTCACCCCATAACCATACTCACTGACAAGCCTATTAAGCAGATACTTTCGAAGCCGGAGAAATATGGAAGGATAGCTAAGTGGGCTATCGAACTAGGAGAACATGAAATTGAATACAAGGGTAGAAACTCGGTCAAAGGGCAAATATTGGCAGACTTCTTAGCCAAAACACCCTCCGAACCAAAGCAGGACACCAAAGTTGCTGAGAAAAAGCCTGCTAAAATGGTCGGAGGGTGGAAACTTTACACCGATGGAGCCTCCAGCTCCGACGGTTCTGGCGCAGGTCTAATGCTTGTTGATCCTGAAGGGAAGGAGTATACTTATGCACTCAGTTTCGAATTCGATGCTACTAATAATGAGGCAGAGTACGAAGCCTTGCTAGCAGGCCTCCGACTGGCTAAGGACATGGAGGTAGAAGACTTGGCTATTTTTGTTGACTCACAACTGGTGGCTAATCAGATAAAGGGCTCTTACAAAGCGATACAACCTGTGATCAAGCAATACTTGGATAAGGCCAAGGAGATGCTCGAAGGGTTTACATCCTACAATATAGAGCATGTTCGAAGAAACCAAAACAAAAAAGCGGATGCACTTAGAAAACTGGCATCAATGGCATTTGCTCATTTAACTAAGGAGGTTCTGGTCGAAGTGTTGGCAGATAGGTCCATCGTCCGAAAGGAGGTGTCTAACGTAATACTGGAGGAAGATTCAAATTGGATGACTCCGATTAGAGAGTATCTAATAAGTGGTATACTGCCGGAGGATCAGAAGCTAGCTCGAAAGGTTCGCATCAAAGCACCACAGTACAGAATCATGGGGAACTACCTATACCGAAGGTCTTTCTTGTCTCCATGGCTTCGTTGTGTATGACCTAGGCAAGCCACCAACATCATTCAAGAAGTGCACGAAGGATCTTGCGGGCTACACGCAGGACCTCGCTCTGTTGTTTCTAAGATTATGAGGATATGATATTATTGGCCTTCGATGCACAGGGACGCAGTAGAAATCATCCAGAAGTGTGAAGCCTGTCAATTCCACTCAAGAGTGCCAAGGCTACCAAAACAAGATATGACCTCCGTGACGTCTGCATGGCCTTTCAGCCAATGGGGGATAGACATCATAGGCCCTCTACCAATTGCTCCAGGAGGAGTAAAGTTCTTGGTCGTAGCCTGATACGCTTACGCAGCGCGTTCGGGGTCAAAGGAACTTCCTTTTCGTCGAGCAAGTTTTTCAACACCCTAGGCAGTGAACCTAATCGTTGTAGTGTAGTATTAGGGTAAGCCACGGGTATTGATATCGTTCTCTAGGGGAATAGGAATGCTAGTGAGAAGTTACTACGCGAAGGTTAAGGTTGAGGAAGATTATTTTTTTTTATCTTTTTTATGTTTTTTAGGAAATTGAAAAGTACGAATCTCGGGTATTGGATTTGGGGGGTTGGTATTTCTACCGATTACTCTACTATTATCTAATTATCTAAACTAAGGTGGTGGTAGTCTATGTCTAATTAATGTGTGCTCGTATTATAGTTTAAAGATGTGTTTACTTAGGTTTTACTACTCCTTAATTATCTCCTATTGACGGTTGAGTTGTCACGTCCTTATTCTTAGTTGCGTTGTGTGTCTAAAGTTGTAGGGTATGCGTTTCTCCCTAACTCTTTGAACTTACCAAAGGGTCTCGTCTACAAAACCCACTAGGGATAATAAACTCTTACTCTAAGGCACTCTTTGGATGGTTTAGCTTACAACTACTTAGGTAATTATATTCTAAGGTTCACAAAGATGAATCAAGCATTAAGTACACAACGAATGACCTATCGCATTACTAGATCATTAATCAACTAAGATAAGAAACAACCAATCAATATTCAATAATTAAGTTTCATACTCCCTAAGCAAACACACAAATAAATTAGCCGGACATGGAGAACATGCAAGCATACACACAAATAATCAAAGACATAATTGAATTGATGAAGTAAATACTTATCTTGATGTAAGATAGGGTTTGAAACCCTAAAATACTGTACAAGACACCCTTGGTTCGGTTTTAGGTTTTTATTCCAAAAAAGACTCTCCTAAAACCGAAAAATTCGGATTCTATATATAATATTACATATGCGACGGCGTCACCTTATGTTTTGTGACGTCGTCGTGTCGCCGTCATTAGGATTTCGTCTTGGCCACGTTAACTTCGCGACGGCATCACCTTATGTCTGTGACGCCGTTCTCTTCAGCTTCTGACGTCGTCTGGGTCGCATCTAGGCCGTCTGAGTAGCGACGGCCTACCCTTTTAAAGCCCGACGTCGTCACTTGAAAATAGGGTTTTTGGCTTCTGTATCGTCACAAAAATCCTCCGACGGCGTCGTAATTAACACCTGACGCCGTCGCCTTCTGTTTTCAGCAGCTTTGAGTGTCTCGATTCTGACTTTGGCCATTTTCTTCGTATATTCGCGCCTTTTCGTCCAAATAAGTGCCATTCCAGCATTTTGCCTTCAAGAGACCTAAAAAGTGAAAAGGAACGATATTAAGCAATAACGGATACAAAAGTGATCAAATAAGGGCTTAAACGACCCCTCAAAATGGTACCTTTTAAAACCTTATCAAATATCCCTACACTTGTTATTTGCTTGTCCTCAAGCAAATGTGATTTTAGCCAATTAATTTATAAGTTAGGGGTCATGAAGCATTGATTTAAAACGGTCCACAACACATATAAGCCCCGCAAAAGTCATAACAAGCACGGAAATTACATACTAGCACCTCACATGGGGTGTTTGGATACTCACATCTCTCTCGGGTGTATATATGAAATATAACAAATAGGAAATGGAAGATAAACACTCATTAACCGGTCCTAGTACATAGATTACCATAGGCTTGAGAATAGATCAAACCTCCATCGCTTTGGCGTAAGCACCTAGGAAAGACTATCAAAGAGGTCTTTTAAAGGGTTGTAATGTTAGGCTTACGGTAGGGAAACAAGGGTTTGGTGGGATAGGCTATTTAGTGGTGGCAAGTCAAAAATCTCTATGTTAAATGCATACGAAGAATGGCGTTGCTAAGCCAAGACTCGACACTCTAAAACTCTAGGTAACGGAAATAAACAAACATAAATTTAAAGGATAGATGTAGGATGGTAGCCCGTATTTTTTTTAACACTATGTTTTTCTTTTTCTCTTTTTCTATTTTTTTTTCGATTTTTTTTCCATACACTTTTACTCTACCATCCTCTACGGTAACATCAAAATGATAGGGATTTATAGGCACATCCCTACACTTGAGTTTTTATTACTCTAACACTAATTTGACCCGAATAGAAAAGATCAAACCACTTGGGGTACATTATTACGCAAACAAAGGGAATTTGAATTTAACGTTCCCTTCCCGTCATTTCATAAACTTTAACTTTTCCCATGAATCCCAATCGTCCCAAAACTGTATACAAAGGATATGACTCGACTTAGCAACTCATGCAAGCAACCAGATAATTGAACTAAGGGTTTAGGGTGATAACAAACATTTGCACTAAAAGTGAGTGCATAAGGGGTAGGCTAAGGCGATTTGGGTGTATATTTGGGGGTGGGGTGTAAACAATGCTCTTCATTGATATTCTAGAAAAACCGAAACATCACGAGAACCGCGAAAAGGATAGGCTCTGAGGGGTTAACTAGGGGTATCGTGTACTAAAGATGAGTACAACGCAAAGGGTGTGGGGGAATTACTCAACCGATGTGGAAGAAGTAATTATATTATGGGTATCAAACAAGGGTTATCCTAATGCATCTTATCATTTAGTTATTCCTAACTACACAAGTGTAGTCTCACTTGCGATCTCAGAATGCATCACAAAACAAGTTCTAGAATCAAATATACTACCGGTTCACACTCTAAGCATTGAAGATGAATGCTTTTAATTCCTACTAATCTAAGGGCGATCCTCACATTTTGGGTGGAATTTAGGTGGTAAAGGGTTTTTGTGCTAGTCATGTGAAGGATCGTTATTTTTATTGTGTTGATGATTCGGGTGGTCTTGGATGATCAAAATACATGTTTACCATTTTAGAGAGAGAAACTAGAGTGAGAGGGTGTTCTTGCTAGAGGTTTACACAAAAGTATGGAATGTTAGATTCAAAGCACCACCCCTTCCATGGATGGAAGGGGTATTTATAGTTACAGACATAACGACCTCCTATCGGCCTGTGGATCAGGTATACAGTGGGTAAAGACCCGTCCTTCCTCCACGGTGTTGCACTAAACTATTTTACGCTACTGACTAACTAATTAACTACATAATAACGTAAATAACGACAAGTCTACGAGCTAACTTATGCTAGATAATATTTGGGGTGACCGACTCTTCACTATGGAATTTTCTAATTCCTAACAATCTCCCCCTAAGGGAGGTCACCCCATGTTTTACATTTCGAATCCTAGCATTCTATTCTTGACTTTGTTCTTGAGCTCGTAGACTTCAATTCTTCAATTCTGCAATCTTTGTGCTTAAGCAGTGACACTTCATAGTCCGCATATTTTGTACTTTTAGTGGAGGCCTTTGAACTGATCCACATCTTGATGATCTTCGAGCTTTCATTGAGATCATCAGCCACAGTAAATCTCTGGATCACCCTTTATTGTGTTGCCATCAGAGTAGCGGAAGCTTTACTGGCTTTCATGTGAAGTTGTGACATTTGGACCGACATGCTCACACTTTTAAATCATGACATCTTTCCATCAGAGTAGCGGAAGCTTTACTGGCTCATGATATTTGCAGCAGTGTAGCAGAAACATAGTATAGAAATATCAGAGCCAGGTTATGTAGATATGCACCAGTCATGATTTCTTCAATTAAGTGTGGATGTTGTGAGCATGCGGCTTTGGATTGACTCCTCAATTCTGATCAGCTGCAACCGTCCAAATGTACCTGCAAACAACAGTTAGCAATAAAACACACGAAAGTGTCTTTGATCACTTTCGCTGAATTGAGGTACACGGCCCACGGTTCCCCGTTGATCAGTACAAGTACTGCCTGTGATCAGGTAGGATTCCTAAGAATCTCCTTGACAGGGTTTCGCAGCTGTTCTAGCTGTTCTCAAACCGGAACGTCTCAAAGAAGACAACACGGAGTGAGTGAACCAGCGAATTGATATTCACTGATTGATGAAAAATGATATGAAAACAATCGTGTATTGATTTGAAGAAAGAGTTTTGCAATACGACGAAGGTTTTATGAGAAAGATCAATTTTCAATCAAAATACTTTTTGTATTAGAGAATGAGTACACATTCGACGTGCTAGCGAAAAGAAGAGATTCGCACATCGAACGGTTTTTCTAAAAGTATTTTTCAATCAAATATACTTTTTGAATTTGAAATGAATACACATTCGACGTGCTAGAGAAAAGAAGGTTTGCACATCGAACGGTTTTTCCAAAAGTATTCGTCAATTCCATTCCTGGACCAAGGTTGATTCAAGAATGAATCTCCCCATCGTTTCTATCCAGTTGTCACAAGCTTGATCTTTTGCAAGATTTCACATGTCACCCACCAAGAGCTTGTTAGATGTTGTCTCTAGAAGGATTTCCATCTTCATTGTGAATATTTTTACATATCACTCGGATGTTCTGGCAATACCACAAGGATAATGCGTAGGACTCTTAATATATACTTACTTTCCACATTGTGTGAAAAAGCAAGTCTTCAAGAATTTAGTGTCCTAACGAGATATTTTGGATGATCTCTTGGCTCTAGACTCAATCGTGCATATTTGGTTCCTGTGCCGGAGACTAGGGAGAGGGTCTCCTTCTTCAATATCAACAATCTCTAAGAGAAAGTCGATAGATAATGCCGGTTCCCCGTGAGAATGAAACAAGCCCTTTTAAGAGGAACTTGAGTAGTTTGGGAAGTTTAGTGCAGTGCGTCACTGGGTCCATGACGTCTTGTCTTCAATACCGGCGTTACCTTAGTAACCACCTGTAGCATATGTATTGAACCCGGTTACTGCCCTAAGGTTGAATTGATGGAGGGCTATTTCTTTTCACCCTTTTCTCATTCATTTCTTTTTCATTCTTCAACCCCTTCAGTGCTTACCGAGACTTCATTACTAGAACCTTGTTGGGTTTATTCCAGTACTAGCTCTGTCTCAGTCCGCACTCTTCCCATTTCTCATTTTTCTCCTTTTTTCAATATACCTAAGGACTCTACACTATCTAGTGGATTGTCCCTGGGAAGATCCCTCCGGTTCTGGCTGGATCGTGGGAACAAATACCTAACCTCACCAACCTTATAACTCCATATATTAAAGTAAAATGGTCGGACTTTTGGTATTGTTCATTCCTTCTTTGAAACCAATTGAAAAATCATTTGGAAAAACAATCAAGGTACTTGTGATACGAGATCAAAGCATTTTGTACCTTAATAGTTTTGATCATTTAGAAAATGCTCTCCCTCAACATGTGCATATGATTTTGAAATTGTTTAGCACATGGAGGCAAGAGTTCTTTGAAATAATTTCTTTGAAATAATTTCTTGATCACAATTTCCATGGAAAAAGCCATTTGATTTTCTTTGGTAAATTCTCCCCCTCAATATGTGCATAGGATATTTGAAATCATTTTTATCACATAGAGGCAAGAGTTCTTTTGAAGCACATCCACGATTACAAAAGCCATTTAAGAAACCATTTGAAAACTCAATCAAGGTACATTATGTTAAAACATAAAAGCATTTGCACCTCGATAGTTTCTTTTCTTTTAAAATGCTCCCCCTCAATATATGCTTCGAGATTCGAAAGCGTTTAGCACATATGAGAGAGCAGCCTGCACAACTGAATCAAAACGATCAACTTTTATCAAATTTCATTATTAAATCACAAATTCTCCCCCGATCAAAAATATCAAACCCTTTGAGATTTTGGATCCCAAGTGATTTAATTAGGTTTAGAATACATGGGAGAAAATGTGGCCTTGTTTAAATACTCATCTGGTTTTTGGATAAATCCTCCTCCTCAACATGTGCATTGTGTATTTGAAATCGTTTGGCACATGGAGGCAGGAGTGCCTTTGAAGGACTAAAACCAATTCTATTTAAACAGATAAGAGATTTAACTCACGATCTCTACCCCGATCAAAATTTCAAACCTTTTGAGATTTGTGATCCCAATTGATTTAAATCATTTAAAACATTTTGGGGAAAGACGTGGCTTGATTTAACTTTGAAATATGACAGATAAGGACCATTTTAAGACATTAAAGATTGTTAGTGTCAGGTATGATAGTTTTAAGAGATCTTTAAGTAAAATAAAACAATTTCACAATCAAACAAGAACAGAAAAAATTTCATTTTGAAAGACCTTGATTCAAAAGAAAAATCATACCATGACATAACATTAAATCTTTAGATCACCACAAATTTTGTACAAACGGACTTTTTGTGAAGAAATATCGTTTGAAAACATTTTATTTTAAATCACTCTCCCCCTCAATCCATGACAGAAGTCAATAATTGAGTGACTTAGGTTTTGATAACAAGAAGTCCGGTGATTTTCAAAAAATTAGTCCAATATATTTTCAAAACAATATTTTCCATTTTCAAAACAATTTAATCAAATTATTCAAAATTGTTTAAAAATGGTATCTTGCACAAAGATACGTTAGATGGTTGAGAAGCTTCTGTTGTTGTTGCTGTAGGGTTTAGAAGAAAATCCGTCTGCTGATCCAGTGAGACTTCTTCTTACGTTGCATTTTGAATGCCAACTGAGGTCAAATTAAGCTCTGTTTCTTCAATCACTTAGAAGAAAACCATCTGCTGATGCAGTGAGACCTCTTACGTTGCATTTATGCCAACTCTCCATAGAAGTCCAATTATGCTCCGTTTCTTCATTTGTCAACCCAAGATATAGTTACCCTTTCCTTTCGGCATCCATTCATCTTCAATTGTGGGATCCGGATCGGGAACATTCTTATAGCCAATATACCTGCATACGTTAGTGAACACACATACAGATATATGGTGGTCGACATCACCCAAACAGCAATCGACTAATGAGAGTTAATGCAACATATCAATCAGATCATTTAAATGTATGGGAATAATGTGTTCATCAAACTCTAATCATCTAAACCTAGCAATCATATCCTAGGCACCTAGTCCTTCAACATAGGTTAACATCATTTTTAATTAAGCATATTAGGATAATTAAGAAAGCTCGTTAGAAGATATAGATTTGAAAACATTCTCCCCCTCAACCAATAACTCATTTTATAAAAGATTTTAAAAGTGCTGAAGTCATTGATTGAGTTTCCAAATTTTATAATTTAAACTCTGAATCTGATTGATTTTAAGCAACTTATTTACCACCATTTTTGAAAACAACAAATATTTTTCTGAAGAATTTTAGACGGAAAAACATTTGTGTAGGAACAGCAGTCCTTCGACATACTTTCCTCATTTTTGATTTTAGGATAAGTGCACGAAATGTTTGAAAATTGGTTTAGCGCAGCACTTTCCTCTTTTTGAAGAGCGGGTTGCTATCAGAAATAATAGCAAGCCATAGTTTAAGCACGGGTCACAGTCTGAAGTAACTGCAAGCCATTTTTTGAAGCCCGGGTTACAGTCTGAAATAACTGTAAGCCATAATTTGACGCACGGGTTACAGTCTGAAATAACTGTAAGCCATTTGATTTGTGACATGTTTTGAAAAGGAATATTTACACCTCCTGCTCGAACTTCATCTATGGTCCCGTGCCATTATTGAATGACATTTCTAAGACCGCAGATGTTATCGATACCAGGAGACATGTCTTGAGAAAACATATTTTTGGAATTTTTTTTAAGTTTTTCTGATTTTTATGGGTTTTTTGAAGGTTTTATATTTTTCTATTTTCTTTTGTTGGTTTTATATTTTTGTATTTTGTTTTGCTGGTTTTGTATTTTTGTATTTTGTTTTTCTGAAAAATATATACAAGGATAGAATGGATGATATAGTTTAAGAAAGATGATGATACGAGTACCGAGATAAGGATATCGAGCAGCCCCGTTGAAGAAGATAGAAATCGTCATCTTTTAAACATCCACCACCAAAGCTTCCAAGACTCTTGAATCGAAGAGAGAAATTGAGCCACTTGAAAGTGAGACTTTGGTAGCTTCCCCCCAAACCGAAAATCCTTATGTTGAGCAGATTCGAAGCTCTATTTCAAGCTTGCTTTAGCCAGGTGCACAAAAAAGCACACCATTATCATAAACCCAGCTGCTCCTTTTAAGAATCACCACCGTGATTCTTCGTTCGAGGCTATATCATCCAATAGAACATCAGCAACGTATCATCCCACATTTAAATAATCTTCTCAAATTTCTTTTCTACTGACGTCTGAAGCAATCCATTCCAAAAGGTGTCAAGAGACCACTTCCCCTACGTAGTTGAATTGATGCAGTCAGTCTCTTTGTATAATTCTCAAGAACTCTACCGAATACACATCATGAGGGGAATGAAAACACCTCCCCATGTTCACATTTTTCTTCCCTGATGATCATGTATGAAGCTCAAGAACCCGAAGTACACCAATACCCAAAAGCTCTCCCGAATACACATCATGAGGGGAATGAAAACACCTCCCCATGTTCACATTTTTCTTCCCTGATGATCGTGTATGAAGCTCAAGTATCCGAAGTATACCAATACCCAAGGAATGAATAACTGAAAACATTGAAGAAGCTGGCCAAGTCACTGATTATCTCTGCGGATGACAATCTCTGCGGATGTCAACTCCGGAATAAGTGATTATAACTCTGAATCACTGATTAAGCACTCAAGTGAAACAGCTGAGCATCCCCAATGTACACAATCTCTCTCCCCTGATCATTGCGATACCATCGAAATCACCACACACTAGTGTACCTCTTTTATCTTCAGAAACTTTCTCTAACATCACTTCCCCCACGTAGATGAAATACTAACACTAAACGCCTTGATGAGTAAAACCCTTGAGTTTCTCTGCGGTCATGACATTTGTTTTCCCGGGATATCTTCAATCACTTAGAAGAATTAAGTTCATCAAGTTTACTCGTCATGAGTCAAACCTTGAGTTTCTCTGCGGTAATAACATTTGTCTTCCCGGGGTATCTTCAATTACTTAGAAGTATTAAGTTAATCAAGTTTACTCGCGTTTAGGTGCTTATCTCCTTACTCCTTGCTGGTTTTTGACACTTCAGAATCAACAACTCTTTCTAAGTCCGTATACTAGAAATATTAATGAGAAGAACACTTGAAGTCTTTGTGAGAATCAACATGCTGAATAATGTGAGCAAGTCTAATTGGGGATTAAATTCGACATATCACATTCCCCCAATTAGTGCTCTCCCCTAAACCGACAATTTGTTTGATAAATGCCTAGATTAAGAAGAAGTCTTTAGATCGTTAAATGCAACACGTCTTTAGTCTTCTAACATGTAGCAGAAAATGTAGAACAGACTGAAGACTCGACCTTCTTCAAGATTGTGCAGTTGGGGAATAGATAGTTAACATCTTCAACTCACACCAAAAAGCATCCCACCAAAAAGCATCCCAATTAACTTACATCTTGCAAATCCCCTTAACTAAAATCCCTCCCAATCAAACAAGAACAGAAAGATGTTCATCAAGGAAATCAGCAATCAGGCCGCAACGAACACACAAGATGGTAACACCAAACTACCAATCACATCAAACAAGAACAAATAGATTGTTCGGAATCATCATGTTGATGTATACGTGAAGCATTAACCGGAAGCACTTTGTCGATAAACTCATCAATCCGAGTGTAGATGTCAACCAACGAATCTTCGAAGAGAAAAACTCCATGTGAAGATGACCCGATAAGAAGAAGCTCGGTTCTTACATGAGTTTAGAGCCGTATGACCATTTATATTCTCAAATATAAATCAACAATGCAAAAAATTCACACTTCTTCTCCCCCTCAAGAATTGCAGACGAAGTTGCCATTCTTGATTAAATAAGTGAAAATCATCCGAATTTTCTATTCACACTTCTCTCCTGCAAAATAAGCACATGATGTCGCCATCTTCATTATAATCGAGCAAGTGGAATGAGAAAACAATCAGTGGTAGCCCGGTTCACTTGATGACTGAAGCGCATGGAAAACGTATGAAGCATGTTGATGAGAATGGTCATTATAGAGAAGATTTCTCTTCTTCAGAAGATAAAGCGCACTGAAGCGTACACTTTTATTTTATTTAGAGTACGAGGCTTGAACTGTTGTGTTCAAACGTCATAAGAAGATTTCTCTTCTTCAGAAGATAAAGCGCACATAAATGTACACTTTTCTTTTCTTTAGAGTACGAGGCATGAACTGATGTGTTCATACGTCATAATCTCTCTCATTTCAATCTCTTGGCAAAACATGTAATCAACCCATTATCATTCAGTAGGCACTTTGTCGTGACAGCAGATGGAGAAAAACCAATATGATGAATTTGACCCTGAAGTAAACTACCCCGAACTCGTAACTTAAACTTGCACATATGTAACAAAGAGCGGTGCCGATTTCCATTAGCATCTCTAAGTACTCTCTATGTACTCTATACTCTTCAACCAACCAACCATCAAGTATAAGACGTACATCACCTCTTGAAAATCCACAATTGAATGTGACACTGAGCACTACAACGTAACTCCTTAAAGTGATAGTTATTTTGTGGTGGTATGAGCCCAATTCCCCCAAGTGGTAAAAGAAAAGGTAAAAGACACCCAATAATAACTAGATTTCCAAGTCTTCGTTTTTGATAATAAGCATCGAACAAGGATCATGAAGAATCTTCATCCAACCATCCCCGATACCTTCAGATACTAAGTACACTCGCCCGTGATATTTCACTTCAACCTCAAATAAATAATACTGAATTAACGCCGTTGTCACATCTTCTGAACTGCTCAAATCTAGCCTTTTTTGACATTTAAATGAACTTTGATAATGGTTTCATCCCGACCATGGTATAAGCACATAACCCCGTAAAACCAAGTAATAACCAAACTGTCATGACGAATATCCAAACACACATCCAAATTATGAAGCACGCCCTTTTATCCCTTCTTTGAAGCAGAAACCGTAGCACCAGCATCAAATAAGATCTTGAAATACACTTTCCTTTTCTCCAGGATGGTTCCATCATCACGGGATTTTACAATTCTATAGTTTAAACCGAGAAATAGTTTCTTTCGCGGGATTTTACAAAACCAAGAATAAACCGTATGATAGTTCCGGATATGCACTTTACTTTTACAAGGATGTTTCCATTGTCACGTGATTTTACAAGTCTATGATTTAAACCGAGAAATAGGTTCTTTCATGGGATTTTACAAAATCAAGACAAAACCGTAAACAATGTCAGCTTGAATGTGTTATGACGACTTTGGTTTCAGAGAATATCTGTTTTTAGGAGAACATGCAGTGGTTCATCAACGGTTCATTTACCAACATCAACAACATCATCAATCATCCAATCAACACCTTGGAAAACACATCATTCACGCATTCTGTCGGCCACTGCAGTGACAACATGGTGAAGTAAACCCGATATACCAAACTTGAACATGAAGTAGAATTCCCCAGATTTGTTACTTAACCTTGTACTAATCCTTGTGAAGAAGAAACGGTGTACCCAATGTACAAAACCTCTTGACATATCCTCAACTGCGTGAGACACCGAAGTGATAGCTACGTTGTGGGTTAAGCGAGAAAGAATCACAACCGCAACTAAATAGCCAAGTCTTTATCACCCTCTATAAACGCCCAAACAAGTCATCTTCGCGGAAGGGTAGAAAGAAAGAAGACGAAAATAAGTAGATGCACCCAGAAAATCTAACTTCAAAGTCAATTAAGAAATACCGTACACACAACCCTCTAGTCAGCTTAGTACATACATTAATTCAAGCCGTGCTACAAAATATCCCGAGAGAATGAATAAACCAAAGCATCCAGCTGCACATGACCACAAATCTCATCATCCAATCTTATATCACAACAAGACTCATTATCAACTTTCATCAGTTCACAAATCGTATCATCAAATTTCACGTCTCATAGCTCATTATCAAACCACTTTTCATCAACAGAGCACACAAAATCCAAATCTCATATAATCTTGAGTTTGAAAAGCCCATCAGTCTATTATTCAAACCAGATTACGAGTCCAAGTCCAATATCCAATAAAAAAATCCGGTTCCCACACAAACCCACGTTCGTTCCAAAAATCAAGTCCCAAGTAAAGGATAATAACTTGACTTAGTTCAAAACCGATATCCAGTCCAATTGATATCGAACCAAATATTCTTAAGACCAACGAAAGCTTAGTAAATTCACACTCCATAAACGATTGACATAGCAATACTTATGCCAAAGGCACCACGTTAATAACACCAATTCGGCCCATGATAGTCTCAATTCCACCCAGCTGGTCCAAGATATCAAGTCAATATTCTAACCAATCCATTCAGCCCATAATATGAATAGCCAAAGAAGCCCATGAAATCTGATCTAATCATAGTACACGGCCCACTGAAAAATAAACCACGAAGCCCTCATAAATTAACCCTAATTATCGGTAATATAAGATGCTACTGAAATCATACTCATACCCTAATATCACTCATAACTTATCCGCCCCCAACTTCAGTAGTTACTCACACATCTCATTACAAACCCTAAAAACTCTCATATTAACCAAACCCTAAAAGCTCTCATACAGCCATACCAAACGAATGTACGCCTCCTTCTCTTCATCATAATCCACTCGTCTAGCCACAGGGATGGTTACGAGGACATCAAAGCCACAGGGATGGTAAGAGGGACATCTCATCATCAATATGATCAAGTGACAAGGTAGGTTATCGTTTGGTTTGTTTTAATTTAACACGAACAAGTGAAAATGGGTTAACATAATTGTTAAACACATTTCATATTTCGTATATTTATATGAGGTGTAGACTTCAAACAAAACGAATTAATGATGATTGTGTTATGAGGGTATGACACTATGGTCGGATGTCGCATTAAAATCCCCGAACCAAATCTGAAATCGTTTGAATATTTCATTAATATTTCAGCATGAGTGCATTGAATGATTCTTGATGTGTTGATACAGTTTGTAGAGACTTTTAACGAACCAAAGTAGAGAGTTTAACGCATTTGTTAAATATCTTACTTTATTTTCGAATAATATGAAAGCTAAGTTACTCAACAAGATCAATGATGGATTGATGATTCAATAAAGACAATCTTTAAAAGGTTGCAAAAAGATTGAAACAAATCTGAGATCGATTTACTTTATGTTTTCGAATGGTTTTAGTTATAGTGGATCTGTGATGAGTTAGTTTGTGGACATGGATCTTCAAGGTCTTATTTAAACATTGATGTACACAAGCTATCAACTGAGATCTATGATGTGACTGAATAATGGTTGAGGCTTGTCGAGTCTTGTAGGTTGTATAAGATGGCTAAGAATGTGATGAGTCTTGTTGTCGAGTTTAGATGTTTGGTGATTGTTGTGGTCGTGGTTAGTTGTCCTTCTCCTTCATCATTTCTGTAAGTCGCTAGGTCAAAATAAGTCTTTGAGTCAAGTCACTAGCTCTGGTACTAACTCGCTACCATTTTTAGCACCAGTCGCTAGACTCAATAGTCAAAGCGGATTAGACAAGTCGCTATCTTCTTTATCATTCAAGTCGCTAACTACTTTTTTCAAACCAAGTCGCTAGCCTTTCAAACCAAGTCGCTAGCCATTCAAACCAAATCGCTACGACAATTGACTCAATAGTCAAGTCGCTAGAGCTTATCATACATGACCCAACTCGCTAACCCAACTCGCTAACCCAACTCGCTACGACTTGTAAAGAAAAGTCGCTAAGAAAGATACATTGAATCTGGACTGGTTAGTGACAAGTCGCTAGCATGAAATAAGACTTTTCCGACTTCTTTTCTGACCATATTCATACCAACCCAGAAAACTGACAAAAAAAGCATTCTTTTTTACCTGTTTTGACCATATAAATGATGACCTCCAATAATATGACCAGACGACTTATTAATTTAACTGCTGTTTGACCACTTGAAATATCACTTTTAGTACAAAACTATCACAAGAAAGGAGATGTACATAACTGTTTGGACAAATATTTGACCATGTGACATTTGACCAAACCATGAATCTGGACATAAACATGACCAAGTCTCTAGCAAGAACATGACCAAGTCTCTAGCAAGAACATGACCAAGTCTCTACCAAGAACATCAAAGACATCACCAGCAGATTCATATAAAAACCATACGAGTATCAAAAACATATTCATAATATCAAAACCACATAAAAAACCAGATTCATACTAACAAAACCACACATGTTATCACCTCATAAAAACCAACAGCCAATCTGTTTTAAAAATTAACCACGCAAAACCACTTAAACACAAAAAAAACCATATAAAAACCATTCGAATCATTACAAACAACACAACCTTGGCTCTGGTACCAATTGAAGGATCGTTATTTTTATTGTGTTGATGATTCGGGTGGTCTTGGATGATCAAAATACATGTTTACCATTTTAGAGAGAGAAACTAGAGTGAGAGGGTGTTCTTGCTAGAGGTTTACACAAAAGTATGGAATGTTAGATTCAAAGCACCACCCCTTCCATGGATGGAAGGGGTATTTATAGTTACAGACATAACGACCTCATATCGGCCTGTGGATCAGGTATACAGTGGGTAAAGACCCGTCCTTCCTCTACGGTGTTGCACTAAACTATTTTACGCTACTGACTAACTAATTAACTACATAATAACGTAAATAACGACAAGTCTACGAGCTAACTTGTAAGATATAACTTTTCACATACACATCAAACCATAACACAAAGTAGCATATAGATGGAATTTTAGAGAGAGAAAGTTAGAGGTTTAGGGAACTTAGTGAGAGAAAGTGAAAGATATTATTATGAGCTCCAACTCTCTACCTTGGAAGGTAGAGAGTATTTATAGTCTTACATAACTCGCCACACTTTGGGCTGTGGATCAGGCATACAGTGGGTAAAGACCCGTCCGTCCTCCACGGTGTTACTTAACTAAATACTACTTAACTTAAGAATTACTACGACTACGAGCTTTCTAACGATTACATATACTTGAGGTGACCGACTCTTTAATACTGGGAATTTCTAATTCCTAACAATCTCCCCCTAAGGGAGGTCACCTCAAACATGTACCAAAATTACATAGAATACAAATAGATATAACATTAACAATTGATCTAGTATTCTTGATGTAGTCCTTTGCTCCTGAGCTCGTAGTCATTGATTCTTCACATTGCATGTTTAGTTATTCCAAGTGGAGGTCTTTTACTGATCCACGTGATAATAATTTTGAGCCATCTTTTGAGATCATCAGCTATCAAAAATCTCTGAGACATCCATTGTGGTGTTGTGACTTTAGGACCGACATGCTCACATTCAGGATCATGATATCTTCTCATCAGAGTAGCGGAAGCTTTAGTTGATTCATGATATTGGCAGCAGCGTAGCAGAAGCATGGAGTGAAAATATCAGAGTCATTGATGCACTAATCATGATTTCTTTTGAGATGAATGTGTTAAGTGAGCATGCGGCTATGGATTGACCGCTTCATTCTGATCAGCTGCAAACGTCGGGCGTACCTGCATACAACAGTTAGCAACAAATCGCACAAAAGTGTCTTTGATGACTTTCGTTGAATTGAGGTACACGGCCCACGGTTCCCCGTTGATCAGTACATGTACTGCCTGTGATCAGGTATAATTCCGAAGAATTTCCTTGACAGGGTTTCGCAGCTGTTCTAGCTGTTCTCAAACCGGAACATCTCAAAGAAGACAACACGGAGTGAGTGAACCAACGAATTTTTAAGTCCACTGATTGATGAAAAGAGATTTGAAAAACAATCGTGTATTGCTCAATAGAAATTGTTTTTGCAATACAACGAAGGTTTTATTGAAAATCAATTATCAATCATAAAAATACCTTTTGGTTTTGAAAAATGAGTACACAGTCGATGTGCTAAAGAAAAGAGTTTTTAAGCACAAAGACCGGTTTTTCAAAGGTATCCGTCAATCCATAACCTGAACCAGGATTGATTCAAGAGATTGAATCGCCCCATTATTTCTGTTCAGTTGTCACATGGTTGATCTATATAATAGATCTCACATGCCACCTACCAGGAGCTTGTTTGATGTTGGCTCTAGAAGGCTTTCCATCTTCATTGTGAATATGTAACCACATCACTCAGATGTTCTGGCAATACCACAAGGATAATGCGTAGGACTCAAGATATAATCTCTCTTTCCACATTGTGTGAAACAGAGAGTCTTCATTGAAAGTGTCCTAATGAGATTTATTGATGATCTCGTGGCTCTAGACTCAATTTGTGCATATTTGGATCCTATAACGGAGACTAGGGAGAGGGTCTCCTTCTTCAATATCAACCATCTCTAAGAGAAAGTCGATAGATAATGTCGGTTCCCCGTGAGAATGAAACAAGCCCTTTTAAGAGGGACTTGAGTGGTTTGGAAAGGTGAAGTGCAGTGCGTCACTGGGTCCATGACGTCTTGTCTTCAATACCGATGTTACCATCAGTAGCATATGAAGTGAACCCGGTTTCTGCCCTAAGGTTGAATAAATGGAGGGCTATTTGTTTTCACCCTTTTCTCATTCAATTCTTTTTAATTCTTCAACCCCTTCAGTGCTTACCGAGACTTCATAGCTAGAACCTTGTTGGGTTTATTCCAGTACTAGCTCAGTCTTAGTCCGCACTCTTCCCTTATCTCATTTTTCTCCTTTTATCATCATACCTAGGACTTCTACACTAACTAGTGGATTGTCCTTGGGTAGATCCCTCCGGTTCTGGCGGATCATGGGAACACATACCTAACCTTATCATCCTTATATCACCGTACATGAAGTAAAGTTGGTCGGTCTATTTGTTATTGTTCGCCTGCCATTGGATCCAATTGAAAACCATTTGAAAATGTTTTGTACCTGAATTGTTTTTTTTTTGATATTTTTAGAACGAGAACTCCCCCTCAACATGTGCATCAAGTATTGAAAATGTTTTGCACACGGAGGCAAGAGAAAGAATTAACTTCTTTTGATTACCATTTTCTAAAAGATATCAACATCACTTCCCTCAACAGATCAAGTGGGTATAGCATTTCCGGGAAGGATGAGGTTTCCATGAATTTGCTCCCCCTCAATATGTGCCTCGAGGTTTGAAAAGAGTTTTGCACATACTAGAGGGAACCTGCACATTAGGATGAGTGATCACGTTTCAAATCAAAGGTTTAAGATAGATGCTCCCCCTCAACATGTGCATTGAAAATTTGAAATCGTTTGTCACATGTGGGAGGGACAGCATGTACATTCTTGTGAAACCATTTACCGAATTATCAGTTTAAATCCAATTTAAATCACACATTCTCCCCCGGTCACAATTATCAAAACATTTGAGATTTGTGATCACGTATAGATTTAAATTGATTTTGAAAGCTTTTAAGGAGAATTGTGACTTGATTGTGAAAGTGTTTTAACTGATAAGGATCTGATTTTAAGACTTTAAACTCCATTGATAAAACATGCATGTACATCTTTTGAAAACAATTTAATGCCAAATAACTTTTTAATTTAATTGAAATCATTCTCCCCCTTAATCAATGACATTGGTTGTTGATTGAGAGATAGAGATTTTGACAAATAAGTTCAGATGATTATCAAAAATAGAGATCGAGTTATTTTTCAAAGCATTTGGTTTTCAGCAGATAAATGTTTATAGAATCAGAGCATGGAATTTGAAAACATGGTGAAACATGGCTCTGTTCTTTCTTTTAAAACCGGGTTATTGCCTGAATATGACAATAAACCATTTCACTTTCTCTAAATTTTTTTTTTTTTTTTTTTTTTTTTTTTTTTATTTATTATTTTTTTTTTAAAGAATTCGAACAACATCTAAAGTCCCGTGTCATTCTTTGAATGACAGCACAAAGACCGTAGATATTATCGAACCGGAAGAAACATGACAAAAATGACAATATTTTTTGAAGAATTTTCGAATTTTTCAAATTTTTATGGATTTTGAAAGTTTTATATTTTTCTATTTGATTTTTGAAGGTTTTATAATTTTGTATTTTGTTTTTCAAATATATATGTACAAAAGATAGATGAAGAAAGACCTTTACTCCTCGTCTTCCTCCTGAAGACGTTTGAGAGTTTCTGGTTGAAGGCTTTTCAAACCAAGTCGTGGAAGAATAAACTCAAAACGTTCTCTTGGAAGAGCTTTGGTGAAGATGTCTGCTAACTGATATTCAGACCTCACAAAATATAGTTCCACCACACCCTTTTCCACCTGTTCCCTGATGAAATGATGTCGAATGTCGATATGCTTTGCTCTTGAGTGTTGAACGTTGTTGCGTGAGAGAGCAATAGCACTTTTATTATCACAGTACAGAGGGATTTTGTTGAATTCAAAGCCATAGTCAGATAATTGAGATCTCATCCATAAGATTTGAGCACAACAAGATGACATGGCTATGTATTCAGCCTCTGTAGAGGAAATAGAAGTACTCATTTGCTTCTTTGAAGACCAGCTCACAAGCTTATCACCCAAAAACTGAGCACCTCCTGACGTACTTCGACGTGTATCTTGACATCCTGCATGATCAGCATTTGCATAGGCCGTTAGTGACATACCGGTGTCCTTCGGGTACCATAGTCCCATATTGATGGTTCCTTGGAGATACCGAAAGACCCGTTTAACTGCTTCAAGGTGCTTTTTAGTAGGCTTAGCCTGGTATCTAGCACACATGCACACAGAGAACAGAATGTCTGGTCTACTAGCAGTGAGATACATCAGGGATCCAATCATACTCCGACTCTAGAGTTAATAGACTGATACCGAAACTTAAGTTGTTTTAGGGAGACATGACACTATTATTTTCACGATAACGAGAGAGTGCGTTGTTGCAAGTTGTGAGTTCTCGTTTCGTATAGCTGTAAGCTGTAGTAAAGTAGTCCCTTGTCCACCTTTTCCCACACCACCTTGATATAAAACACTCCAGACTTATAGTCAATCGTCTGTAGAAGTGGTTTCGAGAAGGTTCTCTTGCAAAACTCAAATAAGAAGGTGCTGAACCAAACTTTTCGGAAGTTGGTCTTTGAGAGTTTGCAGAAGTCCTCCTTCTGCTCCTCATTTCCAGAAAGAAGTAGATAGAAAACATGTATATATAAACTTTTTGTTTTATGTTTTAATATTTTGGAAGTTTTTAGTTTATCTTTTTATATTTTGAAAGTTTTAGGTATTTTTAAACTTTTTAAGCTTTTAAGAAGTTTTTTATAACAGTAAAAACAGTACAAAGAAGGCCAAGCTATT
>BPTQ01000009.1:241802528-241828591 GCA_019973895.1 Chrysanthemum seticuspe
TTCCGTGAACTTAAGAGACAGCATGAAAAACCATATAAACTTCACTTTTCAATCCAAAAACAACCCAACCAAGATGATTCAAGCTTACCAAATGAAAACCTAAACACTTGTGATGATTCTAAACATGAAAGTACCAACAAAATTCAAACTTTAACACAAGAGATCACCCAAATGATGCAAAAACCACTAAACTTTTTCAAACTCAAAAACCACCTAAAAACCACTATAAATCCAAAGATGTGCAAGATATGATCTAACCATGGCTCTTGATACCAATTGTAAGATATAACTTTTCACATACACATCAAACCATAACACAAAGTAGCATATAGATGGAATTCTAGAGAGAGAAAGTTAGAGGTTTAGGGAACTTAGTGAGAGAAAGTGAAAGATATTATTATGAGCTCCAACTCTCTACCTTGGAAGGTAGAGAGTATTTATAGTCTTACATAACTCGCCACACTTTGGGCTGTGGATCAGGCATACAGTGGGTAAAGACCCGTCCGTCCTCCATGGTGTTACTTAACTAAATACTACTTAACTTAAGAATTACTACGACTACGAGCTTTCTAACGATTACATATACTTGAGGTGACCGACTCTTTAATACTGGGAATTTCTAATTCCTAACATAACTTATGCTAGATAATATTTGGGGTGACCGACTCTTCACTATGGAATTTTCTAATTCCTAACATCATGCAACTTCCTATCCGTGAGACGATTTTGTTAAGACTAATGGCCCACTCCTATATGTCATGAAATATTTTAAATTTGGTGCCAAAATTACCCTAACCGACATTTTCTCATGGTTTATTACACAATCACAATTGGACAAAGCAAATAATCAAGGATAAGCATAGTTTCAAAGTTCCCGTTTTATTTTCCCTCCCTACACTTAAACTGAACATTGTCCCCAATGTTCCCCGAAAGTATCAAAGTTATGATAAAAGAAGGTAATCAAAAACGAAAGAAACTAATACTCCCCTGATTAGCTCGGTAGGATCCGTGTAAAGTGGTGGTTAAATCCTTTCCAAGAAGAATTATTGCGTGAAAAGCTTCTTCCAATCTTGTGTAACTTCTTCTTGACAAACTAAACCTGCACACTTGAAGAAAACAAACGAAACCTTCGCGTAAAATCGGCGGTAATAATATATATAAGACTCGATTTAAACTAGGATATAATGCTTGTGGAATGGATGTTTACAGAATTTCTAAGAAAATTAAGACCTGGAAAATTCCAAAAATTTATAAGTAGCTCAGAAAACGAGAAAAAGTGATCTAATTTTTTTACTCCTTCCTGACGCCGTCAGGTTGCAATCCTGACGCCATCAGGTTATCCTGACAAAAACTGTTCTGCGATTTTCTGAAAAAAATTCTGGAAAATTTACATCTTTAGAATCTGGAAAAAATTCTGCAAAAACATCCATCATGACTCGATACAAGCATTTGACTCGAACAAATAAACATATATATCTTTTGGTTAATTGTTATTCTCATGTTTACGTTTCTTTTGAAAACGTGTGTAATCCTCCCTACACTTATCCCTTATGTAAAATACCTTTATATGCAATAAAGACGAGGTTAAAAATAAAATAAAGCATTTTTACAAATTTAAACATGAGGATAAACAATTAATAAAAGATATATGACACTAACAAGCAAACAATTAAGCATGGGTTGCCTCCCACGAAGCGCTTTTCTTTATTTAAGAGTCTTGTAGCTAGACTCGTAGTCGTGCTCCTACGTTACTGCGTTACCGCCCTCTTCTTCTAAAACAATATCCTCATCGTTCACCATTTCAATATTATCCAATTGATAATGCTTCACCCGTTGTCCATTAACGGTGAATTCTCTTCCATCATGGTCAAGTAGCACCACCGCCCCATTGCTCATCTGCTTTCTTACTGAAAAGGGTCCATACCATCTGGATTTGAGTTTTCCCAGGAATAATCTTAGTCTTGAATTATACAAGAGCACCTTATCTCCTTCCAAAAACTCTTTAGGATTCTTTATTCGTTGATCATGCCATCTTTTTGCCCTTTCTTTGTAGGTGATTGATGATTCATACGCTTCCAGCCTTAGTTCATCCAATTCTTGAAGTTGTAAGAGCCGATTTGACCCTGCTTCAGAATAATCCATATTACAGGCCTTAAGTGCCCAATATGCTTTCTGCTCAAGTTCGATAAGGAGGTGGCACGCCTTTCCGTATACCAGGCGAGAAGGGGTTGTTCCGATAGGTGTTTTGTAAGCAGTTCTAAATGCCTAGAGTGCCTCATCCAGTTTGAATGCCCAATCTTTCCTATTTTGGTGGACCGTTTTTTCAAGTATCCGCTTTAATGCCCTATTTGTGTTTTCTACTTGTCCATTTGTCTGAGGATGATATGCAGTAGAAAATATATGTGGGACGTCATACTTCTTCATCACCTTTTCCATTTGAGCATTGCAAAAGTGAGTCCCTCTATCACTGATTAATGCTTTGGGAATCCCGAATCGTGCGAAGAGCTTTTTAAGAAAGTGGATAACTACCCTCGCATCATTAGTTCTAAGGGCTTGAGCCTCTACCCATTTGGATACATAGTCGATAGCTACGAGAATGTATTCATTTCCTCTGGAGGATGGAAAAGGTCCCATGAAGTCTATTCCCCAAACGTCAAATATTTCGCAGACTTGGATATAGTTCTGAGGTGACTCATCCCGTCGCGAGATATTTCCTGATCGTTGGCATGCATCACACGTTTGAAATAATCTCTTAACGTCTCGAAAAACAGTAGGCCAATAGAATCCGGCGTCGAAAACCTTTCGTGCCGTGATATTCACACCGTGATGTCCTCCAGATGGTCCCGCCTGACATTCTTTCAGAACTCGATCAATCTCTCTACCGGCCACGCAACGTCGAATGATTTGATCGGGACATATGCGGAATAGGAAGGGTTCATCCCAGAAGTAATGTTTTAGCGTAGTGAAGAACTTCTTTTTATCTTGCTTGGTCATGTAATTTGGCAAAACCCTACTGGACAGGTAGTTAGCATAATCCGCATACCATGGCTCAATTTCCTTAATCGCCATTAGCCGTTCTTCGGGAAAAGAGTCGCGAATCTCGGTGTGATCTAACTTCTCAAGATCAGGGTTCTCCAAGCGTGATAGATGATCAGCAGCGAGATTTTCAGCCCCCTTTTTATCTCGAATTTCAATGTCGAATTCCTGAAGTAATAGGATCCACCTAATAAGGCGGGGTTTAGCATCTTGTTTTGAAAACAAGTAGCGTAAGGCAGAGTGATCGGTGAAGACGACAGTTTTAGAGAGAACGAGATATTGCCTGAACTTGTCGAAGGCAAAAACAATGGCTAAAAGTACTTTCTCAGTGGTCGTGTAATTCTCTTGCGCTACATTCATGGTTTTGCTAGCATAGTAGATTGGTTGAAAATGCTTCTCCTTCCTTTGGCCGAGCACATCGCCGATAGCATAATCACTAGCGTCACACATGATTTTGAATGGCTGAGACCAATCAGGGGTGACCATTATAGGCGCCTGAGTGAGATCCTTCTTTAGTCGGTTAAATGCTTCCTTGCATTCTCCAGAAAAATCAAAAGGGGCATCCTTAACAAGGAGCTGTGTCATTGGACGGGCAATTCCCGAGACTTTATGCCCTAAGACAATTCCTTCTTTTACCATGAAATGACATTTTTCCCAATTTAAGACCAAATTAGTTTCCTCGCACCGTTTCAACATCTTCCTAAGGTTGGAAAGACAAAGGTCGAAGGAATTTCCAAACACCGAGAAATCATCCATGAAGACTTCCATGATGTCCTCAATTAACTCGTGGAATATGGCCATCATACATCGTTGAAAGGTAGCGGGTGCGTTACATAACCCGAAGGGCATTCGCTTGTAGGCGAACGTTCCGTAAGGACATGTAAATGTAGTTTTTTCCTGATCTTCAGGGGCAATGGGGATTTGGAAGTATCCTGAAAAGCCATCAAGGAAACAGTAGTATTCATGCCCGGCTAACCTTTCAAGCATTTGGTCAATGAATGGCAGAGGAAAATGATCTTTTCGGGTGGCATCATTCAACTTTCTGTAGTCAATACAGACACGCCATCCAGTAACCGTTCTTTGCGGCACCAACTCACCCTTTTCATTTTTCACAACCGTCATCCCTCCTTTTTTTGGAACCACCTGGACTGGGCTGACCCATGGGCTATTTGATATGGGGTAGATGAGACCTGCGTCTAAAAGCTTGATGACCTCCTTTTTCACTACCTCCTTGATGTTAGGGTTAACCCGTCTTTGCGGTTGAACGGTTGGTTTGTAATCTTCCTCCATGAGGATTTTGTGAGTACAGAATGTAGAATCAATTCCCTTAATGTCGGCAACACTCCACGCGATCACTCCTTTGTACTCTTTTAAAACTTCTAAGAGCTTCTCTTTCTGACTAGTGGTTAGCGAAGAGCTTATGATGACAGGGAGTTGGTCCTCTCCTTGAAGGAAGGCGTATTCCAGGTGACTCGGGAGATCTTTCAGTTCTAAGGTAGGAGGCTCTTTGATTGATGGTTTTAGCTTGTTCTCCGGCCTCTGAAGTTCAATTTCATCCTGACGTGGATAAAAGGAAACAACTCCAACCATCTCAATTTCTTGGTCGTCGTATATTGCGTTGTTATCATTATTCATGAATTCGTTTAATAGATACTCGTCAATGCAGCCATCTAGGTCATCAACAAATTCATCAACTTCCTCAACTAAATATACTGGGCGACCACAGGAAGAGGAATGTCTCATAGAATCCTTAATGTCGAAGGTCAAGCTCTCGGATCCCACTCGTAAAGTGAGTTTACCATCGTGAACATCAATGATGGCACGAGTTGTAGCCAAGAAGGGTCTTCCAAGGATTATTGGGACGGAATTATCTTCCTCCATCTCTAAAATTACGAAATCAACTGGAAATTTGAATTCTCCCACCCTTACAAGAACATTCTCACAAACTCCAATGGGATACTTGATTGATCGATCAGCTAATTGGATACTCATCCTAGTTGGTTTCAGCCCTGAATATCCGAGTTTAAGAAACAGGGAGTGAGGCATCAGGTTAATGCTTGCCCCAAGATCTGCCAAAGTGTATTTCATAGAAAGCGCCCCTATAGAGCAAGGAATGGTAAAACTGCCCGGATCTTCCTTCTTCTTGGGCATGCTTTTCTGGATGATAGCTGAACATTCTTCTCCTAATGATATCAATCCTTCAAGCTTCTTCCGATTAGATATCAACCTCTTGAAGTATCTACTATGTTTAGGGATGTGATATAATACATCGAGGAGTGGTATATTGACGGATGTTTGTTTCAAATAAGACAATATTCTTTCATTGTCTTCTTCAGCCTTTTGATTCTTTAGACGAGAAGGATAGGGAATTCGTGAGAGAGTTGGTCGTTGGGCCGGTGCTGGTGTTTGTGGAGGAGGATCGTGAGGAGTTGGAAGGGGTTCAGGAATTGTCTCATTTCCTAACACGGGTTCCCTTGTGATGGGGTTCCGGTTAGGATGTGGGGGATCCTTGGTAGTAGTTCCTGATCGAGTAGTGATTGCGCAAGTTGGATCGTGAGGGGCTGGGCCAGATCCACTCATTCTTTCGTGGAGGTTGGTGAACTGACTTTCTAATTCAGCTTGCTGCTCTCGGATAAACCCCTAAAGACCTTTTAAGAGTGCGGTCCCTTCCATGGTAAACTGCCCGAGTTCTTGTTCAAAAGAATCACGGATGGTGTATTCAGATCCTTCCTTTCCTTCAGTTTTCCATTTCAGATTGCCCCAGGGATCACACTCATCATTTTGATAGAACGCGAGGAGTGAAGGGTCATCATAAATATCATGACTAGAAAGGAAGACGCTCTCTTGGTGTGTGTCATCGCACTCATCGCTCTCGTGTGGTCCTCCACAAATGTCGCATATGAGGTATGGGTTAGTTAGCCTTTTTGGTTTTGGTGATTTTGTGAGGTAAGCTAGCTTTTTTTGTGCTTTCTCAATCCGATCATCGAAGGATAACTCTTCAGTCGAGAAAGTAGAGATGCTTAACGCGTTTACTGGCTCATTCCAATGGCTGTCTTGGTATTGAATGTATTCCTCTATTCGGTTCCACCCTTCTTCTGCAGTGAGGTTCGCAATTCTTCAGCCAATCGATAAATCAATCCCTTTTTGATCCTTTTGGGAGACATTGTCGTAAAAGATTTGAACAAGCAACCAAAGGTTGATACCGTGGTGTGGGGCTTGTTGAATAAGATCTTTGTAACGACTCCAAGAGTTGGTGATAGATTCTCCATCTGGTTGATGAAAGTGCAGAATTTTGCTCCTAACTGCTGCAGTTCTTCCAGGGGAAAAGAACTTTTTGGTGAACTTGGTTGTGAGTTGTTCCCATGTGAAAATGGACCTTGGAGGGAGCTTATCGAGCCACTCCTTGGCTTGCCCTTGAAGAGAAAATGGGAAAAACCGGAGTCTAGATGTCTCCTTAGATGCTCCGTCGGTATAGATAGCATCAACAATTTTTAAAAACTGTTTGATGTGGTGGATTGGGTTTTCGCTGTGGGATCCATGGAATTGACATGCCTTTTGGATTAGCCAAATGTCAGACGCACGCAATACCTCATTGACCTGTTCCGAAGGATAGACAATGGCACTGGTGAATCCAGATGCAGAAGGGGAAGAGTATTCCCCGAGGGTTTTTGCTTTAGGAGGATTTATGGGTCCATTGACTGGAGTGGCAGGAACTTCCTCGCCATTTTTACTCAGACTGTCAATGATGATGGTTTCAGGGGATTGTGGGGAATGAGGGGACTCTTCATCAGATGTGACTTCATCAAAATTGATGGAAGTGCCTTGAGGTTCTGAATCGTGGAGAGCTTTTCCTCGCCTATTGAGCTCTCTTTCGGGTTCTGCAAATGGTTCAAGAAGAGTTTTGGTGGAACTGCGGGTTCTAAGTTGCTTAAGGGGGTTGGTATGGGGACGTGGTTGTTGGTTATCACCTTCCATGATGAAAAGTGATGGGGTTACGAACAAAGGTCACGAAGAAGGGGGATAGACTAAGAGGAAGCTAAAAATGAGAAAAAATTTACTTGATAGGAATCAAGCAAAGAACCTAAACGAGGTGGACTACTAACTAGCTATTCTATTCCCTGGCAGCGGCGCCAAAAACTTGATACGCTTACGCAACGCGTTCGGGGTCAAAGGAACTTCCTTTTCGTCGAGCAAGTTTTTCAACACCCTGGGCAGTGAACCTAATCATTGTAGTGTAGTATTAGGGTAAGCCACGGGTATTGATATCGTTCTCTAGGGGAATAGGAATGCTGGTGAGAAGTTACTACACTAAGGTTAAGGTTGAGGAAGATTATTTTTTTTTATCTTTTTTATGTGTTTTAGGAAATTGAAAAGTACGAATCTCGGGTATTGGATTTGGGGGGTTGGTATTTCTACCGATTACTCTACTATTATCTAATTATCTAAACTAAGGTGGTGGTAGTCTATGTCTAATTAATGTGTGCTCGTATGATAGTTTAAAGATGTGTTTACTTAGGTTTTACTACTCCTTAATTATCTCCTATTGATGGTTGAGTTGTCACGTCCTTATTCTTAGTTGCGTTGTGTGTCTAAAGTTGTAGGGTATGCGTTTCTCCCTAACTCTTTGAACTTACCAAAGGGTCTCGTCTACAAAACCCACTAGGGATAATAAACTCTTACTCTAAGGCACTCTTTGGATGGTTTAGCTTACAACTACTTAGGTAATTATATTCTAAGGTTCACAAAGATGAATCAAGCATTAAGTACACAACGAATGACCTATCGCATTACTAGATCATTAATCAACTAAGATAAGAAACAACCAATCAATATTCAATAATTAAGTTTCATACTCCCTAAGCAAACACACAAATAAATTAGCCGGACATGGAGAACATGCAAGCATACACACAAATAATCAAAGACATAATTGAATTGATGAAGTAAATACTTATCTTGATGTAAGATAGGGTTTGAAACCCTAAAATACTGTACAAGACACCCTTGGTTCGGTTTTAGGTTTTAATTCCAAAAAAGACTCTCCTAAAACCGAAAAATTTGGATTCTATATATAATATTACATATGCGACGGCGTCACCTTATGTTTTGTGACGTCGTCGTGTCGCCGTCATTAGGATTTCATCTTGGCCACGTTAACTTCGCGACGGCATCACCTTATGTCTGTGACGCCGTTCTCTTCAGCTTCTGACGTCGTCTGGGTCGCATCTAGGCCGTCTGAGTAGCGACGGCCTACTCTTTTAAAGCCCGACGTCGTCACTTGAAAATAGGGTTTTTGGCTTCTGTATCGTCACAAAAATCCTCCGACGGCGTCGTAATTAACACCTGACGCCGTCGCCTTCTGTTTTCAGCAGCTTTGAGTGTCTCGATTCTGACTTTGGCCATTTTCTTCGTATATTCACGCCTTTTCGTCCAAATAAGTGCCATTCCAGCATTTTGCCTTCAAGAGACCTAAAAAGTGAAAAGGAACGATATTAAGCAATAACGGATACAAAAGTGATCAAATAAGGGCTTAAACGACCCCTCAAAATGGTACCTTTTAAAACCTTATCATAGCCATCGATTACTTCACGAAATGGGTGGAAGCTAAGCCTTTAGCATCCATCACAGGAAGGCACATGGAAAAGTTTGTGTGGGAACACATTATTTACCAGTTCGGAGTACCTCATATCATCATATCAGATAATGGGAAGCAGTTTGCCGAAGGAGTATTTCCAGTGTTTTGCAGAGGCCTGAACATAAAACAATCTTTCACATCCGTCTACCATCCTCAAGGTAACGGGCAAGTGGAGGTTACTAACAGGGACATCATCCAAGGCATAGAACGAAGGCTGGGATACAGTGACCACAGTTGGGTAGATGAGCTACCTCAAGTACTCTGGGCTCACAGAACGCACACAAAGTCAAGTCATGGGGAGACACCTTTTAGCTTGACATATGGCACGGAAGCTGTCATCCTTTCGGAAGTAAGTGTCGAAAAAGAAAGGGTCATGAACTTCGAAGTAGCAGACAACGAAGAAAGACTCCGTAGCAACCTAGACCTACTCGAAGAACGATGGGAAATAGCCTCAATCAGGGAGGCTATCCATAAATAAAAGATTGAAAAGTACTACAACAGCAGGGTTCAGCCTTCGACCTTTAAGACAGGAGAATACGTCCTCCGACTCAACAGTGCAAGTAAAGCTGAGTACCAGGGTAAACTAGGGCCTACATGGGAAGGACCTTACGCTGTTAAGGTAGCATATGGCAACGGAGCCTACAAGCTGGAGACCTTGGACGGAGATGCTATTGATAGAACTTGGAATGGCACTACCCTCCGTAAGCTTTACGTATGAGACTTACAATGTCCAAGGACATTTTTTAATTTGCTTTCAATCAATGTACTTGCATTCTTCTCACTTGGGGAAAGAAGCATTAATGGTAGGCGTCTAGTATTCATTTCTTAAAATGATGTAATCCTTCTGATGACGTACCCTCCGATCAGCTCGAAGGATCCCCCTTCGGCCTCAGTCGAAATTGCATTACGAAGACCCAAGTCTTTCTTCATAAGTCATTGGTGGCGTAAAACCATTCATCATTGACATGGTTACCAGTTGGGAATCCACCAGCCGAAGGCCTATGCCCTTCAGTGTCTTCCCTTGAAGATTCCAAGACAAATAAGAACCTTGACTTGGTCTTCCCCCACGTTCCCACTATGTCCTTAGCTTCCCCACCAAGTCCGAGATAGTGGGGATGAAGCCCTAGCGGTTACCACAAATCAGGGGACGCCCCCCATGATCTCCTAAACGTGTGCTAACACTCTCCAAGCTATTTTCATCACCTATAAATAGGTTGGACGAGTCATTTCAATGGTATGTTCACTCAACACAGTATTTCACATACATCATATTATCCACAACTCATATCACATACTTATTCACACACCAGAGGTGGTTCGCAGGGCCAACCCCTGCGAAATCACTTAACGAAGTGTCTACTATTTCTTATTGCAGATTGGCTACAAGTTTGGCGCAAGCATATCACCCCTCATACCCTTCGATCACTGATTGTGCAAAAGATTGCACTACCAGGCTTCGATGAGGATCAAAGTGATGAGGGGTGTATGTTCCAGCCAAGACTCGCCTGTAACCTGAGAATAAGAAATACTAAGACACTACGTTAAGTGATTACGCAGGGGTAGGACCCTGCGAACCACCTCCGGCGTGAGAGTAAGTATGAGTTATGGTTGTATAAGTGTGCTTAAGTAAAGAGATGAGTGTGAAATGAGCATACCATAATCCATCGTCCGTCTAACCTATTTATAGTGGAAGAAATACGGTTAGAGGCACTCTTGCATGAATGTCGGAGATCATGGGGGCGTCCTATGATTGTGGGTAACCGCTAGGGGTTAGTGACCCACGTTCTTAGACTTGACGGGGAAGCCAAGAGAGAGAGGGAGATCGTGGGTTTGACCAAGTCAGGAGGTTCCTTATCCATTGTTCCTTCGTCAACCATACCCCGAAGGGCTTAGAGCTGCGAATGGCGAATTCCCCTAAGGGAACCTTCGTGCCAACGAATGGTTTGACGCCTATGGATATTTCAGGATCCTAACTTGGGACTTCGTAGTGAAGGGCTTCGACACGTCTCGGAGGAGTGTCCTTCGAGCTACTCGGAGGGTACATCATCAATCACCATCGAAGGCCTGGTCGTACGAAATATTGTACAATCAGTGGCGCCATCTGTGGGACCCGCTAATATTGGTCTCGTTATTCCAAACTTACACCCAGTCAATCACTCTCACTAGTTTTACGGCATGACTCAAGGAAGAGAAGATACACCCCCTCCGGGTTTCTCGACCTTGGCACCAATCCCAGTCAATGATCCTAACAACCTTCCCAATATAACCACATCCACTTTTACCACACGATCTCACCCTGAAATAACTCCCAACAACCATACTTCAACCTCGGCTAACCCTGAACCAGTAATTAGCCCCGCGTTTGTCGAAGCCAATATCGAAGCATTAGAATCTTTACTAAGGGCTCGAAAGAGGCAAGCTCGGAATGTGGAGATGCGTAGGGAGTTGGAATACTCAAGCGATGAGTATGACGAAGAGTTGGAAATGCAGACTAGGCCCCTGGCTCATGGGGCTACACGCTCAGTGCTAAGGATAGGGTCTCCGAGTAGTCGAAGGCCTAGTGGAAGGTCAGTTGGTTTTGAAGAGGTTCCGGAGAGGGCTCCGACTAGACGGGAAGGCACGATAGAAGGCTCCAATGGAAGGAGTCACCGAAGGGATGCTACGGAGGTTAATTTGCCACCACTTTTGGCAGCTCATCTGGGAAGAACTGAAGCAGGGGTTCCGTTGTAGCCTTCTCACGCATCCGGTGTAGAAGGCAATCCACCTCAAATGAACGAGGAGGAAATCTTCCTCCTCATGGTATGTACCCTCCTTTTCAGGCTCAATCTTACCCTCAAGGGGTTTATCCCCCACCTAATGGGCAGGCTAGCAACCCCAATTTTACTCAACCATACGGAAGTATGCCCTACGGGCAACCTATGGTATATCCTCCATACCCTATCGGAAGTCACCCACCTTATATACCTACTGCTTACCCTCAATATGTTAATCAAAACCCTATTGGAGTACCTCCAAACCATAACCCGTACAATGCTGCCCCTACCTATATGCCACCTTATAACTGCCTTTATTCAGAGCCCATGGGCTCCACAACACCATTCGTAAGAGGGATAGAAGACTACCCTTTACCCGATGGGTTGAAAATGCCCGCGCATATTGGTACCTACTATGGCAAAGGGGATCCGGATAACTTTTTGCACTTATTTGAAAGGGCTATTAGAATGCAGAAGTGGGTTATGCCTGTTGCTTGTCACATGTTTACATACACCCTACGAGACTCCGCTCGTATATGGTGGAACGGGCAAAAACCAGGTAGCATTGTGAATTTGGATGATCTCAAGGCCAAGTTCAGATCACATTTCAGCCAACAGAAAAAGTTTACAAGAACGCACCTAACAGTGCACAACATCAACAGAGGGAGAACGAGAGCACCATAGCTTTCATTACCAGATACACCGACGACACTTTACAAATAATGGGCTTGCACGAGGACCAACGCATCTTAGGTTTCGTGCACGGTCTACGAAACAGAAGTCTGGTTGAATTTCTCTCCACTGATCTCCCCACAACCTACAAGGGTTTAGTGGAGAAGGCTTACACCTGGATCGAAGCAAAAGAAGTATCTACCAACGGGGCTCCGGTCGAAAATAAAGAAAATCACAACAAAGCCCCGAAGCATCCTTCGTGGGAAGGGTCAAGGAACAAACACAAAAATAAGGACAGGTTCACACCGTACCACAAAAACATCAACAATGGGCTCTTGGCTAATCTGTCCAAATCTCCAAGGGAGATACTTGCTACGGAAAAGGCTGCGAAGGCCTTTGATCCTCCTCCTCGCTTGGGAAACAAAGGAAGGCCCAGAGATACTTCCAAATTTTGCTACTTCCATGACGATTACGGACACGACACCAACAACTGCAGAGAACTCAAGAAGCAGATAGAAGAGGCCGTAAAGTCCGACCAATTGGGACATTTGGTGAAGGGTATAAAAAGAGGTAAAGACAAAGCCTCCGACACACAGTTGGGGAAAGATACCACACCTGCCGAAGCACCCATCCTCATGGTATACAAAGAGGACTTTGGTCCAAAGAGGAAGGAAACAGAGGAAGCCTTGTGCGGAGTAGGAGATGTCACTTTTCCTTCAATCACAGGGAAAGTTCTTTCAAATTACCCCGTGGTCATCAAAGTCTTGATCTCCAACAGAGAAGTAAACAGAGCCTACCTTGACTGCGGTAGCTCCTGCGAAGTTATCTACGAACGATGTTTTCTAAAGCTCAAACCTTCATTAAGGTCGAAGAGAGTAGATTCGAAGGTACCCTTAGTGGGGTTCTTAGGGGAACACTCATGGCCCTTGGGAGAAGTCCCTCTAGAGGTTACGATCGGTGAAGGATGGTTAAAAAGAACAGAAACTCTGGTTTTCACGATCGTAAGGTAGGAATCTCCCTACAACCTATTGATAGGAAGAACAGCAATGCAGAAGACGGGCATCGTTGTCTCAACCATACATGCCGCGATCAAATTCTAAACACATTTCGGCATTGGAACGGTTTTCTCCAGTTATAAGGTGAAGGAGCCTACGGCAGTAGGCAAAAGGATCAAACAGGTTTAGGAGGAGCCTTCGAAGGATGTTCTCAGTTGTACTGACGCTGAAGAACGCATTGTGGTAAATGATCTCTACCCCGATCAGACAGTGGTAATCGGAAAGCAGCTACCAACCTCCTTTAAAGCAGAATTGGAAAAGGTACTTCATGCTAACGCAGATGTCTTCGCATGGACCTATTCTGACATGACGGGGGTCCCCAGAACTCTCACCATAGACGGAAAGCCCTTCGGCACTGAACACAAGCTCAATGAGTTCAAACATATTAAACCCATCAAACAAAAGCGCCGAAGCCTGGCTCCTGAAAGAAATGCCGCTGCATGCAAAGAAGTGGACGAGCTCGTAGCAGCAGGCATACTCAGAGAGGTGAAGTATCAAACTTGGGTGGCCAATCCAATGATGGTCAAGAAGCATGACGGAGGATGGAGAATGTGCGTAGACTTCACAGATATTAACAAAGCCTGCCCGAAGGACTGCTACCCTCTGCCAGAGATTGATTGGAAGGTGGAATCCTTGTCAGGGTTTCGGCTAAAGTGCTTCCTAGACGCTTATAAAGGTTACCATCAGATACAAATGGCGGAAGAAGACGAAGAGAAGACAGCCTTTTTTTACAGGAAAAGGCGTTTATTGTTACAAAAAGATGCCTTTTGGTTTGAAAAATGCAAGTGCCACCTACCAACGATTAGTGGACAAAGCTTTCCACAAGCAGATAGGTAGGAATCTGGAGGCATACGTAGATGATATGGTCATCAAGAGTAGATCGGAGGAGGATATGCTCTCCAACATTAAGGAAACCTTCGACCA
Organism: Chrysanthemum seticuspe; assembly: GCA_019973895.1. NCBI lineage: Eukaryota > Viridiplantae > Streptophyta > Magnoliopsida > Asterales > Asteraceae > Chrysanthemum > Chrysanthemum seticuspe. The sequence goes on from BPTQ01000009.1 coordinate 241,816,604, forward strand.
GCTTCGCGCCATAAATATGAAATTAAATCCCAAGAAGTGTTCCTTCGGTGTGGAAGAAGGACAATTTTTGGGGCATCTGATCACCAAGCAGGGTATTAAGGCCAATCCTTCGAAGGTCAAAGCCATCACGGAATTGCAGCCTCCTAAGTCCTAAAAGGAAGTGAAAAGTCTTAACGGAAAGCTAGCAGCCCTCAGCAGGTTCTTGTCGAAGGGTGCAGACAGATCTTTGCCGTTCTTCAAAACACTCAAAGGATGCACGGAAAAAAAGACGTTCCAGTGGATCATAGATGCAGAAGCAGCTTTCCAAAAGCTCAAGGAGTTCATAGCTATTCTACCTACACTTACGGTCCCAATCAAAGGCGAAGTGTTGTTCATGTATATTGCAGCCTCCTTCGAAAGCATCAGCTCTGTGTTATTGGCAGAAAGGGAGAAGAAGCAAATCCCTATCTACTTCGTTAGCAGGGTTCTACAAGGAGCCGAGCTAAATTATCCAGCATTGGAGAAGCCAATTTTGGCCTTGGTCCATGTTGCGAGACGCCTTCGAAGGTACTTCCAAGCTCACCCCATAACCGTACTTACTGACAAGCCAATTAAGCAGATACTTTCAAAGCCGGAGAAATCTGGAAGGATAGCTAAATGGGCTATTGAGCTAGGAGAACATGATATTGAATACAAGGGCAGAAACTCGGTCAAAGGGCAAATATTGGCAGACTTTTTAGCAGAAACACCCTCCGAACCGAAACATGACACAAAGGTTGTTGAAAAGAAGCCTGATAAGGCAATCGAAGGGTGGAAACTTTATACTGACGGAGCCTCCAGCTCCAATGGTTCTGGCGCAGGTCTCATGCTCGTTGATCCCAAAGGGAAGGAGTACACTTATGCACTCCATTTCGAATTCGATGCTACGAAAAATGAAGCGGAGTACGAAGCCTTGCTAGCAGGTCTCCGATTGGCCAAGGACATGGAAGTAGAAGACTTGGCTATTTTTCTTGACTCACAACTAGTGGCCAACCAGATAAAAGGCTCCTACGAGGCAAGACAACCTGTGATCAAGCAATACCTGGATAAGGCCAAAGAAATGCTCGAAGGGTTCGCATCCTACAAGATAGAGCATGTTCGGAGAAACCAAAACAAGAAGGCAGATGCACTTATCAAACTGGCATCAATGACATTTGCTCACTTAACTAAGGAAGTTTTTGTCGAAGTATTGGCAGATAGGTCCATCGTCCGAAAGGAGGTGTCTGACGTAATACAGGAGGAAGACTCAAATTGGATGACTCCAATTAGAGAATATCTAATAAGTGGTATACTGCCGGAGGATCAGAAGTTGGCTCGAAAGGTTCGCATCAAAGCACCACAGTATAGGATCATGGGGAACTACTTATACCGAAGGTCTTTTCTTTCCCCATGGCTACGCTGTGTAGGGCCTAGGCAAGCCGCCAACATCATTCAAGAAGTACATGAAGGATCATGCGGGCTTCACGCAGGACCCCGCTCCGTTGTTTCTAAAATCATGAGGGTCGGGTATTATTGGCCTTCGATGCACAGGGATGCCGTTGACATCATTAAGAAATGTGAAGGCTGTCAAGTTTACTCAAGGGTTCCAAGCCTACCAAAACAAGATATGACCTCTGTAACCTCTGCATGGCCCTTCAGCTAATGGGGGATAGATATTGTAGGTCCTCTGCCAGTTGCTCCTGGAGGAGTAAAGTTCTTGGTCATAGCCATCGACTATTTCACTAAATGGGTGGAAGCAAAACCTTTGGCATCCACCACAGGAAGGCACATGGAAAATTTCGTATGGGAGCATGTTATCTGTCGGTTCGGAATACCTCACATCATCATTTCAGATAATGGGAAGCAGTTCGCAAATGGGGTATTCCCAGTGTTTTGCAGAGGCCTGAATATCAAACAATCCTTCACTTCCGTCTACCATCCTCAAGGTAACGGACAAGTGGAAGTTACCAACAGAGACATCATAGAAGGAATAGAACGAAGGCTGGGTTACAGTCATCACGGTTGGGTAGATGAACTACCTCAAGTACTTTAGGCTCACAGAACGCATACAAAGTCAAGTCATGGGGAGATACCTTTTAGCTTGACATATGGCACGGAAGCTGTCATCCTTCGGAAGTAAGTGTCGAAACAGAAAGAGTCATGAACTTCGAGGTTGCAGACAACGAAGAAAGGCTCCGCAGCAACCTAGACCTACTCGAAGAACGAAGGGAAATAGCCTCAATCCGGGAGGCTATCCATGAGCAAAAAATTAAAAGATACTACAACAGTCGGGTTCGGCCTTCGATCTTCAAACCGGGGGAATACGTCCTTCGACTCAACAGCGCAAGTAAAGTTGAGTACCAGGGTAAACTAGGACCTACATGGGAAGGGGCCTACGTTGTTAAGGAAGCATATGGCAACGAAGCCTACAAGCTGGAAACCCTGGATGGAGACGTTATTGATAGAACCTGGAATGGCACTAACCTTCGTATGTTCTACGTATGAAACTTACAATGTCTAAGGACATTCTCTATTTTGCTTTCAATCAATGTATTTGCATTCTTCTCACTTGGGGAAAGAAGCATTAATCGTAGGCGTCTAGTATTCATTTCTTAAAATGATATAATCCTCCCTACCCACTTAATGATAATAACACATTTCCCTCAAATCTCTTGTTTCGTTCAATACAACAAAGATTTGCCCACCAAGCCGCTTTATAAGTTTCAATGTCGAAGGGATGTAAAAAGACTACATAACATGTCTTGCTCATATGCATAACATCCATCTCAACTTCACATTAACTTTCCTATATGGCCTTAAGGTATTTCAAGCCTTTCGCTGCCCAAAGGATCAAGACGGAGCGGGTCGCGACCCTCTGTCAGCAGTTAAATTATATGATTGCTAATATTCTTGGTGAAGTAACTACACACAATGAGGCTATGCATCTACCATACGCCTTAGGTTGTAAAAAATATTTTTTACGCAAGAAAAAATAAAAAGAGAAGAATCACACATGGCAAAATTCGAAGCCCTAGTGGCTTCAATGTAGATTACTGACTAGTCTGACTAGTCTAAAACAGGCCGTAGCCTTAACGATCCAACAAAATAAAATATTGTCTTAGGCCGTAGCCTACATCACACATACCACATGTTAATTGTTTCATTAGGCACGAAGCCTGGAAAGGAACACAGACAATTGTTTTAAAAACAGGGTACACACCACCCTGGGGATCAAATTACAACCACATGGTTGCCTTCATCAAACCTTTGAATGAGTGGGATCAGCTGAACCTGGAGAGGGAACCTTGGGTGATGGAGTCTTCTTGGAGGAAGATAGAGGCTGGACTGTCCTTGGCTTCTTGGCCAGCAGATCCTCAATCGAGGCCGCTGGGTCCTTCGTCACATCTGCAAGGAAAGGGAACTCTAAGGCAGTTAATAGATTACCTGCATCATCATACTCTTTTTCATGAGTTGCCCTGTAGTAAGGAATTTTCTCCAGCACCACTGGTTCCCCAGTCTTGGCTACCTCCTCCAAAGTGGTACACTTGCCATGGAAAATGGCAGCATTCACCACATTCCCAATGGCAATCCCCACATCATCGCTATGGTAAAGTTCCATAGCAACATAGGGGATCACCTTGGTTACCAGGTCCACCCTGTCCTTCTTCAGCATTTTCAGACGAAGGTTTAACCCATCCACCTTTTCTCGGAGCTTGATTTCTTGGTCCAGCAACTTCGCCCTTTCCTGTTCGAGGCCTTCACACTTGGATGAAAGAACAGATATTTGCTCCTTATAGCCAACGACCATTGAGCCTTCGACAGTTAGCCTGCTGCATTCAGCCTCGCTCGTTGCCAGCTGACCTTTGAGCTTTTCATTCTCAGCTCTAAGATCTTGCACCAAGGGATTCTTGTCAAAATCCTCCAAGGCATCTTCACACTTCTTCTCTAGGTCTGCATACTTTTGATCCCTAGCCTTCTCCCTTCTCAGCATAACATCCATTTCTTCTCGAGCTTTTGAGACAGCACGGAGCAGTTCCCTTGTCCTAGCATTGAGCTGATTGTCTAGCATGCACTGGCGGATATAGCTTTTGTCATGAAGGTCGCAGAGCCTTTCTATGGACATGTTATCCATCACCCCTTTCCACTTGGGTGGGATTACATTACTCACGAGTTGGTGACAAGCTAAAGGAGAAGGAAGTTCCTTCATATCAGGAAGTCCTGCAACATATGTACATTCGTTAATATATTATTGTTGGTACCTAATTTTGTTTCGCAGGAAAGAAAATTACCACGGATATCATCGCCGCTGGGCCCTTCGATGGCTGGAAATTCCACAGCCTTACCCTGGGCACTCTTTTTCCGGGTAGTTCGAGAGGGAGGAGTAGGTAGGATGAGCTTCCTTTTCGAAGCAGACTTCACAGCTTTAGCACTGCCACCTTCCCTGCTTCGGACCCTCTCACCTATGCCGGAGGGTCCTACGATGGCCAGCTGTCCTTCGGAGACTGGTTCATCAGAGTCAGCAACGTTCTCCACCAGTTGATCTTCTACATCTATGAGTTCCTTTGACGGAGGAGCAGATGATACAGGCTCGATGGGCTGGGCGTCCACATCATTGTTGTTTATAGACACTGATGGGGAGCCCACGCCATAGCTTGTCTTTTGGGGATTCTTTGGAAGGAAGCTTACCTCCTTTGCACCACAAGCTACAACAAAGTTTCTGAATGACATCTCTGCACAAAGAAGCAAATAAGATAAATATCAGGAAGATAAGTTTTAATTTCTTATTTTAATAAAAAAAAGTACATACTTTCTCCATCATAAATTATCTCAGGTACCAAAGGAGACCCCTCCCATCTTTCAGCAATGCCAGCCATGAACAGGATTGGTTAGGGAATGTTGGGCAATCAGCGGGATGACAAGCCAAACGCTGATACAAAGGGTTTCTTCTCACAATGTAGGGCAATGGATCGTTGAATCTTTTCTCATCATATTGAAAGTCTGGGTTTACAATGCAGAGTATGCTGGAGGGATAATGGTATTTTGGATATAAAAGAATTTGCCTTTCCAGTTCCTTATGTTCGTAAAAGGTCTATCTATCAAAATGGGCACATCCCTTTCACCCCTCTTGGCCAAGGTCAACCAATCTCCTCCCGAGTATAGATTCAGAAAACCCCTAAGCACAGTCAAGGATGGTTCAAACCCATAAGCTTTGCACATAACAATGTATGTCGTAAGCTTGGCTAGACCAAAAGGGTTGAACCTAGAAATGTGTACCTCATAATACCGGAGGAATTCTAAGATCAAAGGATGCAAGGGTATCCTAAGGTTGGAAGTGGTGAAAGCATGGGTATACAGGCCTACATAATTTTCGGGGGCATCGAATATCCCTTGATTTTTACTCGGTAGCATGATTTTATGTTCCTTTGGAATGGGGTAATCAGTGAGGAACGCTTTAAGCTCCTCTCTGGTTAGTGTGCAACCTTGTTGTTTTATCACAAATTTTTTATTGGTAGACATGGAGCCTTCTAAAGAACACAACAATGTATTTGAAATACAGAGAAAAAGGAGCACTTTACCTTGATTGATCGAAGGCTTGATCGGAAGAGGTTTTAGTAGGTGCAAAGCTTGGGCGAGAGATAAACTTTGTTAGGGTTTTACTGTTTTTTACATTTTATATACCCTACAAACGTTGAATCTCAGCCCTACACGTGTCCGGACTTATCCCTTTACTACCGGATTTCAAATCATTTTTAAATTTTGAAATGATGTTTACTTTTACCGAGGAAAGGGGAGTAGTTAGGATTAGTCTTGCATTAAATACGGTCAATAATTACAAGACTTTCCATCTTCGTTCATTTTTTGTGACGAAGAGGAGTTTTCATTTTTATTTCTGAGTCGTAAGCAATATTTCTTGTTCGTACATATCACTTTCGACTGGGGGGCTTGATGACGTACCCTCCGATCAGGTCGAAGGACCCCCCTTCGGCCTCAGTCGAAATTGCATTACGAAGACCCAAGTCTTTCTTCATAAGTCATTGGTGGCGTAAAACCATTCATCATTAACATAGTTACCAGTTGGGAATCCGCCAGCCGAAGGCCTATGCCCTTCGGTGTCTTCCCTTGAAGATGCCAAGACAAATAAGAACCTTGACTTGGTCTTCCCCCACGTTCCCACAATGTCCTTAGCTTCCCCGCCAAGTCTGAGATAGTGGGGATGAAGCCCTAGCGGTTACCACAAATCAGGGGATGCCCCCCATGATCTCCTAAACGTGTGCTAACACTCTCCAAGCTATTTTCATCACCTATAAATAGGTTGGACGAGTCATTTCAATGGTATGTTCACTCAACATAGTATTTCACATACATCATATTATCTACAACTCATATCACATACTTATTCACACGCCGAAGGTGGTTCGCAGGGCCCAACCCCTGCGCAATCACTTAACGAAGTGTCTACTATTTCTTATTGCAGATTGGCTACAAGTTTGGCGCAAGCATATCACCCCTCATACCCTTCGATCACCATCGAAGGCCTGGTCGTACGAAATATTGTACAATTACCTCCCTACCCACTTAATGATATAACGCATTTCCCTCAAATCTCTTGTTTCGTTCAATACAACAAAGATTTGTCCACCATGTCGCTTTTATAAGTTTCAAAGTCGAAGGGATGTACAAATACTAACAATACGTCTTGCTCATATGCATAACATCCATCTCAACTTCATATTAACTTTCCTATATGGCCTTAAGGCATTTCAAGCCTTTCGCTGCCCAAAGGATCAAGATGGAGTGGGTCGCAACCCTCTGTCAGCAATCAAACTATACGATTGCTATATTCTTGGTGAAGTAATTACACACAATGAGGCTATGCATCTACCATACGCCTTAGGTTGTAAAAATTTTACGTGCAAAGGAAACATAAAGAGAAGAATCACACATAGCAAAATACAGGCCCTAGTAGCCTTGATGTAGATATTCATTTATGACTAGTTTAACTAGTCCAAATAGGCCGTAGCCTTAACGATCAAACAAACAAAATATTGTCTTAGGCCAAAGCCTTTACCACACACATCAAATGTAAATTGTTTCATCAGGCATATAGCCTGGAAAGAGACACAGACAAATTGTTTGAAAACAGGGTACATACCACCCTGAGGGATCAAATTACTACCACATGGCAGCCTTCATCAAACTTTGGAATGGGTCGGATTAGCAGAACCTGGGGATTGAACCTTGGGAGATGGTGTCTTCTTCGAAGAGGAGGCAGGCTGGACTTTCCTTGGCTTCTTGGCTAGCAGGTCCTCAATAGAGGCCGCTGGGTCCTTCGTCGCTTCTGCAAGGAAGGAGAACTCTGAAGCAGTTAAGGCATTTCCTGCATCATCATATTCCTGCTCATGTGTTGCCCTGTAGTAGGGAAAATTTTCCAGCTTCACTGGTTCCCCTGTCGCAACTATATCCTCCAAAGTAGTACACTTGCCATGAAATATGGTTGCATTCACCAGTTTCCCAATCACAATCCCCACATCATCACTATGGTACAGTTCCATGGTGATGTAGGGGATGACCTTGGTTACCAAATCCACCCTATCCTTCTTGAGCATCTTCAACCGAAGGTTTAACCCATCTACCTTTTCCCTGAGCTTGATCTCCTGGTCAACCAGCTTAGCCCTCTCTTCTTCAAGGCCTCCACACTTGGAGGTAAGAACGGATATTTGCTCTTTGTAGCCTATGACCTTCGCGCCTTCGAGAGATAGCTTGCTGCATTCAGCTTGGCTTGCAGCTAGTTAACCCTTGAGCTTTTCCACATCAGCTCTGAGATCTTCAACCAAGGGGTTCTTGACGAAGTCCTCCATAGCTTCTTCACACTTTCTTTGCAGGTCTGCATACTTCTTGTCCCTAGCCTTCTCCCTGGGAAGCATGACATCCATCTCTTCCCTAGCTTTGGTGACGGCACGAAGAAGCTCCCTAGTCCTGGTGTTGAGCTGATTATCTGTTGGGAATTCTGCAAGATCAGAATTCTGCTGATGTTACTGCTGATGGATTTTGCTGATGAAGTGTTTCTGCGGAAGTAGTAAAACCGCGTAGTTTGTTTCTGCGTATATAGTTATTCCGCGTATTTTATAGTTAGTTAGGATATGCATGAGCTTTATTAGGAAGTGATAATGTATATCTTCTTTAGTTTTATGATTATACGTTTCTTGTGAAACAGTTTAGGGTTCCTTGTCTATAAAAGGAACACATTAGTATGAATGATGTACGAGTTTGAAAAACAAATTTTAGTATTATTAAAAGATCCATAGAGGATCAAAGTATTCTTAGTTATCTGTGTTCTTACTTGTGTTTGTTTTTCGCTTTAGAATACAAGTAATTGAGACTTTCTATTAGTGTGTTTGTGATTACATAAACATTTCTAACGATTCACGAGTGCTTAAAGATCTATCAAGGTCTAAGGTTCAACAAGTGGTATCAGAGCCACGAGAGAGTCTCTGTGATACTAAGAAAATTCTTTTCTTTACACCCTCACAACCAAAACAACCATAACAATGCCTGGGTCTGACAATGAAACTGAAGTTACTCAGAATCAAAACACCACATCTTTGCAACAACTCAATCTCACAAACAGCAAAGTTCCCATATCTCAAGAAGGAGGAGTATAAATTGTGGGCTATGAAGATGCAGAATTGGATATCCAATATTGACTGGAATCTTTGGGAAGTTGTTCGTAACGGTAACAGTTTGAAGAAGTGTGTCAAAGATGCTGATGGTATTATTACGATTGTTGGTCCCAAAACTGCTGAAGAGATACTAGCTGTGCAGAGAGAGAATAAAGTCAGAACTATTCTCCTTCAGGCTATACCAGATGATCACATGGGTGACTTTCGCTACATGGAGGATACTAAGGACATATGGATGGAAATCAAGGCTAGGTTTGGTGGGAATGAGGAATCAAAGAGGATGAGGAAATCTATGCTGAAACAACAGTTTCAAGAATTCCAAATCTCTGAGGAAGAAGGTATCCACAAGGGATATGACAGGTTCCATAGGATTTTGAGTCAATTGAATCAGATGAAGGCCAGGCCAGACAATGAGGATTGCAATTCAAAGTTCTTACGATCTTTACCTCCTTCTTGGTTGCAAGTAAGCATTGCACTCAAAGCAAAAGGTGGGCTCGATCTGGTCACGTTTGATGATCTCTACAACAGACTTAAAACTCTTGAGCCTGATGTCAGAAGTCCCTTTCGTTCAACTACTCCCACTCACTCATATTTTGTTAGCACCTCGTCACATAAGATGACCTATGCTCCAAGTCCAACTTCCTCAGCATCATCATCCTACATCACCACTTCATCAAATCCTAAATCCAATGGTGTACTGGAAGATGTGATTTACTCTTTTGTTGCTGATTATGGCAATCAGCAGCAATTAGCATTTGAGGATTTTGAACAGGTGGATCCACTTGATATGGAAGAGATGAATTTGAAGTGGCAACTGGCCATGCTCTCAATGAACATCAAGAAGTTTGAGAGTAAGTCTGGGAGAAAGTTTGGTTTCCAGGGAAGAGATTCAGCACGATTTGACAGAAGGAAGGTCAAGTGCTATACTTGTGGTCAAATGGGTCACTTCTCAAGAGAATGCAAGGATAGGAAGGCTGGTGATGAAGTTAGGTATTCTACCTATCAGCAGAATCAAACGGAAGCTGGATCCTCCAAAGCTTTGGTCACTCTGGATGACCATGTCAACTGGAAGGTGCATGATCCTGATAATGATGAATTTTCTGGTTCTGAGCAGAGTGGAATGCTGGCATGCTGTACTACAGAGGATTGGCATAATCAAGTTGCCTTAATGGGCATCTCTCAGGTACATAATTGTGTTTTTGGTTCTAGTGAAAGATATAATGAACTTAAAGAAGCTTATGATGAATTGAAACCTAAATATAATGAATGTTATGTTGAAGTTGAGGCTTACAAAAAGGCTTTAAAAACTGTAGAAAGACAAAAAAATTGGTTTCAAAAGAATCAACTTGCTTATGATGAAAAGATAAGGGTGTTAGAAAGTGATTTGGAATGTACTAAAATTGATTTAAAACGTACTGAGAAAGAAAAAGCTGATGTAGTTTCAGAAAACCAAGTGCTGAAAGAGAAACTAGATGAGGAAGTAGCTAGACATAAAGAACGGTTAGTGTCAGGTGACAAAGTAGCTAGATTTCTCTATGGTAGTCAATCTGTTAACTCTGGGCTAGGTTTAGGTTTTAAGAAGTATGTTGGCTTATAAGCGAGAACTGATACGCGTAAATCTACACCAGCAGGATTAGCTAATTATGTAAAAGAAGGAAACCTACATGCTGTACCTGGACCTATTAGAGGAGAACATATGCCCACTGACCTTGACATCACTATAGACTTTGATGGATCACATCATCTTTATGGCAAAAATTCAAGAGACTTGCCAGACCCTGATTCTAAATCTACTGACTTTGTCTCTTGTTTTGACAGTGACAAGTCCTCTGACCAAGGGTCTACTACATACACCAGTTGTGATTCAAGTGAAAAGTCAGACCTTCCCAAGACCTTACCCAAGACTACACCAAAGACTCCCTACAAGCCTGTTAGAGTTGCTGCTGAGGAATCAAATTCCAAGACAGTTTCTTCTGAAGACTTGTTATTTAATTCTTTGCAAAACAATAATTCTGTTAAAAACAATTTTGTTCATGTTTGTGGTTTGAATGCTTTTGCATGTGATGAAACTTCTTTCATTTTGAATAAATCTTCTAAAAAGAAGACATGTTTTGTTTGTAGAAGTAAATTTCATTTGATTAAGGATTGTAATTTTCATGAGCAAAGAATGGGTGTATGTGCTAGTCAAAAGAAATCTAGACCAATGTGAAAAAATGTTAATGATATTCCATATTTTGTTCCACAAGCAACTTATAAACACAATTCTACTGATAAACAATTTTCAAAATGGGGCAGATCAGTTGCTAGACCATATGTGAAACCAACTAGTTCATATTTTTAAAATGGTTATTGGCCTGGATGTTTTGACTCAATAAATGTTGGCAAGGGATATAGGGATACTGCTGTGAAGCCCTCAACAGGTTGTTCTTGGACTCAAAAGGGACCTAATTTTCAATGGAGGCCCAGGAACAATGGTGGATCTTATACATCTACATGACCTAAATCTTATGATCCACAAGGCAGGCTCAAGTTAGTGATGACTTGAGTCTCCATCGTGTACTAATTCTTTGTATATATTTTTGTTGTTGTTGTAGGATCTTCCTCTACAGAGAGTCTGTTGAAACAAACAAAGACCTTGATAGATCTTGAGCTCGTGGATCGTTATGTATGCCTATGTAATCACAAGCACAATAAAAGACAATCTCTACTACTAATGTTTATCAGCGGAATATAAACACAAGTAAATAACTAAGAACTTCTTGATCCTCTATGGATCTTTATATCAACTAAAACTGAGTTTTTCCAATCGGTACATAAACACTTTTAACAAATAGTCATCTTAACACAAATATTCAACGAACACCTTGTTTTATACCTTATAGTAATTGTAAAAAAGTGTAACCAGATCTAAAGAAAACTGATCGTGTATGTGGGTAAGAAACGAGTACTTTTAATGTTAGGAATTAGTTTACTTTAAATGAAGATGTTTGTTTTGTACAGAAGAAAAATCTTCTAAATAAGTTTTACTTTCTTCAAAGTAGTGTACGTTTTCGTAAGTTTGGTGTTTGTACTTGTTTTAACAAAAATTGTCTTAATAACAAAACGTTTCTTAATTTATTGTTCAGAAGTCTTCTTTGACAGAACCTTAAACTAAGGAGTCGTCGTTGAGATTGTCCGAACATCCCTCAGAAACCACATCAGAACCCATTCCAGAACCCTTCCAGACTGAAAAGTGAACTTAGTGTTGACCACATACATCATCTGGGAACCAGTCTCCTGAACAGTGACAGTTTTGTTCTCTGTTTCAGTC